>OX345696.1:9385000-10010000 GCA_947044815.1 Apomyelois bistriatella
TTAAGTATTTTTTTACTCAACTTACACAGGTAGTGTAAGTTGAGAAGGATTCCAAGAGGCTGGGGTTAAGTAAACCCATGTTTGTCTTAAATCCCGCTGATTATTACATAAAACTATTTATAGATGATTCCAAAGCAGTCGAACATGTCGAAAAGCGGTTACCGCGCTCATAGATTTGTATTTTTTAATAGTTGTAAGTAAACTAAAAACTAGTCTCAATATGTTATTATTAAACTTAAAGCCACGGAAATACAATTCCAATGGACTTCCGCCATAAAGTTATTGCAAAATATAATGAATTCACACGCCGTGGGCTTCACAAAAGAAGTCATCAATCAAAGCTTTGCAAATCATCACCTTTAAGTAAGCAACGGAAATCTCAACTGTTAAACGATAACATTAAGTTGTACAGAAGTGGAACTCTTCCGCTTATCGTATATAAAAATAATATTATTATAAAAACCTTACGAGTTACGACCGATCAATGTTATTTTTGAGAATTTCTGCTGAACTAGTATATTAATTATTACTAATTATGTTTATTGATGGGATCGCATGGGCATAAAAATCTTCCTCTTAAATCACTCTATCTAGAGGTATTAAAAAAACCGCATCAAAATCTGTTGCGTAGTTTTCAAGATTTAATCATACAAAGGGACATAGGGACAGAACAGCGACTTTGTTTTATACTATGTAGTGTTGTTAGCTAGTTTTTGCTGTAATTATAAATACAAATAATCTTTGATCGTAAAGTGATGTGACGAGCGTTATTGATTACTTAATGATCGATTTGTTACCGTTAACGACAAAAAGTTCAATGAAATCTTTCGTTCAGCTGTACTGCAAAGCCCGAAGTCTAACTTTTCGACTATTTCCATTCCACGTACGCGTATTCGTACGTCAATCACTATTGCCTTTTAAAATCTAGAAAAAACCGGACCAATCTTGCAATATATAAAATGTAAATTGCAATTATAATCATTGCAAGTTACAGTCGCACTCATTATGCAGTAGATATAACTAAAAGCCCTTGGGCGTCTCATAAAGATCAACGAACATCCTGGACCCCTAGACAGTGCCTTGTTAAATATGTAAAAACTCGGTTCTGGTCGTAAATCATTAAAAGACATATTGCATAGCAAGCAGCGGTTTTATAAATAAACGCTGTGATGAAAGTTATAGATCACTAGCGTTTGCCCGCAGCTTTGCCCTTACGCATTTATGGGTTTAATTTCAATTACAGATTACAGTATACTATGCTAATACAGCTAATTAACGGCCATACAAAGAAACGCGGCGATTTTTAGTGTACTAATTGAGTCTCCCCATACTCAGACATATTAACGTCATCTATTGATCAATTCAGAAACTATGATTTTAAATCAGATAACTCATTAAATAAAGCTCTAAATCAGTTTATGGTAGGTTAACGAAAGTTTTTTTTACTCCTTGTAGCGTTAACTATTGTCTAGAAAAGAAACTAAATCTTTTTCTTAGGCAATGGGTCCACATGATTTCTATATGGATCTCTACTAAGGTAGAGACTAGTTTAATTAAAATGTAAAGCAAATTGACGTACCTATTCCTTTTTCAGGCACAGTAAGTAGGTTAGGTACTGCTTCGATACATTTGGTATACATAGAATATTAATTATTTTGAAAGTAATTAATTATCTGATCCTATAGAGGTGTAAATGGGTGGATTTGATTTACATTTCCTACATTACTTTAAAGGCCTTTTGAAATAGTGACAGGTTATGCTGGCACGTGCGCTAGAATTCACTCACATTCCGCCAACAATGCGTGTGGGCGCGGCCTTATTCTTTCATGTAAAATCAATGCTTGTACCTGCTTACCATTTCTTTTGTAATAAGATTACGACTGTTGTCGTGTGCTGAGGTGTCCCACTGATCGTAATACCTTATAATACCATTAATGTAGATAGATTTCAAGGATAAAAAGATTGTGAACATTATTTCTATGAATTTTTATTTTACTTTTGATTCAGGTATAACAAACAGACAAGACTTTGTTATACTAAAGTTCGAAGTTAGATCTAAAATATTTGTAAAATCCTTTCGAAGATAAAATCCCGAGATCCCAACAGAATAATAATACAACTCGAATATTAAGACAAGACATTCGAGGACACTTACTCAGGCACCAAAGAACACACACTGATGTTCATATTTGTAACTTATTAGACAAAGTTCGTAGGAGACAGACCCTAAACATCCCTAAGGCGGGCCGAACACGG
Organism: Apomyelois bistriatella; assembly: GCA_947044815.1. Classification (NCBI taxonomy): domain Eukaryota; kingdom Metazoa; phylum Arthropoda; class Insecta; order Lepidoptera; family Pyralidae; genus Apomyelois; species Apomyelois bistriatella. The sequence continues at coordinate 9,387,257 of OX345696.1, forward strand.
CTGCACATAAAACAAGTCAACTTTTATGTCGTTAGATCGCCAGGAGGGCCGCAAACTTGTCTTAGTACATAAAGAGAAAAGGCGTATAATGCTAATTTCAATTGTGACATAAGTGAGACGTAGACGAGTTGTATACGTTATCTTATAAGTATGAATGAACATATAGAAACAAATTTTATTGTGCAAATGACTAAGAAAAAAATTAAAATTATATCTTGGAATCGTTGTGTTTATTCCAGCCAACATATAAGTAGACAAAAGAAGTAGTTAAAGATAAAGGCTGCAGAATCTTAATTTGCGGAGCAGCAGAGGAAATTTATTTATTTATTTCTTCCAAGAAATTAAGTTACATTACAGTCCTCTATGTATTATTTCTGTTACCGTCCTAGGTCTGAGTCCACATAGTATTTTGCATACAGTAATAGGCTGCAATAAGACCATATAAATATCTGTATTTTGCCCCTTACAACTTAATTATTGTTTGAAGTTGTTCACTTCTGAACATTCTTTCTTAAGGCCAAAGCACACATTTTATTTTTATTATTGACTTGCATTAACTTGTAACTTGAGTAAAATGGCAATAAGTTAAAACATATATATCATGTTGCTTGAATATTCAATAGTTTGTGACTAATAATGGTGACTACTGTCAGAAATAGGTAGTTGCTTTTGTCTGTAATTAAAACAATTAATCAAATATCCAAATGTTAACTCCATAAATTGTTGTGGATTTTACTTAAATGGGTTGAATTTGAAGACTTTGCTAACAGGTAGGGCCGACGATAGTGCAACATCTATCCAAATAAAAAGAAACTATCTAATGCTACAAAATTGCAGTATAAAATTAAGTGCGTGTGTGTTCTACCCCTTAATCGTAACCAATACCAAAAGCTATTAAATTGTCGTCGTCCATTGATTAATGGCTGACTACGATAAATGAGAACGTATTATCCATTTCACATTACTCGATTTGTAAATGCGAGAAAAAGAGTGTAATTTTGTAGCTGCAAAGATATATTTTTGTAATGATTTAGGAAACAAGTATTATAATTTTTGATATATATGTATTTTTATTTGTTTCGTTTAATAATGGAACTGCTATTGTTATGGAATCTTCGGGCAATGGGGATTGTGACTTTTGGCGTAGTTGGAATAAATAACCCTGAGAATATATATTTATCAATAATTTGATAAAATATGTGATACTGTTTCGAGCTGGGAGTTCGGTATTCGGTGATGAAAACACCTGGTGATACGTCTGAGAAGACGTTATTCACCTTCCACAATTAGTGCCCATAGTAATAAATTATCACGAAAGTAAGGAGTGTTTTATTACTTTTGAAATAAATACAGTAAAATGCAGTCACAGCTGCGTTATATCTTAAAACATAATTTTCTCTAAGCATTACTTGTATTTGAGACACAATCGTAGATCACAGACACGCGGAATGTCCTCTGTTGTTACTGTTGTTAGCGCTAGTTGTCGCGTTGACGTAAAAGGTATTTCCTACAACAAATCTACGAAGAATGCACAAAGATTGCAATCCACCTTGTTAACCACTGCTGTGTCGTATCGTCACACAAATTTATCTTATTTATCGGCACCACCCACACGCAATGGAAGGCGGGCTTGCTATGATTTAATAGTTGCCCACCCTGCTTCGTTTAAGTATCTTGGGAATTCACAAGTTTGTTTTAGTTGATATAATAAACAATTACAAAAACATTCATTTATAAGAAACAAGTAAATATAACGCAATTTCTCGTAAATAACATTCGTATTTCTTTATTTGTTATTGTTACCTAGACTTGCCAAAAGATCATTTGCAATCTCAATTTTTGGTACGTATCTTTGTAAGTTAATTTTGGAATGTCAGTAAACAGTTATAACTTAAATTATAAAGATAAATAAAGTAAAGTTTTAATTGTTAATTTTTTAGGCTATTAGTTAGACATTTGATGATATTAATTAATTGTTTTTTTTTTAGTCTTAATTTTGTAATGCCCGATCCTCTCCCATCTTCTCCACATGGCCCAACCAACGGAGTCTTGCCGCCTTGGTCTCGCCTATGACATTTGGTTCCCCTATTAATTCTTCCACCTCCGCATTCCTTCTCAATTTTCAACTGCCATCCAGATCCCTGACCGGTTCCTTAATTTTTTACTTTGTTTTAATTTCCTTGACATTTTATCGAATGGAGAATTTGAAAAGATGGAATAACATTAGTACCTATCGTCTTGTTAATAAATAAATAATAAGCTGTGCCCCACGGTTTCCACCGCCCCTTATGCGTATGTAATAGACCTTTTAGAAGTCAGACTATGATGCATATGCAAAAATATTTTTAAGCATTCAACATCACTGTAAGGTATTTTAATGGTTTACATAAAATCATTGCAAAATAAATGTTTAAATCTTAAAACGAGTTCTTATTATATTCTAAGTAGTTTATCTCATTTATCCATTCCACTTACATTACGCCTATGCTAATATTGTTATTTATAACAATGTTACAAGTTACTGTAAATTGCCACATGTTTTGAATAACTGCGTTTTAATGAACTTGTAAAACTTGATCTAGTTACAAAATGGGCAGACATTAAGGAAATGGTTATCGCTTTTGTAATTTTATTTTTTTGTCATACTCGCCTTATATTGTTACAATGCGGAATCGATATTCAAAATTGCGTCGTGCAATGAAATGTTTTTATTTAAATATCTATCGTCTTATTCCCAAATTCATGACAAAGCAAGTGAATTTAAAAGTGATGTGTGAAATTTTAAAGAAAATAATTTATTAACCTTTAAACAGAAGTGCACTTTTTGCAAAAAACATGACAACATTGGATTTCACGTAATATTTATTTATTTTTTAATTGAAATAGCTATATAAAAGAATTTACACATCACAGTTATCTTTTCTATTGATTCGCATAGGGTAAAGTAAATGTGCTGTGATTTATTGCAACCGCTTGTGGGACTTCAACTATTGTAAATTGTATTATCCAGATCAATGGATTACCGTGACTGTTGTACTGCTAGGCCAAGGCTATTATGTTTGACCAATACTGTGAATTATTTCCTTTCATATCACTGATTTATGTACCATTCTTATTCCCCTGTAAAGTGTACAAAACATGACCTGATGTCAGACATAGACAGTGTGATGATATTTTCTTGAGGGGCAAATAATATACTTATAATGAACTAATCGTCACCACATAAAAAGCTTTTACTGGGTGCATCAGATGCCTGGGATCTTCTCAAATGTTATTTTATTAATTTTTAATGTTTTATGACCGACGTCAATAGTAAGGCACGTATGACCATCAAAATATATTTTCAACGATACTTAATTTTACATCTATATACAATTGAACGAAGACATACTACAAGTAAATACTCTCTTCGTATAACCTTTGTAAAGGAATATTTTTCTCATGACATTCTATCAAATCAAACAATCGATAATCAATATTAAAGGATTTACCTCTGTGTCAATACTTTTTGCCGGATTATAATTATCTCACAATGGGTATATTTCACATGACCTCTATGCGATTAAGTCAATGTTATTTAGTTGGGAACCGATAGGTTAAGAAAATACAAAAAAATTTGACCCAAGAATCCATACTAATATTATAAATGCGAAAGTCTGTCTGTCTGTCTGTCTGTCTGTCTGTCACCTCTTCACGGCTAAACGGATGGACCGATTGTGATGAAATTTGGTAGGGATGTAGTTAACGACCTGAGGTCAAACATAGGCTACTTTTGGGCGCGATATAACCGAGTCCCACGCGGGCGGAGCCGCGGGGAACAGCTAGTAAATAATAAATAATAAAACAAACGGGGTGAGCTAAATAAAACCGTTTAAAAAAGTAGGTACTGGATGCGTTTCGTGTTGCCACTACAATAAAATGGTATTACTTGTAAAGACGTAAGGAAAAATATCCAACAATATGTTTGATCAAAATATTATATAAGTAATCAATCCGGTACGATATGAAACACCGGACGGACTGAGTTAGTATATAAAGGTAAAAGGACAAAGGCACCTAAAAGGGTTATTTTAGCTAATTATGGCATTGTTTTATTAAAGAATAATGTGCGGAAATCGAATTGAGATTAGGTTTACTTTGACAGATTTATTTATACTTTTGTTATTATGTTATTATCGTATAGAAGTCATGTTTCAATAAATATAACTTTGTTTTCTTGTTGTTTCAGTGAGATGGCGCGGTGGAGCGCGCTGATCCAGCATGGTCATCTCATTGGGTTCATCCTCCTCAGTCTGCTACTGTCCACAGGGGCCACACCCGGTCAGTCAACATATTTATTATCTTACGCCTATATTGTATTGTAGCCTATGCCTCTAAGAATTGGAGTATAAATAACAAAAACAAATTTTGAAATCCAAGTGAGTAGTCCACAGAATCCGCAATTTTAAATAAAAAACAAATGTATTTATATACATTTTTTCATCAAGAAATTGCTACTATGTTAATAATGTGCAAAAATATATATATAGGTAAAAGTCTGGTCTCTGGTGTCAGATAGTAAAAATGTGATTTCCGGCTCAAGATTAGAATTCTCTTACTCTTTTCGTCTCTCTTTTATAAAGCAAATAAGTTACAAACAGAGGCACTATTTGTATGTGTAGGTACGTATACACGTATACATGTGGTAAAGTTTCCACTGCTAAAATATATTATATTTTATATTACCTATATTAAACGTTGAAATTTTAAATTGTCCCAATTTATATATGCACGAATTTAAAATTCAATTTAGATTAACAATTTTTTTTAAATTGTGACGTAGTTGTTCTATTCTGTTTTTCACAGCTGTTTAAAGAATGTAGACCAGCACAATGTGTGTTTGTTTGTAATGCAAATATTGACGACAATCTATTTAGCGATAAGTGAAAGTATTATATTGAATTATCACAATACGTCTTTGTTTTTTGACATTAATAGAGAACGTATCTAGAAATCAAATAAAAAGACCAACGGCCTTATTCATTGGTGGCGTTTGTGGGTTAAGGTCAAACTTAACTATTTACTTAACGATAATTGTTAGGTTTCGATTGCAAAATTACTTATGTCTGGTCTTAGTTTTAGGTAACCATTTCTTCTAAGCGAGTCGACTCTCGCACATAATACATGATAGTACTACTCTGGCCATTTACAATGACTAAATATTAACTTTATAAAACTATCCTATAATTCTACATATAATATAATCCTGTAATATATTTTGAACTAATTATTGGTATAATATAAAGCGACACTATTACCACAAGCCATACACAATGGCGTTGTCTCACATTTTTTATTCGGAGATTAACATGAAAATGATATCCTATAATCTATCTACTTAACCGAGCCTGTTAGTACTATTATATATTTTGTGCTGAACCGAGAAAACCGAGCACAGATTTTGTAACAAAATATTTTAATGAAAGAATCCGCTACCTAATACCTAGAAGCACGCTAACTATTTTATACAAGAACAAGCTTAAAGCTTTCTAATTGAATCAAATACTAATACGGTCTGGACATAAATTAAAATAAATTGCAGATATATCACTACGTGCAGTACATATCCTTTTGCAGGACCATATCGGTAATTTCGTCAATGAATACTCTAACCACTTACAACTAAGTTATACAATAGGTATGTGCTTAACATCTTAAAACTTCTTGTAAGTAACATGAACAATGTCATGTCAAATGCAAGTAGAGTTAATGATTCCATTTACCAATCGAGACTGCATTTTATTTTGGTGGCCCACTCTACACTGGCGACATGAACCTACAGACTTCAACCTTGTCTAGCTATTTACTGTGAAATCAGTAAGAAACGGACCAAGGTTGGCCGAAGCAGGGACACATGTTCAGATAGGGGTACAGCTCAGGAGAAACCTGCTAGTTTGATGTGTCCCAAGACCATGGCGCATCTTTTGTGTTGCCTGCTGTAATGAAGCAGCTGACAATGGTGTGTCGGGGTTCTGTTCTTTATAAATATAAGAGCTAAAGTCAAATCGCTAGGAAAAGGCAGGAAAAGTGATGCGCCAAACTATAGCTAAATTTAAAAAATATGTTCCTCTGTTCTGTCGTTATTTTATACTGTGAACCTGTTTCTACATTTATAGATACGAAATAAAATAAACAAGACATGTTAGATACAACAGAGCTAATTAATAATGGCGTTTAAGGACTAAATCTTAATGCTTTATGAGAATAAGACGACAAATATCTTAATTGAATGTTTCCCAGGCAAGTCAGACAAAAAGTGTTTGTCTAATAGCTGATTTAAGTTTTGGATATGAGTACATGTTTCGTAAGTTATTCTTGTTAGATTTACTATAAACGTTTGATCGTAACTTTAATTAAGCTAGGGCGAAGTAAGTTGTTTCTGTGAATTGTACTTACTCGTAAATAACAGTTGCAAATCTTTGCTCTGTGTTGGCTCAGTATGTATAGTGTATTTTTTTTATTTTTTACTTCTGTGATAGCAATAATTTTAACGATAAGAAGTCCATCGCATTATACAGGTCCCGCATTCTGAGAAGTTCTTCTCTTAATCCTCACCAGTACAAATCGCTGAAATTTAATGTTTTTTTTTTTTCTAAGGCTGTAGTTTGATGAAAGAATGTAGAATCTCCTCTTTCTTATCCTAGCGTTGCTTCCTCAGCTCTGATAGTCGTATACGTATATCTAAATTTAAAATAAATTGTATATGTTTTGACAAGTTGCCTGTGTAATATTTAAGTAATTTTCCAGAAATCGCATAGTTATTCGAGAGCGTGTGATCCAATCGCTGGTCTACCTTTTCCTAAGACATGATTGAGTAATCAAACCCCTCTCATGAAGCACTCAAAACAGTGGAATTTCGAGCTCAAACTATACACTACGCTTATCACAGAACTCAGCAATTAACCGACCTAGCATTTACGTAAAGTCTATGCGGGGTAAAGGCTTAATTAGTGGCCTAACGAAGCCCTATAGGTTTCACAGCACCTGTCTGCCCTGTTATTTATTACTGTTTGCCCATTCAATGGGATATTACTATTCAACTTCCGTGTTACGTTGCAGAATTGATGTCTACAAGCATAGGAATACGCGGTTACCTTGGAATTTCTCTTGTTATCGTAATAATCATGGAATAGGAATTTTGTAATGACAACTTTATAAGACCATATCAGTCATGTAAACATACCTGATACTGGGCTTATACTGAGCTTACCAAATTTATGTACTTAAAGAGAAGATCCATCTCTTTCCACTTGACAATGTCTGACGATGTTGTTATTAAAAAACAAAAACTTGAGGAAAAGATATTAAAATATTTTCCTTCTAACTCTCTCCGACTAATAGTGGGTTCTGCCAACAATATGAATCCCAGGGAGGGCTGACGTCAAGTAGCCACAATAAAAAATGATATCACATTTAGCGCACCAGAAAACACTTTACTTCATTATATTATAGGTTAACTTTTGTCTTTTCAGGTCCATGTGAGGTGGAAACTGGACAGTCGAGCATCATAGTCGATATTGAAGAAAGTAGAGGGGACCGTAAGTACAACGCAAATACTATTGCATAATTTGTGAAAATCATGTCATTAATAATTAAGTATCCAAGCAAAAAAACAAACTAGACCAAATTACCACCCACTGGCCTTGAAAATGATCAATTAGTAAAGAATTGGGGATTGGTTTTAATAATTTACCTCTTTTTTGCTAAAAATAAGCACAAGGCATATTAAAATCTTTTTCTCAGGCAGTGGGAGCACATGGTGAGATACAATAAACTGTCTCTATAAACAAACTAGCTGTTGCCCGGGGCTCCGCTTCCGTGTGAATTCCGGGATGAAATATAGCCTATGTGTTATTCCAGGGTCTAAGCAATCTCCATTTCAAATTTCAGCCAAATCCGTTCAGCCATTCTCGAGTTATAAATTGTGTAACTTACACGACTTTCTTTTATATATAGAAGAAGATAGATAAGTACAGCTAGAGGATAAATTCTTTTTTTTTTTTGCAGAAGTTAACCAAACCACTATACCTGCTGTCCTGCCGGTCGTCGGCGAGCCCAACGAAGATGTAGTATTATCTACAGTGTTCCCGAAGGGCCCCACGCTTTTCCAGCTTGATGGCAAGCGGTTACAGCTGCTGCAGCCGCTGGATAGGGACGCGGATAATTTGTCGCATATGGTCTTTCAGGTAACGGAAATGTTTAAAGTAAGCCTTAGATTTATTTAAATTCTTAACACTTTCGCTGACAGTAACGTCTCTCTACGTAGATAACAATCAACTGTTATTGTTATCTCGTTTACTGTCAGCGAAAGTGTAAGTCTGAAGAATAGAATGGAATTCAAAATTCATAAACAAATAGAGTAATGAAACCGTCAATATTTTGAGGACGAAGTCCTTTCATAAAGTTGATCTAATTTGACCCATTTGATCATACATTATTACTGAATTTTCTAGATACATCGAGGACATATTATAATCTCTAGCGAAATATAGAAACTCAACTTCCGTACCAACCAATGCGATGTCTATGATTGTCACATATTGTACAGTTTTCGATTTCACCCGTAAAATTACTAGGTATAAATCAGGTACCTCAAGCTGTTAAACCACGGTTCCATTGCTAATGAATATTACCACGCTATCCATCTATTTATAGCTTATTGCACTACAACTTTTGTGAAATAGCAACATAATGCTAAACAATAAGTTGTTAAGCATAGATTAGTTATGTAGTCATGGATTCTACGAAAGAGTAACTCTGAACTTGAGTACGTACGTGTCATGGATCTTAGCGTACCTATATATTTTTAGCGACTAATATATCCTTGAAAAGGCGCCGATCCCATTTTCTGTCAGTCCATAGACTGCGTTAACAGTTTACTATCAGGCGACTATATTTTGTAATTACAATATTGCAATATCAAGAATAAAATGAGCTTTATAGATTTCCTTAAGTACTTTAAAGTTTGGCAATATTTTCGTCGGCAGTAATGGAATTGCGCCCTAATTGGCAATAGACTTTAATTAATGATATGTTGCAGCTTGTATGTCAAGTGAAAGCCACCAAGAAGCGGCGGACCATACCTGTTATAGTGAGAGTGTCGGACATCAATGATAACGCGCCGGTGTTCCAAGGGGTTCCTTACGAGGCCAACGTGTCGGAGGTAAGTCTATTGAATACTATATTGTTGTTGAAAGTAATTCAATGAATCTGAATCGCTGCTATTGTAGGTGGTACTTTAAACCTGCGGTTGCTAGTGGCGTGCATACTCCTAATCATAGGAGACGTTTAGACATTGTCTACCATGTGCAGTCAGTAGTACGTCACTAAGCAGTTTTTTTCTTCTTACCTGTCTGCCTTAAATGTAATACATGTACACGTCATTGGCGATTGCAGTTAAATTTCACAGATAATGAACAATTTTTAACGTGCCTGACCCGTTCTAGACGCTAATCGCTACATTTATTAGTTTTAGATTGCGATTAGTTTAAGGCGTTTAAAAGTTCATTGTCTGGATATAAGTAATAAAAGATCAAAATAAAATAACAATGTAGCTGCGATCTATCCAAATAACTGATTTTAATTCATTGTTCTTTGTACATTTTGAAGTTGTTATTCTTTTGTCAAAATATATTATCAATCTTAAAAGTCATCATAATTACTTTGACAGAGACAATTAAAGATTTAGCTGAGTAGTTAGTGACACAGTTTTGCTTTCTACATACAGCTCGTCCCTATCGGCACGACGATATTCGACAAAGTGAGAGCCGTGGACATCGACGCCGGTGTCAACGGGTTGGCCGAATACTTCATAATCCCAGGAGACAATTCTACCCTCGAGAGCAGTAAGGCTGTGGACGGCTATGGGTACTTCGCCATGCCATTACCTCATCAGGGACAAGTCACAGTCAACAGGAGTTTGGATTACGAGCGCACGCAGAAATATCTAGTCACTATTGTTGCTTCTGTAAGTATAGTTTTAGATTTGAATTAAATTTGATAAAGTTGAAATAAAAATAAAATGTATCTTCCATCACATAGGCTAGGTAGAGTTAATGACTCATTTGTGGGGTAATAGGTACACTATTAAAATAAGCTTCCAGAATCGGTCCGTAGTTAGCCTGACCGAAAATTAATAAAAAATATACTCCTGCTGGTACATATTTTTACGTCTTACGGCTTCGACAGAGTCGCATTTTATCGGATCTAGAATCTAGTTTAAGCATTTAATAGGCTTGTTATTTTTTTCCTTACTATTATGTGGTACTACTAAAATTTTGATGAATTTCGAATAAGTTTTATTATTTCTTCAAACATTTCAAAATTGTTCTAAAATTAACCTCACTCGTTTTTACAGGACCGTGCCCGAGATATCAAAAGACGGCTTTCGAGCACCACAACGTTGACAGTGAATGTAAAAGACGACGATGACCAGGATCCCTCGTTTATATACCAAGGCTGTACGCTTCACGAGGGAGCTTGCTTCAATCCGGAATACTCCAGTTTTGTAAGTACCTTAGTGATCTTTTTGGGGTACTCTTTCTCTTTCATATCTTAGCTTTTTTACGGTTGCGTCTACAGCTGATTGCTTCTAAGCCCTTCTCTTTAGAGTTTTTTTGTCCACATCTCCTAACGTCTGCATCTTTGGATTCGCTGATTGGAATACTCTCCTGGTGTCAAATTAGAATAGCCCGGATTCGGCTCTGATGCACATCAGATTGTAAATTCAGTTGAATAACAACCTCATTCACAGCACGTAAGGTTTTATTTGTTTAGACACCCAAAATATTTCAGACTAAACAACTAATTTTTCTATAAAATAAGAAAATAATGCTTAAAGTTTATGAGTAACTCTACCTGAGATTTTTTACAACAATAATTTGTAAACCTCTTTTACAGTGTGAAAAATAAATAATATTTTTTTCATTTTTATTTACAGGTGAATTCCGGTGTGCTAGCCGGCATTCTTACAATAGAACCGGAGAAGATACAAGCAGTAGACATGGACACACTGGACGCGAGAATCAAATACAGCATAGAGAGCGGAGAACCAGTCACGTGGGACATTTATTTTGCTATTGATCCCAACAGTGGGGCAGTGAGACAGTTGATGCCAGTGGACACAAACATAGCCAAGAAATTCCAGTTGGTAATTAAAGTAAGTAGATGATTAAGTTGTATTTTTAATTTTAATTTGCTTGGCACTGGCCGCTTATGAATTTTCAATAAAAAAAAAGTTTGAATCGTCTAATTGTCATTACTCGCGCACGTTTAATATAATTGCTTATTTATAGTTTTAATATTTAGTTTGTTATTTCTCAAATCAATATTTTTTTATCAATAAGTTAGAACCTGTTCGAGCAAGGCTTGTTAACTTATTTTTTTTTTTAAATTTCGAAAGATCTTGATGTTAAAACATTTTAGCGAAAAAATATTTTGCTGTTTTTAAATCCATATCCATATCCATACTAATATTATAAATGCGAAAGTCTGTCTGTCTGTCTGTCTGTCTGTCTGTCACCTCTTCACGGCTAAACTGCTGGACCGATTGTGATGAAATTTGGTAGGGATGTAGTTAACGACCTGAGGTCAAACATAGGCTACTTTTGGGCGCGATATAACCGAGTCCCACGCGGGGCGAAGCCGCGGGGAACAGCTAGTATATTATATATTTTATCGTCATCGTAGTATATTGACTAGCTATTTGTAACTTATGCATTGATAATAGGGTTCATCGTTCCATGACACAATAATATATTAATATTCAATTCCAGGCGGAAGAAGTGACAGAAGCAAAGCGATTTACAACAGCCAAGCTGACCATCACAGTGAGGCCCGTGGACGCCAGTCCTCCCGTGGTTGAAGCTACGTCAGACGAGGGTCATGTGGAGGAAAACTCTCCCAAAGGGACCAAGGTCCTTGACGCGAATGGACAACCTATCAGGCTGAGTGTGTCTGACCCTGATTTGGTAAGTCATCAATTAATATTTTTATATCAACTTACTAGCGACCTGCCCCGGCTTCGCATGGGCATAAAAACCTTCCTCTTGAATCACTGTATCTATTAAAAAAACCGCATCAAAATCCGTTGCGTAGTTTTAAAGATTTAAGCATACAAAAGGTCATAGGGACAGAGAAAGCGACTTTGTTTTATACTATGTATGATGAGTAGTAATATACCATCCTTTAGGATAACACCATATAACCTCCTTGTAAGACTCGAGGTTTGAGCTCTGTCAATGTGCCTTGGTAGTAGGCTTCACTGTTTGTGAGATAGTATCAAGAACGATGAACTCTATAGAATCATTCATGTTACTGACAATGCACAATGGATCAACTATTTAGTTGAAAAAGTAGTGTAAGAACAGAACTGATGGTAGCTAGTGGTGCTAGAAGATTTTGAAATTTCGACCAAGTCTTGGCAACCGTATTTCTGGGTCTAATGTCCTAGCTAAACACGCTGAACGCATATTCAAAAAGTCTAAAATAGACATTCATTCCCTAATCGTCGTAGATATAATCTACAGGGGCCTTTGTGGACTTCTAGCATCTGAAATGATAGTTCTAAAACGAATGTGTTACGACTTCAACAGAATGAAAATATTTTTTTGATTTCATTTTCAGGGCCCGGGTGATCCAGTTCCGAAGTATACGTTCGAGTTGACGACCAGTTTCTTTGACATCGACAGCGATGGCTATCTCGTTGTCAGCGATGATAAGCTGGATAGAGATCCGCCGAACCCCGGCAAATTTAGATTCCAGGTAAGTTTTGTTCAAGCCAATGAGGACATTTGATCGCTTTTTATTTTGCTTTTATTGTATTCTTTTCATTTTTTTTATATCCAAATATCTCTTACAGCATTAAACCAACGCTCTCTGCCAAAAGTATAAGACCGCCGGTCATACTGCTTGTACTTGCGTGCTAGTATTTATTGTTGGATATTTTTTTCAAGTGTTTATGAAGCTTAGCGACGTGATTGAATAATGCATCACTGTTAATACTACTTACCTCAGCCCGCGCGCAAAATCTGGAAGACTTTTTTTACATAATGAAACTCGTAAGTGCTGTTGGTTTAATTCTCTAAGACTGAACTAATGTAGTAAATTTATTTAATAAATTAAATGTGTACAACCTATTCTTTGTTTCTTAGCAAGTAATTTGTGGCTAAGTAAATCATCAGACTAGAGATTTCCATTGGCTACGATTCTTACATGCCTCTCTCGCTTCCTTTACACTCATCACTCTTGTCATACACGCTCGCCGATTTCGGATACTCCTAATATATAAATTATATTAATTTGAGTGAGGGATTCGCCGAATGGGATAATGACATAGGCGATGCGGCTAGCAACCCATCACTATTGATTTCCTGTTTCAACTACCATTATGCTTAACGTGGCCTAAGGTCTTATGGCTCTAGGTTCTGTCTACCCCGTATGGGACAAAGACGTGATTATATGTATATATGTATGAGTTGTAATAATATACAATTAATTATCTCCAGGTGGTGGCCCGCGAAGCAAACGGCGGAGCAGCATCTGCGCCGCTGTCGTTGACCGTACAACTGTTGGATCAGAACGACAACGCGCCTGTCATACCGAAGACATTGCCTATCGTAGTGCCAGCTAGTTTGGAGCCCACAGCCGTTTACAAGGTATTTATACTATACAAGGTGGACACAAATTGACTGAAAATATTTTAAGGGCAGATTCAGACCACTATACTGAAAAACTTATCCAAATAAACTTATATCGACATACGGAAAAATAATTTTGACCTACCACACAAATTAAGAATCAAATGATCTTCGTTTTACAATTGACTTCAGACATTCTTACTTTGTCTAAGTTTCTCCTTGTGTTGGTACAGTAACTACTCTCCACATTTTTTGCAAATCATGTATTAGGAGCGAGTTAATGGAAGAGACGCGGCGAAGCATTGTGGCGGAGGCTGATTGTCAAAGAAACACAACATGAACCTTAATAGTACATGGAGTAGCTTTGTTTTTGGTGTAAGGAGAATTGCGTCCTTATACACCTAGTAGTAAAAAAACAGTCTACTTTTATGAGTTACACCGATTTTCCAACGCAGAAATAAAAATTTTACATTTTGCGAAAATATTTCTTAAAATCATAGCGAGCTATATTAACAAATTCATCCTATATTAGCTAATTCGTATGCGCCATGTTGCAGCGCCAAGTATTAGACCGAGATAGCACGAGTCTTTATTGATTTTAAATCTTATGTATTAGCAATAAGTTCGTTATTTGATTGATGTGTCTCTATTTTCCAGGTGGAAGCAACAGACATCGACGAGGGTGAGAACGCACGTATCACGTATAGCATCTACCACGTTTCTAACAATGGCGGGAACAAATTCACTATTGACTCAGATACAGGTGTTATATGTAAGTGGCACTTATCACCCGCACTTATTTATCACTTTATGTTACTATGAATACGAAGAATGGATTCTTCGTATTCATATTCATTTATTCCAATAATTTATCAAATTTACAAATTCATCTATTCAAGACATTGCGGAAATACATTCACTCGTCGTAACTTAGGTCTAAGTAAGTATAATATACATTCCCTTTACCATAACCACTTAATGATTTAATGTTAAAAGTACTACTATACCTAAACTCCTTTTAGAGTCATAAAGGCATTATGGAGTTATACGGATTAAGTTAAGTATTTAATGTTGCAGTAAACAGAGCCTCTCCCTCTTTTACCTCCATTTTTCCCCCATTAGAAAAAAAAGACATAATCTTATAAGTTGAGAATCTTATGTGTCAAGTTTCGCAAGGAACCGTTCAGAAATGCGACCTCTAGCCCGGAACAAACACCGCTGGCACAAACCCATACATTCCGACAAAATGGGCTAGTCTTCAAATGAAGACTCTTGAAAACTTGACAAAAATAGCATAAACCATTTATATAATCTCCAAAATTGTGAATAATAAGTAATACAAACACTAAAAGTTTAGAGTGATAGAATAATAAAATATACCAATCAGGTTCATATAAAAATAAATAATTTTTGGTGTCTTCCAATCTAACATTTAGGTATTGTATTTTTAGTCCTCAGATTACAAAACACAGTGATTATTGTGTATTGTGTGATCGAAGTACGTCTATGTGAGTTTTGATCAGTTATATAAATATTCAATCAAAATACCCACTTGTGTTTTTGTTTCATGCACATACAAATATAATCTTACACTGAGTGAATGCACAAAATAATATATTCTAAAAGCATGTTTTGCATGGAGTGTAATATGTAGAAAGATCTACAGATCTTATCGAGGTACCTTATCTTTATTGAAATCACTTTTGGAGTAATTCACACATAATTATAATATCAATATTATGAAAACAAATCAAATATCGAATTATAACACCATAAAATTATCTATGGTTATCAGATGTAAGAAAAAATAATGTTGTAGGAGTCGGCAAGTGGAAATTGTTCGTAACAAAAAAGGTTCAAATTTATTTTAAAATTTAGTGGCCAGTATTTTATCTAAGTCCATGTTATTGAATTTAAGAATGAAGTGAAAATATCTGCCCGCCTTAAATATTACTAAATTTATGAAAACCACTGACATTAAATATTTTAAGAGGAGATTACCAACATCGTATGATGCAGATTTGTTTATTAGGTATTACTATTGGCTATTTACGGCACCTCCGATACCGATCTTAAGTTAATTAAAGTTTCTTACACACTTAAATAGATCAATGCTTTGACAGATCACATCACAAAACTACAAACAATGGCTTTAAAAATAAACTGCTTTTTTTACAGCAAGCACAAGCCGTCTACAAGCCGGAGAGCAATACAGCTTGACAATCAGAGCCACAGATGCTAAAGGACTCAGCTCACAAGGCATAGTCGAGGTGTCAGTAGCTCCGGGACCAAACACCAGACCTCCACAATTCTCGAGTAGAGATTACTACGCGCCGGTGTCAGAGGGCGCTGCTATCAATTCTACTGTTACCACCGTCACTGTTAGTATTTATTTAATAGTTATTTTGTCCATAAACACTATATGACATAACTTAAGGCAAAGTTTGATTATTTTTGAAGGAGGTTTTTGTCCATAGACAAAATATATTCCTCAAAGAAAAAATTTGACTGGATTTAGGAATTTATATTGATGAATATATTCATATTATTTTTAGATTTTAAAATATTAAAATTTTAAGTTATTTTGTTAATTATATGTAATGTTGTTAAAGTTTAAAATATTGTTGCCTTAAATCCATAATTCGTTACAGGCCAAAGACCCAGAAAATGAACCAGTAACTTACTCCATCGTGTCAGGGAATGACTTGCGCCAATTTGCTATCGGATCTACCACGGGCATCATCACTGTTATCAGAAGGTTGGATAGAGAAGTCCTGACTAGGTATCAACTGGTAAGTATACGTAGATACACACTGGTCTTTCAAATTTTAAACTAGTGTTTTTAATTCCAATAGTTGATATTAATAACACCTTTTTTCATTCTCAGATGGTCAAAGCTGAAGACCCGGGCAAGTTGTCGAACACAGCCACAGTCAACATAAAGGTCACTGACATCAACGACAATAATCCCAAGTTTGACGAAGACTCCTACCTTTTCCACGTGAAAGAAGGTAATTTATATTGGTTTAAAGACTGACTGACTTAAACTATGTAACGTGGTAATGCTGCCAGCAACTTATATTTTTCTTTTTAGTTATTTATAAGTATGTTTATTTTATACTAGCTGTTCCCCGCGGCTTCGCCCCGCGTGGGACTCGGTTATATCGCGCCCAAAAGTAGCCTATGTTTGACCTCAAGTCGTTAACTACATCCCTATCAAATTTCATCACAATCGGTCCAGCAGTTTAGCCGTGAAGAGGTGACAGACAGACAGACAGACTGACAGACTTTCGCATTTATAATATTAGTATGGATTTAAGTAGTGTATTATATTCATTTATGTAATAGTGAGATGACATTATTTAATTTTGACTTAATATTTACAAAAAAGAGTCTTTTAAAAATACTTATACTTACAAACGTTTATAATTTTACACAAATGTTTATTATGTTAATTTAACTACCTTTAGTCTCTTTCTCATATCGATATCAAACGTGAACTAACGGGAAAACACATTTTAGCTAAAATGGGCTAGGATAACAAACAAACGTTTATTATTTTAAATAAATAGGGGGGTAATTGTATTTAATTACGACTCAGGCCTAAAACGACACGTAAATTCTTCCTGCCTCTTATCTAACTACAACACGGTCTCATTAACTCTTAACCTGGTACAGGATTCGATATACCTTAGTTTTAAGACAAAACGTGTCAAAATCACTCCAGCAGTTCCGAGTTAACTTGACGGAGTTATATTTTTATATTTAAGGAGCCAAAGGTGAGTTCGTGGGCTACGTCCACGCGACAGACAGCGACGAGGGAGTGAACGCCATGATCACGTACAGCCTGCCGGCACATTTACCGTTCAATATCGATAACACTACCGGCCAGATCACCACTAAGACAGAACTAGATTATGAACAAACTAAGGTAATTTACTATTTATTTATTTTTAACCTTGAACGAAACTGATGTTGTTATGTACTGCTATTTAGGTCGAGGCTTGTATAGTGCTTTTCTTCTACTTGCGAGGCAAACATCATCGTGTGAAATATGCTAGCTTGTTTATTTTACAAATTTTTGTGAGCAACCACAATAAGATTATTGTGAACCTAAAAGAAATTCATGTATACACAAAAAAACTTTTTTAAGCTGCCAGCAATACTCATTACCAACCGATAGAATAGCTTTTATTGGTAGCTGGCCAGTGACACGTAGTTTATAGATAGATAGATAGATATACTCTTTATTGTACCATTATCATACAAATTATACATGTTGAATACAAATACAAACAATGTGTACAAAGGCGGACTTATCGCTAATGCAATTTCTATGTATTTATATTTTTTTTCTTTCAGGACTACGCATTTGTGGTGACAGCAACAGATGGCGCCATAGACAAGCGGCTGGGCACCGCGTCCGTCTCGGTGCAAGTGCAGGACGAGCCGGACGAGGCGCCAACATTCCCACAAACTTTGTATTCTGTGCATGTGCCCGAAAATGTTCCTAATTATCCAGTCGTTAAGGTCCATGTGAGTAGCTTAGTTGTTGCAATACACACCTGTTTATATTTCATTTTAAGATAAGCTGAGACGTCGAAAATTTATACTATATTTCTAAAAGTCATAAATTCGATACAATTAGTACATGTACATGTTCATCACTCGCAGTATATAACTTCCTTTCAATTGGTTGGACTCGGCGATTCGACGTGCTTCTTATAATTTAATTTAGGACCTCCATACATACTTCTATACATCTCGTCTAATATTATCATATGACAATCTATGTAATATAACATAGAATTACGAAATCGCGGTCTCTACATGCCATTTTTTAAATTATTTTATATCAAATTGTTTAATCTGAACCATAGAATACTATATCTGAACGTAAGACGTCACAACAGGAGGTTAAATTACCTACCTGTGAAAATAAAAAATACATTCGAATTGAGAATCTCCTTTTTTGTATGTCGGTTGATAAAACAGTAAGGTTTAACTGTGAAAATTAAAATTATATATATTCAACTTTTCAATGCTCTTACGTTTTTAATAATGAAGTAAATATTTATTTATGGAGATTTTGTATTGCGCTGTGTGATTCTTATATATTTTATTAATTTTCCAGTTAGATTACATGACTGTTTATAACAAAAAACAACAATTTCAGACAGAGAATGCATAAGTCCTTCTATTGTATTTTAACAAAATAAAATTTCCTTGCAGGCTGTAGACCCAGATACGACGCCAGAAATAACATACACCATAATGCTAGGCGACACAGACCTATTTTCAATAGACCGCAAATCCGGCATGATACGAACTCTCCGTCCGTTAGACAGAGAGACATCGGCTCGCCACGAAATTGTGGTCGGCACTGAGGAGAATATGCACGAGGATGTGGGGGTCTCTACCACCGTCGAGGTTCTTGTTGATGTGAGTTTTATATTTGCTTTATATTTTTTCTATGCGATGTGTCAGAGCTCGGGGCAAGGCTTGAAACCCGTGCCAAATGCTATATTTTTTTGTTAAGTCCGCCATTTTTTATGTTGTGACATAAACTAATAACAAATAAAAATAATTAAGTCACTTACACTTGTGAAATTCGCCTTTTAATGCCGGCCACGAGCCAGACGTCAACTCTCCTTGGGTACCTATGTCGTTGGTAGTACAATTAAATAGACCTCTGCTTTTCGCTTAGTATCCTCTAAAGGTTTACAAGGTATATTTCCGACTTCGACTTTTTGTGTCATTTTTAAACACCCTCAGTGGACCTTAAGTAGCGTGTTCTATAAGTATCCCGATATTCCATTTGTTGTCTAAAGTTCTATCTGTGGGAACCTTTGATTGGTTTGGAAATGTCTTAACGCTTTCGCGGACAGTAAACGAGATATATAACAGTTAATTGTTATATGTATACGTCGAGAGGCTTTACTGTCAGCGAAAGTGTTAATTGTTCATAGCTGTTGATTCATAATATAAATAAATTTGCAGGATAAAAACGACAACGCGCCCATATTCACATCTCTCATTAGACCTGTCACAATTGAAGACTCTTCATCTATCGGTACTTTAGTACAAACGGTCACGGCAACGGATGACGACGCCACTGCCCCTAATAATAGAGTGAGATATAAACTAGTCGGTAGAGGAAAGGCTTCTAAATACTTCCACGTCGAGCCTGATACAGGTGCTATAAGGGTTAGAGACGATTTGAGGAAGGAAACGGACAGTGAATACACTGTAAGTATAAAATGATAATTTTTCTACGCACATTTTTCAATAATAACCAAAAAATCAGCTGAAGGTTCAACCAAATGGTTTTTTTTTGTTGACTTTTTATCCCACATAATATAAATTATTCAAGCATGCCTCGATATAAATAAAAGATTATCAAATTTTACACTTGAAACATCTTATATCAGTGATGCACAAATTACACAACTAACAAAAATATTACTATAAAATAAAAACACATTCGTTTAAAAAAATCTTTTTTCAAAAGTTACGTGTCTGATAATTTTTTTCCTTCTATAGGTGGATGTCCAAGCGTACGACCAAGGTGAGCCAGTCATGTCTTCTGTAACCACCTTGACTGTGTATGTCAGCCATTCCGCCACTGTTCCTCCAGACGTAAGTATTGCAAATGATATATTATTTTAATTACTAGTGTCTAGTACAATAAAACTCAACTGATTATAAAGAGACAGTGTAGAGAAAGAAAGAGGAACGGCACTGAGAGAGAGATCGAAAAGTGGGATTGAGAGAGAGAAAAAGAGGAGTGGAATTTAGACAGAAAAAGAAAAAGAGAGAGAGAGGAGTGCGACTGAGAGAGAGAGAGAGAGAGAGAGAGAGAGAGAGAGAGAGAGAGAGAGAGAGAGAGGAGTGGGACTAACTAAATCAAGTCCAAACCTTTGCGTGCACCTACATCGCCATTTTTAATTTTGATACAAACATCATCAATATAAGAACTATTTAAGTTAAGTGTTAAGTTGCAATACCGCAAGCCAATACAGTGATTTGAGAAGCTCAAACAGCCCGGTAAGATAAAGAGATTCTACGTAGTGCTCTTAATAAAAATTACTACAGAACTACTTTTTACGGAAGCCGAGATTGGTAGGTGAAAATCATATGAAAAAACTGAAGTATTAACGTCAACTTGTTTTCTTTCAGGTGGGTCTTGGTTTCGCAGACACCGTTTACACAGAACATGTGGCAGAGAACTCTAAAAACGGAACTTTAGTTCGGATCCTACCAGTCTTGAACACAAAGCGACATTCACCTGACACGCCGTTGAAGTGTCTACTTACTGAGGCTTCGGAGAAAGGTAAATACATTATATTTTTTTTACATTAGTAGAGTTGAGTAAGTAGTAATGTTTAAATTTGTAGCGTTTTCTGGTCGCATCCAAAGCCTAACCAGAGCCTGGATCCCCTGGATACTGATTTTTTATTTTTACTTCTTAATTCGTTATTAAATAAATATGAAAAATTGGACTCACCTTTGAGGGTCAAGGGGTTTTACAGTCTGGAATTTTGAGAGGCTTGCTGGGCGATATTTACCCAATACGTATTAATACGTAGGCTCTTCGGAGAAGTTGATGATGTGTGTAGATTGATATTATTTTTATGATCATTATCTAACTGACGTTCATCTTTAGTTGGTTGAAAGATATACAAAAAAAAAATTGTCCTCTTTTTTGGGATTGGGAAGAGAGAGATCAATTTTTAAGCCGATAAGAAGTATCTGGAAAGGTGTTCACAAATATTTTTTAAATTAGAAGAATGTGGGTTATATAATTCTTATTTATTTCAGGAGTATTCTACGTGATCTTGACTTCAGAAAGGGATTGCGCAGTCTACCTCAACGCTACATTAGACTACGAATCTTTAACCGAATATACTTTAGAGGTGCAGTTAGAATCCATTCAAGGATTGATCAACCCTGAGAGCAGTAAAGCAGTTATCAAAGTCCATGTAACAGATGCCAATGATAACGAACCAGTGTTCATTTTCCCGGAACAAAGCACTATTGTCGGAGCGAAAGAGAAGTACTTCGCGATTGTCACTAAGGATATGTTACTGGGAACTAACGTTTTGCAAGTCAAGGTAATTATGTTCAAATAAGTATCTGATTTGTAGGAAGATTTCCTTAAATTGTTTGGGTTGCACAGACAACTAGAATCTAAAGATTTTTATGCTGAATTTTCGCGGTGATCTTTAATTAGCATATTTTATTATAAGAATCGGCACCTTCAGATTTATTAAAATGTTTGATATGAAGCATATTTAAACAACAATGTATTAATTATTTCATCCTTTTTAGTTGAGGAATTGGAGTCGGGTTCGTATTTTTGGCAAAAACAATTATTCTTAGTCAAACTTATCAATGTATAGATATTAATTGGCAGTATACTCCTAAAAAAATGAATAATTATGCCAAACGCCAAACATGTCTGAATATTTCAACTTATAGTTAGTCGTCATACATATAAAAAAAAAATTATAGCCCACTTTTGTGTTCCTAGTGGTTTAATACTTGTTTTATTTTCAGGCAAAGGACAAAGACAGTGGCGAGTATGGAAAAATAGTATACCAAAAGAATTCCTGGACTAAATCTGCTGAAGAATATTTCGCATTGGATTCTGATACGGGAGTTATCTCTAATATCCAGACCTTCGAGAATGTTCCAGAGAACATTCTACCGTTCAAATTCAGCGTGACCGCTAGAGACAACCCTAATTCACCGCAGCTTTATAATATCGCGAGGGCTTCTGTTGTTGTAAGTACTGACATAGAATTATTTAGAACATTGTTTGGTACTGAGTTACCTCAATCATTAATTCTTCGAGAATGTTCTAGAAGATATTCTACCGTTAAAGTTCAGTGTGACCTCTAGATATAACTCTTATTCACCTTTTCATAAAATCGCCACTTTTTCTGTTGTTGTTTTTAAAATATATAGAATCTGATATTAGATTAACTCAAAATACAAATATTTGAGTTAAATCCAACGCCGGATTCACCGACAGCTTTAAAATATCGCCAGGGTTTCTGTAAATATTATAGATGATGATCATATATATATATAAAAACAAATTGTTATTTGCGCGTTAGCGTTCAGATCCCAATAAACAAATAAGTAAGAATTGCGCTATCTACTGATCATCACTAATTAAGATATATAATCTTGCCGGCTCTTCTTTTTAGCTTCAACGCTGTCGGGAAAATGGACCTTATATAAAAATATAAAAAAATCATGTGCAACCAAAAAATTTTCTCTTAATTCCAGATAAATCTTCTACGCAAAAACAACCAAATGGTCGTTGAAGTCTCTAACATGAACACAGAAGTCATGCGTCGTCGCGCCAGAGACTTGCTTACCGCGATTGAGGAAGAAAGCGGATTGGTCGCCGGCCTTGAGAAACTCACTCCGAGGCATTATTTGGGAGAGAATGGGACGCTTGAGGTCGATAACAAGGGGACAGATGTGTGGCTTTATCTTGTTGACCCTGATACAGGGGATATATTGACCAGGGATTCGACGCCTGTTAAAAAGTAAGTTTCTTGCTTCTTTAAACATAAATAAATATATAGGGACAAATCACACAGATTGAGTTAGCCCCAAAGTGAGTTCGAGACTTGTGTTATAGGATACCTACTCAACGATAATATATTTATTTCTAACATTATATGACAATCTTAATGTCATATCGACCCTTAACTTCATAGCCAAAGAACACGGACTTCTGTGATTTTCTATAATGTCAAAGACGGTCATTGAAATACCTGGACAAATAAATATGTGTTTTTCGATTTCAACTGTTGTGGATATTTTGTGGAAAACTATGCATTACTTATAGGAGAACATCGCGCTAGATACACTAATCATGATTTTAATAAAATTAATTACAAGCTAAATATTAGAACTTATTAACATTTTAATATTTTGTTTCAGAGCCATAGATAAAGGAGTGAGGAAAGCAGTAGCAGCTCGCCTCCAGTCACCAGTCAGCGAAGTCAGACCTCCACTTATACCAAAGGAACAACCGAGAAGGCCACAAATAGCCGCTGCACCGCTGGCTACAGCGCTTCCAGCCGCTTTAATAGGCCTTGCAGCGCTTGTATTAGTTGCTGCAACCGCTGCGACGATATATATCTGCGCTTCTTGGAATAGGCAAGTGTCTCATTACGTACTTAAGTTATGAAGACAAGGAAATTAATAGCCGTTGCAATTCAGTACTTCCAGCCGTTTCAATTATTTTTATATTATCAATTTTATTACTTTACATCATAAATAAATTAATAATTTGAATCAAATTAATTAAAATCAATAACTTGTTGATTTAAAGGCACACAATACAGGTGATTTTTTAAACGCGAGTATGCCCAGGTGCCGGCTGTATCAAGTTTTGTTCTAATTGCTAAATTATATATTAGAAGAAAAAAAAATATTAGAATAGATTAAAACTGTTGGCTCCATCATTTAGCTAGCGTCGAAAATAATTGTCTTTTCTCAATTATCGGAATAGATAACACTGTTTGTTTCTAAAAAAGTAAAGATTTACATGTCGACACAGGTACAAGAAGCACAAAGAGCAAGCCATCCAGCAGTACGGCACCCTCAGCATGAGCATGCCGCCGCGACCGCCCTCGGGATACGAGTCTAGTGAAGACGAGCCCGCGCCCAGATACGAGACACAGGTATTAACTTTTACATAATATCTGAGTGTCGTCTTGTTTCTATATCAAACAGGCAATTCTTCATCATTCTTCTTTTCCTACTTCCTTATCGTGTCCATGTCTGATTATTCATTATTATAATATAAAATATATTTGTCATCTTTTCAACTTTATGGTTTTTAATTTGAGTATTAAAATTTGATAAACTGCTCTAATAAATCCAATGCAATGTGGAAGTGCTTAAAAGATCACTATTGGGTGGTGCTAGCAGGTTATAAAAAGTAAATAAATTAATACTTTTTTAAAAACATCTCCGAATCACTATCAGTACATAGTATAAAACAAAGTCGCTTTCTCTGTCCCTATATCCCTATGTATGCTTAAATCTCAGGTTTTTATGCCCATGCGAAGCCGGGGCGGGTCGCTAGTACAAAATAAATTACGGATAAAGCTGAGACGTGAATGGCAATCTTGAAGGTTTTAAGGATCGCGATTATTTTCTATCAAGTGATAGAATAAGCACTGAACTGATTTTTGAACTGAAGTCAGCCACTGCTAGTGGCATAGGGTTAGTAACTTCCAAAAAGGAAAACAATAATTCCATTTTCGAACTTAAACACGATAAGTAGGATTTTCTACCGTAATCAGTTAAGTACATAAAAATTATGTTATCTGTAGGTATTAATTTTGAATGTATTTCACAGGTTCTAAATATGGCAGTCGACGACGCCGACTTACAGCTGGATTTCAGTCCAAATAACCACGCGTTCAACATACATAGTGTACAATACTTATCCAAAGATAATGGTTAGTATTTAATAAACTAGATATTTAGATTTATTGAAAACACACCCCATTTCCAGTACAGGCGAAAAAAATGGACACCTTCGAAATTCGAAAATCAGTAACTCGTAGGAATATGCCTTATTTTATTCGAATTCACTGATCAAACTTTGGAGCATTCTTTTGTTTGTCACTTTCAGATTTTTTTAACGAATTTTGAAAAAGTTAATCGATATCTACATTTACATATTATTATACCATTATTTTTTTAACTGTGACTAAATTATATCTCATTTATAGGCGAACGCAGCCCAACGTTGTCGGAAACCGCCACAACCGCCCGCGCGTCCAGCGTGAACGAAAACAACGGTACCCTGAACAACAGTCATTTCGACTCGATCGCTAATAACTCAACCATTGCGCGAAACACTCAAACGTTAAACCGAAGAGCGCCTAACAACCACGCATTGAACAATGCCCTTGGAACTCTGCCCAGAGTGAATAATAATAATGGCGGCGGTGGGTTATTAGCCGCGACGCTCGGCAGGAAAATTAATGGCGGGAATAATCATAAGAAAAAACCGACACACCCGATCATGGCGTATGATGAGATCCCCGGTTTGCAAAGGTATGTAAATATTTTAATATGTACCCATAATATTTTTTAAAATTATGTCATTCGTCCGGTCTAAATTCCCATCTTTAGTTTTTAACCAGTTCTGTAAACCTCATATTATAGTAAATAGGCAAATATTATATTAAAAAATCTCATTTTGTCTGTGTAAATCACGTGTAAATTATTTATATTGCCGATAATAAATATTTTTTATGACCAATTAATGTAATCAAATAATATATTAATTCTATTAAGTATTTTTCTTTATTTCTGTGAGTAAAATGTTGTTTTTTCTTGTTACAGGGCATCAGATAATGACAACGTTACCTTTGGAAAGAGGAATTTCAGTGGATATCCTTACGACCCATCCCCGGTAGAGACCACGACTGAACTTTAAATTAGGTTTTCTTGTAAAATATGTAAATAATCTTTCTCTCTCTTTAAACTACTTCGTAAGAGTGGGATAGCAACAGTCTACATGCCAAATGGTTTAAGCTGAATGCAGATTTGTAGACTCACCATATAGACTTTTGCGTAGAAATCAATGACTTATATTATAGTGGATGCAAATGTGCGTTTGCCTTTCTACTTCAAACTGAAAACAAGTAATATAATTACATGTTTACTGGAATGTACTTTTATGAGAACTATCAAGTGTCAAAGCAAGCCTACAGTGGCGCCGCCCTGGTGGCAAAATCCTCAGATTAAACTTTCATTAGATCTTACGAACCTTGAGATCAAGCTCGGTTATGTCAGAGGTGAAATAACTAAATAATACTTCAATACAATATTATGGAAGATAATATGAAAGCAACTGTGTAATTTACAGTGTATTCGTTAACAACTAGCGTATACAATTAAATGTACAGTCGGGGCAAATAAATCTAACCCTCCCGTTACTTTGATTGAGTCCCTTTTATCTGCCCCCGACTGTACATTATGTATTACTAAACCATATTTGAGGTTGTCTCAGATTGCACTGTGGCTTGTTCGATTTCAATTTTTCAGACTGTGATGTGTTTTTAAAAACCATCATATTATTCAGGTTGAACTGAAATATATGCTCAATAGGGATATTCTAACGTGATATGATACTCCGTCCCTTGATTTTATATGTTTAGCATAATAATAATTAATTGTGTTCAACGAATGTTTATATTTTAGATATTTTTTGCCCGACTCGACTGAAATTGGGAAGAAATATATCGATTTTTAGATAGGTTATAAATTTTGTACTTAACTGTACACTTAGCGATGGCTAGTCTTATATTGAACGATTGTGCATAATAATTTAATTTTGTTTGTAAATAATGGAGGCATTACACTTTAGTGTACATATTATTTATGAGGGTACCTGAATTGAAACAGGTACAAGCATGATCTTTGTAGGAATATAGAAAAAAATGATTGCACTGAATTTTCTTTTCTATAATTTGTTGGTTTGATGAAATGAAATACTTGAAGTAGGAAATAAGTATGTTACATTAATAAGAATAAACATCCAGAATATTTTTGACCTTTTTTATATTTTTGTACGAATTTTGTGCCAGTTACTATTAACAATTTGTAATTAGTGTGCAAATAAATAAATAAATAATATTAATATATTTTTTTATCTACCAACATTAGAAATGCTCATTTTTATAGCAAATTTATGTATTGTGCGGATTGTGCCAAATAATATTTGAACAAAAATGAAAAACTAATGCATAATTTATTAAAAGTATTGGCTAAGAAAATGTTACCTCTAATAACTTCTCTGTATAATATTGTGTTAAGAGTAAAATGTTTTATATAATTGTGCAAACTTAGCCAATGTATTATAATTGTGTCATTAAATTTGTTAATAATTTTTGTGGAATAAATTAATTTTATTATTAATGTTGTTTCTATTTTTGAGTTTAATAAAATAGTCAGTAGGATAGTTTTATAAGGTTTTATACAGTAACGCCATCTATCAAAAAACGAGAATGCTATTTGGTAACTGCGTCTAAAACATCTGGTACTAGGTACTTTGTGATGTTTGTTATACCTACATAGATGTCGCTGAATCTTTGTACTTGAAAAGTACATAGAACTATGACTAATTTCAATTAAATTTATAAATGTTCTGTTATTTTGTGTACCCACCCATAAATATGCATCTCTCCCTTAACTTAGGGGCTAGCTCAACAGAAGAAATGTCCGTGTTTATAGTGTACGTACTTTAAGTAATTAAAAAAAAATCTGTTTGGTGTAACTGGATACTCGATAGTGCAGCGGGGTGAGCGTTCTCAAGATCGTGTGTGTTGTGGATTGGTCGCCATTAGTGGCATGTCTCACGATCTTTTTCTGCTGTTGGTACCGGGCCGGTAGTATCGATAAGGCCCTAGATGGCGTCGGCCATTACAAATGTATTTCGGAAAAAATATGACTTTGTTTGCTATTAAAGTACCCGAACAATCTGTGGGAACATAGAATCCTGTGTTATCGTGTCATCGTAGTATCTAGCATGCTCTTGGGTTTAGTAACGTAATCTGAGGATATAACACGCTCGTATAAATAATAAGATTGTATTTTGTAGTCTGAACCGATATAGCTTAAAATGAGATTTAAATTAGCTTACAAACAGATAGGAATGTAGACAAACTTTCGAAGTGCACTAAACTTCCAAGCCTTTATGCCTTGAATTGCACTGCACACAGCATTGCTGTGATCTCAACTCAATAAGCAAAGTAGACAAAGGCTCAAAGTAGGGGCGGAATCTTCGTTGTTGATAAACGTATGTACTCGACTGTTTAACAAGTTTTGAATAACCTACAATCCAACTAATATTATAAAGGCGAAAGTTTGTATAGTTCGCAGCATATAAGTTAGCAAAAAACTGAAAGACCTTGAATGCGCAGTAGCCGATTATCCACCGATTGTCCACACCCAGTGTGGAATACAGATATGTAGACCACACCCAGTGTCTGACATCGAGATGTAGACCACACCCAGTCTCTGACACCGAGATGCGTTGACCACACCCAGTGTTTACTCCAAGATTTTGACCACACCCATGTCTGACATCGATATGTAAACCACACCCACTCTCTGACACCGAGATGTTGACCACACCCAGTGTCTGACTTCGAGATGTTGACTACACCCAGTTTTTAACACCGAGTTGTTGACCACACCCAGTGCTGACTCCAAAATGTTGACCACACCCAGTGTCTGACATCGATATGTAGACCACACCCAGTTTCTGACACCGAGACGATGACAACACCCAGTGTCTGACTCCGAAATGTTGACCACACCCAGCGAGTCTGACTCCGTGTTGTTGACAACACCCAGTCTTTGACACCGAGTTGTTGACCACACCCAGCGAGTCTGACTCCGTGTTGTTGACAACACCCAGTCTTTGACACCGAGTTGTTGACCACACCCAGCGCTGACTTCGAGATATAGACTACACCCAGTCTTTGACACCGATTTGTTGACCACACCCAGTGCTGACTCCGAGATGTTGACCACACCCAGTGTCTGACTCCAAGATGTTGACCACACCCTGTGTCTGACATCGATATGTAGACCACACCCAGTCTCTGACACCGAGATGTTGACTACACCCAGTGTCTGACTCCGATATGTCGATCACACCCAGTGTCTGACATCGAGATGTAGACCACACCTAGTGTGACTCTGAGATGTTGACCACACCCTATTTCTGACATCAATATGTAGAACACACCCAGTGTCTAACATCGAGATGTAGACCACACCCAGTGTCTGACTCTGAGAAGTTGACCACACCCAGTCTCTGACACCGAGATGTTGACCACACCCAGTGTCTGAAATCGATATGACGACCACACCCAGTGTCTGTCTCTCAGATGTTGACTACATCCTGTGTCTGATATAGAGATGTAGATCACACCCAGTGCCTGACTCCGAGATGTTGCCCACACCCAGTGTCTGACTCCGAAATGTTGACCACACTCAGTGTCTGATATCGAAGTGTAGACTACACCCAGTGTCTGACATCGAAATGTAGATCACACCCAGTGTCTGACTCCAGATGTTAAACACACCCAGTGTCCGACATCGATATGTAGACCACACCCAGTCTCTGACACCGAGATGTAAACCACACCCAGTGTCTGACTCTGAGAAGTTGACCACACCCAGTCTCTGACACCGAGATGTTGACCACACCCAGTCTCTGAAATCGATATGATGACCACACCCAGTGTCTGTCTCTCAGATGTTGACTACATTCAGTGTCTGATATAGAGATGTAGATCACACCCAGTGCCTGACTCCGAGATGTTGACCACACCCAGTGTCTGACTCCAGATGTTAAACACACCCAGTGTCCGACATCGATATGTAGACCACACCCAGTCTCTAACACCGAGATGTTGACCACACCCAGTGTCTGACTCCGAGATGTAGACCACACCCAGTGTCTAACTCTGAGATGTTGACCACACCCAGTTTCTCACACCAAGATGTTGACCACACCCATCGTCTCTGACATCGAGATGTAGACCAGATTCAGTGTCTGACATCGAGATGTTGACCACACCCAGCGAGTCTGACGCCGAGTTGTTGACCACACCCAGTGTCTGACTCCGAGATGTTGACCACACCCAGTGTCTGACTCCGAGATGTTGACCACACTCAGTGTCTGACATCGAAATGTAGACCACACCCAGTGTCTGACTCCGAGATGTTCAACACACCCAGTGTCCGACATCGATATGTAGACCACACCCAGTGTCTGACTCTCAGATGTTGACTACGCCCAGTGTCTCAGCTCCAAGATGTTGACCACACCCTGTGTCTGACATCGATATGTAGACCAAACACAGTCTCTGACACCGCAATGTTGACCACACCCAGTGTCTGACTCCGAGATGTCGACCACGCCCAGTGTCTGACATCGAGATGTAGACCACACCCAGTTTCTCACACCGTGATGTTGACCACACCCAGCGTGTCTGACATCGAGATTTAGACCACACCCAGTGTCTGAATCCGAGATGTTGACTATACATAAGTTCTAGAAGAATTCTATTTAAAGCGATATCCAAAATGTAGGTACAATGTTCAAAAAATATATATACTTTTTGGTAGAGAAAAGAATATTCCGAGGAACATTATGGAAGACAGGAAATTAAAATCACATGTCAGCGGGATGATGGCACGTCAATCATGTTTACATTTCTATTATACCGCCTTTATCGGTGTTACATTTACATAATCATAACGCAAAATGCCACGCTTAAAAGCTAAGAAATTCATGGAAATCTCTACTAACATAATGCTACTTAGGTCTAGTGGCTAAAGCGTTTGCCTTAAAACCTATGGTCTTTGGTTCGATTCCCACGAGAAGCATACTTTGTTAAATAGTTTTCAGTTTTATCAGGACAGGTGGTTTACCACCATCTCTTAAAACCATGCAACTTGCTTACTCAATCGTTCTTGGTTCATGGTTTTAAGAGACGATAGTAACCCCCAGAAAGTTAAAGACTTGATTATCTGATAATATCGATGATTCCGTGGTGGAAAGTGTAAGACACGGCTGTCATCCTGGTGATCTTTAATTAAACCACGTCAGAGGTTGACGTTAGCGACTGGAAAGAGTCAAGCATGTACAACACACTCTCCGGAGATTCGGCTCGTATATCCGAAAGGTTGGCCGATCCTTGGGAGCAAATATTCGCATCCGCATCCGCAAATGCGGATTATTCGCATTAATTCAGACATCTGCATCCGCATTCACATCCGCATCAATCAATGCCGAGTTTTTACAAATGCGGTTTAGTTGTTCTAACCAATGGAGCAAAATCTTTAAGTTTCAGACAGACTTAAAGGATTGAAATGTGCAGTGATCTAAATTCAATAAGCAATGGAGACAAAGCTGAAGCAGCGCAGGAAATTAAACTTTACATGTGAACGAGTTGACGTCACGACGATCATATTGAAATTCCTAGAGCGTCTTTATCGTTTAATACAAGGCAATGATTCCAGAACATTCCATTTAAATAATACTAGACTACAATAGGTTGTCTCTCTCACTCATCTAAGCGCTTTACCGGAACCAAGTGTCCGCTTTTCTGCTTTTTCTTCACTTTGCCCGGTCTTTTTAATAATGACACAGAATACATAATACTAGTACTAATGTACGTATAATGATGAGGTTGCAACATGCCTGACATAAAATGAGTTAAATCTAGTTGTTTTAACATTATGTTAAAAATATGTAACTACACACACATACTTACGTACTAAATATTTTTTTTAAGCTTTACTCTTGATGAAAAGAAACTGTCTAAAAACAACATACGTAAACAACCTGGGGCATAAAAGAAACACTTAGCGCTGTAAATGACCTCGGTCAGGGTGCTTTTGTGGATAAAGAAGAGTGAGACTAGGTCCTCCTTCTAAATAA
The DNA here is from genome assembly GCA_947044815.1 of Apomyelois bistriatella. Taxonomy (NCBI): domain Eukaryota; kingdom Metazoa; phylum Arthropoda; class Insecta; order Lepidoptera; family Pyralidae; genus Apomyelois; species Apomyelois bistriatella. Next base: position 9,419,444 of record OX345696.1, read on the forward strand.
CCTTTGGTTTACTTACATGTGTTGGGTGTTCATATATTTGGACTTTAATGCCAAAATAATAATAAAATCATATATTTTATTTTAAAAATATATTTTATAAAATATTTATTTAATCATATATTTTATTTTCAGGATATTGCTTAAATAATTTAAAATTAAGTTAATTGTATATTAAAATTTCGCTAGCATCTGAAATTTGAATTTTACGAGTAGGTATATGGATAATCCTTATCTTAGATCCCGGATTTATAATAGATACTATTTCCCCTCTGTTCCCGTGGAAGAGGCATCTTAAAGAAAGTTCTTTTATAAATAAATATCTTTTTATTTCCTTATTTAAAAATACTCGAAGCACTTACAGTTAACGATATTGGGAATAGCAAAGCAATATAAATTTTATCCAGTAGGATGCAACATCCAAAGTTGAGTCATAGGCCACAGCCAAATTACCCACCCATCATGAAAAAGAGGAAACTGGGGTACGAAGAGATGGTTTAATAAATTTTGTCTTAATTTACTTATCCGTGTCCGTTTGTCCAACTTGTAGTGGATTTTATTGTTTGTTGCCCGTGGGCCACCCGCTTTATTTACCTAGGTGTCTACGAGAAATAATTTTTCTTCACTAACATCTACAAGGAGGGTTTACGTCGGGTTTTCTGTCATAACTCCCCGGCTAGGGAATAATTTACTATTTTGCTTCAGTAGGCAGGTACATCTGCGAACTTTACCTAGTAAGGTCAAAGTAAAATAAACAAAGCTCACGCTCCATTATGTTTCTACGTGAGTTCGTGGATAATTTAAGCTAATATTTGACAGCATTGTCTCGGGACTAGACATGACCTTAGTGTATTCAAGGCTTTGCAAAACCCAGTGAATGAGCAGACTGGTTAAAGTCGTAATGAATATAATTTAATACTGTTTTAAGAAGAAAAGCTCAACCTACTTAGTTACGAAAGATAAACTAATAATAAAGGCTTTTTAATACTTTTTTTTATAAATCTAGATCATAACGAGGGTGGCATATTTGATTATAGGAGCTTCACTCGTGAGGGTGCCCCTCTTAAATACTGAATTTCTTATATTATATAATTGAATATTATATAATCGTAAATGTTTGGTTATAAAGATTACAGTGACATTTCACTGTAATCTTTATAACTTTCGGTGTCGGGTAAAAAAAAAATCTTTCCTTGTGACTGTGTGAATACAGAGGTAAGTATGTATGTAATTCCCGACCACTAGTGTGTATATCACGAAGCAAATACACAGGTGTATACATAATATATAGACACTTCTCTAGAATAAAAAGAATAAATATTTACGATCAATATTTCTATATTTAATCTGTGATTGTTTTTAACAATATTTCTATATTTACTCTGTGATTTTTTTTAATAACTACCTTTTATATATATAAAAAATATCATTATAATATATTATTTATTATATTTCATATAATTTACCTGTGCGGCCATTAATATGTATATGATCGGAGTATGTAAGTATATGTTTTATAATTTCCCTTTTTATTAAACAAATCATTTATTTAACCATATAATGTTATATATTATATAGTTATAATTATAATGAAATGAAAAAGTTATTAGACCTTTCCAATCACGGTGGCTGTGGTTTAATAATGTAATAGCTAGTGTGTAGGGCCTTTATTACTAACTTTGGTAAGGTTTGTCCCTTTCGAGCTTTCGGAAAAGTTTCACATGCGGGTAGTTTTAACATTGTTTGCCATGGTTTTATAAAATCGCTCAGGCTACCCGCATGGATCTAATTACATTATGTTTTTTACATATATTCAGATCACAAGCAATCAATTATATGAGAAATAATATCTTTTTTTTTGTCCAGTTGGTTGACTAAATTACTTTTTGAATCGAAAAACAAAAGAATAGAATCTTTTGGATAGACATCAATAGATTGTTGTAATATGGCGTATTCGTGCGCGATCCAAGCGCTAACATTATATATGGATACAACTTGATTACTGGCAATTCAATCTGGCTTTGTTCAACTCTCGATGATCGATTCAATCAGTAAATGTATGCATAGTACTCGATGTACGCTGCACAATACCAAGTCTTCAAGATCCATACTTGTGTTTCGATCAGTTTGGCAAACACTGGCTTTATCTGTGTAATGATTTGCAGGAATAATCTGTTCAAGACTTGATTGTCTATAGGAGAACTTACAACCGTGTTAAATAGTGTTTCCGAGATAAGAATGTCGAATATTCAATGTCGTTTGTGCCACATAAAGAAATATTCACTCCTGGTACGTATAAATTAATGAATTTTTCTTTAGGAAATCTTTTCTTCAATTGGATAACGGCCAATTTTCAAATAACCTACCTATTAACTATGCTACCTATTAAGTAAAAAAAGTACCTAGGTATTAAGTAAGTAAAAATCATCATCATCGTCATTTCGTGTAGGTAACACGGTCGATCGAACATGCACACCCTGCTGACAGACCTCTTCGGAACCGCCTCTCGGCCTATTGCATTGTCCCTTTATCGGATATCAGATGATTAAAGCCTGTCATGACTTAACCTAACTGAAAACAGAATAGAACCAACGACCACGGCTCTACAGGTAAACGCCTTATTAACCACTGGATCACTGGAGGCAATTACAATAAAAATAGAACAATATTTAAGAAAACACCTGTTGTTTCACAATCGACAAAGTTTCTGAAAAGGTAAACAAGAAAAGAAAGGCCTCAGCAGGAATTTCATATGGTTCATTAAATAAAGGTAGGCTGACAAGCTCATGGAATACGCTACGAGAGGTAACCGATTCTCATTTTTCGCTCGAATGACTTTCAGTTACTTTCACAAATTTCGTATTTTGCTCCACAATTCAGCTTAATTGTTTTTGGTAGAGCATACCTACACCAAAAATATTTTCTTATCAATTTTTTTAATAAAATGTTGTTTTTTTTATGTGGAGATCTTAATAAAATAAATAAAAATCTAACAATTCACATCATGACTGAAGAAAGTCTTTTAATTTAATATTTTTTTTATTTGTTAGACTATAAAAAACTTTTTTAATTTTTCTTCTTTACATAAACATAAAACTAACCTATAGAAATAGATTTGTATATTATAAGACAACTTCAAATTAATTAAAATGTTTGATATGAAGCATATTTAAATAACAATGTATTAATTATTTCAACCTTTTTAGTTGAGGAATTGGAGTCGACTCCGTTTTTTTTGGCAAAAACAATTATTTTTTACTTATTAGTTTTGAATACGCAATACCATACAACCTGAGCATACAACAAAAAAGTTGTAAACACGTTGCATTTTGGAAGGTCGGGTAAACGTCATCAGCGTCGTCTCATCTTATTGACAAATAATTTTTCAATTCGGTCCAGCCGTCTTCGAGTAATCCGGTAACATAACTACATAAAAAAATAATATAACATTCCGACGAATTGAGAACCTCGTCCTTTTTTTTTTGAAGTCGTTTAATAATGCCAGTAGCTTAATTAGGAATATGTAAGTACTTATCAAAAGAGAAATCAAACGAAAGGACATGACAGACAAAATAAAACCTGTTGATTTTTCAATTTTATAAAAGTACAAAAGAAAAAATCAATCTGTGTTGATTTTTTTTTCTAATTTAAGAGCAGTCGAATCCAAAGAATACGATCCAATACGATTTTCATTTTCCGCTCGAATTAATTACATTCTCTTCCACGAAGAATTTACTGAATTTTTTGGTCTGCAGAATTTAACATTTTATTTTTTACAAAGCTCTTTCTATTAGATGTTGATTTTTAGGAACGCGAATTTACAGGTGAATTATTTTGAATAGAGCCTTCTTGAAAAAAGGTATTTTGTCAACAAAAAGCCATTGATTTGTGTGCTAAAATAAGAAAGTAATTTAAAGATAATTTTATGCGCACCAACTTATTTAGAAAATATATCACACCTATTTGTGTTAAAATTACCTAGTAAGGTCAAAGTAAAACATTAATGCTAAAAGAAATGAAGTAACTAATATCACAAAATGGATATTTATGCTCTTAGGCTTACCCAGATAAAAACAGATTTCAGTAATGAGCCTATTAGGTTTAAGTAAATGAAAAACAGGGATTTAAAGATAAATATTATCAGTTAAATAACACTTAGTGCGGTTAGAATAACAGAATACAAGAAAATTACATTAGATTTTAGCACTTAGCCGAGGAGTAAAATTACAAATTCTTATTTAAGTACGTACTTATACTTTCTTATATCCCTTAGCTTAAGATTTTTTTGAAATTATAAAAAGTCGTTACGTATCTTAAGTTACAAACCAAGTACAAAAAATAAATTTACAGCAAAATTAAAACTTTAATTCAACCAATTTCATGCAACTTTGCAACAATTAATTATTTTAGATATTTTAACATACTTATAATATAAATAAGTTTAGTAAAAGAATTATTGCTTTATAATACACAGTAAATACAATATAATTAAAATCAAAATACAATGACTGACTTATCCTTAAAAGTTAAAGATATTGTTACCGGAATTGATTTTAGAAGGAACGGTGAGCGTCTGGCCTTATTTCTAGAGGCTTTAATATTGCTAGATAGTTGGACAAGAGTCAGCTTCAAAATCTGTCAATATACTAAGTTCTTGAATACACCCACCGATTCGACAACTATTTTAAATTGCCGTGGCCAATTCCAAGCCATTTCTGCTTACAATGTTAATAAATGAAGCATTATTAATTATTCATGCACTTGGAAGAAATTAAACAAAGGTAAGTGAAACACAAAAGTTTAAGAATTTTTTCTCTGAGAAAATTTATTGTAATAAAATTAGTTTCAAGAAAATGTTTTCTCTAGCACTTGCTGATTCCTAAGAACAATAATTAGGATAATTTAAAATTTAGAATGGATATAGTTAAAGACCGGTGTAAAACATAAGCTACCTTTTGGCCCGATATCACTAAAACCATGCGGGTGGAGCTGCGAGCAAGAGTTAAACGGTAGAGCCAAATAAACAATAACCCTTATTTATAAGAAAAAAAATCGTGTCTTCAAGTTACATGTACCTCAACAAATTAAATTTATTTAATCCGTCGTCAATCAGTGGATTAGAAGTCAGCACAATATCCTTTGTGTTTCCCCAGATTTCGTTCGCAGGTGTTCCATAAGGACATACGACTTAATTTTCTTTTGTACGGCGCAATCCGACTAAAATGCTTTTCCGGACGAAAATTACAGACGTTGTTTAACTCTGAGCCAGTGACGGGGAAATTCAATTGTTGGGATACATGCGTTTTGAAGAAAGAGGTGATTTGATAGAAAACAAAGCTAGTAACTACCTAGTTTACTATCTTTTTCTTCGTCTGATGTTTCTTTATAATCTTTAAAATAAAGTTTATAATCATGGTGCTAAACAAAGTCTCGTTTTACAATGATGAAGATTATGCAAAAAACAACTTTTCAAGTATCCCTCAGTAAAACCAGTTGGACCAACCTTGGAAACATATAATCAGCAGCTGGCGACGAAAAGCCCAAAATCGGAAGATCTGGAGAAATTTACTTGACCAGGCCCAGGCCTACTCGGGGCTATAGCGCTTTGATGATGATGATGACAACCAGTTGATTAAAGCAGTTGGATTACGGGTCGGTCTTGCAGCTACCGAAAGGAACAATAAAACTTTACGTAACCACCAGAGACCGCTTGGGTGCTACAGCGTTAAAAGTATTTTTACCCGTGAAAATTTGATCAATTCTCCGGGGCATATTGCTGATCGAGCTCGCTCACTGGTTTTAGTTTATACCAGTTTATACATATGACTCAATAACTACATTAACTGCCTTCGAGGACTAGTGGTTAAGGCGTTTGCCTGTTGACCTGGGGTCGGAGGTTTGATTCCCATGGGAAGCATACTTATTTTAGTTGTTTCCGTGGGTCCCGGCTGCCATCTGGTAGCCGTTAAAGGAAGGTCTTAGCCGAGAGGTGGTGTCGAAGAATTCTGAGACCACGGTATGCATAGCCGATTTACCGTGACATCTAAACGAAATGACAATGATGACAAATTTTTTTATTGTGTACATATATGATTTTACTTTTTATTATATACTTATGAACATAATACCAGAAGAGAACCACGGCCAGGCTACATAAGGCGATAGTAAGCAATAAGGCCGAGCTAAGTGTTAGAAGGCAGTAAAAGGCTTTTAAGTGAACTTTCATTTTCACAGTAACAAGAGCAGCCAACGTTTTGTACGAGAAATGTTAAGATATAAAATATATCCAGACTTTGTAGGTATATTCGTGATTTTTAGTGTAATTTTTTTTAATATATATAAGTCTGTCTAGATTTCATGGCTAGACCGCTCTGAACAGATTTTGATGATTTGGTATGGATATAGTTATGGATAGTTATGGATCATATTTTTGGGCGCGATATGACTGAGTCTCAGGCGAGCCGAGCCGCGGGAAACAACTAGTGTTACATAAATAAAACTAGTTTTATTTTACAGATTTATATTATCACTAGCTGTAGCCCGCGACTTCGTGCGCGTTGACTTCGCTCTTGTTCCCGTGGGAGTTTTGGGAATTGTTCCCGAAATTCGCAACTATTCGTCAAACTTTTTATAAAAGAAAACGGAGATGCCCGGAAATTACCGCGGGAATTGTTCCAGAATTTCCTGGCAATCTAGGTTTGTCATGACAATAACCAACACAAAAAAAAGAATTATCCAATTTGGTGCATTCGATCGAAATTGATATATATTTACAAGCAAATATGCCTGAGTTTATTCAAATGACGATAACTTTTTTTTCAATGAACCAATTTTGATGAAACCAACTTGACATGTTCTTTCTTACAAATTTTGTTAAAGGTTTAGCCATCTAATGTAAAGGTATATCTTTGTAAGGCAATTAGAAAAGTGTATATAACTTATATGTTATGTTTTAAATGTATTGTATAAAAATTTATATTTATATGATTTATTATGAGGTCTATTTTTATTAAAGAGGGCTTGCGTTTGTTGTCGAAGAAACAATTTATTTTCGCAGCGAAATAAAACAACCCACAAAGAAGAAAATAATATAATAAGTGAGCATTCGTTTCGGTAAATCTCAGATTACTAAGCTCGGTTTATGATGAATGTATAAGTATGTTGTAAAATAACGGAGAGGAACCTAATACAGGTTTGGTTTTACGACGAAATGAAAAATAAATAGAAAAGAGAAAATTACGACGTTACGGGTAAGGTTACTCATAAAAAATAATGATGTTTTGTAATAATGTATTATGTAGGAAATTAATTTCGACTCGTAGCCTTGCGTTTTCCGTATTACGGGTAATTGAAATGATCACTGCGATTTAGTGAAAATGAACATTGTCACCGTCATTGAATTTATGAAAGTTATATATAAAAGTTCGCATTTTCGTACTTTTCTGTTATTTATTCATAAGTGTAATTAAATAAGTAGTTCTTCCTCTATTTTCCTAGCTGCCGAATAAGGGATAAAATGTAGAGTCAGCTGCATAAGCAATATAGCAAACCAAAAACAACTCATTCAGATTAGAGATCGCACTCACACAGTTGCATAACTAACTATTGATCCTTTAGTTGGACAAGTAAATATCTGAAATCCAAGTAGCATGGTGGGGCAGTAAAGAATAGTTACAGGTACAGTCGGCCCAAAGAAAAGTATACCACCTTACTTACACCTAAGTTTGTAAACATTTCTATGTGGTACATGTTTTGTTTCCTTCCAGCAAATAGTATTTAACCTCAAGGAGGGTTCATCGTACAAAAAGCTTAAACCTAATTTTTTTTTTTACTTTTTTGGCATTAAAATCGTTTCTCTAAACGATGGAAAACTTTTTAAATCCTACTATAAAAGCGTTTTCTTGTTCTGTCGGGATTGCGGGGACGAAATCACCAAAGCGATTGGGTCCAACTAAACCGCTTAGACGTCATCCGTCCACCCACATCAGTGCGTGTAAACAATCCAAAAAGCGAACTCAGGAGTCCTTTCTCACGCTTCCATAATTAATTGTGGTACAGTCGACATTCCGATATCAACACATAATTGTAGAAATTAACTTAAAACATAAAATATTTTCGAAGAATAAATAAAATGAATAAAAAATAAAAGAATAATATTTAAAGATAAATATTGAGCTGTGTTCCAATGTAGGATGTGCGTGCATGGCCAATTGACTTTGTATTTCACACGATATTACGATGTTATAGATCACTACATAGTATAAAACAAAGTCACTTTCTCTGTCCTTATATCCCTATGTATGCTCTTTAAAATTGCGCAACGGATTTTGATGCGGTTTTTTTAATAGATAAGAGTGATTCAAGAGGAAGGTTTTTATGCCCATGCGAAGCCGGGGCGAGTCGCTAGTTTATTATATTTGTCATAAATCCTGTTTTTTATTATCATTATTGTTCTTAATTTAAAGATTAATTGTTACAATAAATAATTTAGATTAAAAAAAAAGAAAATCCTGGAATAAATGTTATATAAATGTGAAATGACGAAATTTAAAGTTTCGTCATATCTCCATTTAGTAACAGCCTGTGCTAACATTTAAGCTAGTATTTGAGGCTCGCCTACATTATTCAGCTAGGAAACTAAGTTTCTGTACAATTTACAATTCTATCCAAATGCTCATTTCTGTTTGAGTTAAGCACCAGCAAAGGGTTTGACTAGTCCAGGTTACTCAGAACAGTTGGCACGTAATTTTAAATAGGTAATGCTTGAATAAATTAGTGCATATTATAAGTAAATAGTTAATACTCTTCAAATCTGTTTAGAGGAGCTCGATAGCCTAGCGGGGTGCGTGTTCGTAACGATAGCCATGGTTCGATTAAGCCATGGCGAGTGCACGGCCGTACTTGTATTGTCGCCATTAGTAGCATTCTAATCTTGACCTCCTCCGTGCTTCGGAATGTACGTTAAGCCATTGGTCTCCGCTGGTTATCGTTAGGCTATTTCAGATGCCTTTAGGCAGCCTGAAATATCCGACGGTGTTGGCCAGTAACACACCCGGATCTTTGTCTGTTTCTCTATAAAATGGGTTACGATGGTCAGACGGCATTCGCTCCATTGTAATACCCTGTACCGACAAATCAGGACCATGATTACCTAATAGGTTACCCGTGGCTTTGAACCGTAAGCTGAAGATACAACAGGGAATTCACGCTAGGGCGAAGTATAAGTTGGTATGCTGTTAGAAATACAAAAACTTGTGGTTTTTCTATCAGACTTAGGATAGAGAAACAGTAAAATTACTGGGCACTATGGTGAAATATAGCCCACAAGTTGGCAGCGCGCTCGTGACATCTCTTCACTTCGGTCCGAATGTTTGACTACCAAAGTAGGTAATTGTTTTAAATTTGATTTTCAAATTTGACAATATTAAATTAGAAATGTTTTTTCGTTAATAACAATTATTCGTCATCGAAGAGTGATCCTGGTTGCCTGGAGCCATTGGTCTGCTCTCGTTGTCTTATTGTTTTTCTTCAATGAGGAATAATGTTTTGTATTATATGCCTGACGACTACCCTTCTCAGGAATGCTGTGGCTCTGGAGTGCTATTTTTGAGTTTATGCCGTATGATAGTCATTCGAAAACGAACGACAATCATCTGACTCACTATCATTTTGTTTTTTTTTTTTTTCAAAAATAGCACTCCTGATCATTTCAAAAATTAATAAATTATTTTTACTTGGTGTTAAAAAGAAAAAAGTATAGACAATTAACAGGTACCTTGGTAATAATTTGTTTATGGAACACCTATTTCAGTTATTTAAACATAACGAGAGTTAAAAAGTTGCTTTTATGATGAAAGCTCTTGTAAACTTAGAGAAGCCATTAAATAAATTTTCAGTAATAAGAAGTTAGGAATTTGTTTGTAGATCTCGTTTAGTTTTATTTTCCGACGCAAAAACGATGTTTGACGTGTCTGCCTGTATATGTATGTGTTTGTGTCTGTCCGTCTCATCGTAGTTTCCGAACGGATAAACCGATTTCAGCAACGCACGATTAAAATAGGTGTAAAGAGTGGGAAAATTAAGGATAAGGAGAAGGAGATTTATCATAACTATTTTATCCTTAACAATGAAATGTTATTTAAATTGTGAAATTAAATTTCCAAACTAAGTAATATTTTAAATGCGAAAAGTAAGTTACTTGTTTGTAACGCCAACACACCCTACCTATACTGAACCAATCTTGAATTTTTGCATAAACATAGTTAGAAGTAGGTATAGAGAAGGACACTGTTCCAGAGGGAAATGCAAAAGCTAGTTAAGAATACATTGAAAAAAAAAACGATCTGCAATAAGGTAAACCTTTACCTTCATTATAACCTAAAGGATATATAGAATATGGGAAAATAACAAACCGATTTTGACGAAATTAGGTACACGAATCCTTCCATATAATAATCTTAATCTGGAAGAAGGCATAGCCTCAAGAATGAACCTTTAGCTAGAATTGAATCAAATATATATGGTATCTAATATTTTGACTTTCCGCATCTGTCTGTTCTTTTATCCGCTAACATCTAAATGAACTACGAAATGATGCTACATTCACCATTTACAGAGAAATTCTTCCAGGTTTATTATGTGTAGTTATGCAAAACTAGGGCAGGTGCTTGAATTTGATAAATAAACCGTTAAAATACCTTTTGAAAGCTGTAAATCTTCATACTGCATCTTCCGATGTAATTCAAAATTCAATATTTTCCGTACGTGATACGAAATTCTGCAGTTTTCTCGGAGCGTTCCAGGAACTTTGTCATTTATTCCTCACTCGAGCAATATGAATATATCAATATATTCACAAACTAATCTACATAAGTACTTTCTACTGTCGTGTATCGAAATGTGCGCGTGTAAAGAATTCGAAGTTACCTATTTACGAAAAAAATTGATTCTAATATATAGTACTTACTTACTTACTCGTACTTCATATTTAAAATAGGCAGATACTCAAAAAAAAAATATGTTTACTTCAGGACATGGCTATAATAATCTTAGACAGAAGCCATCTGTGGAACCTGAAAAATCTGGCAGAGTTGACTACCTACTAACACATCAGAGTTGTAATCTTCTTTATCTGGTTTCTCTATAAAAAGAGCTATAGAGTTTTGGCGGGAAGGTAGAAACCACATCATGTCGGTGTTGTATTTATTTTCCAAAATATGTTTTTTTTCTAGTATATGTGCATAATAATGGTAGATAATTATTTGCTAAGTGTTCGTAAAAAAGCGTGAGTGTTGGGAAGTGGTAAAATGTCGTATACTTAAGTGACTTAATCCTTGTCACCAAAATCTTCCAGGATAATTCTAAGTGACATTCACATTCTTATAAAAAATAGCGAAGTTTTGAACACTGAATAATGCGGTCTATCTTGATAATTTTAAAGGATATGATTGGCCAAAGACTGCCACAGTTTTTTTAATTGCTGCTGTCTTTCCATTTATGTTAAATTGCTCCCACCATTTATAATGGAAAGTTAATAAAACAACACAGATATATAACAACAATGATAATTTATTTAGTCCATAAATCCTTCGTTAATTAACATCTTGGATTACCGGAACGTTAATGACACGATATGACAAAGACATAGCGTCATCCATGATGCGAAGCAGCTTGTACCTGAAACAGAAATGTATAATTAATGAGACAGATAAGACTCATAGATCTGCATCTAATATTGGTGTAGAATATGTAGGAGGAATATGTTATTGCATGGAATAAGTACAGAGACATAATAATCATTGCGCATATCGTTTTGTCCTACATTAATGAAACCTTGTAAAAACGGTTACGGAGGTCAGACGATAGTCGCTCCATTGTAATGTAACCAGGGGGCTTAGCAAAACTCACTATCGCATAACGTTAACGAGTTACGACAAGAACAAAATGTATGGGATTGACATAAGATTGACCACTTATTTACCGCAGCTTATGTCAATCCCATCCCATTTTGTTCTTGTCGACATTCGTTAGCGTTTTGAAATTGTCACTTGGCTACGGGTGCAGTACCGCCAAATCAGGACCATGATTAAAAACGTACCCTAGGCTCCAGGACCACCAACCACCTAGCAACGACGGGCGTGATACTGTGCGATTCCGTCATACTACCGAAAAAACGGCAAAGTGTTCGTTTACCATCGGGTTATGGAGGTGGTGGTTAGTTTTCTGTGGTTGAAATGGAACAGGATTTAATGTCTGAGATATACATCTTACAATTGATTTATGTAAATTATATCCAGTACACCACAGCAAAACAGAATACTAAATTATTACGGAATAAACTAACGTCATACTAGTTACAGATGTTTAATGTCATACCACCCCATACAAACAAAAAGCGCAACTTGTAGTGAATTCTTTCATACAAATTGATTATACTCGTAACGCTATCTATAACTGGGCATGGTCTTTCAAAATTTTATAGTTTGTTTAATTCATCAATTCAGTCAGTATCAGGCGCTGTGACGTCGCGCATTCTCCTACGGCGGTCCTTCCTCGCTGCCCCGCACCGTATCACCCCCGAGGGCCATATATAAGGCTGCGCGCGTCCACTGAAAGACCTCTTTCGGCTGATCTCACCATCTCAAGTTAAGTGGCTGGCTATTTCATAGCGGCTGCCTGACTGGATCTCGTGCCTACTTTGATCTCACGACCCCTATAATCTCTCATTAACGGTTATCCTTAAGAGTCTAACCTGTTGTAAAGTACAAATAATAAATATTATGCGATTCGCTGAAACCTGGATTTATCTTCTCTCCTCACACATACCTTAAGTAATTAGTAAATTCTACCTACGTAATAGCGCAAAGCAGAGTTGTGACAAATATATTCGGCAGAGAAATTGTTTAATCATTATAAATACGAAAGTGAGTTTGTTTGATTGTTTGTTACCCTTTCATGCTCTATCTACTGCACCAATCTTCTTGAAATTTCGAATACACATAGATAAAAGTATTGAGAAGCACTTGCACTGTTCCCGTGGGAAATTCACGGCGAAAGCTAGTTATAAATAAACTTCTGTAATAACGATTAGAATTTACATAATTTGTGCATATAAATTGCTACATAATTAATAATCGCTACTTACATGACACAATAAACTATTTGCTACGCAGTGGCTACGCATAATTACTGACATTTAATTAAGCAGCAATCGAAAAATGATGTAGGTATTTTAAATTGAGCAGTCAGTTGAGAAATGTAAAAGAGATGCACTTGTTTAATAATAAAAAAAAAACTTTCATACATAAATTAATAAAACCAGTTTTAACTGTAACCTATAAGATTTTGTACACTATTATAAAAGAAATTTGACATTTTATTAAGTTTCTATGAATTAATGAATATAAAGAAACAAAAGTTTCTAATTACAAATGTAACGAACTTTTGATATAGATTGAAATAAACATAATGAGACTTCAGTCATTATAATGAAAAACAACATTTAATTCAAGGCCTATTTTCTGACTTGTGTATTGAACTGGCAGTGCCAGTAATTCTGTTACACTTCTGTTAACGTCTTTGTTAATTGTCTTAAATGAAAATGGAAACTCATTTGCAAGTTTAGTTTTGTATCGCATTTGGCAATTAGCGATGTCTTGTAAAAACTTGTCATTTATTTTCATTTGCCTAAAAAGAAAAATACATTCATTTATTTTTATTTGTTTGTGTTCTAAGTGATTATAATATTTAGTTATCATTAAACAATAGTAATCTAAGCAATAACTTTAATTACGTGTAGGAATGTGCTCTTTCTCTGCATTAACCTCTAGTCACAGCCGAGCTTCAATTTTATGTCCACCGTAAAAAAAACTATATAGATATGGACTATATTATGTTAATCATCAGACGTTAAGTATGAAACTAACTAAAATTATATTTTCAATAATCATGCATGACTTTCCTAATTCACAACAAATAGTTCACACAACATCATCGTCATAAAAAAAAAACAATAATACTTACTGCTATCGTCATCTGGCATAATAATGCTATGCATTTCCGAGTCTCTAAGAAAGAGATAGTCTGCTTTGAAGCCTGTTCCGTCGAGGCGATCATTGGACCTGAAGGTGATCCTCAAGAAGTTTTTCTCTGAAGTAACTTGGAGTTCTTTCATCTGCCCACAATACCTGTGGCTCTGGGGTTCTATCATTTGGCTGGAGAATTGTACGTAGTCGCTAGCTGAGACAGCTTCACATCTGAAAACGGGATTTTTGTAGTTGTTTTATTTTACTTGTAGTCATAATTAAAATGCGCGAGTCGAGTAAAACCTTCTATTTCCTAGCTGGTTAATCACTAGTAGAAAAGCACTTCACTGATTTACATAGATATTGAGAAAAGAAAACAAGTGACAAACAAGCAAAGCCACTATCAATAGTAAGAAATTCAAAAGTAAATTGTTGAAATCTGAACCGATTTTAATAAAATTTTGTACAGAGTTTGTTTAGAACTTTTTAGTAAAAATAGAATTATTTTGCATCCATAAAGATCTTCCTTATATCTGGAACAGATTACCTCTCCAGGTACTTAAATAAAAAAACATATATTAACCCTTCGTGCGAGTAGTCTTTGATCCCGTCATCGTGGGAATTTTGGGAATTGCTTCCTAAACTCCCGCGGGAATTGCCAGGGAATCCCACTTTTTTTAAAATAAAAAGTGTATCATGATAATAAACAAAACAAAAAAAGAGATCCAATTTGGTGCATTCGTTTGAAATCAAACATGCCTTGAGTTCATTCAAATGTCAATAACTTTTTTTAATGAACCGATTTTGAGGAACTTTAGATGTCCTTCCGAGTTAAAACAAAACAGTTGGTGAAAGTTTTAAGCAAATCATTTCAGTACTTTCGGAGATAATCGTGATCATACATACAGACAGACAGACAAAAAAAGACATTTAAAATGAATAATAGAAGGCAAAATATATATTTTTTTATTTTCCGTCCTCATACACAGTCAAAATTACTAAATGTACAGACAAAATATTTTTACTTTTTTATTATAGGTAAGTATGTATAGATTTGTAGCGTGGTAAAAGTATAATAACTATTCTTATATTATAGCTACTTTATTCGGAGTATTCATGTTCAATACAAAACAGTATTTCTCCAGACAACAATGTGTATGAGAGCTGAATGTTAAATCTATACAAATAATTTCTTTTGATCTGCTGACAATCAAACGTCAGTAATAATGGAAGGTTATCCTATCGAGGCCACAATTTGACAGCCATATTCCTATTTATTCCCTAGGGGCTGACGGCTTATCATGTACGTCTGGGATAGATATGTTATGACATCTCTGATCTTCGACACATTGAATTGGAAATGGAGATCTATGTAACGTTTTTATTAATGTAATGACGATATGTCGAATTTGTTTTCATCGAAGAAATTAATTAGAAACTATTACAGCAAGTTAACATGTAAATAACATAACGACAAGAAAATACACGGCGACATTGACAGTGACAAATGTGTGGGATGCCACGAGCCGCTGAATACATATGTGGCGCAATAAAAAAATGTTAGATGCGAAGATTGCGGTTTCTGGGTATTTCATGATTGGGTTGGGAATTAAGAATCATTTTCATCAGGATTAAAGTAAGTTCTACTGCTGGCCGCTTAGGCTATTCCATCAAATACAATCCCGGTATAAATATTTTTAAATGTTAATCAAAATTAGGCATGTAGCCATTTACACATTTACACAATAAGACTTGATTCGATCGATTGATTTTCATTCTATTCGTTTTCTTTTTTGCATTTGAATGTTATAAGGTTAAAGCAAACATAACAGACAGATGAAACAGCGTAGTATAGGAATTATGGGACAAGATAGTTTTCTCAAGTATTTTGGTAAATTTATTACATGGAATGATTTGACCTTGGGAAAGAACATCGCCTACTTTCTAGCGCGATAAAAATGTTAGTTCCATGCAGATGTAGCTGAAAACACACAACCATTAGTACAAATTAAAAAATAGTAATAAACTCAAAGTAGGTAGTACTCACGGTAAGACTCCTTCCACATCAAAATAATTAAAGCTCAAGTGAACTCTTTCATTTCCATTCCCGTAAAAGAAGTAGGTGCACTCTGTGTCTCTCGGATACGTCCCTGGATAGTTGGGTGACGTCACAACACCCCTCCCCCTCCCACTGCTATTAAATACAAAGGCACATGGAAATTCTAACAGTTGGCTCCCAGTCGTGATCCCATAATCTGAAACATTAGATGTAAAATTCGAAATTTAATTGACTTCTAAGCGGCTTTCGGTTTTGTGAATACATTAGAGTAACCGTTATTATATTATTTTATATTTGGAAGTTTTGGAACACTGATTGCATACATAAGGGTTTTCAAATATGAGTGACGATAGACATCAGTATTGATACGTCGGGTATATAATACATTTTGTAACAGGTAAACGATTTCATAGTTATAGTTAATTAAACTGACAACTAAGTTAAAACCATTGTCAACTTGATACACATATTTTATTTTTTATACTGTAAAAAAATACTTGTTTGACACTTTAATTATTAATCACTTTTAAACTATCACTACATAGTATAAAACAAAGTCGCTTTCTCTGTCCCTATATAACTATATGTATGCTTAAATCTTTAAAACTACGCAACGTATTTTGATGCGTTTTTTTAAATAGAGTGATTCAAGAGGAAGGTTTTATGCCCATGCGAAGCCGGGGCGAGTCGATAGTTCTAGTATAAACAATAGAAATAAATTCTAATATTGAACCAATTGCCTAAAATCGGAAAATTTATATTTGATTTAAAACTGTCATGTTAACAAGTCCACACGCAAAAATTGCATAGCCTCAGCTCATCTTTGGGATATTTTTATTATTTTAATACTTATTATGATTAAAATCAATTTGAACTTTGATGATCACATTTTTGAAAGAACTACACGGGCTTTTTTATACCATCTAGAAGATAAAGCTTCATGATTTATTGACAGGCCAGCCTCATATATAAAAGTTAATTCAATCAGATAGATCAGAGGATCGTAATGTCAAAACTTTTTAATATTTCATTTCATCAAACAAAACATAAATTCTGGAGATAAGACCATTCCTTCAAGAAGGTATGCTTGAATAATACAGGTTGGTACCAATAAACCGTATTTACATTTCCGCTTAAGTAAATTGAACGGAAAGATTGATCTATGAATCGAAAGAGCGGATTTCTTATTGAAATGCGATGGTATTTTTGCTTTATTCGAGACGAGATTTCTGAGAAATCCAATGAAAAGCTAAAACATTACTTCGATGATAAAATAACTTGTTTAAAACTGATCATCATTATTAGCTTATTGTTTTAAACTCTCGACTGGGGGGCCTTGTCGTGAACCGAACTCAAGAGAGTTCGGTGGACACAAGCACAAATCAAATGATGGAAGAGAAAATAACAACTAATAATAGATGTTGGGCCGATAGAACCTTTGAAATTGCAGATTACCTATGAAAATCACACTTTCTTTTTATTTCCTCTCTCATCTTAACGGTTTCTTGGTTGCGTCCTCAGCAGATTGTTTCGAAGCCTAGGGTCTGCTTTTTCTTCTCGTCATTTATTTTAAGAGATATGTACATTGTAAGTGAATATATGACATTTACTCCAAACGGTTTGTTATTCTATTTTTAAAATACCGAAACAGATGATGTTTTAATTTTAAAAGTTATTCCATTTTTACAAGCTTTATATTTTCCATTCAAAATAAAATAAATACTTGCAGTAAAATGTCATACGCCGCCGTGTATCGTGGCTGGTTTTAAAATATACAATATTTTAAAATATAAAATACCCCAGAGATAAGTGCAAACCTCAGATGCGAATATTATTATATTTACCCTCTCACTCTTCTTTATTATTTTAAAGATATTTCATGGTTTTATTTACAAACCTAAAAAACTCAATTACTCTCTTTAGACTCTTTTCTGCAACTATAGAGCTATTAAAGCTATTTTCGCATATATTGATTTGAAGGATTCCTATAAAAACAAGATTTATCTTGTAAACCATGTTAGTCAGTCTTAAAAGCAACTCTGATAAATAACATACCTAACAAGATTGAACACCGAAATCTTAAAATGTCAGACTTACCTTCAACAAAGGAGTAAGCTATCTTAAAACCCCGACTAGTCCTCGACGAGTATATTCCACGGAACCTTATAGACAGTTTTGGTCCATTCGACATTATTGGCTTCGGTACATCGTTCCCACAAAAAGATGCCATCTTCTCCTGTCGACCGTCCACATATAAAAATACGTCTAAAGAATCCATGCTTTCACAGCTGTAACAAAATAACTTTGGTAAATATATGCGGATATTTTACTGTAACTTTTTTTGTCGAATATGTTAGTGGCCAGTACGGCGGCCTTAGCCAAGTGTCAATGTCGAACGGTCAGAAGCAATTATAGTTTATGCTTCCCTTAAGGTTTGGTCACACATAGCGAATAATCGATGCGAATAATAGTCGCACGCACACACTGCCTGCCTGACACACACAGCGAGTTCCAAACGATCGTTTTCGACAGTCTGTTGGTGCGCAAGTTCAAAGATAGTCGCCTGTCGAGGCTAATCGCAGCGAGCACCTTGTCACACACAGCAAATTATCGTGACAAGTGCGCATTTACTGAGAATAAATTAAATATGTTCAATTCAAACCTCGGAAAATTCAACAAACTGCGATTGGATATATTCGCAGCGAAAAGCCTGATACTTAAAGCGAATATTCGCATTTAGAAGGCCTTCGCGACGAGTATTCTATATGTGTGACGGAAGCTTTCAAGCGTTAGCGAAGAATGCATGAGAATCGCTTCTGCCACATGGCTACGGGTGCTGATTTCAGATTTTTCAAGCTCTCTGGAAGGCATTTGACTGAGCTTAATTAGCATTAACTTAACATTTGTCAGCTAGCAATAAGCTGCTGGAACTTAAGGAATAGTGGAACGCCCACGCAGTTAACGTAACAAAGACACGCTTACCAATGAGCTATCGATTTCCTCATATTTTAAGATGCTGTTTGACATCGTTAACCCTCGTCAACCCTTTCAGGAAATGCTATTTTTGGTAATATCGACCACATATTGGTGGAAAAGGTACCAAGAAACTAAGACCACTTTACATACCAGCGTGTTTACCAGTTAAATATAGTTTACTGTTGCTTGAAAAATTAGGACCTCCCCTTATTTTAAGGTTTAAAGATAATCTCTGAAAGAATGGGCGCGGCTATATGAGTAAGTAGGTAATGTTAAACAGCTAGCCCGAAATCAATATATTATTATGTCAGTAGGTACTTACCACAGAATTGGCATACCGCACGATAAACGTGTCACTAGTTTGGCTTGCAAGCCAACGTTTCACACAGAAAAAATGGGCGGGGAATTTGATTGCGTCATTTATTGCCACTGTAATTGGTCGATAATATTATGTGTCTTTGTTGTTAATTACGTAGTACATTTCTAATAAGGTGTGGTGTGGTTTACATGGGTTTACATGTATTAATTGAATATAAGAAGAGAGAATACGCTGCCACACTGATCCTGGAACTAAATCCGCGTCAAAACATTTCTATTCGGATAATTTCTCTGTTCTGTGGTACTTACTCTATTATATTTTCAGTCATCCTCTGCAGGCTAAAGTCTTCGAAGACGAGCCTGACGCGTTCCCTGCCTCGAGCCAAAAAGTCGTAGTCACATTGAGTTTTCTGGGGGTAAGGGGCTGGGTACTGAGGTGACGTCAGTTTTCCACTTTTACTCTTGTCACTTCTGAACATTTGGTGACAGGATGACGCTAAAACACGTTAAGTATAGTTTTACTTTTATAAATAATAATAATTAAAATGTCGCGAAAAGGCTCTCGATGGAATGGCGACCTTGTACAGTCGGGGGCAGATAAATCTGACACCCCAGTCTCAATGTTAAGTACGGCACTACATGATGTTTATGGTGAACTAGTGTTCTCACCAGTCCTTCTGAAAGCTGGGTCACTTTAAATCGGTCAGTTTGGAAATCTACGTTGGAGGCATATCCAGTAGTAGCTGTCTTGTGGCCGAAATGATGATGGTAAATAAAAACTATATTTATGCAATGCGGCAAAAAAACATTATGTTTGTTATATGAGAGCTTCATTTGTAATTATTTTGTTTCATTTTTGGCATTTGATTTTATAGCGGCAACAGAAATACATCATTTGTAAAAGTTTCAACTGTCTTGGTATCTTGGTTCATGAAATAAAGCTTGGTGACAGACGGACGGACGGAAAGCGAAGTTACAGTAGTAGGGTCCCGTTTTAACCTTTGAGTACAAAAACCTAAAAAAGGGTTTTTGATAACAATACATATTGATTAATTTAATATTAAGCAATTATAATTAGACGCTGGATGCAGAACGCTTCCAACCAGTCATTTTGAAAATCCTTGAGGGAGGCCTATGTCCAGTTTGTCCAGCAGTGCATATTCTGCGGCTAAAAAAAACCTTAAAATTATTGATAGTTGGTTTTACTAGAGTATAACGAGTATTTAGAGAAAGCACTGTAGGCTACCTTATATATATTTATCTATCTTATAATTATTCACACTCTTCACTTATTCAAATAAACACATATCACAGCATACTAGTTTGTCGATATCGACATCGACATCGGAATATCGACTATACCCTCACATTAATCATCAACTGACATTATCGCGAATACGCCTGCGCGGCGAGAGAGCCAGTCATGATTTTATTATTCTCTTTGGATTTCATCTTGACATGAAGTCTTGCTTGTCATATCTTGGTGGCTGGATATCTGTCGAGTGATCCTGCTTTTAATTATTTAATGTGATGTTTAATTTACTATTACCTATCTATGTTCTATCACTATACATCTGATCCTTACTGCTGTGCTTGTGTTTTGATCTTTCTGCCTAACTCTTCTTGCTGTGCCTTCTATGTATGTTGGATGAGAAAATAAACGGAATGAAATGTGAGTCAGTTTTTATTATAGTTGAATCCTCATAGCCAACAACAATATAGTGGTATAGCTCCCCGCATTTACCATACTGGTGACCCCTGGTCCTATAAATTGGACGTGAACATAAAACAAGAAGATGGCGGACGCTAACAAGGAGCGGCCTAATACTAGTGAGGGGACAGTATCGATAGATAAAGGCGATGTTTTCAAAGTGAGCATCAGAATACCTCCTTTTTGGGCGGAAGAGCCGGAAATTTGGTTTGCACAAGTCGAAGGGCAGTTTGCAATAAACAAGATCACTAGTGATGTGACCAAGTTCAATTACATCATAGGTCATCTCGATAACCAATACTCTCGTGAGGTGAAAGACATCATAATTAGCCCTCCAGCGGAGAACAAATATGAAAAGCTGAAGACAGAGCTGATCAGGAGATTAAGCGCATCTAACGAAAAGAAGCTTAAACAACTTTTGATGCATGAGGAGCTTGGAGACCGGAAGCCTTCCCGATTCCTTCGTCACCTGCAAGGTCTAGCTGGAGTAGATGTACCCGATGACTTCCTAAAAACAATTTGGATTAGTCGGCTTCCAGTTGGGATCCAGACAGTATTAGCAGGTCAACCAGCTTCAGCAGCGCTCGAAGATTTAGCGGACTTGGCTGACAAGGTTAACGATGTTGCTTCTCCATCGCATAATGTCGCAACTACAGACGGATCCATCTCAAGTTCTGGTTTCAGCAACCTAGTTAAGGAGATTGCAGAGCTACGCAGGCAGTTTAATCAAGTCCTTGCATCTAACAGAAGCAGCAGACCCCGCTCCCGACCCTCTCAATCAGGTCAGAGTAGATCCTCTTCCAGACAACGCTCGCAGTCAAATTATCGAAAGCATCCACTATGCTGGTACCATTTCAAGTTTGGTGAAAATGCAACCAAGTGCATACGTCCATGCAACTACAAATCGGAAAACTCAAAGGGCAGTCTATAATGGCGGCTGACGACTGCCCCCCAACTACTGGTCGCCTATTTGTCACCGATCGACAGTCAAAGACGCAATTTCTGGTCGATACAGGAAGCGACCTCTGTGTCTTCCCTCGGTCGATGATGCGAGATCGACGTACAACCCCTACGGAGTATGAACTGTGTGCGGCAAACGGATCCAGCATTGCAACGTACGGCTACGCTCATCTTAAATTTGACTTCGGTTTACGCAGAACTTTCTTTTGGCGTTTTGTGGTTGCAGACGTTACAAAACCAATTATAGGTGTAGACTTTCTCAACTTTTATAATCTTATCGTTGACTGTCGTAATAAACGTTTGATTGACGACACTACATCTGTTACCACTGCAGCCAGTTCTGTTATCAATTCTAGTAGCCTTTATTCTGTAAAAGTCTTGACTGGTGAAACTTCATATCATAAAATACTTAATGAGTTTCCAGAGATCACTCGACCAGCTGGTATGCATCGTAACATCCCACACAACACCGTACATCACATCCGCACCACTCCTGGGCCTCCAGTTTCTTCTTCGCCTCGTCGCCTGGCACCAGATAAGTTAAAAATAGCTCAACAGGAATTCCAGTCGATGCTTGCCAACGGAACAGCCAGACCTTCGGAGAGCTCTTGGTCTTCACCATTACACTTAGCCCCGAAAAAAGACAACGGCTGGCGTCCGTGTGGTGATTATCGCATGTTGAATGCCCGTACTCTGCCTGACAGGTACCCGATTAAACACATACATGACTTCGCTCACTCATTAGCGGGGTGTAAAGTATTCAGTACCTTAGATTTAGTAAAAGCGTACAATCAGATACCTGTCAACGCAGAGGATATTCCTAAAACTGCTATCACCACACCGTTTGGCTTGTACGAATTTCCTTATATGACTTTTGGGCTCCGAAACGCTGGACAGACTTTTCAACGTTTTGTTGATGAAATGACTAGAGGGTTAGATTTCGTTTATTGTTACTTGGACGATTTTTTAATATTTTCACGGTCTAAAATTCAACATGAGGAGCACCTTCGCATTATCTTTGGCAGACTTCGTGACTACGGTATGATACTTAACACGTCTAAGTGTGTTTTCGGGGCAGAGGAGGTAACCTTTTTAGGATACAGCATCTCCGAGCACGGCACCCGACCACTGGACTCTAAGGTAGAAGCCATTAAAAATTTTCCCACTCCTACTAACGTGCGTCAACTTAGAGCATTTTTAGGCATGCTAAATTTTTACAGGCGATTTTTGCCTCGCGCAGCCCAAATTCAAGCTCCATTGCACGCTATGTTGACGGGTTCATTGAAAGGATCGAAACCTATACACTTGACAGGTGAGGCTTTAGTAGCTTTTGAAGCGTGTAAGACTAGCTTGTCTGATGCTGCTTTACTGGCACATCCAGATTGCACTGCTAAACTTGCGCTTGTAACAGATGCTTCGGATAAGGCTATTGGAGCTGTAATACAGCAGCTCAAAGACGATGCCTGGCAACCGTTAGCCTTCTTTTCGCGAAAGTTAAGCCCCTCTCAAGTGGTATACTCCCCTTATGACCGGGAGTTACTTGCTATCTATGAGGCAATCAAACACTTCAGGCATATGCTTGAGGCTCGGCATTTTATTGTGTACACTGACCACAAGCCGATCAGTTTTGCATTCCATGAAAGGAAGAAAAACTGTTCGCCTAGGCAGTACAGGCACCTAGATTTCATTTCCCAGTTTACTACTGACATTCGACATATATCTGGCAAAGATAATGTGGTTGCCGATACTTTGTCACGCATTGAAGAACTGGGAGTGCCGGTAAGCCTCGAGACACTAGCCAAAGGTCAATCCACAGACCCTGAACTTGCCAAATTATTAGATGAGGGTTCATCATTAAATCTAAAGAAATTATTTCTTTCTGAGAGTCGAATTCCTTTATACTGTGACGTTAGCACACCAGTTTCTAGGCCTTTTGTTCCAAAGTTTTATCGTAAACAGGTTTTCGATTGCCTGCACTCACTTAGTCACCCTGGTTCAAATGCTTCGGCAAAATTAGTAGCCGAAAGATACGTTTGGCCAGGTATTAGAAAGGACTGTAGGATTTGGGCGCGTAGCTGCATCATGTGTCAAAAGGCAAAGGTTCACCGTCACGTTAATGCTCCCTTAAACACTTTTCATTTACCTAAAGGACGTTTTCAGCAGGTTCATATAGACTTAATTGGACCTCTCCCTCATTCCGACGGATATCGGTATTGCCTTACCGCCATAGATCGATTTACTCGATGGTCGGAGGCCATACCGATAGTTGATATCACCGCGGAAACAGTGGCAAAAGCTTTACTTTCAGGCTGGATAGCCAGATTTGGTTGTCCTTCTGATATTGTAACTGACCGTGGCCGGCAATTTGAGTCTGCTCTGTTTAAATGTCTCTCGACCATAGCTGGGTTCGAACACAAGCGTACAACAGCATACCACCCGGCTTGTAATGGATTGGTCGAACGGTTCCACAGGCAACTCAAAGCCGCCATAGTTTGCCACGCGAATGACAAGTGGACAGAATCCTTACCATGGGTACTACTTGGTATAAGAACTTCTTTTAAAGAGGATCTACAATCTTCCTCAGCCGAGTTAGTATACGGAGAGCCCCTAAGATTACCAGGAGAATTTTTTGATCCTGCTTCAGTTGGCACTACAGATACCTCTGAGTTTACCACTCGCATTAGGTCGTTTGCTAGGAAATTGCAACCGGTACCTACGTCGCATCATAGTAAGCCTAAAGTATTTGTTTATAAAGATCTTGCAACTAGCGATTACGTCTTCCTCCGCGAAGACGCATCACGCGGTGCACTTCAACCTGCTTATTCAGGGCCCCATAAAGTTTTATCAAGAGGAGACAAAATTTTTAAAATAATTTTCAAAAATAAAGAAGTCACGGTATCTATTGACCGATTAAAACCAGCCTTCATTCTTGCCGATGAAACGGATGACCCCTCCCCCGCAGTTCAAAAAGAGTATGTCACTCGTTCAGGACGCAGAGTCAAATTTCCCGACCTTTGCCCTTGACGGTCTCTGGAGGGGGGTGGTGTAGGCTACCTTATATATATTTATCTATCTTATAATTATTCACACTCTTCACTTATTCAAATAAACACATATCACAGCATACTAGTTTGTCGATATCGACATCGACATCGGAATATCGACTATACCCTCACATTAATCATCAACTGACATTATCGCGAATACGCCTGCGCGGCGAGAGAGCCAGTCATGATTTTATTATTCTCTTTGGATTTCATCTTGACATGAAGTCTTGCTTGTCATATCTTGGTGGCTGGATATCTGTCGAGTGATCCTGCTTTTAATTATTTAATGTGATGTTTAATTTACTATTACCTATCTATGTTCTATCACTATACATCTGATCCTTACTGCTGTGCTTGTGCTTTGATCTTTCTGCCTAACTCTTCTTGCTGTGCCTTCTATGTATGTTGGATGAGAAAATAAACGGAATGAAATGTGAGTCAGTTTTTATTATAGTTGAATCCTCATAGCCAACAACAATATAGTGGTATAGCCCCCCTCATTTACCATAGCACCTATTGTAAAAAAGCTATAGTTGAATTTGTTTATTTATGTAGAAGATAATAATGGTACTCAGCAAAAATTTAATTCTCAATACACATTTCCTGCTGAGAAATAATAAAACTTAATATCCTGGCATAAAATTCAAATATTTTAGGAATTCGAATAGTAAACACGAGCTATTCTTCAACGGAGCGCTGAGTAAAAATTTTCGGAATCTACTGCCCGTGCCAACTTCGCTGTGATAATAAATTTTATGCTTATTGCTCCTAAACTAAATTCTGAACTGAGCGAATCCTGCGTTTTAAATGCACAGCTTTGCAAATAACTGAACTTAGATCAAATTAATATTCCATTTTTGATAAATTTAAAGCGTCTGTTTGTAACATGTAAGCTTGAAGAAACGAGTTAACAGAAGGCGTTTAAAGTTTTCTATTTATTCATTCATTTATTTGAGAAACTCTCAATATCTACACATAAAAAGTATATACATGCTAGTATATAAATCAATAAAGCTTCCATAACTAAATATCATAATAATATTAATAAAAATGTAAGGAATCCAAGGTAGACCAAGTAGGAGTTTTATAGAACAAATAAAAGAAAAAGTGGGAGCCGTGTCGTATCAGGAGATGAAAATGCTAGCGAAAGATAGAAATACCTGGAAAAAACTCCACCGACAAGAGCACAGCTCTTAAATTTCAAATAGATAAGTAATCTATGTTATTACCTAATACAATCATATTTTACCTACCTCTTTGTTTAATCTATCTATCTAAAATTTAAGAGCTGTGCTCTAGTCGGTTTATTCTATAAAACTTCTTCTTTTACAGGCTTTCTTTGATATTTGGGATGTAAAAACATGTTTTTTTGCTAATAAATGCTTATTTCGCCATTCCTAGCATTTATTTTCCATTAATCTAGCTAATTTGCAAAAGGGACTGAATCAAATTTTCCCTCCATCATTCTATCCTTTTTCCAGTTGAATCTTTAGCTTTCTTCGAAGTCGCATTCAAAGTCGTTTAATAATTACTTAGTAAAGATTTCCCTCTGAGATCTATACTAAGGAGTTAATATTAAAAAACTGTAAAGTACATTAGAGAGACTTTCATCTTTGATTCGATATAGATTTGGATTTTGGAGCGTTTATTTATTACAAACTTTTTATAATAAAATATTATAAAAAAACTACATAAATTATAATGTACAAAAGGCATTTTTCATGCCAGCCAGTATCTATCACAGTATATTTTATAAAAAATTAAAAAAAATACTCACTTGTGGCACTGACGGCCGGTCCCAATCCGGATATTGGTTCCGTGCTGCTTGATTTTTTAATATCAGATTCTGTGGAAAATTCAATTTGAATATCAAATTACGTCTTTTTTGAAGGTAAAGCATTAATTTATTTTACATCGTCAATAAAATCTAATTTCATTTTGATTAAAACAATCTATTTTGTGAGTGGAAAAACATTTGGCAATTTAAAATGCTATTAGTATAAGAAGCGGTATCGCTTTCTAGAATCAATTTTCTATCAGGAGACGGTGAGTTAAATTGGAGATATAATGTGTTTAAAATATCTAACAGTTTTTGCGCCGCACACTTTCTTTTCTCCTTACGAGTATGATGGTAGTAAGTCCGCGAATTGTATAAACATTATTAACTTGCCAATCAATTTTTTTTTCATTAAGGAATTTACAATTAAGTAGATTTATATTATGAAGGCTATCCGATGAGTAGGTTTTCGTTTCAGTGCTCTTCAAAATCAAAAAAAATTCTTACATTGAGGAATACTCAATAATATAAGATATCAAATAATTAGATATTATGACTGTCCATTCTACAAAAGGGAAAAAATTAAGAAAGCTGTATACCTCTTCCCGATGTAAGCAGTTTTTATCAACAAATTTTTGAGGAGGGCTGACGTCAGGCTGGCGACTTGTCAAAAACATCGCTATTTTACCGAATCTTGACTATGATGATGATTTTTTAGAAGAATTTGAGTCTAGTGGTCTTATAAGTTATGATATTGATTTCTCTAAATATCATTAATTTGAAAAATAACGCAAATTCCTAACCAACATTTAAGGCGATTTTTCCCAATCACAAAGTACACATCGCCACATAGAAATATATACCATTTTACTTTTAGATACAAGGGCAAGGGCACTTTTATCTAATATAGTATACTTTTGTATGTGGTACACTGTACATAATAATACCCAAACAGTGATTTGGCCAATCTCGAGTTGGGATAACATCATTGACGCACAGTAGACTCAAGTAATTAGGGTGTTATTGATTAGCTCCGAGTTGATGGTCCACGTTTCTTCCCCAATTGAGGAGAACAGATTGATTGAATAACACAAATGGCATTCTGAATAAGATTGGTGGATACCTACAATTGTTTTCACTAAGCAATTTTGGAGACAAATTGTTTGAACTAAGTAGGGGAAATACGAACAATCATTTATTTACGGCTAAGGAATCTAATTAAATCTAAATGGACTGCGGCGTCAAATACAATTTTAGGCTATCAAGTTCACAATTTTCCTTTTAGTATCTTAAAATAAAATAACCTTTTCATTTCTGTGAAATAAATCGTCGAGCGAAAAAACTATTAGCAACCTTTTTATATACACGAAAGCCCAAGTAATACAAATCAAAGTTTCTTTATTTATAAGATAACCTCTATTATCAGTTAGTCCTCAAATAAGTATTTGATACACTCATAATTTGGCTTTCTAGGAATAAAGATATTTCAAATACATAGTAACTCGTAAATACACAAAAATACACAAAATCACTGGGAATATGGCACTCGTAAAAACCATAGAGTATTGCGTCTTTCCGCTAAAAGCTGTGTTGCTCTATGGTGAAAACTTATGATTGATACTGCTTACTTAACCTGCGCTAGAATTGTCATCCATTTGAAACTGGTAGCTCGCTTTGAAGCCCTGCCCAGGTGTATCAGAGTTTGCAGTGAATTGTACTAACAATTCTGAACCAGTAGATAGAATTTCATATCCTGAAACAAGTTTGGATATTAGCTAAAAAATTTACCGTTATATCAAATTACACATTTATACTTCATTCTCGTGTAAAAACTTTATCCTTTTATTTTAAACCAGCTTTTGCCCGCGGCTTCACTCGAGTGAACTTGCCTCGTGAACAGTGCTTTTTTCCGGGATGAAAGACCTATGTCCATCTCCTGAATCTAAGCTACCTCCCTGTTAATTTTCAGCAAAATCAATTCAGCCGTTCTTGAGTTATAAACTGTGTAACTAACACAGCTTTCTGTTATATATATATATAGATGTCTATATTCTTTTAAAGTGGCTTATGATTCCATCCATTTTAACCAGCAGCGGTTACGAAGAAACTCTTAGACCATGACCATGCGTGCATTTAATAAGAAAATTTATCATTCAAAAGAAGTATATCCTCTGATGGCTTTGAATCTCGTAATAAAAGTAGAACTTACCTACAATTTCATTACACAGCATAGCAAGTACTGGCGATGTTTGTAATCGGCCGTCAAACACCTTGATGATATCAGCTCGATTCAGGCAGCTGAGAAATAAAAATTGTTAAAGGTGCCAGTTATGAACTATAAGATTAAAATTTATTTAAAAATAGAACAAGATTTAAATTATTGCACCGTCATGATACGCACTATTTACGCATAGAATTGATTTTTTTTAAACAAAGATTCTCAGTTCGCTTTATCTAGATTACGGATAAAACATCATTATTTTATCCCTGAAAAAAATAGTACAGTATTTAAGGATTTCATTACTTGAAATGAGATCGGGTGTACAGCCGTTTAGTGACAAATGACACAAATTTATCACATACCTTTCATCTCCTTTTTGTAGAAATGACTCTTCAAATACTAATTTGATTCGCTCATTTTGTCTGAAATTGAATGATTATTGGTTCAAACAACGATTTCTCAGTAACAATTTTACAAATTCAACTTGTTTTGCTCTGTTGTCATTCATCATTATGGCGATTTATTTTTTGGCAGACATTATGAGATGAGTGTAAATTGAACGTTTCTTTTGATAGATGGTGTTGAAAGATGTAAATAAAGTACGAGGTTAATGTTCTTTTTATGTGAAAGAGAGCATGAAAATGGTATTAAGGTAAAATCATTTTAGGCCAATAACTTTCATAGGTATAGTCAATAAAAACCTCCAAAGAAATTCAGTAAAAATTTCACAAGCTTAGTTGAAAAGTAACGTAGTAAAGTTGAAAACTGGAAATGTGACTATCTAATTAGTAATAAGTTTAATTTTAATCTACTTGCAAACTTTTAGTAAAATGTTCTCGAAATGGTGGTCATAATTAATTAATATTTTTTAGAATGTATGCTAATATTAAGCTATATACTTCTATTTAATCACCACAATCAACCAAATCACTCATAAGCTAAAAATTAGTAACACTTATTCAAAAATCTCTTTTACTATGTTATATTACTTTCTTAATAAGTTAAAACTAATATAATGTTTGCATTTTAAGATTTGATTCCTTTCTGTCACAGAAATATCTTACCTTGCGTTAAAATGGTACGTGCATCTGATATTACTGGGGTAGCTTGAAGGGTAACGAGGACTATATAGCCGTCCAAAAGTAGGTCTATTTGGCTGTGAGTTGAATACATAGTCACACCATGTCTCGGGTACTTGAACACCGTCTGTTTCGAAGTTTTCTGTTGAATAGAAGAATAATTCTTCGACTGTTACATTAGGGGCTCTAATAATAAATTATCTATCTTTCATTTTGTAGATACCGTTACATCCGAATACAATTCTTTTATTTTTTCATCTGATATAGACTTACAAAATTAAAATACTACTAAAATATTTAAAGAGTTTATTCAAATTAAACTAAAAATCAATTTCATAAATCCCTGGTATTCGACGCTAGACTGCAAGAAATCTTTCAGTGTCAATAAGGTCACCCATCTATGCATGGATTTCACAAATATTGCGCATTCATTTCAATTTTAGAAGGTATTAATTAACATTTAGGCCTCAATTATCTCAGTATGAATCTATTATTCTATGCTTATTAATACTCAATACTTTATCACCGGCTCAATATCGATAAACTCAAAAAACAAATTTCTAACACATTCTTACTAAAACATCTTGACAAAATAAACCACTTACTTCGATCAATAAATCTATAATTCCCAACGAATCCCGTTGCATTCGACATCTTATCTCCCGTATGCAGCTCCAGAACAAGCAGCGGTCCATGGGAATACAGAGCTGGAGGGGTATCGGCCCTACTGCCACACAGTACCCTGGACCATGCCGAGTACTCATTGACACCGGGCGGTCCTGGGCCATGGAAACCTTCGGAGTACAGCTTGAGGTAATCGCCACGAGTACAGCTGAAACAAAAAAGAAAATTTAGAATTTTGGTCCGTTAGCCACATGTCAAGATGTTTGCCAAGCCATTTTTAGTAGACAAGAAGTAAAAAGTAAGCAGAGAAAAAATAAAAAGTTAGAAGAAAAAGAAGTTGATGATTGTAATTGATTTGCAAATTTATGTATGTAATAATCTATGTTATTGTACACAAAAAAACATTAAAGATAATAACACCACAAAATTTTGACGTATCCCTGATAGAAATGTATGGTGGCGAGCTTTGTTATAGAATGGATAGTATTAATACTATTTCTATAGCCAAAAGCGACAGGGATAAAGTCTTAAGACTCTAAACAATGAGGGATTAAATAGCGTACCTAGTGAATCGTCTTATATTCGTCTAATAGTAGTAACGAAAGCCTGACTGACTTACGAGTAAACTGGGAATAAGGGCGTGAAGGTCAGTTTTGTTACCGAAAGACAATCTGTGGGCACTTAAGACATACGAGTAGCTACTCTGAATAATATTTATTAATATTATCTTTGTTAATAGGATCCCTGTCAATACGAATCAAGAAGTAATTGCGTTGTTTGATTGCAAAGTACATATACCTTTCAATCATTTTAGTTTATTATTTCCTATTAACTATAGCTGTATGATATGGTAATAGGAGAAAATAAACGTCGTGTCGTATCAATAAATAAAGGAACTCTCAAATGATAGACAAAAATGAAAGGAACTCCACCGACAAGAGTCTAGCTCTTCAATTTATTATAATGAGATTTTCATTGTTCCATCTTTTGAGGTTCCATCATATAATATTTCACCGTATTAATTATACTATTACCTACTCACTACTAGTCTACTCAAACAAATATCACTACATAGTATAAAACAAAGCCGCTTTCTCTGTTCCTATATCCTCTTTAAAACTAGGTACGTAACGGATTTTGATGCAGTTTTTTTTAATAGATAGTGATTCAAGAGGAAGGTTTTTATGCCCATGCGAAACCGGGCGGGTCGCTAGTTAAAAATAAAACGATTCTTTTATTAACTCTATTCAGCTCCCATTAATTTGGCGTTCAAACTAAGTTATAAACTTGGATGCTTTTATAAAATAAACAGCTTTTCTTTCTTTCTTTCTTTCTTTCTTTCTTTCTTTCTTTCTTTATCGTATTTAATAGAATCGGCTGACAATACAGGTGAAGTTGAGGGTTTACTATCTTCTTTAATTGATTTTATTTATTTACGCTCTCTAGCGAAGTGAATTGAAGCTAAATAAGCTTAGGATTAAAGGTTCTTCTTGATTAGATTGGTTTAGAATTCTATAGTAAAGTGTTCTATAAGACACTAGCTGTGGTCTGTGGTTTCGCCTGTTATTAATGTAATTTCTGAACACAATGAATCTGCAAAAATTTTGCTTTTAATTCAATTATACAATTCTCAAAATTTAAACAAAAAATTCTTTAGAAATAAAAAGTTATTGTTTCTTAATAATCTTTAACTCTAACTTTATTTTGAGACTTCAAGAAGTGTGTGAAAATAATTATTCAGTATACAGAGTACACAGTAGCCACTTTCCATAAGGTTGGCTGTAGGCCTGTATGCCTAGTCAATATAAGTATAAAAAATATCACAAATTGTTCAGAAATTAATAAGAAACACTAATCGCACTTAGTTTTAATTGCTTGAAACTCCGTGACTGGAAAACTAACTGGTGTTGATATATTATACACATTTAATAGAAATTCTAAACGAACCATTGATTTAAATCAGGCATAGAACCGACATAAGTATGGTATCCTATATGGTGAGAATGTATATTAACTTGAAACTATTTGGGTGGCCGAAATAATAATGTAAATTTATACTGCCTCACATTGGAGATTTAATAGTGTCTTTACCTATTAAATTTTTTTAATGTTTTTTTTTTTTTATTTCCGCTGACATACAAATGACATATTTTTACTGCACCGTTGTCTTGTTCATGTTTTTATTTTCCATCCACCCTGTTGACTGAAAGAGATTGCATTGGTTCTAAATTAATTTTGGTATAATTTTTTTAGTACAATAAAGAGTATTGTATTGTTTTCGGTCGGTCTACAAAGTTGTCACAAAAGTGTACAAGTGTTGTCTGTTCTATGAATTGTCATCACTGTTATGTTATGCCGAGACATAAACACCATTTTCGATATATTGCGGGCATTAAATCACGGGAACTGTGAATGTTCGTAGTTCTAATGAGTTTCAAATTTATGTGTCACTAGTTTGAGGCTTTCAATTGGGGTTTTGTTGTATTTGTTGATTTATCGTGTAGTATTTTTTTTTACACAACTAATTTAAAGTAAAATGAGGTTGGTATGAGTGGGGGGGGGGGGGGGGAATTAATATACCTAAATTAATAACATAAACCGATATTTTGAGTTATTCCGCTGCTGCGCATGGGCTCAAGTTCAAAGTAAGAGAGCATCTCCATTATATTATTGGGCCACTGTAATCAATCTATGTCGCAATAAAATAAAGAGAAAGAATTTCGTGAGTTTATCGAAAGAAGATTTTAGTACAATTTTGCCTACTTCACCTACTTGTGAGAACACTTATTTCATCTGATTTAGAGGAAATTAGACCTCCTTGCCCAACTGTCAAGTAAAAATGTGTTCTACACTTTTTTAATGCCCACCTACCGTGCATTGTTATCGATGAACATAAAAAATTATATACTAGAAACACTACACGAGCAAACCCGTGGAAAATAGTAACTATTAATACAAAATGTGGTTTTATAATACTTATTGTAATTTCGTAAATGAGTTTTCGAATTTGAGCTCAAATAACTTTTTACATTGCATTGAACATTTACATTTATTAAGTTACCAGCTATTCTTGTACCTCAATTGTACCCTTGTACCTTATTCAAAAGTCAAGCTTATGTATGCAGAATAAAATTTTCGAATTTCCGACAAACTCTTTAGCTTTTTTTTTTAGTATAGAAGTTTAGATTGAATGTAGGCAACCAATGACTATTAAAAATTAAAAACAATTAACTCAAGCATCAAAAGTACTATACAAAACAATATCAAACGTAAAAACTACAGGAGCAATAAAACATAAGTAACATAAGTACACACATGTTCCTGCCGGAAAAGTTTCCGAACAGGGTCAAATTAACACGATAGGTGGTCAAACATACGCGGTCGGTTCAACTTAATTAGAAAACAACACGGGTAGTAAAACAACTGAAAGTCGCACAAAGGCTACATTAACTTTCTACCGACTTTGACGAAAATAGGGTTCATAAAATTTACTATGATTTGGACTTAATATTTCTTGTATACTATTAACCTAATTGTATTGTTGAGTTGCGTTTGTGAAGTGTTTATGTAAGATTGATTATATTTCTCAATTTTTTAAATAAATGTATGTGGCCCAATTGATGGGCAAAAACCTTCCCTCTTTTTTTCTGTGCTACTTCTTTCCAATCGTGATCGACGACCCTTAAGATTAAACACTATGTTATTTAAAACTTAATAAAAAAACAATTCATTACTTTTTTATTTCTATCCAAATCCTTTCCTGTGTATTATTAATAATTTGACATAAAGTATTATATGTCTTGGGTAAGTAATAACATAAAAATAGCATCAATAAAGTCGTTAGAACAAATCTACCCTAACTTTACGAGTAAAATTCTTAGAAGCAAGTTTTTATAACATGTTATTACTGTTTAGAAAATCCTAAGATTTTATCTTGGAAACATCTTTTGTTATTATTGTTAGAAATAGTTATTTTTGAATCGTCGAAAAAATACATTACTTTTAAGAGTTGTCTTTTGTTATTAAAACCTTAGATAAAATCAAACCATAAACTAATTAAATAGATATAACATAGATTAGATTTTTTTTTTACATAGATTAGAAAACTTTTTAATGTGAAACAACATTTTGTGTAATATGATGTTATTGGCTTAAGTACTTTTCCAGTAATAAGGTGCCGGAGATCAGACGACAGTCGCTCCATTTTGTAAGATTCAGTACCGCCTAATTATTTAGCCTGCACCCGTAGCCAAGTGACAATTTCAAAACGCTAAAGAATGTCGACAAGAACAAAATGTATGGGATTGACATAAGCTGCGGTAAATCACGTGGTCAATCTTATGTCAGTCTCATACATTTTGTTCTTGTCGTACGTCGTCAACGTTTTGCGATTGTGACTTTGGCTAAGCCGCCTGGGCTCTAAACCGTTAGCTTAAGATACAATCGTGAAACAAAATCGAAAGACGAAGCTATGCATAGTATTGATTGCATTACTTGTATATAGTAAATAGATTTAAAAAAATACAGAGATACATGGTCTACAACAGTTAAGTAACAGCTAATGATATGTATAGCTTTTTGAATAAGTTTTTTTTAAGGTTCTAGTTTCTGTTCATCCTGCCATTGGCAGCTAAAATGTTAATATTGTATTTGAAACAGACTTTGTTTTAGACGTTTCTGAAAATATCTATATAACGATAAGTAAGAACAATTTATAAGAACACAAAAAGATATTTGAGCAGAGATAATTAACGTTATTTATAATCTTGTGTTCGGTAACGAAACGTTATATAACATGATACAAATAGGTTGAGATAATAGCGTTATTATTTACCAGTTCTACTATATTCCGACATTCCTGTGCAAATGGGAACATACGAGAGGTATTCCGGGAATTCCTTATCATATTGTAATGCGGTGTAATAAATAGATCATTTATTGTTTTGTTATTTATTGGCCATGTTGAAGTTATTTATAATGAATAAGGAAGCAATCGTATTCTTGCTGATAGTGATTGGTGACCAAAATTATATATAACTAGCTTTTGCCCGAGGCTTCGTCCGTGCGAATTTCCATCGAGAACAGTGCTTTTTCCAGGGACGAAAGGTATTCTATGTCCTTTTAAGTACTTCTAACTATGTGTATGCGAAATTTCAGGAAGATTGTTTCAGAAGATAGGGCGTGACAGCGTTACAAACCAAAAAACAATCCATCAAACAAACTCCATTTCGCATTTATAATATTAGTTGGGATTTGGGAATTTCTGTGGGTATTTTCCATATAAGTATAGATCATGTATTTCTTACTTGATTTATAGCACCATATTTAATTCAAAACAACTATTTATACCTAAAACGGCAGAAGCATATTATTAAATTATTGTTAAAGTGTACACGGTTGTTTAATGTGATTTCAACAAGTAAATTAAAAAAAGCAAATCCTCTATAAATCAACGCAACATTTTAATGCTCATTTGCATAAAGAGAGCAATAAATATTTTATCGTTGCTTTCAAATACAGCATCCTTTAAAATTCCACTTTTAAAATCTCACGACAGTAGGCACTTACTTTATCTGGATTTAATACATAGATTTAGTCCATTTTGTTTTCATTTACATAGTGCACGTTTGCATTTTAGAAAATGTCTTTGCTTCAAAGCTGACCATGCTCTGTGCACTTACGAAACTTTTGTTTTCGAAATCTACATACGTGTATTTGTGTAAAGTTTTAAATACGTCTCTATTTTTAGTAATTCATGTTCTGAATGAATAGTGAGTGACTCACCGTTCTCGCTAATATAGACGTTTCTCTAACTAATACTTATATCAAAATGTGTTAAATGTATGTTTTTAGGTTTCAAAGGGTAAAAACCCTATTACTAAAACTCCGCTGTCCGCCTGTCCGTCTGTCACCAGGCTGTATCTCAAAAACCATGATAGATAAACAGTTTAAATTTTCACAGATGATGTATTTCTGTTGCCGCTATAACATCAAATACTAAATCTCAATAAAATAAATATTTTACCGTTTTGTATAGATAATGGTACGGAACCTTTCGTGCACGAGTCCGACTCGCACTTGACTAGTTTTGTTTAACAAAACTGCGTCACCTGTTTGATCCAACTTAGTTTTCTTTTCCCACCATTTGGGTTGACTGGAAAGAGGTTGTTTAGGCGATAAAGCCGCCTTTTGAACGTTTTTGTTAGTCCTTGAATAGCTACCTATCATTCTAAAATTTTGGTGCTATAAAGAAATTTGTATCATATGTATGTAAATATGCAATTAGAACAATGAAAAATAATAAACAGGTTCGATTTGGCCTAAAAACGAATATTTTTACATCAGGTCTTTAATTTATCTACAATGCTTGGCAATCCGTGTTCCTGAGCATGAAAAAAAAAATGTTTGCATCATTTCAGTTCTCATTTTGTTTTCGATACCAACTAAGGTACATATATCAAGTTTTATTGGCCAATGTTGGCAGCGGCCGGTGCTGTTTATAGTATAATGATATGCATCGGAAATAAATTTACACATTTTAAAAAGAAAATAGGTTATTTGTTACATATGCGCATTTGTTAATATTTATGTATCACCCAAGTATCATCCTTTTCGAACCTAAATAGAAACTTAGTATATTATTATTATTTGTTTTATTATTTTATTTAAGCTGCAAGGTTAAGTGATTCTTAATATACACATGTATTAGGTACTAGCCGCGTCCCGCAGTGTTTACCTCCGTTTATCATACATAGCAGCGCTATCTGTTTTATAATGCACCATTGACAATCAGTCTTCTTAAGCAAACCTACGGGAATCGCGTGATTTTTGGGACAAGAAGTACCAGTTTTGATCCAAGGTATCAGCTATCATTACTAAATTTCATATAAATTTGCCCAGCCAGGGATAGTGGGGTGGAACCAGGCATATAAAAACATGTATAAAACAATATTCTTTCGATTACGCGAATATGGCTATATAATAACATTGTCAAGATTTCCTTTCCCAAAGATATTAGTGCGAAATTTTGCAAAAACATGCTGGGTTATAGTTAACCCATCAATCATCGCGCACTGTCGACACAGAAAAGACAGCGTTAGTTTTTACGCGAACCCGGAACAAATCATACGGAAACGTTTTCGCGGAAAATCCTTGTCTTATATCCACCGTGTCTTTGAAGACTGTAATGAGTTTTATTTTCCTTAAAAGACGAGAAGAAATATGTTTGACTCTGGAGAAATTAATTTATCATTTTGTTCGGAAAAATAGAACACGGTTGTGGGCCGTAGTGGATACCAGATTTTATCCAGTAAACATGCGAAAAAATCAAAGTAAGAACCAGTAATTTACCACAAAGTCACGTTTTCAAAATTGTATTACAAGACGAGTGTTCCCTGCGGTTTCTTTCCGCCTTTTTTTACTGTTATTATTTTAGCCTAAATTTCACTTTTCTGACTAAACTAGTTTATGAAATTTCTTTACTAATCATTCAAAGGTAAGTAATTCGCTTATGTTATAAATTAGTGCACAAATATTTATTTGTCAAAACATTGGCAAATAAAGGCACAAAGTTACATTAACCTTTGTCACACATATTTCCAGTATTATTTCGCCGCATCCCGTATATTTGTTCCGCACGATTAGTCCCGAGACTCGACGTCGTCGCTCGCATCGCGTGATATATGCGGTTACAGGGTTAAACTTACATTACCAAAACTATGTTACTTTGAAATTAATGTTGGAAGCATTGTTTTCTATTGAACTAATAAATAATACTTTTTGAGTTATAAGGTCACATTAACTTCTGTGTTATTTTTAAGCATTGGGTACATAATATAACGTACTTTGAATTATTTCACATCGCTAAATGCTGATTTATGCAGTTACTCCGAAACTATATTAAATCGAGATTGATTTTTGTACTGTAATTTTAAATTATGATAAATAGTTTATTCTATCTGATAATTTGACATGCTTTTTTTTTTGGATCAACACCGTAGTGGCTCAGAGTAAGAGCAAGGGAACCGTAGCAGCGGCTACGGGCTACGGCGTAGCTTATACAATACACTCGTGACATTTTGAGAGTGCGAATTTGTGGACAACTAGCTTTCGCCTCAATACTCAGTTATTTCACTGTCCTTTTTATATACTATAGATAGGCGACACTATAGAGAACTTGTAGGGAGATCAAGCAGGTGCGACTGGAAAGAGATGCGAAATGCTAGTACAGCGCACTCTCCCGAGATTCGGCTCGTATAACCGAGAGGTTGGTAGAGCCATGGGAGGTGGAGGGAAGTGTCCTTTTTTTCCTTGAAACCAGAACACAAAAATGCAAGCATTGTTATTTGGTTTCATCAATTAGGAAGAGAGCGCAAAATATTTCAAAGAGTAAGAGAGAAAAGCAGTTTTATAGGCAAAGATAAAAAAAAATCCAGACCGCGCCCGATTTTCTAATTCTATGTTTATAGGTAATTCTGTTTTGCTCATTTTGTAATCCATGAAAACGATTAGAAAATTATACCCTTTACGGTGGGATCATGGTATATTCTTTTAAACATAGTTCACCCTATATGATTAAAATATTTTAATGTAAATTATTTAAGTAACAAAAATGAGCATTAACCATTTCTCGTCCAAGTAAAAACAAATATTATTATAAAGTATCATTGAAAAATACGGACGTCAGAAAGGATACATCACCCTATCTCCAATATGCCGTAGATTTTGTTCATCCACGTGTGAACACGCTGTATTTATGGCCCACAATAGTGGCACTAGGACAGAGACAAACGACGACCTAACAAAAGATAGCTTGTAACGGGCAAACCTACTATTGGAACACGATGATAATTTGGTATTGCCGACACGAATTTTGGAATGCAATTTTCAAAGTACACTCATGCCAGTTGTCATTTTGCTCTGCTAAAAGGAGTCAATCATACAATTTCCAACATTAATTATAAGAATTTTAGGTATGATTTAATTGTGACGAATATTTTTTTATAAAAAAATAAGTTGTAATTAAATATACCCGGTAATAAGAGGGAGTACGGGCGGGCGAATTTTTCGATTTCTATGCGGCCGAACCGCACAAATGAGGTGTCTACGGACTCGTCTCAGCGAGACGGATATAGATATGTAAAAATTTTCTCTCTGAATGTTTTATCTTTACCATAGATTGACACAAAACAAATTTCATTTTTTTTGTAATTATTGGAAATTAAACTGTCTTAAAATATACAAAAGGAAAACCACATTAATCCCTTGCATAAAAAAGGACAGTAAATATCATACCTCAAAACTGTGAAGTTACGAAATCTGGTAAATTGAGCGATTACATAAATGATAAGTTCACAACATAAGCGATAATTAAACAAATCACAGATAGATTACTATTACATGATTATAGTAAAATATAAACAGCTCATTATTTTTGTTTTTGATATAAAAATATTAGTAATCGCCGTATTTTGTGAACAGTACTTTTTTCTGTAATTGGTCTAGGAGGTGAAGCAAATTGACCATTTCAAGATGAGAGGTTTCTTGATGAATTTATCAAGTGTCGAATACAAGTTGTGATTGGAATATTTCTTTTTTTTTTATTTTGTCTGTGAGAAATATCTGGAATAGCACTTTTATCCCAAAATTTTTACGACAAGTCCCAGGGAAAAGCTTGTTGTAGGTACTTAATACAGACATTTCAATTTAACGCTGTATAAAACAATACAACAACACCCAAGTAGCTTATTCAGGGATTCTTAAAACATTTATTGCTCGCCATTGCTCGCTACTCGCTATAAACATTTACATACAACTGTTTATTGACCCAAATATAACTTAAATGTTGATAAAATATATATTTTTTCATGTTTTAAATTAAAATTCATCAATGAAGAATATACTTAGTATTTTTATAAGTATATTTTTTTAAATATTGGAGTTCCAAAGTAATCTATTTTGCAGTTATACTCAGATTGAGAAAATATGAGATCTATTCGAGAGTTTGTAGATGAAATAAATTATTAATTTGAATTTCAATAAAACAAGACATATTTAGATAAGTAATATAGGATTAATCGCACAGATTGAGCTAGCCCTTAAAGTAAAAAGTTGTATGTGATTTTCTTTTTGCTTACTTTATGTCTCATTTATTAAAAACAATCAATACTAATATTATAAATGCGAAAGTCTGTCTGTCTGTCTGTCACCTCTTCACGACTAAACTGCTGGACCGATTGTGATGAAATTTGGTAGGGATGTAGTTAACGACCTCAGGTCAAACATAGGTTACTTTTGGGCGCGATATAACCGAGCCCCACGCGGGGCGAAGCCGCGGGGAACAGCTAGTATAAAATATAAGTAAATTTTGTAGACTATAAGTAAACTAATAATTTAAATTATTTTGATTTATAAACACAAAATTTTACTTAAAAAAATATTTACACAAGCGGGCTGCTTATCTTTGAAAAACTACCTACTACTTTGGAAGACCCAAACAGGTGTTTCTTTTTTTAGTCTGAATAAATCGACCTTAGTGTTGATTATTAATTATTTCTCTTATATTGTAACTACTGATTTGAGTTAAAAATCAATTGAATATAATAACATTTATTGCAAAATAATGCCGAAAATTCAATCCGAATCATAGTGTCGACAGAAGTGCTAAAAGTAGAGGCGAATTGATTCACTTATCGATAGAAATATACATTCAGAGGAAAGAAAATCCTCTCTCCGATGTCCTTAGTTAGTATGTCTTATTCATGAGATTGAGAATGTGTTAAAATTCAGCAAGCTATAGAAATTTGAAGAAGAATACTGCATTTTCTGAGCTCCTGTACACAATGCAAGCGTTTCGAATTTTGATTCATTCTTCGTTTGTCCCACTGAGTTTTGTCCCACTAATAAATTTCTTAGTTAGTCCCAAACATTATGCTTCCTTCGTCCCGATGTACAATTTTTATTATTTTATTCCTAGTTGATCCCACTTTGCATTCCTTGTTCGACCCGTTGTTTTTAAACGGTTTTTTATAAGTAATTTTCTTTCTAAATAATATAGGTTTTTGTTTGTTATTCGTTCAAAATACTTTTTTGTTAGCTGTACCTTTAAAGTACCTTCTTGTGAACTGGGACAAACCGGGAATATAAAAGTGACTGGGACAAACGAACCATTTTTTGAAATGTGGGACAAAATTTCAGGACGAACGAAGAATAAACCCGAATTTTGATATGTATGTGTATTTACATTTATGACAAATTAATTGCATTTGTGATACTGTCGTTTAGAGTTTGGAGTAATGCAAATGACACAGAGGTTGTCGGTTCGAACACAATACTTTTTTATGGGCTAATAATTATGAAACTCATGTTGTTGTATGTTAATTTGAACGTTAAAAACAAATGGAGATTGCAATGTTGCATCTTAAACTTTCATTTTTAAACTTATCGGTGTTTTCGTTTATTCCTTTTTTTTTATATGAAGCAGTGAAATTAAAAGTGACATTTTTAAACCAGCATTTTGATTAAGTTGGTATGAAAATATAGTCATAAATAATGGTTGTAGGACGTGAGGCAGTTTTAGAATACATTTTCTAGAGCTATATAAACTGGATAG
Source organism: Apomyelois bistriatella (assembly GCA_947044815.1). Taxonomy (NCBI): domain Eukaryota; kingdom Metazoa; phylum Arthropoda; class Insecta; order Lepidoptera; family Pyralidae; genus Apomyelois; species Apomyelois bistriatella. Next base: position 9,461,848 of record OX345696.1, read on the forward strand.
CAATTTTTTTAATAAAAATACCAAAAAAGCATATATTAAAAAACTCAAATAATATGATATTCTTTAGTTTTATCTATCTATGTGGCTAAACCAAAACTACTAACTTAATGCACTTTACCAGAGGTAGATCATAAAAATATGATTGGACTACCCTTAACATAACAGTGTTTGAATAGTTGTTTTTCGGTTTGAAAGGTTGGAAAGGAAGGAATTAACTAGAACTGTGGGTCTAAAAACGCCACTTTGAGCAATTCATCGAATCGAATTCATATTACAAATTCCTTAGCAATTCCTATTTCTTTCAATTTTTTTGAAGAGGAATTGCAAAGTTTAGTTGGCCATTTTACAAAAAATAGAGGAATTGCTATAGAATTGCTAAGGAATTCGTAATATGAATCGATTCGATGAATTGCTCAAAGTGGCGTTTTTAGACCCCCCGTAGCAAACAATCGTAGGCTATGAGTTGACAGCGTTTTAATGACACCTACAAAGTGTTCCGAGCTTTGGCGATGGTGCGCCCAATTCGCGCTGGCCGTATGCTAATCCCAACTAATATTATAAATGCGGAAGTGAGTTTTTATATTTGTTTGTTTTTAACCACTTCACGCCCTATCTACTGAACTAATCTCCCTGAAATTTCGCATACATATAGCTAGAGTATTGAGAAGGACATAAGGTACATTTCGTCCCGCGAAAAATCACTTTTTCCGAGGGAAATTCATGCGGGCGAAGCTGCGGGCGAAAGCTAGTCGTATATAAAAAAAAACTTACTCAAGATGCTCCTTATAGATGTCGAAGGTGGTGAAGACCAGCTCGACGATCTGATGCGGCGCCGCCACGAAGGTGTAAAGCAGGCAGTCGACGCGGGCCGGGTAGGGGCGCGGGTAGTCGGGGCTGCTGAACGTGCCGCGAGCCTTGCCGTACGTCGACGTGAAACGGATGCACGAACAACCTGAAAATATATATGTATAAGTCGGCTATTTTTTGAAAGCACAGTATGGCACATTTTGCTGACTCAAACTAACAATAAAATAACGAATTTATTTCTCTACATCGTCATAATTATTCAGCCCACATTTGCAATTCCCACTATATTGAGCTGAGTAATGAATTAATGTAATGTATTTTTGTTAATTTTGTGTAATAAAGTTTTTAAAACAAACACACTTAGGTGATTAAAAAAGATTAAATCCTGCAATGTACTAGCCTCACCAAACTGAAAACTACAGCGCAAAGTATGCTACTAGGGGTAGTATGTACCCATGTGAATTGAATTCAAAACTTTCATATCTTCAGACAAACGCCTTGACCACAGGACCACAGAGGGAGAGTTATGTTCTTTGCACCCGTCTTCTTTCCTAGTTATTAATCTATACGGTTACATTTTTACATTTATTATACCTGGATAACTACTTAATGGTTCATATTTTTGTGCTTGCGACTGTACATACAGTGTACAGAATTGCACATCATAAATAATATTGCTTCAGAAACTCAATGGGGTTATATTAATATATAATGCTTTTGTACTCTCCTTATTTTATGCGTTTCGGAGTTTACGATTCTGTCTTATGGTTGTTGCGAACTCTTCGCGAATGTTATGGTGGTATATGAAGTGCAGTGGTAATATTCTTGTGTCTGAATCATAAGGTCCTGGGGTACAAACCCTGGTCAAGTCACAGAATATATATGGGTAATTAAAAAAAAAAAATGTTTCATTTTTGAGAAACACACTTAAACGCTATTTAACAATAACTCTAATATGGCTTTACTACTACTTAAAAATATACGATATAAAAAATATCTAGGTCAAAGGAGAATTTAAAGATATAACCAATGCGCTTTTTTTCTGAACTAACCAATAGAAAAATAATGAAAAGTAATAACAAAAATACTAAAAGTTATATGCTAGCAAAGTGCTGTTTTAGATTTTTTCAGTTTGACCCGATTTTAGAGTAAAAAAAATTAAAATGATCGTTGGGGCTAGTTGGCTGATTTAATCGCCTTAATATTTTTTTTCATTTATTTCTGGCCAATCCCTTGAAATTTCAAATATAGAATGTATTACTTTTAATTCATTTTTTACTAGCTAGTAACATTTCTTATATACAATGTATGCTTAACGTATGCAAACAACCTACAGTTCAGGTATTAAAAAAAACAAAGTAGGTGATGGAAGTTGGCGTAATGCATTTTTAATACCAATATGTTCTATGCCATAATGCGCACTTATGTTAGGCCTGTATAGAATATATTAACTTTTTTTATCAGCTGTTGTAAATTAGATTCTAAGGTCCAGAACATAAGATTTAGTTTGTCAGTTCACTACAAACCTATGCGTAGGTTGTTTAAATTGATCCCATAAACTACTGGGACTCGTCGCACGTAGCTTAATGGTGTCATTTTGCTAGTACCATTCTCAATAGGTGTACTACACAGGTCTTCCTGTTTCGATGTAGATATTAGCGGATCAACAATAGGTATATTTTAGCCAGTTCTATGTTTTCTATTACCTTTTGAAATTTTGATGGGAAATTTGATATAGCATTGTTCTATTAAACTACTCCATATCGACTTTTTAATGATAGCTGGTATCATAGCATGCAGTCGTTTCTAATACAATTAAGTCTTATTTGTTATATTATGCAATATGAAAACATAACGAAACTATCCTATACAATGTTTACATTTAAAGTTAAACTACAGAGAATAATCTATTAAATCACGAATATTTTTTTTTTTTACTTTTTCAATAGTAATCAAATTTAATAGTAAGAAAGCTACAAAAATGTTCTTCGTGTATTTGAGTAAATGAAGCCACTAAAACATAACCAATTGTAACAATCCTTCATTTAACGAACTATCTAGCAGCTCAAACAAAGCAAATGTATCTCAAATCCCACCATATTCTACAAAATGCAATAATTCACCAAATACCCCGATCTAAATTAACAGCATATGCCACACGAGCCAATATCTGCAACCAAAAATTCAGCGCATCTGCAGCATAAAGCGCAGTTTCGGTGTGTGAGTTACATTCAGCGCTTTTGTTGCGAAGCCATCGCCGGCAATTGCTCCTTTCAACCGGCAATTTCGCCGTCGTCATTTAACACAACTAAGGCTTGAACTGGACTGGTGATTGAATCATGATTCCCTATTAATATTAGTAACAACATTCGCGTGGCATTAAACATTTTTTAAAATTAATTTCATGGTGATATTTTTGTGAGCAACTCTATTGATTTTTAAATTCATGAAATAAGATTTTAGACTGCAAGTAAAGTCAATCGTTTTGGAGATTAGCCAAAACAAACGGATAAACAGATAAGCAGACAGAATTATAAAAAAATATAAATTTAGAAGTAATTATTATGATATATTATAATGTGAATGTAGTAGAGATAACAAAAAAAATAGAGACCTAAAGAGGGAAGGTTTATCGGTCGTATTTAAGAAAAATAAGAAAAAACTTGATAGTTATTTTTTAACCAGGAAGAACGAAAAAATCAGAATTGTTTCATTCAAGATGGATTATAAGCTGGTCACAAAAAAATCTTTGAGTTAATACAAATCGTAATTTATGTGTCTGCGTGATTATAACGGCACTCAGAACTTAAACCTTAAAAGGAAATTAAAAACTAAACTGTTCGTACTATAACCTCAATTCATATAAAATAACTTCGGTTAAATTGCTGACCGAACGGAACGATTAAGCCACGTTCGGCTTCCCAACGGTGAATAGAACCTGAAGTTAATAACACAAGTTTCCTACCGGCTAATTTCAAACATCGAGCTTTGACTATTCCTATTCAGTCATTCAGCTATTCCTCTAAAGCGCTGTATTTTTATGCTTACATATACATATTATCTCATTAACTAAATATGTTAAATGAAGGCGAAGGAATTATAAGAAAAAATAATCTCTCTGCCTACATCGCCTAAGAAAAATAATGTTGTTATTTTTCTTGGTAAAAGAGCTACAAGAAATTAATCGCTTTATTTTTTAATGACCCGCTTATTTATAGCGAAAAAAGTGAGAATTTTTCAAGCATCCTGTCTTCCTACTATAAACCGATTAAGTGGTTTATAAGTAATTATTAAATAAGTTATCAGATTTAGAATCACATTGTCTCAAGTTTATTTGTATTGAAGATGAACACCTGTACTTACTAGTAAAGTATTCTGTAATCTGTACTACAGATAAATTATCAATCTCTAGAAGTACACTTACAACAATTTAATTTCAAACGCACAAAAAAGCTATTTTCTCATTCAGAATGATTGCTTTCGTACAAAATTCGAGCATCCTTGTAGTAAACGCTCAGGTTCAAACTTGCGTAAGTTACTTTCCCTGGCTATTCACGGCTATTATTGCGAAGCCGTATGCGGCAATCGCTTTGTTCCGTTGGCAATTTGGCAGTAGTCATTTAGCTGAAACGTGGTTCGGACATGGCGAACGATCGATTTCGTTTTCTATGAATCTGTCGATAGAGTGAGGCCATTTAACTTAATTTCCTCTTAATTATTCAGCTTTGGAGAGAACAATAGAATCCATAACGTTACGGGTATTAATAAATAGAAAATAAATAAATACTAAATATGTTTAGCATAAAAAAATTGTATTTGCATAAATTAGTAGTTTTTAAGTTATGTCAACTAACTCTTCTAATAATTTAGTGCCTTTAGTACTTCATACACATAATATTGCTTTTATTCAATAAGCAACTAATGATAACATAAAAGATCCTTATGTTATCATTAATTGGATAAAAAGAGAAGGATCTCATAGAGTTAAATATTTTATAAATATTTATTTGGCTTTGACATTATAGAATAAGAAAAACGCGCGCGGTCTCTAGGCATTTTTTTATTGTCAAATTTATTTTTGACATGTATAGTTTGTTGCTTATATACTTATATACTTCTACTTCAATGCCTGTGTAATAGTCTCTTCGACTTCCTTTCATGCAATATGCAGGCGCTAACACAGTCCATCTGGCTGATAAATTACGCGAATTAAACTAACGATAGCACATAATGAAACTTCAGTATAAATAAATAACAGTACGCTATCTACGAAATGATGGACATTTTAAACAAGCGCTGAAGAATTTACAAAAATGGAGTGATCTTTTTGGGACTACGAGTCTCTATCATTCTTTCTGATTCATATTCAAACGAGAACTAGAATTAAAACACCTCGTTCAACATCGCATTCACATATTCATAAATCAATTTAAGAAAAAAAAAGAACAAATACAAATGTAAAGGTTTTTATAAATAAATGATTGTTACTTAATAATGCCAGAACAGCTAAACAGGCGGAATGAAGTTTTGCATAACGATAACTAGTATTTTAGAATAAGCCAAAAAACTATATACCTACGAAAATATATAAAACCAACAAGCTTTATGACGGTAATTTCAGAGAGAAATTGAAAATTGTGTTATATGCGTCTCCATCATTTTAAATGCAAAGCAGTAACGCTGATTTGGAAATATACTCAATTCATAATATAACATACTGATTATTATCCAACTACTATGTGATCGTCGAAACCAAGTCAAATGAATGAAGGACGTTGTAGAAAAGCTTTGTTACAGATGAATATTTTATGTAAAAATCCAACGTCTTTGTTGGGTGCGATGTAATCTGCGGCGTCAAATGAGAATTTCAAATGTTTTCTTAGAAAATGCTAGTTTGGCCCTCATCTTTTTAGACGAGATCACTTGTTTTTGTGTACATTGGGTTTTGAGATTAATGAGTTTACTTATTTTCGCAAAATCGAAAGTCAATTCTATGGTTAACATTATTTAATTATAAAAATTGAACTCAAACTTAGATTAATATTTACAGACTTATTGTACAAAAGAATTTAAAAAAAGAAAAGTGAAATTCTATCTTTAGTTGAATCATATTCAAATGTTTCAAAAAATAATATTAAAAATCAAATCATCGAATAAAATTTTCAAACGATTCACGATTAATGAAGTCGATACTTGCAACTATGTTTTGTTGCAATTTTCAACATCCTTGTTTAATTTTTTCAATTGGAATAAAATTGAGTTCAGTGCAAAGGTAAATTATCCAACTAAAACTGAAATTGGAATGGATTTGATATAGCTTTCGAATTCTTTTACTAAATTGCTCTTATTTTCTAGTTGTCTATATAAGCCCTGCTTAATATAACTAGAAATAAAGACCTTTAATTGATTACATGTTGTCGATTTTAAGCCGTTAATCTTTAATTTAATGTATTTAATGTTACCGCTTAATAAAAATATAGCAAGAAAACACACATGCAATAACCATATTACACTGTAACAAGATAAAAAAAAAATTCTGCTGAAGACTAAACAAAATGAATAAATATTGTTAAACCATATCTTTATCATATCTAAACCATAAAATGAGAAGTACTTAAGGATTGCTAGTTTCAACGTTGATAAGTTCCAAATATAAACAAATCATTAATTAAACTCCTCGGAGCTACAATTATAGAGACAAAAAGGAAAGCTTCAACTCATGTATAAGATAAAATCGCGTCTTGAGTAATTTGTTAAGACCGGTATCCTAAACGGCCAGTCCCAATATAATTTGTAGCCGTTTATCTGACGCCTTTATCATTGTCTATCATAAATTCATAATTTTTATACCCATGTTTCAAGGTTTTTCAGAAAAAATAAAAGTAAACAAAGTATAATTTTGGATGAAGTATATATTATAAGCGGTAGGCGAAATCCCAGGTTTGGCTAGCCTAAAATGAAGCATACTAAAATTTGATAAGAAGTAGTAATAACTTAAATTTAATATGAGAAACTGATTCTTAACAATTTCTGTGTACTCGCACTACTGTGCATTTCAAGATCGTAGCTAATAACGTCAAAATAACACAGAAATGTTATGAATTTAGTTTTGACTTAGTTTCATACTTTTTTTTAAGTTTTTATTTTTAAAGTGTTTCTTTCAAACGTTTCTTTTCTTCTAGTTTTCATTAAATTGTTAAGTTTAAGTATTTTTAATATAACTAAAATACTGACTACTATTATTATGACCCACTGACCGGCAAACTTAAAATGCAAACAAAAGTTTGAATTACTAAACCGATGTCAAAAATTATTTCTGCATGCGATTGCCTGATTCTTGGAAAATGTTATAGGCTAAAATAAATACACACCACAGTTGGGGAACAGGAAGTTACTCATAAAGGTACAAATACAGCAATCATATTTTCCCGTACAATGAATGGATCCTGGGATCAAAGTAAAAAAAATAGAATGATAAATTAAATTTGAATTTAAACCTTTCCGACTCACAAATACGGACTCATCTTGTTATAAAAATAATCAGAACAAAACCCTTTACGTGCCACAAAATAATTAACTCGAGTTTCCGCAAGCAGAGGTTTTCGAGTGACATATTTAAATACAGTACTTACTTGGGTTTATGGCGTGGCCTTCGTCGACTGTGTGCAGAGATAAGTGGAGGAGCAGTATCAGTGTGGTGGACATCTGGAAGTAAAGAAGACAATATTAACGATTTACGAATCAAAATATATATATCTTGGGCTGCATGTTCATTGGGTCGGACTTAAAGTACGAATTGCTGCACGATGTAGGTACTTTATAAAAATCTGTTATAGGTGTGAAACATGGCAAAAAGAAAAAGGCAAAACAACACAAAATAAGGTCTAGATGCAGCTGGGTATGTGCTCCTTACCTCCGCATTTATCTTTGTCGCAGCCACAGATGACGGATGTTACAGATAGAGGTATAACCCATCAAATTTTAACGTTTCAGATGCACCGAATTTCAGTGAATGAGGAACCTTAGTTCCCCTTAATTTTTCACTGCTGGGCACAGGGTTTTACCTTTCTGTTTAACCATATAACAGGGGTCCTTAATACTAATCTTTCGCTTTCAGTTTGTCCGTGAATCTGTCAGGGATGTATCTCATGAAACGTATTAGGAAGAGACTAAGAAAATAAGTATTTCGCAGACAAAGAGCTTTGTGGATAGCAAGGAATCCTTTGCTAGGCAAAGTTAGTACCTCTTACAGAAATCATGATGCTTTGATTACCTTAACAATCCCATAATATACTAAAGTAAGCTAAATGGGTTTGGTATCTGGTATATAATTTTTTAAATAGGTTGACATGAATTCAGGTACATACAAGGTGGAACGTTTGTAAGTGTGTACAAAAAGACAAAGAAATTCTACTATTTATTTCTGCCACACCAACTTTAAGTCACACCCAGCCAGTCGTGAGCACGCCAAATGTATGGCTTAATTTAACTTATTCTGTACAAGTTCTGTACTTAAATTTTCTTATGTTGTGTTATTTGCAAGTTTTGTACAAGAATCGTTATATTATATTTTGCAAGTTCAAATAAGTTTACAATAGTTATTCGTATCTTAGTAATATCATAGAATACATACTGCTCTTATGCAGTTGTATATATATTGAATTTAATTACATGCGGATATATCTGTGACATTGAGGATAATCAGCGGTAGAGGTCGCCTAACACATCAATATCATATATTACGGAGACCAACCACTAGTTGGCAACTAGTAAGAGTCAAAATGTCTGTCGCCATTAGGAATTCTCTAGCTTCGAAATACAATGTTGTAACATTGTATATTAAATATATAACATTTGTTAGAAAACTATCTAAGGAAAGGTCTAAGAATTAACCTCAAATTCATGGGTCGCTGAATCAATCCGATCTAATGTAGGTACGATGTGCCACAAAAGTTACTTATGAGACTGGTTTGGAATACTTCTAGCGGAAACTTAAACGTGGAATAAAATATATACTTAAGTTACATTGCTTTTAGTGTTGCTAAGCGGACCCTGCCTTGCCTGAGCTCCGAAGAAAGCAACCATGAAAGCGCTAAGATGAGAGAGAGAGACATTTGAACATGAAATGCGAATGTCCGTCTTTTAGATTAGGATGTTCAACGCCGCATCTATTGTTAAGTGGTTGATGCCATTCTAGAATCTTCCAAAAGAAGCTGCTAGTTACTACCACAGAACAGAGATTTTTTTCTAAATTCTGTGGTTACTACTTTTATTTCAACGGAATGATCATTTAGACTGTTAGTGACCTGTGTTCGTCTACCAAATCAAGACATGATGTCAGATTTTTTTTTAACGATTTCGTAGAGAAACATAGAACATAGTACTCTATATCCTCGAATGTGAACTTATATATCTATGCTTATTTTAGTGATATAAAGATACATAGCTTTCAAAGAGAAATCCGTACAGACCGCATAGTAGGCACATACATTTACGACTCTGTTCACTTGTTTACATCCATTCGCGGCCTTATAATACCATGTAATTTCAGCATATATTAATAGGCTTGGTCTACACGGTTGTGTGTTTGTATGTTTTTTTAAATAAATTGTGCAGTGGTAAAATTTCATATAATACATTATTATATCATTTAAAATATATATTTTTTTAGAATATGTGTTCTGTAATATTGATGAACCTAGAGCTAATACCAAATACCCATGATACAGAACAACTTTTCTCGGGAAACATCTTATATTTAATAAAAAGGAATTACACTTTTAAAAATCACGGGATTTATACACCCCGAACATTTAAGAGGCTTGCGTGGGGATATCGATCCAACACGTAGATTTGGGGAAGTCTATACGAGTATTATGCGGTGCTCCTGCCAATTCAAATTCAAAATATATAAATGTAATATATATAATCAAAATGTAATATATATAATCAAAATATAATATTTAATCAAAATATAATATTTAATCAAAATATAGGCCAAGATCCTCATTTCCTTTAACTTCACTTTGCTATTTGAAAGCATCACATGCTAAGTGCACCCTCAGAATTCATTAACCTATGATAATAATATTAGCATTTTACTACTTATAATATCTATTAGTCCACCCTTTTGAGAAAATTTATAGTAAAGCACTTAGCTTAAACCGTAGTCTTTACAGTTCACTATTTATCCTGACCCTTACCTAAAGAGGTCATTATCATATAAACTCAAAATTATTGTCAACCCATGTAATCTCACCTTTAAGCTTTAGAATACAAATTTTGCCAATCTGTTATCTCAGGCAGTACAAGCTTATGTTAAATTGTTAAATTTATCTTTTCTGTTAATCAAAACGTATTCGGAGTTTAGACTGTATGTTTTGATTAAACCTCAGACCAAATAATGCATAGTAGATGAATAACAGTGTTATGTCTGTAATCACGTGAAGATATAAAATGAATTTTAATTCGAACTTAGATACTGGCATATATTGTTATTAAAACTTTTTTTGTGGCTCTCTAAAAAAAAGTTATAATATGGTTACAGTTATAAATCTTCACCATTATTTAAAACATTCTACGTAATATCATCTTGTAAACAAATTCATTAAAAAAGATAAAATTTATCTCATGATAAATGATGAATACTTTAAATCAAGATTACCCTTATCAGTATGTTAAAAGTGGTCATAAAGTAGAAATCCATACTTCCATACTAATATTATAAATGCGAAAGTCTGTCTGTCTGTCTGTCACCTCTTCACGGCTAAACTGCTGGACCGATTGTGATGAAATTTGGTAGGGATGTAGTTAACGACCTGAGGTCAAACATAGGCTACTTTTGGGCGCGATATAACCGAGTCCCACGCGGGGCGAAGCCGCGGGGAACAGCTAGTAATATATAACTGCAAGGTTAAAAGACCAAATCTTATTTTAAATTATTCCTAATGATAAGACAAATTTAAGAAATACTCTTTCACCGAAGTATCTGAGTACAAAAACATGTTGCTCCCCCCTTAAATTGAATTAATGTATCTCGAGTCGAGTCGTAAACCAATTTACACATTGTAGGGATTCCCTTTCATTACGGGATTAAACACCAGCGAGTATAATCCAAATTAACTGTATTAAACAATACTAATACCTACGTTATACCAGATTTTGTGTGTGGATAATTTTATTACCGAGAGCTCGCTCAGTCGCTTTAGTGTTTGTATGGAAACGAACTTTAAGCGGGGTTTTGGGGATAATGTAAATCTACTAGCGACCCGTCTTGGCTTCGCACGGGCTTAAAAACCTTCCTCTTAAATCACTCTATCTATTGAAAAAAAACCGCATAAATCCGTTGAATAGTTTTAAAGATTTAAGCATACATAAGGATATAGGGACAGAGAAAGCGACTGTTTTATACTATGTAGTGATGTATTTCATTAGTCTGTATAGTGACATGCGTAGATGTTTTCTTGTACAATTAAGGACATTATAAAGTGATCAATAAATTTTGATCAATTTGCAGAAACAACAAACATAAATGCAATCAGATTAAGATCTTCCTTAAAATTTCAAATAGGAAAATCGTCAAAAGCTGATGAAGTATTGTTGAAGGAAGAACCTCGTGTTTAGAAAGAAGAGGTCTTTTAGTACATTCACGACAAAGGTAGGTAAGGTATATATACATATTGCAGTTTTTTTCTGTATGTTTACCTTTGAGTATCTTTCTTGCCATGTTTCTCAATAATGTGGCTGGTGGTATAGACCACCGCAACCAATCTCTTAGGTTTTTCGGAGATGTAAAGAATTTTTTTTTAAATAAAGCGAAAATATTTGAGAGACATATATTCGAGGCCCGCCATCTTTACTAAGTACCATTAGATTTACTTATCTCCAAGAACTTATGTTAAAAAGTTGTATTCACTAGTCCACTTTTCATTCACATAAAACCAAGGCAATATTTACCTACCTACTACACATGAAATTATTTATATAAGAATATTTTTCCAACGAACTCTAAAACAAAATGTTTTTCCCCAACAAAATGTTTCAAAGTTCTTTTACACCTAAATATCACTTTAATATCGCACCGGGGAGAAAGTAAACAACATAACCAACTTTCAGTAACAGGGGACGTAGCATTTTACATTTTAAATTTTTCTCATAAAATAGTTCGAGGTTCCCGGTAATTAAATGAGCCCTAATTAATGAGCTAACTGAAAATTTCAAGCTTGTTTTGCGTGGAGTATCATGTGCAATATTGCAAAGTTTGCAACGTCCAATAAACTTTGGTTTTATCGAAGCTCGAATTGATTTATCGAAGTTTCCAATTTTGAAGTTGGTTGAGCTATGATTTCATTATCATATTATATTCAAGCGAATTTATATGTTCAAACTTGCTTTGATGCATAATTTGGCTTGCATACGAGTAAAAGCAGTTTGATGCTATTTTATATCATACTAGCGACCGGCTCCGGCTTCGCACGGGTGGAATTTTTTAGGTTTTACTTACATAAAAACTCTTTTGAATCACTCCATCTATTAAAAAAACCGCGTCAAAATTCGTTGCGTTGTTTCGAAGATTTTAGCATAGGTAAATATGGACAGACAGCGGAAAGCGACTTTGTTTTATACTATGTAATCATAATAAAGATAAATTGTTTTTCTTTCAGCATAGCGTATTTCCAGTTAAATTCCCTTTTAGTTATAAGATTGATCGACTGATAATCCGTGTGACTGAGGGCTGCTGTTTAGTCTACTACACCTTTTGATTTATCCCACTTGCAAAACCGCTGTAAAAATGCACATTTGAGACAGGCCAACAACGGTGTATACAGTCATGTTGACTTCTTAAATCTAAATTGTTACAAATTCATAAGAGTATCTAATGCCCAAATACTCAAACGTTAGCTGTTCAAGTATCATGCCATCACTGTCATATCGTTGACATTCAGCGCGACATCAGCATGATACTTAAGCAGCTCTCAAAATTGAGTAGCGTTTGAGTATTTGGGCGTTAATATATTGTAAATATTTAGTCCGTAAAAGTAATCAACAAGAACCGCCAATTCCTTCCAAGTTTGCGGTGCTGTATGATGTGACAGCATTAAAGCTTGGAAAGTGCGAGATCATTTATATATCATTTACATAAACAGATTATGTTACTAATCAAGATTACTGTAAGTTTGCCAACTAATCTATGGAGTAGTTGGGAGTGTTTCTAAGCCTACCATTATTTTGATGAAATTATTATCCACAAATTGGGGTCGTATTACTAAGTAGTATCGATTTGTGTATTTATATGTATGAGCCTTGGAACTAAGCGGAGTTGTGTTGAAGTATATTTTTTTCTTAATCATTGCCACATAGAGTCCAGACACAATAGAGTTACTATTCTTATTGTAACAATTAAGTTGCCTATCTGAAAAGAACAAAGATAATATTAATATTATCTTATTTTATATCATAATTAATGAAAATGAAAGGAACTATACGAATAAGAGCCTAGCTCTAAAATATATAATGATGATAAAATTCTCGTACATCAAGTCCTCAGGAAGGTAAGATCGAACCTATTAGGAACTGTTAGTTTAAATATAGTTTTTTTAAAGTATTTATGAAATTGTTTAACATCTGCCAGGCGTCTTCAAGTGTTTTTTACTACAATGCATAAAAATATATATATATATATATATAGGACAGAAAGGTTCTCGAATGGCGACCACGCTCCAGTAAGCGCAGAGTCAGACACCCACCGACCAGATGGTCAGATGACCTAAAGAAGGTCGCAGGCAGGCGCTGGATGCAGGCCGCTTCCAACCGGTCGTTTTGGAAATCCTTGTGGGAGGCCTATGTCCAGCAGTGAACAGTCTGCGGCTGAAATGATGATGATGATAAAAATACAAAAATAAAAATGTAAGTACTTAAAACCATTTTTCATTTGTATATATAATACTCGTTATTCTACAAAAGTAGTCTGATTCCTCGAACCATGAAACGTACTTATCAACATTCTCCATTGACGCGGAAAACAGTTTTGTTATGGCTTCTTGGCCGACAATTCCTACAACTGTTTTATTGTAACTACTACTAGATCTATGGTATCCTATTGTTTATGTATTTGTAACTGGCGTGCATCTACATAATAATATTATCAATACTTAAGCCTTTGTCTAAGGTATAAATTATATCTTCATAAGGTTGGAAAGATGACTGGTAGTGATAATTTGGTACAAATCACATAATCATTTTCATGATGTTTATTATGTAAATGTGAATTAAACTACACAAATTGCACAGCTTAAGCTATACAAATTTCTTATACTTCATTCCATGCTACACGCGCCGCCCCGTTATTCTAATTTACTTGTTTTGATTGTGCAATATATTAAATACTATACTACAATTGTAGTCAGTCAAATAAACATTAACTAAACATTCTCTAAAATGTCAACGTGTGTTAAAGTGTTATTTTATAAATAATAATATGAATAAACGATATTAAATGTTTTATATACCTTAATTGAATAAATTAGTAACAGATATTAGTTTGCATGTGTTAATAATAATTATTATAATTATAATTATTATTGTACGTCCTTTTTAGGCAGATCACAGTGGTACAACCATTTCTATTACATCCAATTTTCACCTGTGTTTTACAATAAAGTATTTTTGATTTTGATTTTATTCATTCATTTTGGAAGTTCTGTAACGACTACCTTTAAAACTAATTTCCCTTTTACAAAGAATCAACAAATCGCGACATGCTTTTTAAAAAATCTATGCTCTATTTTATTTACTTACTGCATAGATAAAAAAGTTCCATGCCGGATTTTGTAATTCTACGACTACAGTGGCTCATAGATCCAAAGAAAATAATGGCTTCCGACACGAAAGTGCGCCACTCATTCCAATACCGCACCACGTCTTGCTAGTCTGCTTGTTTTATTTATCAGTATACTTATTTCAATATATCAAGTAAATTAAACCATAAAATATTTACAAAAATAATATACCAAAACCTCCCAGCTATTACCCGAACTTATTCGTCATTACTACAAGTATAGGTCGTGTTCTGCAAGTTAATCTGACATAGGTCCAGCCCTAATATTGTGGTGTTGATCACGTCCTATATTTACTTTTTGCTGACTGACTATCCGCTGATACAGTGTTAGTTATGGATCAGAATATAAATGTGCTACGTGAAAAATATATTTCTTTAATAATATTACTTCTTAAAGCTTAGATTATATTTGTGTTAGAACTGCAAGTCGTAGGTACCTCACGAAAATAGTTTACTTTTTGAATGACTAGATAGTCAAAGTCACAATCGAAAAACGTTAACGAGGTACGACAAGAACAAAATATGGGATTGACATAAGATTGAACAAGTGATTTACCGCAGCTTATGTCAATCCCATATTTTGTTCTTGTCGTCATTCCTTAGCGTTTTGAAATTGTCACTTGGCTACGGGTGCTGCACTATTTGATTGTCTGATAAAATAAACCTGGTTTAAATTTCGAAATATTTTTTATAAATATCGACTGAAGGCAGGTGCGGGTTATGTTTTACAAGGGCAATTTTTTAGGTCATTGGCAAAACTCGTTTCGTCGAATTGCTCGATGTTAGACTTTGGCTGTAATATCGATAAACGAAGTTTTATCATTTAGTCTATAACTTTAATAATAGGTTACAGACTGAATAATGAGAAACTGAAATAAAGTTTAGTTTAGAATCTAAAGCATTCCCTTTTATTTATAAGATTATTTAAATATTAAAAAAAAGAATTTAATGACTCACTTGTCATTACACAGGTTGCATTATGTCACTTAAATGCGACGGTTTTCTTTAACTTTCTAATTCTCTAATCTGAGGTCTACAGCTAAAAACAATTATGAAAATAAATCTTTGTTTAACAAAATCCTTCTCAAATTCAGCCCCACATTCCTAAGTTGATCCCAAGACTGTAATATAAACGTCGCATCGCACCTTCTATGGACGGCGTAAGTGCTTTCAGTATAAGAAGTGTCTGTCTTAATAAATTACAACCTTATTAAATATTTAGCTCCTTTCAGGAGCAAAATGGGAACTTTCCTTGGAATTCGCATAAAACACAGTTCATATTGTTCTAGTTGGGCGAGACGAGTAGTGAGCGAATAGGTGTTTTGACGAAACTTGCTATTTATCAGGTCTTTCCTTATAACAAAGATTTTTGAGAAGACAATGGGGGACTTAAACGAGGCAAATGGCTGGTAGAGGTGGCCAAGTACTGAGCAAAGTCAATATAGAGTCCATATAGCTTTTATGACGCGAAAAGTAGACAAAGATTTTTTTAAGTAATCCATTAAGTTAATGTATCAGATATAGATAAAAGGTATGCTAAATGTAATCAAAATCAGTCCATTAGTTTATCCGTGAAAACGTAACAAACAGAAAGACAGACAAATTTCGCATCATAATATTAGTATAGAACTATTACGAAAATACATCAAAATTCTTTCCGATTTACCTTATTATTTCAGAAACCCATTTTATTTTTCTGAATTGAAAGGCATGATTGATTAAATTGCATATTATTTTTTCTAGTTTATTCAGTGCCATGATCTGTAGCACGTTTTCTCAATAAGCTAGAACAATGTGAACAAGATTTCGTGCTGGAGACACGTTGTTGCTATAAAACCAAATAATGGTTCCGGAATGGGAATGTAGTTTCTACCATCACTATACAATAGAGATGGCTGTATACATGAGAGATTTTAGATTATTACAACCATTTCAAACGATATTATACTAAAGCACTTTTACAACTGCCAATTCAAAATAAGATACAAAAGTTGTCTTTTAGTTTTTGAATACAATTTCACAGAATATTTTGTACAGTCTATTTAATCAATATTTTAACAAAAATACACATGAACGCCTGTTTTCTTTATACATGCCTATCATAGAATCTCAACAGACTTGACAGAAGTTAAAAGTTTTAACTGTTCAGACGAAGAAAATAAAGGATGCCATCTGTGATGCGGTAATAGAGTTTAAAATAAAAGACTATACTTTTACAAAATCTTTTTCAATCCAATATGACACGTGTCAGAAGTATAAAAGATGTGTCCATGAATGCGAGCGTGAGATATGAACTGTCCCCAATCCGTGTTCAATGTTGGCTTACCCGAGACGGACTTACATGGGATCATATTATATAGTTATAAAGTTACTTTTTCGCCAAGTTGGCATTATTGATATTTATTCGTATTCTCTAGCCTCTGTCTATCCCTGCGGGAGACAGGCGTGATCATAATGTATGTACAGCAGCGTATTATCACACATACAGTAAACACTACATCTCAAAAACTAAAAGACGTTTAACCAGTATATAGTATAAGTACTAACACTACAAAATGCCACAAGTTTTTTTTCTTCACACCAGAAGTTACAGCTGGAGCCTCAGGGATCTCAATCTTAAACGTAATTTAGAATCCATTATTAGTAATATGGATTTTATGGGTAGCTAGGGTTCAGATTACACTCTCCTTTTTTTTATTATTTAGGCATTTTATTTGTTTTATTCATGTACACTTCAAATACAAACATAGGACACTTAAAATTAGGAAATTTAGTACAAGGGTGCTACTTATTTCTTAAGAAATTTCTTCCAGTAGACCCGCGATATGAGATTAAATACAAAAAGGCAGTTGGCACGTATATTTCAATTTTATATGTTGGCATGGCATATTTTAATTTTTTAATAACAACACTTTGTAAATAAGTAAAGAGCAATAACAGTTACAATGTAACAGTCAGAAAGAATCTTACCAAGGAAATCAAAAGTTTTGTTTACATAGCTGTGAAAGACAATATGTAGAGACATATTGACAAATTGTTCCATGTTAACGTGTGATATAATTTGTCCTTAATCCGTATTTGAGGCCGGCCTTTCCCGGAACAAACTAAGACGGTCTTACAATACATCCGAAAGGGATTAGGATGGTCTGTTTAAGTGTCCCAGTAATTAGGTCGGACCATAGATATCAGAAATAAACTGAAAATGGGATACAATATTATAATTTCGGTCTAAACTTTTGTTGACACTAACTTTAATAATTTTATCACTTTACTAGCTGTCCCGGCGAACTCAGTACCGCCTGAACGCTCTTTTCTCACCGTTTAAACCTTCCCTAAACTTCTATAAATATGTCAAGACCAAAATTAGCCAAATCGGTTCAGCCATTCTCAAGTTTTAGCGAGACTAACGAACAGCAATTGATTGTTATATATATAGATACACTAATCCTATCTTTAGTGGGTAAAGGTATAGTAACTGATCTTGCTAATATTTAAAAAAAAGTTTATAAAAACCTCTGCGATTAGCGACTTTAGAACGCACTGTGGGTTTTATACAACATAATTTAAAATGCGAATGGAAAAGAATTTATATGTATGTATACATACATACATACATACATACATATAATCACGTCTTTATCCCATGCGGGGTAGACGGAGCCTAGGGCCATAAGACCTTAGGCCACGTTTAGCATAATGGTAGTTGAAACAGGAATTTCAATAGTGATGGGTTACTAGCCGCATCGCCTATGTCATGATTTCCGTATTCGGCGATTCCCTTAGACGACTTTTACGGCTTGCGCGGGAAGAGAAGCAGCTGGTACATTCTATGTTTTTCTTTTTCTCCCAGACCAGCATGGAAGAATATTAATAGTTTTATATTATCTATGTATAGATAATATAAAATTAGGAAATTTATCTGTCACATAATAAATTTCATAATATCTTACCATAATAACAAAATTTTGACTGACAAACAAACCATTACAATCCCATCTGCATGCAAAACAGGACGGAAAGAACGAAAATATTTTGAAGAGCAAAAATAATTTTAGGTCATTTCTCTGAAGTCTCTTAGATCATTGACATTACCTTCGTCTATTTAAAAAAAGTGTTTGAAAGTTTGTGAGTTGTTTGCAAGTGGTAATTTTTAGGACTACTAAGCCCACTTCAAAAATAGTAGGAAAAACTACACATTCAAAATAACTAACTAAATTTATGACCACTTAGTGTTAGGAAAATGGGAAAACTACACATTCAAAATAACTAACTAAATTTATGACCATTTAGCATTAAGAAAATATGATTCACAAAATTTAAAAACAAAGAAAACGACCAATACCGACGCCCTAATTCTATTACAAGATCAACACATTGGAATTATTACTTTAAAACAATGAAACAAAACAATGTTTGTTTTTAATTTAAGAAATTGTTTCAGTATTGTGTTTCTCGTTTGCAAAGCAATTCGATTATACTAAATAAACAAACATTTGGTGAAAAATGGAGCCTACTTTGTTCTAATGGACGTTGAAAGCCTGTGAAAGGTGAAATGTACCAATATTCAAATCTATTTAATTTTTTTAATTTTATTTTATACTGTTAACAAATAAACGGAATTAACACGTTCGCGGGCGTTTTTGAAAACACAATAAAAATTTTATTGTTATAACTGCTATAGCAGTCGTGTGTCCGCTAATGTGTTAAGCGGCGTGAATAAAATAATATATATATATATATGTTGTATATAAGTAGTTACTGAATGCAATTTTGTAATTTTCAAAAAAACCTACAGCTGAATAAACATGCTACAGAAATCTGTAATTTCAAATAAAAACGCTCACATCTGACCTCAGCAAATAATTCGAAATTATCCGCGCATTTCCTATATAAATCTCAACATGGCCAGAATATTCCTTGCGGTGTAGTATATACATGGAGAGGCTTCCATCTCATATAAGGATAAGAGGATTACAGTCTGGTGTCGGGTCTCAATGACTTGATTTGGGATTTGCCATCCTATTTTCTTTTTGCCTTCTTAACTGTGCCATGTAATGTGTGAAATAGTCCCGAATATTTGATATAACTTGTTTGATGAATGAAATAGATCTTATATTGCCTCAGCAAACAAGCGGACACTGGTGGTAGATAAGGGTTTTATTGTTGGTTTCGGTTGGGAATATAATCTAATATTTGATAATTCACAACGAAATCTACGGTAACCAATCACAATTAACACACTTAAATAATAATTTTTAAAATTAACTCCTCACAATTTATTTGTTACTTATGAAATACTAGCGACCCGCCCCGGCTTCGCATGGGCATAAAACCTTTCTTTTGAATCCATATCCATACTAATATTATAAATGCGAAAGTCTGTCTGTCTGTCTGTCTTTCTGTCTGTCTGTCTGTCTGTCACCTCTTCACGGCTAAACGGATGGACCGATTGTGATGAAATTTGGTAGGGATGTAGTTAACGACCTGAGGTCAAACATAGGCTACTTTTGGACGCGATATACCGAGTCCCACGCGGGCAGAGCCGCGGGGAACAGCTAGTCAATCTATATATCTATTAAAAAAACCGCATCAAAATCCGTTGCGTAGTTTTAAAGATTTAAGCATACATAGGGATATAGGGACACAGAAAGCGACTTAGTTTTATACTATGTAGTGAAATGTATTTATTATCTAATGTATTTCACAGTATATATATACCACCATAGGTGTAAGTATAATGGTAAGGTTGTGTACTTTTATCTGTGGCCCACTGTACATGAAATAAATGAATGAATAAATCCTTTACACAGCTACGTTATCATCATGCATCGTCATTGTCTTTTTAGTTGGTGGCTTTTTTCCGTTAACAAATAGCTATATATTTTGTAATTTTAGAAGTTCGAACATTTTATATTTAAGCCGTCATTTAACGGAGACAAAGAACGAATAAACATAATTAGTTCCAATGAAATTCGTCAAGTTACAACAACCTTTTGGAAATACAAATTTAATTGAATTTGACAAAATGATAATTATGATCTTAAAATAGAATCAACGTAGATATTAAATTACTTGCTCTACTTATAATATAGGTGAACGCAATAATTCATTGTTTTATTTAAGGAACGAACAAATAAAAAAATCGAGTTATAAAGTTAAAATTTTGCAATGAGTTGCCTAGTTAAAAGTAAATATATATGGGAAGTAATTGGAAAAAAATATGCAGATTAATTGTATACTTTTGGTGTATGTCATTTATTTTTTTATAAATTTAAAATACAAGCAAAAAGAAATTGATACTGTAATACAGGAGTCATTCGTTCAGAAAAATGTTTATTGTTCACGACGATTTTATCAATAAATCAAAAATTTTCTTAACAAAATTTCATTGTTTTAAAGGCCATAAAATCGACTTTCAGCTTGTCTTTACAAAACATTGAGATCCGAAACACAAGCCCTTACAGAGGCAAAGTTCCCGAACTTCTACACTAAAACGGAGAACTTTAAAACTACTTTATTCTATGCTACTATAGTTTACGTAACAAAGGTAGTTTGAAGCGAGTTCCTACAAATGGCCATCCGGCTACTGATTTACGTTCAGAACAGACATGTTAGTATCTTAAGTAGATGCTTGGCTATATTATGTGTTTACTCATAATATCTCAGCGGTTTTCCGGCTACCAGCCCCAACCAAAGGCTTTAAAGCTTTGACTTCGATGTCTTTACTCTAAATGAGATTCTGAATATTACTATCTGCATGACTAGCTGTCTACCTGAGCCTTGATTCTGTAAGCTTTCATTTTAAACTACGAATCTGAATCCGTTGTGAGTTTCTTGATCGGCATTCTAAAAACTCGGTTGATAATTCGAATCTATACTAGCGCTACCCTTGCGAACGTGCAGCGAGATGAACTAGATTGGACGTGAGATTTCGCATGAGATGACGTGTAAGATGTGACATTCTGTAAGGTAATTTTCCCGTCACTTTGAAGTTCACTTCTCACATTTAGAACCTTATGCGAAGTGTAAGTGATATCGACGTGAGAAGCGAGTTGTTGTAAGAAATTTACAGAATCGACAGGCTGGTGTCAACTCTCTTTATGAACGCTTCTTTTATTCTGTATTTTGAATCTTTTAGTTGACACTTACGTCAAGAAAGAGGGTGGTCTATTCTCAAGCCGGTGAGCGCATGGCTAAAAAGGATTAAAGGCTATTCATATCAAATAATTAATTTTGTATAAAAATAAAGTAATTACAATTCAGTGCAATAAAAGATAATCCATAGAAGTTTACTTTTCTTTTTTTTTTTACTAGTGTTTAGTTAAAAGCAAAACCTACCAAGATACGTAATCGCATTGTCACTGTAATCTTTCTTTTAGTTGATGAAGTTCCTAATCTTATGGTTTGATTAATTTTTCATACAAAGCAATGTTTAACAATGAATGTTGTCGCGTTACATTTTTTAAATTAATTTTAATGCAATGTGCTTATTACAAGGTTTTTTAGTTTTTATTCAATAAAATAGGTAACCAAGTTTTATTATTACATTTACCATTCGTAATGAGAGTGCTTTACATTTCACTGCATCCCGAATTAAATGATGGGGAAACGCGGGCGAATTTGGTTCTCTTCTTATGCTAATATTTAGCCTCCGGAGATGACGAATTGTAGTAAAAAATCCCGGATTCAACCCTGTGACGGATGTGGTTTCTTACAAAAGATGTTTCTTTAAGCCTCCCTAGAGGGCGGTCTTTATTGCAGGGATAGTTCGCGTTGGTAAAATTTTAGTGTGATTGTTGAGAATAAACCTTATCCTTACAAGCTTCTTATGTACTTGTACTAGATTTTCATTTATTAACTAGCTGTTGCCCGCGGCTCCGCTCACGTGGGACTAGGTTATATTGCGTCAAAAAGTTTCCCATGTTTGATCCCTGCTTTTTAAATATATCATACTAATTTTTTTCAAAATCAACGGTTGATCTGTGAAAGCATAACTGACAGACTGTCACATTTATGATATGAGTATGGAAGCTTCAAATTAAACAAGCATTTGTACAAAAATAATATTAAGTTCTTATAGGCTCTGTGACATTGCTCAATTTATAGGATTCTTGAACCAGATTATTATTAATTATAAAAAGGATTTATATAAAGAAAGTAAAACAAAACATACTTAAAAAATACAATTATTTTCATGCTAAAAATAAACTCGCTCATAAATATAAACAAATTCTTGCCGGTCTTAGAGACTTTAAAATTATTCAAACCAACTAAGGCAAAGTGGCTAAAATGTTGGCCGCATTTCCACGTCGAATAACCCAGACTGCTCTTTTGTCCGAACTACAGGCTTTTTACAAAATTGTCAGGATGCGGCTACAAAAATTTTCTCGTATGTAAATAGTGTTACGAAAACTTTGAGAACAGCTGAACCAACAAGACGATGAGAGTTTTTTATAAAAACAAAAAGTAACGAAATCTCTCGTCTTTTTAAACAAATCAAAATGTAAATCAAAACAATTCAGTGCAAAAAAGTTTTCAATGGAGTTCTCAAAATAAGTTCCGTACTTGACAAGTTTTGTGGAAATTCATTGATAATTCGAAGTAAACATTTTGACGAGAAAATGGCCCAAATATTTTGGGCTGGAAATAGGGTTACCAAACGTCGGAATATTTAAGGGCATGTCAAAATTTACGGACACCTGTTTTGATTTAAACTGCTAACTTTGAAATTGTCAACATTTTTGTTTGTTTTTTTTTCCTTTATGAATTATTAAATATTAAAATTTAAACAAAATAAAACGCAAATTAAAAAAAAATGTTGCTGTTTAGCTGTCGTTTGCAATAAGACATATTCGTTTCTTCTATTAATCTTAAGTAACTATATTTTTCAAATGTGTGCTAAGTTTTCATCAATACTCAATTTATCTCGGTTACATATTTCGTCATAATTGGTTCAGTAAAGTGTTTGATATTTAGTTATTTTTACCCCCACATTCATCAAAATTTACAAACGTTTGTTCAGCCAATTTTAACTAAAAATGGTTTGGCTCTTTCTTTTTAACGAAATGTACCATAAAAGAATGAGACAAAACACATATCAGTTATTACGGGCTTAACAAAGATTTGTTTTTATTTAATGAATAAGGGGGTTAGTGTTAATAAAATATTCTTAAAAGTAAATAGCGTACTGAAAAAGAATTTATCTGGTTCATTAACCAGGACAATTTGACTTCACGTCTTTATTTGCGTACAGTCATTTTGCATTGTTTATTTAAGCTTTTCCCTGAAAAATACGACGCGGTAAGTGAACTCCTTGAGGCATTATCAGTCAGTCAAACTGGTTTTTATTGACAGGTAATTTTCTTTACCGAATATAACAATCTATAAACAGAACAGAGGCACTAGTTGTGTTTTTCAAATAAATTGTTGCATGTTTAACGTTTTTGATTGCTCCTAAATTAACTGTATTTAACACGTTAGCGGACACACGACTGCTATAGCAGTTATAACAATAAAATTTCTATTGTGTTTTCAAAAACCTCCGCGAACGTGTTAAAAAGGGCCTTCTTATTGATAAAGTATGTATAAAATGTAGAATTGGCAACCCTGTACGAGACAAACTTGTATCTTGGATGCTTAGTTTCAGACAATGCCTTACAGTGGGGACAAGATCGGCAAAAGGACGTAGGCCATAATTTGCATACTTGATAACAATACGTTATATTTTTCAAAGCCTAATTTTAAATTGATTTTTTTAATACTTGAAGTAGAAGTGGTAGGGGAAAAGGTGTGTGTAGAAAATATTAAAGGAGAAAAATTGCAAAACCGTAGAATGGTTAAACTTTCAGTTTTAAAGCTATATTTTAGATCTTTTCAGTGTTGATCTAAAATTTTGTATTAAAGAATAATAAATATTTTTAAATATATTTATATATATTTCGACCCAGTGAAATGAAATATACGATTTACGGTGAGAAGTGCTATTTTTAAAATTTATGATTTACGCAAATCCGGTAAGGTAAGAGTCGACGATTATGTCGCATGAAAATCATTTGAAAATAAATGATAATCATTCGACTAACCGGTTTTGAGTATGTTATATACATTTCAAAAATAGCACTCCTGCTATTTATTTAGTACGATTCGTTTACAATATTTTAGGCGAAATACTTTAATATTTAAATATTTCATCAAAAAGCTCTGAGTGGATCACATTATGTTTTACACAATATAATTGTTAACATACATTTGTTAATAAATGCATTAAATAAATCATTGAAATATCTCAAAATCGGAATATTAATATAATGTTTTACCTGAAAATAAAACAATTATTATATGCGTAACCTTATTCGAAACCTATTGAGTGAGATAGCATCACTTTCGCTTACGTCATCAGCCCCCCAATATGCCCCTTCTACCACCTTCCTCACACTCCCGGCGGCCTTAGTATGAGGAGAGGGGAGCCTTGCTTGCACCTTGCGCAGTGTTGAGTCGTCACATTGCATCTCACTGAGAGTCCTGTGAAATGAGGCCAACAGGCAGAAATAGAAATATAGGTTTCGAATAAGGTTACGCATATAATAATTGTTTTATTTTCAGGTAAAACATTATATTATATGCTTTGAACCGTTATTCGAAACCTATTGAGTGAGATGTGTTTGTTATCGCCTGGTGGCAAGCAATAATATGAGGATACAATGTAAGTATGCCAATGGGTGAAAAAGAAAAGAAAGTTCAATCATTGAGTAATAATGTAATTATTAACTTTAGTAATTCTATTCACTTATTTAAACAAAACATCATATTTAAGTGATAAATGTAAAGTAAACAATAAATCAAATTCTCAGGAAATATAGGTTGATTTACAGTGTTTCAAATGTATGTGAAAGATTGATATGATTATCACGGTGAGAACGAAATTCTGCCGAATAAAATCTAGCAAAAGTATTGGGAGAACGCCAGTTTCCTTTTGCCATAACTTCGTCGATGGAGCAGCGTTCGAGCCAGTTTAGAGAGGCAGCAGCGCTGCGCGTGCTGCCTGCGCTGGCTTGCACGCCGGCCGCGCGCAGCAGCGAGCGCACCCAGCCGCCCAGCACGGTCCGTGACGCGGGACGCACCACACCACACGCAGATATGAATAACTCTGATAAGTTGTTGTTTTCTCTACGCTGTGTAGAGGCTTCTATTAGCTGTCGTATCCAAAATACGGGACATACTGATTTGTCCTGACCTTCACGAAATTTCCATGATGACTGCCTATGTAGATAACTATCCGTTTTGGATCCGAATCTCGGGTGCAAAATTATATGATCTGTCTTGTCCTCGTAGTGATCCATATCAATATGGAGAAGTGTTAAGTCGTGCACTCGTCTGCTAGATGCGAGAAGCAATATAAGAGCTGTACGTCTTGAAACTTCGTACAAAGAAAGTTTATTCGGTTTGTTAGATGACAACCATTCAACAACCAATCTTGGGTCCCATATAATAGGTTTCTTCAAGGAAGAGGCTGCGTTAGCCAAAGAAATGGCTTTAAGCATACGCTTTACCACCGGATTGTCAGCAAGGGAGACTGAATCCGGTTTAGTTAGTGTTGCTATAGTGGACTTATATACTAAAATGGTTTTGTAGGAAAGTCCTTGCTGTAGATGTAGATATGCTAGGTATCTGGCCAACTGGGATCCAGTAGGGTTCATGTGATCTACGCTTTTAGAAAGACACCAATCTAGCCATTTAGACCAAACTGAAGAATAAACTCGTTTCGTGGATGGTCTCCAACTAGAGTCTAGTAATTCTATTTCTTCCATTGACCAGTTATCTAATAGATGGTTCCACCCTTCACTAACCATACTTCGAGACACATTTGGTCTACCTGTGCTGGTGGCATTTGGGTCTGTACATCTATTAACTTGTGTCTCAGGTGTGTTAGAGTCCATGGAGCTGCTATTGCTCTCTTCTTCAAGTCTGGGCGCCAAAACACCTTGTGCCAGCGAGGGGCTACCAGGAGGAACCTGCCCTTGGCTTGATTGAGGTGTGCAAGAACTCGAGGCACCAGGTGTGGTGGTGGAAATAGCCAGGCTTTGTGGTAGTACCATGGCCTGCTGAAGGCGTCGTGGTATTGGGCATTCGTGTCCTTGCAATCTCTTGTCACGTAACGAGGTACAACATGAGCATTCTTGGACGCAAAAAGATCGATTTGTGGTATTCCAAAGCGACGGAAAACTTGCTGACAAGTTCTTACAGTTAAGGTCCATTCTGCATGGCCTCTCTGGCGAGATAGCGAGTCTGCCTCTTTGTTGTATAGGCCTGGTATGTAACTTGGTAAAATATGAATGTTTTTCTCGTCCAAAAGTTGGAAAAGTATGTCCGTCATCTGGAATAGTGCCTTTGAACGCAATCCGCCTTCGTTCCTTATGTAACTCACAACACTCTTGTTGTCGGATTGTACCAACACAGACGTTCCTCGTAAACGATCTTGGTACTTTCGAATGGATTGAACAATAGCCCACATTTCCTTGAGATTGCTGTGCCAAGTTTTCTGATTGAGCTGCCAAGAGCCGCCACTCAATCGAGTTCCATCTAGCACGGCACCCCAGCCTTTGCTGGATGCGTCTGTTGTTAAAAAATGAGACACAGGCTCTGGATGTATGGTTTTGCTCGCCGAGAGCATTGTCGACCACCATCTCAGTTCCGTTAAAGATGCTGGGACAAGAACGTGCTTTGTATATGGCTGGTCTTTCGAAAGAAGAGAACAGGCCAATTGAATGGGTCGGCACCGAAGTCGACCTCTTGGAATGACAAATGACGCGAAGTTTAGCATTCCTAGCAAACTCTGAGCTTCTTTCAAATTCCATTCCTTCGATGTCAGAATACGATGTAACATCGATGCGATCCTGCGTTGTTTTTCTAGAGGAAGTTGCTTCAGGTTTGCTTGAAGATTCCACGTGACACCTAAATAATCTATTATTTGGGTCGGAATCAACACGGATTTTTCGAAATTGATAGTCCAACCCAAAGAGGACAGAATCTGAACAGCTTCCGCAGCCTGATCTGTCAAAATCTGTTTGTTTTGATTGACTATCAGATAGTCGTCCAGATATACGATTACCCTCAAACCCCTGCTCCGTAACAGCTGTGCTACCCAGTTGGAGACAGTCGCGAACGTCACTGGGGCTGACGAAAGGCCGAAAGGAAGACTCGTAATTTGTAGGAGTTCTGCCTTGGCTGCGTTCTCGGGTTTGTATAGCACTCTTAGAAATGGCTGATGTGATCGAGCCACCGGAATGTGAAAATATGCCTGTTTTAGGTCGATTTTTATGGCCCAGTCTCCCTTTTGCAAAAAATCTGGGACTTTCTGTACGTTGATCAATCTGAATTTGAAATCGGTTAAATAGCGATTTAGCTTTTGTAAATTGAATATCGGACGATCGCTGGAATCCGATTTCTTTACTAAAAACATTGGGCAAACAAAACTCGAAGACGGCGGGGCTGGTATTAGGATTTTTTGATTTTTTAATTCTGTAATTTGCTTTGTCATTGTAAGACTTGTGGGAGTAATATACTTTTTTAACAGTTCGGGCTTGAGAAGCGCGGGTTTTCGATAAAATGGCAGACGGTAGCCGGAAATTATTTTCATTAAATGGCGAGGTGCTCCTAATTTTTTCCAAACATTTAAATAATTTATTAAACAACCGCCGTAAAACGAGTTTTGTTTGTAGTCATTTACGAAAGGATTTGTTACTGGTTTTGCGGGTAGACTGGCCAGATTTTTTATTATTATTTTGCTTTGTCTGCGTTCTTTTATCGTCGTAACGATTCCCAGTGAATCTATTACGACCTTTATTGCCAGTAGACGGCCCAGGAGAGGTGTTACGCTCTTCATGTTCGTTAAAGTACGACCTCCGCGGTCGTTTGTTTTGGGCCGGTTTGTTATTTCTCAATGACATAATTGACTCATCCGCTGAGCGTTTTCTATTGAGAAATATTTTATTTGCACCGCCAGCTTTAGCTAAAAATGAACTCATAGTGTCCGGGTTAAATAAGCAACTGCTTGTAGGAGGTATTTTCCGTAAATCCTCTTTAATATATCGGTCTTTAATGCCAGACAATATACTATCACGTCGTTTTTGAATTGTATCAGCGCGTCTTCCGCAAACAAGCTGAAGAATATCCTCGGACAATTTTATGTAATCAGATTTACTGGAAAAAAGTTCATTAAGTTTTTCGAACAGGGTATCAGGAGTTAGAACACAGTCTGGTTTGTGTGACCAATCAACTATCTGTTGTAAATTGCTTTTAAAAACTTCATTTTGCTGAATAACAGCATGAGTTAAAGCACCAAATGAGCGGTCGAGAGATTTAAGCCAAGAAGAATTTGGATCATAAAATCGTAACTCAGTATTTACGTCTAAATCGTAAAAACCAGGCGTGGCAACGTATTTTTTCTCAGTTTCCACATACCGCACTCGGTCCCATTCATTTGTGTCAAAATGATGTAAATTAGATAAAATAGAAAGTCTAGCCTGAGACGTATCTACAACGATAGCTTCTTTAAGATTAGTTTTAAGGCTACAGTCCAGTGACTTTACTTGTTTAGGCTTATTAATTAGTGGCTCTTTTAAAGTAACTGAATCTTGTAAATTCTGTGAAGGGTGCAGTGAAAGCATATCGGAATCAGATTCGCCATTGACTTCCTGTCTATTCAAATATTTTAACAAGTCACTAACCTGATTGGATAAGTAATCCAATTTCTTATTATCCCTGGACCGTACTCTCGCCCGATGTTGCCGTGAAGACCGCTTTCTATGCCGCCGGGGATGCTCGGAGCTCGAAGACGACGATGACGATGACGAAGATGAAGACGAGGTGCTGCTGCTACTTGAGCTACGCGATCGCCTAACGCGGCGCTTACGCTTTGGCCTAGCAGCCTGCTCTGAAGAATTTGAACGCCTCCGGGGACGTTTCCGCTCGACGGGTCTAGAAACCCGTTCGCCAGCATTCCCGGTAAATACCAGGCTATCTTCAGGAATATCAAGTTCCTTGGGCAATAAATCACGCATGGGAGATTTCGCCATGATGTTTTGCCAATTGAGAGAAGTTCTTCCGCAGAACTCTAAAATGCCTTCAGCAGACACGAATCTATTTTCTCTTCCGCAGAGAAAAATAGTTAAGTATCAATAATTAATAAATTATTTTATACGAACAACAACGTTGTTAAACGGGGGTGTGCGCTTGACGAAAGTCAATGCCAATGTGACGACTCAACACTGCGCAAGGTGCAAGCAAGGCTCCCCTCTCCTCATACTAAGGCCGCCGGGAGTGTGAGGAAGGTGGTAGAAGGGGCATATTGGGGGGCTGATGACGTAAGCGAAAGTGATGCTATCTCACTCAATAAGTTTCGAATAACGGTTCCTAGCATATAATAATTTATTTACACGAACAGCTTAATTGAGCTGATGAATGATCATTCAAATACAGAACAGGCAATCAATGGAATAATTCGATTGTTATGCTTTTGAAAATATCTCCAATCATATACTTTTATAGCCAGGGTTGCAGCCCTAATGTACCATAAACAAACACGGGAGAATTTCCACATGATTTACGTGGCGGTCCAGTACATCCCATAATTAAAGTGTTGATTATATGGCTTTGTTGACGACCTCTGTGGCATATCGGTTTAATTAGCAGTAATGTATGTAAAGTACGCAAAATTAAAATTAAAAGCGTACCCTGAGCTCTGAAATAAAAGATGACAATACAAATGGGAAACACAATTTCTACGAAATTTTAATTGAGTCACTAATTTTCTCGTTTGTTTGTAGTAATTTTAACTATAAGAAAGCACAAAGCCGAGAGGAATGATGTACATTTTAAGATGTATTCACTTAGCATTAGTTAACGATAGACTGAAAAAAAAGATTTAGTTTTTTCCATGTCGAAAAAACAGAAAAGTGTAAGTGTAAGTGTTTTTTTTTACTTACTTTTTGCAGTTAAATTGTCTCATAACAAAGAGTAAAGTGCATCATTTTTTATTTATACAAGATAACGTCTATTACATTCGCTTATAAATAAAACAGAGTAAAAAGATTCAAATCACCTTTACGCGCCATACGAAGTTAAGATTGACTCATTTTCTTAGCCGCCTGCGAGTGACGGTAAATATATGGCGTTAAGTTTTTGTTTCCTCGAAACGTTATGTTTTTCCTCCCGATTTTGGAATTGTACCAATAATTTACATTATTTGTTTTAACATCCTGCTGTAAATCCATACTAATATTATAAATGCGAAAGTCTGTCTGTCCAATATGCCTTCAGAGCAAACGCCGGACCGATTCTAATGAAATTTAATAGGAAGTATAGTTAAGGGCCTGGGGTCAAACGTAGGCTACTTTTAGGCGCAATATAACCAAGTTCCGCGCGGGCGTAGCCGCGGGCAACAGCAAGCTTTTATAAATGTTTATTGAGTCATTTCAACTTCAGATAGAAAATAAAATTACACTTCGTCATATCACATGAAAAAAAAGTTGTTGTTGCACAAAGTTGACATTTGATTAGACCTCGTGCTTGACTTGGACATATATGAAAGCAAAGAATTTGGAAATTGTGTGCGGTAGACATTTTTTTTTATCTATATATGAAAGCATTTTGAAAATCTATCGCATGACACGACCATAAATTATATTCCTTTTGTTTGAGATTGGTTATACATAGAGTTCATCTGTAATTGATTTTTAGTTTTTTTTTTTATAAATGTTATAAATAACAATTCAAAAACAGAGAAACAAGCAAGCGTGTAGTGCCTCCAATGAAATGATATTAAAATCATGCTTTCACATCATATTTATTATTCAAAAGAGAATTAATTATTATTTTATCATTTAATAAGTATGTCAAAAAATGTTTTAACCATTATTCAATACTTACAAAAATATATATGTAAGTATTAAATTATAAAATTAATAATAGTAATGCATATTGGATATTTATTTTTATATTAGTCAGTAGAGTAGTTTGAAAGTTCTACTTTTTTACCCCTTTTATTTCGAATTCCAAATATGAAATTTTATTATCCGAATACAGAATGGTGATATTTTCATATGATATGAGTATTAGAAATCGAACTCCTAGTTTCAGACATTTTTCTATGCCTCAGTCAAATGGTAATCTACTTAAACCTAACTTACATAAGTTATATTGGTATGCAAATTGAAAGGGTTCGGCAATATTTTGAGAACCGTATTTATGACATAATTTGCATAACCCTTAAAGTGCTCTCCTTTTAGATGTAGTTATATTAAGTCTATATTAGGAAAAATATTACATTAAGTAATTTCCTGTTCCTGTATTACTGTTTACTTATACATATTAACTTTTCCCCGTCTATTATCAGAACGGATCCATTACATCAATCCCCCATCGCTCATCCCTCGACACACTTCATAATGTGAGTGTAGGGTTCACTTGTTTTTTATTATTTCTATTTTAGAATCCACCTGCTTTTAAATAACAACACGATAGCTATAACTACAATAACCGCATAAAATATCAAAGTATAGTAAAACTTGGCCCACTCTGAGGAAAATTCCGTATATCATTCTAAAAAGTAGCGGTTGAACTTTCTTAGATGGTAAGCTAGTTTCTTTGGATTGTTGTCTTGTTGTTTTTTCCTTTACTGTTCATGAAATTGATGTGACTGGTTAAACTAAGTTCGTTTCTGAAAATTTTGTTAAGATTAACGCCTCAGAGAAGCGACAGCCGACTGCCGTGTAACGTTATGTTTCAGTTCCCTCGATTAGCTGAAGGATTAAGGCAATATTTATCACAATTAATTATACTACACTAAACATATATTTGTAAGCTTACCTTCATATTTTCAGTAGCCATTGACAGTTATGAAGTTTATTCTGAAACAAAAAGAGATGTTTAAAAAAAATAATTTTTTTTTATATATTTTTTTAGAAAAAAAGAGGCATTTGTCCAACAGTGGATCACATATAAACTAATTATAGGTAAAATTATTGAAGCACCGGTAGTTAGGTAATGCCCAGGCTATTTTCACTAAGTCCTATAATTAGTAACCTGTGAGAAATTGCAAGCGATAAGGCCGCCATAGTACATCACGGCTTTCATAATAAAATAAGTATTATGTATTATGAAAGGCTTTTTGATAAGTCAAGAAATAAATTTGTGGAAATATTTTGCGAATATAATTCTTCCGTGATCTAAAACTCGTATAAATGCTTTACATGCATTTACATTTCGTCGGACAGCTATACATACGGACTTGTTCCGATTGTTACGATATAAATTGACCACTATCTCTTAAGAATAGATGCTACATTCCAGTGTAAATGTTTTCTGTAGAAACAAACGTGTTAAATAACATTAGCTTTTTCCTTGATGCGTGTTTCTAAAGTGCTTAACATTGGAACACGTAAACCGAGTATATATTTTAGTCAGGAAGTTCCGAAAGTGCAGTTGGAATAAAGAAGAGTAAACGGTGGTTCTAGAAAATTTCGCTGAAATAAATAGTTTTTAATCTTTCATTACATAAATTATGAAAATATAGTTTCGAATACAACCCTCTTCATACAATCTTACAAACTTACAAACACTTCCGATTTTAGCACATAGATAAAAATAAACTTTGATTCATTCATGCCCTGAGGTTTATTGGCCAAATTAATTTAATGTTTTCTTTTTATATATATATATATACTTGTACGTACGTATCTATTCAAATAAAAGGTTATTGACATATTTACATCTAGTAAACACTACCTCAAAATTTACTTACCTCATGAAGCTGAAATTTTGCAGGTGTGCAGTTTATACTTAAAGATATTAGTTAAAAATTGATTTTAAGAAATTCCCACGGGAAAGGAAGCAACCGCAAGCTATTAGTGTACAAAAAAAATCATTACCCTTCCTTTTGGCTTCGCCGTAGTCCGGTAAAAATGCTTGTGGATAAACAACAAATCCAAACGACATGCATTCTGCTAGAGAGCACGACATGGGTATTTCAATTACAATAAAAAGACCACATCTCACTGACGTTTGACGCCCCGGCCATTAGCAATCCAAATATTGAATCGAAAGATACCAACAGAGAAAATTGAAAAAAATGCTGACTACAACAAAAAAGACCTTCATTTCTAAAATTTAGGGTAGATATTAAATTCAGAGGAACGGAGGCAATATCGGAAACTCATTAATAACGTTACAGGCTGCTTCTAATTTCATCGTGACTTGCCCATATTTTCTAAATGGATCCATTTTGTGGATTTTATAGATGAACAAAAATAATTTCTAAACTTGTTAAACGAATTAATTTGTTTTGTAAAACATGATTACAATCTATTAGTATGGGTTTCCTGAGTCCCGATTTAGGAGTACCCGAAATCGGCGAGCGTGTATGACGAAACTGATGAGTGTGGAGGAAGCGAGAGAGGTCTGTAAGGATCGTAGACAATGGAAATCTCTAGTCTCTGCCTACCCCTACGGGAGACAGGCGTGATGATATGTAGGTATCACGGCGACCACACTGGTAAAAGGTACTTATTTAGTGATTTCATTCCCCGTCTGGTTTTTGTAAATTTGGAATAGAACGTGTACGGAGTTTTAGTTAGTATCCTATATTTTATGTTCTGTATGTTACGTACCATGTTTAACTGAAAAACACGTCCATTCATGATGATAACCGTCAGTTAAGTTCAATTAATAAAGTGAATTATTATTTCAAAAGAAGTTCTTTCTGCAAATGTACAAAAAATACCGATCCGATGTAAACTTGCCTCAATACCTTACATTGTAGATTCCCTACAAATAGTAACTATTCTTATCAAACCTCGCATTCTGGCCAAAATGACAAATCACCTCGCATAGCAACAAAGCGTAGCAATTTATCATCTTTCACAGTTATCTAAGTTTTCACAGACGTTTCTATTTATACAAAATAGCTCTATTGGGATCTGCATTAATAATTTCATCTTCTCATAAAATCTACTTTTCATTACTACCAATGAGCCTGGAGCTATGACTCCGTAATTTATTTTACTAAATTCTAGCCTTCTGACTCAATGACGTCAAACGTGCAACATATATGTGGCTGAATTATAGTAGTATCTAGGTATATTTAAGTATAGACTTTTGTGTGTGAATACTAGCATTTTTTTATTTTAACTATTTTGTACTTTAAATGTATTATAACAAATGTTATTTTATTAAAAAAAAATATACGTGGTTCAGTTAAAAACAAACAAAACTACCTACTTTTACTTGATAATTTATCCAAGATTATTACATTCTAGCTTTTGCCCGCGGATTCGCTTGCGTGAACTTCCTTCGGGAACCGTGCTTTTTCATTAATTTCCATTCCTATTTCCCAGGATGAAAGGTACCCTATGTCTATCACAATAATTCTATGTGTATACAAAATTTCAGAGATATTGGTTTAGTAGATCTTGAGTTATAAGTGTAGTAACTAACACGACTTTCTTATAAATTTTATAAATTTCTCCATATAGTTAACGTAATGGTTGCCTTTCATTGCAGTATAATTTTAAGCAGAAATCGACAATCAAGTAGAGTGCATGTAACCTCAACAGCGATAACTTTATCCGAAGAAATATGCATACAAAAATACATAAGTAATTTGTTAACCAATAATTTTGTTTTACGGATAGAGCATAGTCAGAATTAACACATTATATAATCCTAAAATTATATAAAGAAAGGACGTCCCAAGCAAAAGCTAGTCACAAACATAATCAGAGTTACAAAGCCGAAAAAGAGTTAAAACACACCAAAATGGCTATCAATTTAAAATCTCTTAATTACGGACGTGCCAGCAAAGGGTCCAATCCTTACATTATTACGAAAAGCGTTTTTGCAAAGGCCAGTACAAATATTTATTTACGTAGCGACGAACAGCCGTCAAAAGTCTAACCTGTTTAGAGGAAATGTTTAAATTAATAAGTTTAATTGAATTAACGTTGAACCGCTGGGGGACGAGGTGTAAACAAGAATTATTATAATGTGAAATTCCGGCAAAGTATTAATTCATAATTATTTTTGGTAAGTATCGTTAAAAATTTGCTGTTCGGAATTTATTCAAAATTACTTCATCACTACATAGTATAAAAACAAAGTATGTATGCTTAAATCTTTAAAACTACGCAACGGATTTGATGCGTTTTTTTTAATAGATAGAGTGATTCAAGAGGAAGGTTTTTATGCCCATGCGAAGCCGGGGCGGGTCGGTAGTTTATATTTATATTAAATTTTTTTAATAAGTGTTATGATTATATTGAATATTTGAATATTATGTAAAATTAGTTAACAGCCAAATTTTGTATTTTCGGTAACGGATCTGTTTTTTCCATACGGTTTGACAAGAAAAAGATAGTGACGTAGGTATTAGTTACATCAATGTATCCTTTGTTCAATGTTCAAGGACCGTTCTAATCCCAAATGTAATATCAGTTGTATCTGATATCCTAAATCATTCATTGTTTAATCAGGCGGATGACGAATCCTCGGGGAGCCTGTGTATTATGACAAACGGACCGAAATCAACGTAAGATAAGAGAGCTCTAGTAAATTATTTTATATAAACTTTATATCAAAATCGAAGGAAAAATTTAAGGAAGTCTTTAGGTAAATCTAATAATATATAAAATTCACAATGTTTAGTTACTTTACTCCTCCGAAACGGATTTACTGATTTTTACCAAATTTTATATGTATACTCAGTAGGTCTGAGAATCAGCTACTATCTATTTTCATACCCCTAAGTGATAAGCGTTGTTCACCCTTAAATTACCTAGAAAAAATGTATATGGCAAATCAACGTTTGCGGGGTCAGCTAGTAATTTTTATAATATCGAATTATTTTAACTTATTGTAAATTTGTTGCATAATGATTAAATAAAACAGAAATAGTTTGAATATGATTTATTGTTATCACTGATCTAGAGAAATAAAATTATTTAAGTTATTATTCTACTCGAGTTTTTTTTGTCTACTCCTCCTTAAGAGGATAATAAGTATTTTAGCCAGTTTATCTGAGCATGTTTTATAATTAGCAATCATTTTTACAGTTTTAACATCCCAGCACATCGGCTGGGATAAGCTCTCCATCATGTGGACAGCAAACCTACTCTACACTTCTACTTACACTCGAATAGTAGGAAATTATCATTTTCGACGAGTATTTACCAAACAGAAAGCCAAATCCAGCGTACAATAAGTATTTCCCCATCCGTTTGTACAGTGTGCTGCAGAGAAATCTGACCCCTATGCCACAAGAATCGCTACTGAAAAGGGATCAAATTTCACTGCAACCCACTGTACGTTCGCTAAATGAGGCGATTATGTTGGGCCGAAAATTACTGGCACGGGGAAATTCCCGCCGCAAATCTGAACACGACTTTCGGATACATTTCGACCTCAGATTTCAGAAAATGTTTGAGCATGATTGTGCATGACCGATTTAAAAGTGACTATCTCTTTCTTATCTTTTACTAGCTAAGACTTGCGGTTTTATCCGTCTCAGTACTACTCTTATTGTTACTCAGGTATAATTAAGCATTCTAATGGTGAAGTAATTTATGAAATCAGTCATGTAGTTTATTATGTATATTTGTTAAAGACAAACATAAAAAAATGAAAATTGTTTTTATTATGTATGTGCTAATAAACAATGGGCGTGAGTTAGTTAAAGAAAAGACTTCCTTTCGTAGATAAATCATGACGTTAATATATAATATGCCATAAAAAGTAACTTAAGAATGAGAATAGAGATCTAAACCATATAAATTTCCCAAAAATGGTTGACGTCAAGCAATCGGCTGATCATCACCTATATCCTAGTAGAAAACTTAGAGAAATTAAACCATTGTGGTTAAGCTGACAATGGTCTTCAAGTAATAAAAGGCAAGAACAGGGCAAAAACTGAAATGATAATAAATGGGATATACACACCCTAATATGCTAAAAAAAAGTTATGACAAGATAAATTTGATTGACTTACGGTGCTGATAAAGTCAAATTATAAACATATTAATATTTTAAGATTATCAACTTTTCTCATATAACTTTTATCATTATTGTAAAAACTTGTTTTATTGTAAAACATGTTTAGACCTACAACATCGTTTTAAAAATTTAAAACTAGTAGGTATATAATGAAATTAAGTATGTAAATTTTAAAGCAAACTTCTTAAGACAAATGGTACCTATTTGTGATATATTATGAAAATGTTCAAATTATTCCAATTCATTATAGAAAACAAATATTAATATATCACATTTTTATTTAATAAAATTAAATAATATGTAGTAAACTTGATTTTATAATTTAAACAAGAAAAATCGAAAGCAACCATATTTTAATACTAACAGAACATTTCCACTCGTATAATCAAAGAATGTTGTCAAATAAATATTTGACAAAAAAAATATATATTTATATAACTCCATGACCATTTAATGATGCTTTGAAAACAAATGAGTACTTACTCTAAAATGAAACGACGACGTAACCTTGATTCGGGGCCAATAAACAAACTTTACATTCCGCAATTCAATTGACGAAATTGAAATCACTGAACGAAACTCGTAGTCGACGGTGCTACGGTGCCCCTACGGCGTAGCCGACCGTCATGGACCGCGGGCGCGTTCTAACTAAACCGTAGCTTCGTAGCCCTGGCTGAAAATGGTGAGAAAGTGTTAACGCCACGTGTGCTACACCTTTGTCATTGTGGTGTTTGTTTAATCTATGCAATAAGTAGCTACAAAATTTTGTTTGGATCTATCATTTTAATTTTAAAACTGAAATTTTCAAGAATTAACATGCACAGCTGATTGCCTGGAAGTACTCTTGACTTTGTGCTAGAAAATGCTATGATTTTATAGTTTAATAGGTGATATTTTTAAGAATACATCGGTAGTAAGAATATTAACGGTATAGATACCAGAAACTGACTGAATCAGGGGCATGGTGCGTGATGCACATAGCCGACTGGCATTAGCGGATGTGATGTGACACCGTGTGGTGTTAAGTTGGTTCATGCTTCACTTAATTGTCCTGTTTCCGATTATGGTATCTAATGGGTATTAAGGCAAGGACGAAGACCTTTTCTTCACGATATTGAATAAAATAAACTCGCATGTTAGTTGTTTTTCTGTACTTGTACCAACTCTATAATATAATCAAAGTAACCAGATGCGACTGCAAAATGAAAACATATAGCTCTGTGGGGAATCTTGGCAATTGATTTTCCATTCATGAGAATCGTGTAGGATTTTTTATATGTTCCGCGGCGCCGCATTTATTACTATGTATTTTAGGAATCCTTACTAATGTTATATACATAGGCACAACATACAAACCTTTGATATTATATCGTACTAGCGACCCCCCCGGCTTCGCTTGGGCATAAAAACCTTCCTCTTGAATCATTTTATCTATTAAAAAAAAACCGCATCAAAATCCGTTGCGTAGTTTTAAAGATTTAAGCATACAAAGGAACAATTGTACTGACTTACCAATCACTGGTGAACGAAATAACAAAAAAAAATACAAAAATACTTGTTTGTTTGTAATAACTTTATTCTACAAAAACAAAAGTTAATATAAATGTATAGAAATAATAGAACAGTATAAAGGCGGCCTTGTCCCAGAAAGGGATATCTTAAAGTCAACCAGCGAGTGACAGAGAAGATGCTTATAACGCAATGGTAGAAGATACTTTATAGGAAATAATAAACTTTATATGTTTATTATTTCCAAGTCGACATAACGGCGGGAAAAGTTTTAAAAATACTCTATATCTTCATAGCTTTTGTTTCCAAAACAATACATTATAGATATTCATAGCGATGCATATAACCAGACTTGCGACAGGCAAATGAATATATATAGCCTTGTGGGGAACTCTCGCATTCAAACTTCGGCAATTGATTTCCGTTCCACAGTGATCATATGACATCTAATATGTTGAGTTATATGCCTCAAACACATAAAAGAACCCTTATAAATGTTAAGTTAAAATCCTCTCATACATAACTAGTACCATATTAATTCGAATATGTTTTCAGTTGAATCTCCAGCTCTTCTTTCCTTTATTCTAAAACAGTTGATGAATTTATACATAATGTTTCGTTATTTATTCTTTACTATATTAAGTTAAAAAAATTCATTCTGCATATCATATATCATAGCTTTTAAATTTTTGGGGACGATTAAAGCTGTAGCCGGTCCTCATATCATCATAAAAACAGGCGGGTGAAACCGCGGGGAAAAGATAGTTAGATATATTCTAAGTACGGATGCCACGACATTCACAAATGGCCAATATCGGCCAATACCGGAACTAGAAAATAGGACGACATTCACAAATATGACCAATATCGGCCAATACCGTAACTAGAAAATAGGACGACATTCACAAAAATGGCCAATATCGGCCAATACCGGCACTAGAAAATAGGACGACATTCACAATAATGACCAATATCGGCCAATACCGGAACTAGAAAATAGGACGACATTCACAAAAATGGCCAATATCGGCCAATACCGGCACTAGAAAATAGGACGACATTCACAATAATTACCAATATCGGCCAATACCGGCACTAGAAAATTGTGATGTTCATAACAGCGGTCTATATGAAACAGTCCAAGCTTGCATCTCATAAACGAAGTTTGCTCACGCGGAATGTTATTCAGAGTGCGAGCTTTGCAGGCTGCTCACGTACGCGGTGACACCTACCTTGTACACTTGCGCGTTGCGATCTCGGGGGGGTTTAGGTAAAATGAGAAAAATTTCAATAGTGAGTCCGATAGTGCTGTCGAGATTTTATTATTTTGTTTTTTTTTTTATGTTTCCTGTTTTATTTTCCCAGATTGAAACTGTTCCGATTTTAGACAAAAAAGTACCACACAAAGTATCTTGGTCTTATTTATATAACGTTTAGGATAGAGCTGCATGACCATTTTATTACTACGCCGCCGGCTCAACAAAAACTGATCATTACACTAATTGTCATTATTAACTCTAAGAACTATTTAATAATAACATAACTTTTGCCTCAGCTGACATATAAAGAGCCCCCACTTTTATTAGGGGACATGGTTTTTAGACTTTTCTTGAACTATT
This sequence comes from Apomyelois bistriatella, assembly GCA_947044815.1. Lineage (NCBI taxonomy): Eukaryota > Metazoa > Arthropoda > Insecta > Lepidoptera > Pyralidae > Apomyelois > Apomyelois bistriatella. The sequence goes on from OX345696.1 coordinate 9,502,660, forward strand.
ACGTTCAATATTATTGTCAGTAAATTAAAATCCGTTACATATCCAACTATTAATCCGCATAAAATGAAAACATCCGTATAAGTCATATCAACATTAAAACCTTCAGATACAGCATGATCTATGGAATCCCACGACAACCTGAAGCGAATAAATAAAATTATTTATTTGTATAAAACCGAAAAGTGTGTAATAAATCTGATTGTACCACAGATACTGAATAATAAATGACACATATAAATCACGTATGAAAACCCTATAAATCTAAACCTGTAGTTCTGTATTGCCTCACCGCAGGCAGACGAATACAAGTACCCGCATTACAGTTTATTTAACTATAGGAGTAGTTCTTTTATAATTTATGAATATAAAAAAAGACCGAGGCTCCACCTGTCTGAGATTTTGTTATATCACGCAAAAAAGTGTCCCGTAGGTTGACCGCCTATCTCGATTCTCTCCTCTCTCGTAATGGCTACTTGTATCGCTTTCACCACATTTCGCTCCGTGTAAGGAAAAATTTTTTTGTTAACATTGGCAAAAAATTTTTTTTTTAAAACGTTTTGTGCGTAAAACGGAGCGAAATGTGGTGAAAGCGATACAAGTAGCCATTACGAGAGGAGAGAATCGAGATAGGCGGTTGACCTACCGTTCTGTTAGTATAGTTAAGACTTAATTTAACAAAAAGATTCATTTACCTTGAAATTTATACATATTAAAAAAATAATAATAAAAATTTAAGAACACCAAAACAACAATACGTCAGAGAGAATTTAAATAAACTCGACAATCTACAAAGAAACAAGCCCTATGTAAAGATTTAACATAATAAGATGACTTATCATGTCTTATTAGTAGTAGTGATGCCGCAGAGGCAGTATATGTCGTCCAAGATGCTTTGGATGAATTCAACGACATGATAGAAAGCATAGGATTAAGCGTTTCTCACAGGAAAACTAAAGTATGTTTTTTCTCGAGAGGCTTTAGGAGAAGTCTAACTACGGATGACACAACCCTCATGGTAAATAATTGCAGAATTGAACAAGTAGACAGTGTTAAATATCTAGGAATGTGGTTGGACAGAAGTCTTAAATGGGGTAAGCACATTAATGAAACCTATGAGAAAGCTTGCAAGTTTTTGAACGTATTAAAAATATTGTCTGGATCAAAATGGGGTATTCATCCTAGGCATCTGAGACGACTATACATTGCAATAGTAAGAAGTCGAATAGACTATGACAGCTATTTGTATGACACCAGTAGTAAAAGTCATCTATTTAAGCTGGACAAGGTACATAATCAGGCGATGAGATTAATAGGCGGTTTCATCAAGACTTCACCATTGCATGTTATGGAAAGTGAACTTTGTCTTCCACCATTGATCATTCGTAGACGGTACCTAGCCGCCAAGTTTTGGTTTAAATCAAAAGCGTTCAAGACAGGTATTACTATGCATGTTATTCATGAATTAGACCTGTCGTGCGAAAAGCGATATTGGATTAGAAAAAAGATACCTCTCCTTGTAGATATACACAGAACGTACAAAAATCATCAATTTCAGTCACTAGAGGTCTTATCCATATATAGTCTTAATTATTGGATTACGTTTTATGATGTATCTCAGAGTATAGTAGCTGTGGTGGATGGGATAGAACTTGCTAAAAAACAAATTAATGTCACAGAACTCAGAAATACCCGTAATGAATACTTGAATAAAAAATATCATTCATTTTATAAGTTATACACTGATGGGTCAAAGGATGAAAGTGGATGCGGGGCTGCCTTTTATGATCCCAGTTTGGGATTATCAGTCAAATTTAACATCACGGGAGACGTTTCTATAATGCACAGTGAGTTGATTGCAATATCCGAGGCATTACAATACGCAATTTCACTAGACAGCAATCTTATTGTAATTCTTTCGGATTCAAAAAGTGCATTATTACACTTGGCTCGGATACCTTCGACAGGTCGAGGGTTCCCGATAGCCTACAAAGTACTTGACTCCATCGGTGAACTTAAATCCTTAGGTAAAGAAGTCTTAGTGCAATGGATCCCATCTCACATCGGGATTATGGGCAATGAGGAGGCCGATCTAGCAGCAAAACAGGCCATAAATGACGGCATCACATATGAATGTCTACCACTACACAGTGAGGTACTAAAGAAGGCCAGAGTAGACTGCAGACAGATGTGGCACGAATATTTCAATGAGCGTTCACGGGAGAAAGGAATTTGGTATAAGACCATTCAGTGTCAGCCTCCTCGTGGCCCATGGTTTGATGATCACAGCGGGAGTAGGTCACAAGTAGTATCATTGTTGAGGCTTCGATGTGGACACATTCCGTCAAATAAGTTTAAGTTCTTAATGGGTTTCTCGGAATCTCCTAACTGTCTAGAGTGTGGTACGATGGAGGATGTTCAACATGTGTTGATGGAATGTGTCCGCAATGAGTCCCAGCGTTGCGAAATGCGGCTAAACTTGTACTCTATTGGTATATGCAATAGTATTTTGGCTATTCCACTATCGGAAGATGCCAAAAACCTGGCTAAATTATGTAAGCATTTATAACTTTATATTTTAGTAAACCTTACGGAGGTGACATAGTCACTGCGTGACAAAACCCCTCTAAATTAATAAAGATCAGATATCAAAAGAACGAAGATGAATATAGACGAGTAGAGTTTCCCAAAGTTTTTTAAGTCTGACATATAATGAACGAGTTTTCACCTGCGGGTTCGCCCGCGTGCATTTCCCAGGGGAACAGTACTTTTTCCCGGGATAAAAGGTATTCTATGTCCTTCTCAATACTTCTATCTATATGTATGCGAAATTTAAGAAAGATTGGTGGAGTAGATAGGGTGTGAAACCATGACAAACAAACTCACTACCGCATTTATAATATTAGTTAAAATTAGTTGCCAATTCTGACCTAACCTTATTTTCATGTTTTTCCATTATTAGTTCCACTAACCGAATAACCAGAGCGCACTACAGCGGTTTTAGCAACGCGATATATTAATAGATCCTTATTTAATTGAAATATTTAGTTACACTAATTACAAAATGCAAAAGTAAATTTGCATTATTCGAAAACCAATGTTGTATAAAATTAATTCGACATTTGTGACAACAAAATAGTTCAGAATTACGAATTTATGTTACTATTCTTTACCAAGCCTTAGATTACAGAAATTTTTATTTTAATATCCTATTATCGGTGGGTGTCTATTAGGTTAGGTTATTTAGGTTCATCACTCATTCGTTCTCTACAGATGAAGGGACTTAGTTGAAGTTTTGTACAGGAGTTAATTTTCCAATACAACTTTCTTAATTTACTGTATTATTTTTGACTAGCCGTTTGTATGACGTCTACACTACTTACGATTGCCACTGTGCTAATTAGATCCGTGATCAGGAGATGAGACGTACAAATTTAGATTTGATCCCTCAGTCGCATTTTACGATATGCATTGCAAACGATGTAACAGAAATAAATGATAACAGACATATTTAAACAAACACAAAAAAAACTTATTCAATTGAACTCTTTATCTAAGGAATTCTCACGAAAAAAAACCTGGCAAAAATAGAAAATTTGAAGAAATTTAAGCTTAGGTTGAAAAAAAGGAAAGGTGAAATTATTTTACCTATGAGTTTAACCTCTGCTTACTTATTACTTTTGTGCAGTAATTGCAAAACCACAAATAGTTATTTTTGCAACTTGACTCCCTGGTTAACCAGATAGAGAATTATCGAATTAACTTAATGCAGCTGAAAATCCGCATATGTTATAAAACAAACATTAACTTTATAATACTACTTTCTGCGAATATACTCTGTACAGAAAATCATAGCATAGATATATTTGTCAGCCATTCTTTGGTCTTTAGCTTGAGAATTAATCATCCCCTCTTTTCCATTAATATATCGAGGCGACTAAGGAAATAGCAGAGGATTCACTTAACAATCTTAGTCCAATTAGTGCGATTCGAATGACGATTATTTTGTAGGATGTATTTACAGAAGTGTAGTCATCGGGTAAGCGGCTGATCATGAAAATAATACCGACTCAAATTAACAAATTTCTTTTAAGTAGTACCTCATGATTGGAGAAAAACTGCGATATTGCGTTTAGCGGACCTGTTCAGAGGCCGAGAGGCGGTTCCAAGAACTCTGATGCCAGGGTGTGTATGGTAGATTGACCGTGACACTTACATGAAATGATGATGATGAGTGGACCTCGGCCCCGAAACCATATGACTTGTGAAGCAGTTGGGATTAGGGATAATACGTGATGATGATTTAATCTTGAAAGATCTCAAATTCTGTGGTAAGTAAATATATTTTTGAGTGTATGATCATTGGACCAGCTTTCACTTCCACTTTAGGAAGTATACTTTTTTTGTGGCCCACATATGTGGTAGTGCAGATAACTAATGCTAATTGGTTACTAATTTATATAATATTAAAAAAAAACCGCAAAAATGTAACCTAAAATGTTTCTCATCTGTATAATTTATTTTTTGACAAACCAGTTCCACGGAGCTTCTTTCGAAATTACAATTGAAACTTGGAACTCTCAAAAATCACAGTAAATAAAGATTGAGTTATCATTCAATTGCTTTGGAAACTTGCTTTCAACGAGAAATGTTATGGAGGTCTTGTTAAATCTCCAAATCAATTAACCTAAGTGAAAAGTATACTTTTCGATTGAATGGACACTTTCTACTTGTTTGAACGCTTTATTAAAATTAGCTTTGGCGTTGTTTTTTCACATCTTTGCCATTAATTGGATTATAGACTGTTTCCGATGTGGATTGCTGCAAGCTTTTGTAATTGGATTATGGAGTGCTTTTGATTATTCTGTCGAGATTTTATCGAAAAGTGTTTTTTAACCTACTTTCCTGGATTTGTTTTTGTTTTATAAGCGATTGAAGTCAGGAAGATAGTACTGTCGTAGTTTTTTTCATTTTGTTTTTGTTTCATATCGTGAATATTTGCTAGTTCCTTAGAGTTATTTGAATCAATAATGGAAGTGAACTGGGTCCAGTCTTTGTCTTTTAGGGTTTTTTGAACATTTTGTAGATAAAAAGTTTACTTGATCTTATGTATAATAACTATAATTCTATTCTACTCGCTCATTCTTAAATAAATATTCTCAATCAATTACTGGTTGACTGGAAGAAATCCCTATATGGGATAAGTCCGCCATTGTATATTGGTTCAACTTCCTGTGTTTATGTATGTTTTTTTATACAATAAAGATAAGAAACAAACAAACTATATTTTCTGATTTATTTTGAGACATTTCTCTACGCTTAGTTCACTTCCGACTATCAAATAGGTAACAAGCTTATAAGTAATATCAAACAACTAACGTATATTTTTACTACCTTATTAAGAAACGTTTGTTAATCTCATTTTAGCTAAAATGTGTTTCGTCTCGTTCTTTCACGTGAAATGTCTGTAAGAGAGAAAGGGACATAACAAATTTTAGTTAAGATGAGCTTAACAAACGTTTCTTAATACAAGGGGTAAATCTTTATATTTCCTTTCCTTATTAGATCGTCGATAAACAAACTGTAAAGTTCAAAAGCAAGCTTCATCGCGCGACCCCGCCGACTCAGTTTAAAATTAAAGTTACATTTGGTTTAAAGTCCAAGTTAATACCATGTGCACGGGCGACTTTAACTCTCTTGTGGACAGCAAATCAACGAGCAGTGTGTACTGTACACGCCAAAACTTTTAAAGCGGATGATACAAGTATAGATAAAGATGCTATTACACTGTTTCATTCGTGAACTTAATAATATTTCAAAGCGCAAAACAATTGGGTATTTATCAAAGCTACAGTGAATAGTCACCTCTCCATCTCTCTCTTGCTATGTCACATTTAAGCGCTTTTCAGCCGTTACGTATTTATGGCCATGATACTACCATCCGCGTTAAACTTCAGGTGTTATTTATTTAATAAAATTTATTACAAAATATGTAAATGGCGGATTTATTGCCTTGGTTTTTTTCTAACAGTCAACCAACTTGTATAACGGAGGACCGTTTAAACTTCGGCACTACTATACTAGACCACACTACTACCTAAATCTTAGAAATATTAGTTAAATCCTATAAAGAAAACAAAATCCATGTAAATTTCAATTATCTCTATTCATGGCTTGGTTAGACAAAAGAATATAATTTTTATATTCATTTTAAATAATAAGTATATTTGAATATTTTTCAGCTTATTGAGTGTATAGTCCTCTTTACACATGCACTAGTACAACCCCCGAGGAAATTAAGTAAACTTTGGCGTGTATATGAAAATGTATCTTATTTTATCATAATTTACTCTATGTCTATTATACTTTCCAAAGTTTTTGAACACAACCTTTGAACTGTAAAATATGCTACGTGAACTTTCACAGTATATTGTTTTTATGATTTTATTTACCAGTAGAGCTGGGTATAAAGGTCGTCTGCTTAGGAGCTATTTTGTTCAGCGAATATTATCGCTGCTAAATAGCAGTGCTTTTGCATTGTTGTGTTCCGGTTTGAGGAGTGAGATTTTGTGAAATTACTGGGTAGAATAGTGAAATATCACCACGGTTTGGTTCTGCGCTAGGTGATATCCAAAAAGAGCCCAGAGCATTTGATGATTATGACGATTTACTTGATTGGCTAGTACGGTGATATCGCGCCAATATGTCGGAGGGCTCTTTAACTACCTTCGTTATCTTATAAAAAAAACTATGTGTACCGCTATTGCAGTCTATGTTGTCATGATAGTCATTTTAGCAACAGGTAATGTTCTGGTAAGATTTAAAGATATTCAAGTAACCATTTTGTATACGTTATGATGAAAATATTCACGCCAATGTAAATTCGTCTGTTCTGACTCAAATTTTATAAATTGACTTTCTGGAGAAAATGCTGCAGTGGAGTTTGTGGCGCCACTTCTTCTCCACTTGCGCTTTGGAAATGGTGGTAAACTTAATTTAAGTAATGATTGACGTCAATAAGTGATAAGAATGTCCTATATTGAAAATAAACAATTTGAATTTGAATTTGTTAGCCCATTTGTTCATAGTTAATAATTTCCATCTGTACATGAGCACACATAATCAAACACTAATCCCTTTTAGAATAAACTTTTGGCAAATTCAACGATAATAACCTTAGTTTAATGGATTTCAAGTTCAGAGTGATATATTGCCTTTTACGAAGTCCAGGATAAAATCATTAAATAACGAATGTACAGCAAGATGACCCAAAGGATTTTTTTTTTATAATAACAAAATATAGTAAAATTTCTAATAAAAGTTATTAAACTTAGACAGATGTAAAAGGACTCGCTAACATGCAGTGGTTTGCGTAACTTAAGGCTATTTCCTCCATGATTATGTAAATGATTTTAAATTCACGAAGAGACCCCTTTTTCAGCTGTGGCATAAATAATACTGGAAGAGTAAAACATGATTTTCTTTTGCCGATTTGTATAATTGTATCAGGGCAATCGTTATTAAACGATTGATCGGATGAAATTCAAACAAATGAACTGATTTTTATTATTTATAAATACATGTATGGAAATTTAATTATAAATCTATAATTACAAATATAAGAAATGCTTAAATTCCCTTAAGAATGGGAACAGAGCTGCTCTTTTATAATGGTAGCTATAATAGTCTATTATTAAATAGCCAAAAGTGCCAATTCTGCACATTCTTTATGGAATGACATAACCTCTGAGTGGGGTAGAGTAGGATCCTTTAATTAAACTCTTTTGTCCTTTCCAAACAGATAAATTATTTGCAAACTCTAACTTTTTCTTGGGGTTATTACCTATCCAAATTTATGCCTAGCAAGGTCGGGATGAAAAAGTAGGTTTTATTAAAAAAGTTCCATCGTCCCTACGTCATCGTCGCAGGGCTAATGGGCTTAGGACTTATTCATACAGACCTTAATTACTTAAGTACGTATATGTTTGAAAATAATCACAAAAAAATATCACCATCTCATATACTTACTGAGCAACTTCTGAGTGAATCATTCATTTGTGACATTTTTTTTGCAACAAACACAGTGATATTCTTTTTTCCAAAAAAAATGGTTATTCCATAAACTAGTAATTGCTTGATAACAAATAAAAATCAATTTGAAAATAAACATTTCTTTTTGGAATGCAAAATTTGAGCTTATCTATTATAAATTATCTTTTTACATTATGTAGCCAATAGTTTTTCAATTGTTTGTCGGTCACGGGTGGTCCTATGGGCGTTCAGAGTGGTAATCATAATTGAATTTTGTATAAAAAAATTGGTGTATATTTTTTTCACTGGCCTCATATAACGTGTGTATGAACAGACCTTAACTTTAGACAAACGGCTTAATATCGAAAGTTCAAAGGTTTATTTCAATGAATGCCGATTTCTTATTGAACATTTGTCTAAGTCATAAATAGTCTAGCTGTAATAGACAGATGATTTTTAAATTAGTTATTATAGCATAAAGTGGCAAACGTACAAGTATGAAACTATTTACTTTTGCGGCTGAATAAATATTAAGTCCAGCAAATAAAACAAAAAAAAAAACAAAAAAAAAATTCGTATGCGATTTTTTTTTTTACCAGATTTCGCATCTTTTTGATGAAAAATACTGGCCAAGTCATGCGATAAATTTTAATGAACCGTCTAAGTACATATACCTACATTCATTCTCAACACAAGTCCGGCCTTCCTATTTCTTTTAAGTATTTTACTCTACTCAAGTCCTACATCTCATTACATTAATAAATAAAAATCTTTTGTAAATATTGTATTGTTACCAAAAAGCATATCATTAGTAATCTCTAATTTGGAAGAGATTGCATTAGCGATAATGCCGCCTTTTGTATTATCTATATTTGTAATTTCTTTATTGTATATTTTTACTGGTAGTACAATTTTAATCTTATCTTGTATCATTCATTTTGAGAAAGTTCGATAGTCTAAACTATTTATTCAATTTTTTGGAGGCATTTTGATGAGGGCAGATACATTTGTAAGTAATTATTTAGCGTTTATCTATATAGGTAGTTATTTTGAAGAAAACTTCCCTATATTTTAATTTTATTATGTTTTTTTTCGAATACAGTTATTTATTTATTTACTTCCAACTTAAAACTATCATTACACATAAACTTTTATTTACAATATCACTAAGTCCTGATTCCGAAAATTTACCTTCTGATCATTTCTTACCATACATTTTGAGTCTCGAATACCGCTGACATGATGTTTTATTTATTTGGTATACAATACCTAAGTTCACATATGCCGCCACAAATGACAGCCACAAGCAAAAATAATATTTTCAAGAAAAGTAACGTAATATAAATATTGAAATTTAATACTACAAACTTAGTGTAAACGTACAATCACGAAAATAACAATTTTTATGATGAAATTGTGTTAAAATATGAGTGTCCATAATAGCTCCACTTTTGTGGGTCCATCATACAAATGTGTCCATTGTATGGTAATGAACACACCTTGTGCGACTGAATTTGCATTTTATTCGCAAAATGCCACATTATCCCCGTTGTAATGCACATTTTTCGCATGCAAATTTTACCACCCTGTATATTGTATACGTTTTACATGAATTATTATAATAGTGTATTCTGGGTGAGTAGTTTTTGGACGCTTTCGGTGAATTTGGTTGTCATTATAAAATGTGACACTTAAGTTTTAATTTTCAAGTTAATTTTTTTTTAATTTATCTTTGGTTTTTAGGGTATTGTACAGAAAAAGGTGAAAAAGGGATCGTATCCGCTATTCCAGTATGCATCAATTTTTTCATAAATATTTCAATTATTGGACTATTTATCGGCTTCTTCGTGTCCATTTTACTACGTACTTAATTTTCAGTTGTATGGTTTTGTCTCTCCCTTATATGCTCTCTTTAGTGCTCGATCCTCTTCCATTCTCTCCAGCTATTCGAGCCATTAAAGTCAAAATGGAGATCCTTATTATCGGAGGCCAAGACTCACTTGGGTCGCGGTGCGCCATCTTACTAGTTAGGTAATTATGTTTATAATTTTGATGTTTTAAAAATTAAAAATATTTTAATACTATATTTCAACAAAGAAAATAAAACGAAATACAAAGATCTACAATTGCTTTATTATATAATAGCTTATATGGCTGTACATTAACCATACTGTTATATATTCTTTACTTATATATTTATAAAATTAAAATAATAACTCTATTCTATTCTCAATATATTTATTTTAACTTAATTACTAAGATAAAAAAGGCGGACTTAATAAAAAAAGCATTATCTAATATCAACCTTTGGGTCAAGCAGAGATCAGTATAGGTATAGGATATTTTTATCACTTACTGACGTCAATCATTACGTATATTAAGTTTACCACCACTTCCAAAGCGCAATTGGAGAAGCGGCGCCACAAACTCCACTGCACCATTTACCTCTTAAATAGGTCATAAAACTAATGAATCAGTTAGTCTGGTAGTCTGTACCCGATAGGCTCGATCAGATCGAAATAGATTCAATATGAGTATTTATTGCTTTCTCTTTCCCGAAAACAAACATGTGAAAAGGTCACTTTCTTTAGTGATGGGACGCTCGCTGTCGAGAAAAATTATATTCTGTGTTTTACTTTTATTTATTTAGGCATATCTACTAGGATAACTAACCCATAATTATTATTTTAAGGGGTTCATTATTTTTATCTATTTCTGTCATCCTATACTTCCTGGTTAAAATCTCAAATAAGTCCACTACTTTTAATTCTGTTTACAATCCAGGCTTTTCTTAGCCTATCATTTTTAATTCCATTTGCATGTTTTGTAATCAATATTTTAAACTTTCTATAAATGAATATTTAAATTGTAAATAGTTAACCAATGTTTAATTAAATTTGCATAGGAGTTAAGAATATAAATATATTATTTACACACACAGTGATGTTTCATAAGGTATTGATTAAACCATAAGAAATATCACTGTAAATTATAGCTGCATTGCTGGAAAAAAATATTATAATAACAAGTTGATATCTACAATCCACAAACCAAAAATACCTAAAGTAGTAGATAATATAAAATTAACATCACAAACATAAAAATATTTAAAGTTAAATCTTGTATTGTATCGATATCAGATCACACATGCCTAACCAAATGATCTGTCCAAACAAACCCTCGTTCACAAAAGACAATAAAAGTTGCATTTCGCCCCACATACAGCCTACAGGCCAGCCGCACAGTGTGGGTGAAAGTTTTATGGACACCCTTATTGGGCCAGAAATGGGTTTATTGCGATGCTGATATGGAACTTGGTCTATTCTGATTGTGAGCTCCCAGACTAAAAGAGAAGTGATTTTGTTGTTCGATATTTGAATCAATTTTTTATGCCTATCATGTCATTGACCTTGTAGTTAATTAAACTTGCATATTCTCGTGTTAGAGATTTTTGAAACCGCCTCTTGGCTTCTGACGTGGTTTCTTTTACTAACACCTGGTGGCAGCCGGAACCAATGGCTTTTTGTGCCTTCCAAAGCACAAAATTAACTTTGTCGGACAATAAGGTGATTCAAACCTACAATATCCTAACCAAATTAAAAACAACTAAGTCAGTGCCTTATTAACCTACCTAATTGTCTACCTGATGGTCATCATCATCATCGGCATAGAAAAGAAAATCGTTAGAAGTGCATTCTTAGCAATAACGCGTGCAAATTGTAGGTTTGGCGACGTGAAATGACACTGAATAATAGAAAAAATATATATTCTAATGTTACAGACCGAATTTTGTTTCATCAGTTTTAATTAAACACGCAGGCTTAACTTATAAAATTTATGACACACCACAAACACATTTTTATACGAAACATAATTGAATCACAACGTAACATGAATGTATGAGAGTGACCCTACAGTTCATTATTTAGCGGGCACTTTTATCTTGTAATCGTATTTGTGCGGCCGGACACCCTCATCAGACAATAATGTTTGTATAGAAGTATAACTTAAAACGTTAAAACCAAATGCAGAAATAAAATATGGTATCAACATAAAAGTTGCGTAACTAGCGAAGCATATCAAATAAGGAATACAAACAGTACAAAGGGAAGTACTTTTACTATTTACTTACTATGTTTATTTAGTTCAAACATAAATAAAATGTATGATTGATGTTAGGCCTTAATAAATCTGTAGTAGCTATATTAATGCCTTTAAAAATTAATTTTATAAATAGTTTATTATGTTATTGCTACTGATTTTTAGTGTAAGCGGTTGTTAAAAAAGAGACAATACGGCTAAAAATATCCCAGAGAAAGACTTCAGATGAGATGAAAAAAAAATAAAAAAAAAATATCAGACAGCAATTGCAGACAGCACAAAATAAACAAAAGTACATTACTAGATAAATATAACGGTAGACTTATCCTCTTGAAGAAATCTCTTCAAAAGGTTAATCTGTTACCACTTTATTTGGTATCCAAAGCCATATTAAAGTCGGTTTCGGGTTCGATTTCGTATTAAGGAAATTGTTACATTTAGATCTGAATATTAATAGGATTTTCCACGCCCTAGTTGGAATGGCTGCTTTGTATTTCCGATTTCAATTTAAGAGAGAAGTTTTTGGGTACGAGGGTCGTAAAGTATGTTTTTACTAAAATTGAAATGTCATAAAGTTAAGTATAATGTGGATTTAATGCAGAGTAGTATAATTATGATAAGACTGCCGAAGACCAGACAAAGTGGAGTAGGAAAAGTGGGATAATGGTCCCTGGGCTTCGAAGGACTAACAGAATAAAATTAAATTTAACAGAATCGATACTTATAAGATTTACTTAAGCGTTTGGGCTTATAGATAAAACAAATCGATTCATTAATAGTGGCTAATAAATTAATAGCCGTTCTATCTATGCCAATTTAAGAGCTGTTTTCCTTTTTAATTCAAAATTACTGTTTAATTTCAAAATCTCATGCAACTGGATATTAAAAGGCAAATTAACAAACCGAACCGGACACCGAGTGTAACTAAGTTAGTAGTTCGTTTAACTTTAAAGTTAGTCGACAACTATTTTCTGCAGTTAATAGTCGCACTATTTAACTAGTTGTGCTAGTTCTAAACGAGCTAAAACGTTGTTGGATTATTGTTTTGTATTTACTCTATTTTGATTGCTTGACGAGATGGAATTAAAATATCGTAACATCCATCCATCCATACTTCCATACTAATATTATAAATGTGAAAGTCTGTCTGTCTGTCTGTCTGTCTGTCACCTCTTCACGGCTAAACTGCTGGACTGATTGTGATGAAATTTGGTAGGGATGTAGTTAACGACCTGAGGTCAAACATAGGCTACTTTTGGGCGCGATATAACCGAGTCCCACGCGGGGCGAAGCCACGGGGAACAGCTAGTCTATTATAATGATAACTTTGCTTTTGATAATAACAACCATACTAATGTCACAGAATATAAAATAGTATATACACACAGCTGCAGATTGATTTACAGTGGACCACATAAAAAGACATACAACTTTAACTTCTTACACTATAACGTTTGTGTTATACAAGAGTATGAGATAAATAAAAGATGTCAAATAGAAATATAACACTGGTATTTCTTTCAAGAGTGATACAATTATAGTAAGGGTCGTGGATAGTTCAAGTACAAAGTTGGGGACTGAGGAAATCAGTAAAGTACTCAACTGGCAAATGTCAAGCGAAAGAGAGCGATCAACTACTAGTCGAGCCATTTATAGGGCGCTCTATCGGGACGTGAGAGGCGGCTGGTCCGGGCTGCAGGAGTAGTGGTGACAGCGTCACAACACTAAGATTTAATATTCTATGCGGCCTAGAGTGTGTGTGGCCTATACCAGTGACATGCACATAACTTTTTCCATGTTAGCCAAAAAAATACTTAGATATAAGGTGATCTTACAATACATTAATGTACGGCATGATATAATTTATATTAAAAGCTGCAGATTACTTTTTGGACTTCGCCGCAGTCAGGGAAGGAAAATAGTAAAATAAATGTTTAAGCCTTGTAAATGTAAATAAATATCAATTTTAGGTAACTAAATGTCTGGTAAATTTTTGGGTAAGTAATACTTTTATTTTTGGGTAAATAAATACCGATAGAGTGGAACCGTGAGCATAACTGTAAAAATGTATGGGCAGAAAACTGAGTATTAGGGAGGTTTTCGGTTTATTATTTTGACCACGTTTTCGATCCCTGCAGTCGGGTAAGTTTTAACTCGATAGCTATATCAAGTTTACGTCCGAAGACTGATTCTGTTTAAAAAAAATATACAAAATTATTTATGGCCCAAAAATATTTCGCTCCAAAATAATTTTCATGCAAAAAATGATGCCAGCCAAAGAAAACGACAAAGTCGTATTTCAAAAATATCTTGTACAATATTCAAAAAGATTTCTGCTCTGCATAATATGTTTGATAAATGAGGCTGGCCTATTCTAAAGGCTGGTTGCCAAATCGTGTGTAAATACGTCCGTAATATAAGAAAACCCTTTTGTGTATTGTTGTTAGTGCTATTTAATGGAGACAAATTACTAAGGAGGCTTTGTAATAAACTTATGATGAGCTTGCGGGTTGTAAGAGAATATGACTTGAAATGCTGCGTAATATTAGTATTGTGCGTAAATTATAAAGCCAATAAGGTTCCCGGCTCTCGGACTAACATTTATTTTTTATCACTTTTTTATAATCCTAAAAATATTTTTATTATTTTAAGATGTTTGTGTGACATGCCTATAATACTTACATAATTATTTTTATCCACAAACATACATGAAGTCATTATTATTTCACTTCTGCATATACGATATCAACTCGCGAGAGAGTGAGAGAATGTACAATTTTTTCATTATCATTTCACACCCATCTCAAAGTAATGTTCAAAAGTTTATGACATCAATAAAAATTAAGATCAAAGTGAACTAACGTTTTTTGAAACGTGCAAGCAGGTAACTAGTCTCTATACATTTTGTACTAACATATACCTACCATCTCTACTTTAGTGGGTAGAACGGTAACTTGCTTCTCGGAAATTCTTCAGGGAATCTAAATTATTCTTTCTTAGTGGTCAGCAATCTGAGTACCTACTCGTATCTATATTATCTAGAAATGCACTCTACTACTGAGAAATTTAGACCTTGGAATATAATAATTTCGCTTCAGGGCCCCAGGGACCCATCGTTTCTACTGCATTTATTTTGTTTATTGGTGCACTTGTTAAGTTATGTAAAACCAGCTGTTCCCCGCGGTTTTAACTGCCCGTGGTCTGTATGTACTTCGCTGTAACCTTCCTAAAAAATCAGGCTATCACAATAATAGAGAGGATAAACGCACAATTTGTTGCCTGCCTGTCATATAAAAAAAATTGTAGACGTTTTTTTTTTTTTAGGTTGGCCAATATGTCACTCACTGTACATAAGTACTGATTATATAAATCTAACCATTTAAAATATCCCAACTAATATTAAAAATGCGAAAGTGAGTTTGTATATTTGTTTGTTTGTTACCCCTTCACGCCCTATCAATTGGACCAATCTTCCAGAAATTTCGCATACGCATAGCTAGGAGTATTGAGAAGGACATAGGGTACCTTTCAAAAAAGTGTTGTCGAGGGAAATTCATGCGGGCGAAGCCGCGGGCGAATGCTAGTTCAATATAAAGAAAGCAATCCTATTTATAAAACTGAAACAATTGTTAAACGATTGTGGTATAAAAGATAAATTTTAATATAATTTTATACCTCTACAATTGCTGCTATTACCAACAAAATGGACAACAGCTTCCAACATTTTCTACTATAATTAAAACTATAATTTCAAATGTTCGGCAATAAGGGTTAATTGGATAGGGTTAAAGTATTCCCTTAATAAGACAAAGGTTAAAGACAAAATAAACGTCTTTCTCATTAGAAACTCGTTGCTAGTGAAAATAGACGGAATATTAGAAAGGAATGAACGGTTTGGTTTTTATGTAGCGGCTGATCAGGATCAACATTCCCGTTGTGGGTTGACGTTAAGCAGGCTTTTTAGGTTAGTATCCCATATCACATAAAAAATAAACAAGGAGAGCTACTTTTGTTTTGTTTGGCTTTTATAAAATAATTTATTTAATGGAATAGATATAAATTATAATTAGTATTCTTTTGGTTTATAGAAAATATATTTTAAAAGCGGATTTTTTTCTTTAAGATATGTAACAGACTACTGTCTATATGTCAATCAATAATTACAATAATCTCTAAAGGTTTCCTGAAAGATATTGCCTTTAATTTAAATGTAATTTATGTACAATATATGGTATTGTATACTTTAAGAGATCAATTTCGGCTATTAATTGATAAGCAAGAATTTGTTTGTCTTAGTCAAATTACAAGAACAATCTGAAAAACTTTGTACGAAATAGACAATAATAATACAACTTAGAGGATCTTTTGCAAGGTTTGAGCATTGCGATAAAAGTAAACGGGAAAAGGTAGTCCCTTATTATTTAATTATAGCGTAGATATATAATCTGACTTCAATACGGCGAAGAAGAAGAATACCTATATAAAAATTTTACTTTATGTTTAACTGCAAATATATTGAACAACTTTTCTAAAAACATCAAACTTAACTAAACTATAAACTAAATCATAAACATAACAAAAAAAAAACTAAGTATAATCCTAAAATAGTGTAATATTCCACCTACTACTATAAAGTTGTTAAATAACGTTTTGCAAATCTTATACACTCTCCTGCCTACGTGCTCATTCGCTTTAGAATGGACCCAATTTCATAAGATTTTTTCATTCCTTTTACTTCGCACGTATCAATAATATAACCGCAGACTTTATTATCACACAACGTTGTTGTTTTAGTAAAATACACCCTTTTTATCAAAACTTAACTTGGAATTAGAACAAGCATTTTATGACCAAAGACTAAAAGATGGCCGACCTTTCGACCTACCGTGGTTATATACACCAGTAATTTTTCTTTTGTCTGAATGCACAGTGTGACTTAAGTCATCATCATTTCGTGTAGGTGACACGGTCAAGCGACCATGCACACCCTGGCTTAAGTAATGGTATAAAGGCAGCACTTAATTTTGTTTAACCGTTAGAAAAGTTTAAAAGAACTAAAACCGCAGACTATTCGAGGATAATGAATATTATCAGGTATAGTAAATAAGTTTTGTTTTTTAAAAATGGCTTTTGCGATAATTTCTTTTGAGACTTCATTGTTCAAATTCAAGCTGACTTATCTATCTATATATATATAAAAATGAAACCCGTTTTCCGTTGTCACGACATAGCATGAAAACGGCTTGACCGATTTGGCTGATTTTTTTTGTAGTTTTCTAATACTCTGTACAAGGTTTTTACGGAAAAAAATATTAAGAAAACCAAATTTACGCTAAGGCGGTACGAAGTTCGCCGGGTCAGCTTGTTCAAAATATAGGTTCTTACTCTGCAAATTATCAAAACGTTAAATGTAATTTGCATTTATTTAAATTCCATAATTAATATGTAACATTGCCAGGGAGAATTAATATAATGAATTCCATACAGTTCTAAATAAAATAGTGTTAAATTATAAATAAAATATACCGGTGATAGTTCTACTCATATTCTCAGGTTTCATCTAAAAGATTTTACAAAAAATAAGACTTCAAGGTGAGGTCAATTTATTAGGGTCTCCATATTGGGTCCCAATACGGGTTCATCATACACCTCGCCAATTTGACCCTTCTTTTGTGGGCACTTTATGATAAAATAAAGTTCTTATCGGTTTTCCATATTTATGACGATTTAACAAGAAGTAAGTGCTTTTGTAAAGCATATTTTGTACAGAGGGGTTATGTTTGTTTTAATAAATAAATAAACAGGATTGAATCCGATTTTTCGAGTTGTATGATCTATTGAGAATAAATAATCAAAGAACTTTGTTTAGTTGTTTCTAGTTTGGTTAGGACATTGCAAGCTTTAATCACCTGATTGTCTGATAATAAAGACGATTCCGTGCTTCGGAAGGCACGATAAGCCGTTAGTCCCGGCTGGCCTCTGGCAGTCGTTAAAGGAACACGTCAGAGGCCGAGAGGCGAAACTCTGACACCAGGGTGTGCATGGTCGATTGTCCGTGTCACCTACACGGAATGATGATGACCAAAGGATCTTTTATAATGTATATGCTAATCCCTAGACCGAGTGAAATTAGTTACAAATTATTTGAAATTATTAACAATAATCATTTGCCTATTTCCTTCACGAGATACGGGCTCGTTGATAGACATATAGAAATGGAGGATGTTAATGATGATGTAATTGTCGTAATTTATGAATTGTGGCAGAAATATGTAACTGTAGAAATTTTGCTTTCACAAAATATCATCATTTGTATTTTATAAAGAACATCACGTTTATCCCATTTTAATTCCAACAAAACCTCTCAACACTACACGGGAACTTATACCGGGTAATAAAGATGCTTACACCAAAATTAATTACCCATTAAAATCAACAACATTTATTTTAATGTTTTGTGTACAATACTCTTTACGATTCAAAATTTTCAGTGGCAATTCACGTAAACTCTTCAATGTATGCAGAATTAAGAAATTGAAATGTTGAGATTGAAATTTCATGGTAGAAGATCGAAGGGGGTTGTTCTTTATCGCGTAACGGCATCGACGTAAATTCTGACCGACGTTCACCAATCCACGGTGCTTTTAAATTGCTTGCAGTGGAATTTACAAGCAACTACTAATTCACTTTATACTTCTATTGCTTTTCTTCGAATTTACATATTTCAAAAATAAGTATTATCTTTTAAGTTATAATATGCCTTTATTTATGTATAGGTATATTTATAAAAAAAAAGTCGTGTATACTACACTTATAACTCAAGATCTACTGAATCAATCTCTCTGAAATTTTGTATGTACATAGAAGTATTGTAAAAGACTGAGAGGGGTATTTTTCGTCTCTGGAAAAAGCACTGTTCCCAAGTGGACACGCCGACAAAGCTGCGGGCCAAAGCTAGTTCACAATATATAACAAAATACATTATTATTTAAAAACGAATTCCTTTTCAATTTTATATTCACTCTTTTTTGAATCTGAATTCGTCACGTTCATATTTTGTTCCAATTCGTTCGTACGTTTCAATACACTAGTGAAATTATAGAATGTAGATACCTTCCTCAGTTTTCCCAGGAACTACAATATAGGTATCTTCAAGAAGGGCGTGTAAAGGACTTCATTTGAACTCAAAGTATGATTCTAAAAGGCTATTGTTACCTAGATGCACAAATCTGACCGGCGCTTTACCTGTTTCATTTATAATTCACTCGGTTACTTAGGAAAATGATGAGAGCACCCATTTTTTCAAGTGATGTATTTCAATAACACCTTTCACCAATGTAAATAGAGTCGATAAACCTATTTTACTGTTCAAATACAATTAGGAGGGTTGTTTGTTCAAAAGTATTGGGTTGTAAGGAAACACCTTACATCGTTGGTAAGCAAACAAGGTACACTTGGAATTCGGAGAATAAGCAACCGCGTTTGGTTTTGCATAAACAATACATTATTGGATTTTGCCATTGGTTTTTAAAAACTTTCTTCCTAATCCGAAAGTTTGTTTATTTTTGAAGTTGCCATGATACTGCTGCAATAAATTTATTTAGAAATAAATAATATCCTTACACTAAGGTATATTTTAGTTTAAATTTGCAAAATACATAAATAAACTTAATGAAAATGTCTGTATTAAATTTTAAAAACATCACATCATCGTTATGATATGATTTACGTTATAGTGTCTAGATAATTTGTTATGATCATGAGCTCATTTATTTTATAAAAAAAAATGTTGTTTCTATGTATTCCTACAAAATTGTAGCTGACGCATACGAGCAACCTCAGGGCTTAGCCAAAGTCACAATTTCAAAACGCTAACAAATGTCGACAAGAACAAAATGTATGCGGGATTGACATAAGCTGCTCTAAATCACGTAGTCGATCATGTCATTCCTATACATTTTATTCTTGTCAACATTCGTTAGCGTTTTGATTTTGGCTTTTACCAATCTATGTTTTACCAAATGTCACACATGTAATAGGTACCTCTATTGTTAAATGTATGTCATTATATGGAAGTCTCTAAATATATTCCAGCTGTTGAGTTTGTGCAAAAGTGAATCTTTCTGATTTATAGAGTTTTTTAAGTCTGTGATTGAAGGCAATATAGAGGAAAGATGGTGAAGACGTAGACCAAGAAGGGGTTTTGTAGAACAAATAAAGAAAAAAGTGGATTCCTGTCGTATCAAAATGTAAAAAGGCTAGCGGTAAATTTAAGATAGATAGAATAAGTCTATCAAGTAATAATTTTTTCATCATCATACTAACTAAATTTGGTACTTAATAAACTTTATAAGTGTTGGCCCTACTGTATTCAGATTCCTAAAATTGGGTTGGTCATAAACCAGGCCGAACCATGATATGAAAAGCAAAAAACAAAGAACTCTGGCAACCGTACCAAAATACCTATACTTTCGATAATCAAAAGCTCCGCTACAGCTATTTTGGTTCTGTTCATCATCATAATATCGAGTAGGCGTCACGGTCAATCGACCATGCACACCCTGGTGTCAGAGTTCTTCGGAATCGCCTCTCAGCCTCTGACGTGGCTCCTTTAACGACTACCAGATGGCAACCGGGACCAACGGCTTAACGTGCCTTCCGAAGCACGGATGAAATATTTATTTTTTATTTCGGTTCATTCCATTCATGATTAATTTCATAGGACAAAATACCTATGTGGCTTGTATACGGTGACGCTAAACATTTACATAGCAAAACGTTACTTCTCAACTCATTTACATAAAGCAAAGTGAACACAGCTCAGTTATCTAAGCTTGGGCGTAGTAATTTTGTAACATAATTTACGAAAATGTTGCTAGGAAACTTCGTTTTAATTTTACGACGATAAATATTGTTGCGTAAACGACAGTTTTTTATTGAGTTTGTAAGTTTTTGTCGAATAAGCTATGAACAAAACCACAGCAAAATGTAACAATTCTAACGAAATATACATTTATCTTAATTCTTGTCTCACTGACTGTACCAAGCGTTGATAAGGTTTAAATTTCCATACAAAAAGAGAATGGGACGAATTGCAGAATGAAATTCTGATTAATTTTGATTTTCTGCGTTTCGTCCCAAATGGGCCGTAGGTACATGGGACGAATTACTGAATTACTCAATGAAAAATACATTTGTAGATATCAATAGTATAGATAAATTAATATTTAAACGTGTTTATTCTTCACAAGATGGAGAAAACCTTATGTTGTTAAACCAAGCCACTTTTATTTAGTTAATTTAAAAAAACAGTGGCAATTAAAACAAAAAATTCCAAATTATCATTATCAAACGTTCATAATATAATTTAAAATAACCAAGCCGCCTGGTTCTGTTTTTGTTGTGTGTTTACCGGCAAGGCTTTTGTATGTAAATGTCGTAGAAGCGCCTAAGGGTTAAGGAGAGGCCTAGAAATCTTCTATATACTTTATCAGCATAAAAATGTACCAATATTAAGTTATTGGTATTGTATGCATTTTTTTTTAATTTAAAGGCATTTTTTTTAAATAAACTTTTTTTTCGTAGTACCTCGAACATGGTCGAAGCTAATAATTACTATTTCTCTTTCATACCTTTACACTCATACATATCGTGTGGATCTGAGAAAAGAAATATAATCAAAATCCGTATTAAATTTTCCTCACAAGGGAGACAACTTGTCTTCGGCTTGAGAGAAAGAGCTCCGTGGATTTATGATCTGTCTGGTACATACAGGGTGCTGCACAATGGTATGAACAGAGACATTTGCTGGAACTATTCAGAAATGTTTACACTGAAATGCTACGTGGAAAAATAAGAATTAATTAATTCATGAATTAATGTTTTGCGCTGAATAGATTTTCAATTGAATTACATTATTACCTTTGGTGGTCCCAGAATAACTTCAAGGCATTATGGATGAAAATTGTGTTTTTTCGTATATTTAGTAAGCATAGCTATTAAAACTTATTTTTACTTTTACGTAGCTTCTAAGCCCTAAATACTGATTACAGTGACTATTTTGCTATTTCAGACTGTATTTGGACCTCTAAGATGATGTCAGTTTACTAGATAACCTTTTTTAGCTAAAAGTTGAAAGATTACATGGTCAAATGAAGTTTAGTGAATAAATCATTTTAATACTATAAAAATTAAATAAATCAAAATAATTATTTGTGCCAATTCGATCTTAAAGAACTAGTATTCGAATAAAAAAACTTTGGTCAAATGAATAAATCATTAGTTACACCCACAAATAGTTCTCAGCGTAACCCAAAGGTTGACTGTGAGACAATGATCTTAGCATTTAATCCGCCTAGTGTTCCAGATTGTATTTCATGCAATAAAGGTTATATAAATAATTAAATTACCCATTACATACTAAGTAGTATGCTAATAACTAGTCCTAGAATAGCGTGTAACTGATTGTCGTCATATTTCTCATGTTATCTCGCGTAGCAAATCTGTAAGCGGAGAGATGAATTAGTTTTGTCAACATTAAGTGGTTAAGTTTTATCTATCTCGTTTTTTAGAATAATAACATTAAATTTTTACAGATTACAAATATTTAATTAGTTTTAGTATTTTTGTAGAGAAGCTTGATTTCATTAAAAAAGTAGGGGAAAAATACCCTTTCTTTATTCATTAAATTGGTTTTGGTATGGTTTTTCACAAGACAGACGTTTTATGTAATTCATTGGGTCCATCAAGTTTAGCAAATGGTTGTTAACAAAAACAACGGTGCAAAAGGTCGTTTCCTAGTCTTTAAGTGACCCACTGCTGGGCAAAGGCAATCTTTCGATACATCCATATCCACTCGTCTCTATCCTGAGCAACAATCAGTCCATTTTAATAATATCATACCAAGACTTTGACCGAATAGGATATGACGTAACGAAATTAATAACTGAGACTTCATGAACTAGCGGATAAAAAAAAAAACAAAATAAGTTAGTACGTATTTAAAGCACTGCAGATTGCAATATTGAGACATAAAAGTAAATAGAAAATTTTAAAACCTCAAAAAAGGAGCAAAAATGCATAACAGTTTGTTTCCAACCAGAATTATAACATTTTTATATTTTGCGAGACATTGCAAGCTTTTGCTAATTTACAAAGCAATTTCACGAGTTAAGTTCACAAAGTAAACATACTCATTGTGGAAACTTCTCTATTCATGAAACAATTTAAATAGCTGCCCTCTCTTAATATGAATTCAGAAAAATATTCATAAGAGTTGACGCACGCTGCGGAAAATCTGACGGCGGCTTTTACCGAAAATATTCATAAAAACTGACAATATTTTAGTGTGTGTAATCGGATGTTGTTTTCGATTTAAATATTTTATTATAGAGGGTAACTTTTTAAAATATCTGTCAAACTTTATCTGTGTTCAGTTGGTGAAAGTCTACATTTTTCTAAAGAAAATACGTTATAAAAAAGTGACTCTGTATCTATTGGTATACATACCTGTGTTTACAAAAATGACAAAATAAAAGAATTTCTACAAATGTTTCAGACAATTATTATTTTTAGTTTGTACAATATGGGTTGATTAGATTTTTATTACATAATTTTAGCTTTTTATTATTTAGTAGTAAATAATAAAAAAATAAAATTGTAAATAATTTACTGTAAATTATAAAATTACGCGTTAACTAATATAATGGATTCAAACAAGGAATAATAAATGTGATATCGACGGTTGTAATCCTACAAAAATCAAAATCGAACTGTCCATTCTATTATTTTTACTGCCCAAAAAACGTGTCCAATACGAAAAGAGAGACCTAAACACAAGATTGTAACTCAAGTAAAATGTATTGCTCTTCCAAAGTTAGGCAATAAAACTGTATTCAAAACATCGTAAGTCCAATTTTGTTATTCCCATATTCCTAACAGCTCTAATTCGCGAGACGAAAGTTGACATATAATTCAACTTTATCACTTACTCGCTACCGTAATAAATCGAATGCGACAGTTTACGCACTACGTCGCATGAGTAGGGTCGCCTTATTCATAGACCAAAAAATCAGTTCAGGCCAGTATAGGGAAAAAAGTTTTTTCAATCCGCTGGTCACATCATTTGTTTTTATTTTTAGGAAGATGGAATGCAATGAAAAATGATACAAGATGTGGCTGTGAGAGTAACAAAACAATGATGGTGGACATGGATGGTTTACAGGTCATAGTGCTTACTGTAATCTGTGAGCAGGCTCGAAATGAGTGAGCAAGCGAGATGGCGCAATTATTATTAGACATCTAGCTTAAATACCATAGATTTAAAAAAAATGCGTCGCCGCGCGCGATTCGAACTTCTTTGTTGGATACACTCGTTTTGGGCCTGCTAAGTAGATCATGGTAACTTCCCCTCCTGTTGTATCCCTCTTTTTTCGTATCCTGCATCATTGAGGACTTAATGGAGAAAAGTCGCAGAGGAGGCCTCTCTTTGACTTACTTCTTACCATTGATAAAAAGATTTTACAAACCGTACTTAATAATTATTGTAAATATATTGACATTTGTGTTACGCCTGTAAATGTTGATTTTGGAACTAGTCGGGGGCTAGACGGAAAAAATTAAGACCAAAAGTTGTAATGACATTTCTCAAGATTGTTTATAAAAAAATTGTTAAAGAAATAAAGAAAATAGTTGTTAACTGTTTGCTTTTAAAAAGCGTGTGAGAATATCTAATATTCTCTGTATGTATCTTAGTATATTTTGCAAGCACTACGTGCTTTCGTCATAAATTGCAAAATAAACTTCATTATACACAGATTTTTAAATGAAACTAAACCTTATTTTTATGACATTAAGGCAAAATATTGCCAAATGAACTTCACATTTACACGACTTTTCACTTAATTAAACGGGAATATATTACAAAATCCCGCCACCTAATTATATAATTAGATTCGCGGAAATTCTCCAACATCAATATTGAGTTGGTTGAAAGTACGGAATTTTAATGATCCCGTTATTCAATTACATGTTTCTTAAGAAAACAGTATCTTTAAACATTTGTTTTATATACCTACTTACAAAAATATGAGAAAGATAATAAAAGCAATTTTTTTTATAAAATGTTGATTTCGCCTTAGAATTTCGGGGGTCTGTAGAGTACAAACTAAAAAATAAATATTTCAAAAATCGTGAACATTTTTATATACCTATAGTTTATTCACCCAGGATGTATTTCAATTAAAGTATAATGATTGAGATGTTCATGTCATATTGTAGTCACATATGGATTCAGTCTCTTATGTACACATTTAATAACTGTTGATTGACACGAACTACACTGATAATAAACTTCAATGATAATTTAATGATAGTTGTTTGTGAGTTGTTAAGTGTATATTGCTTTTTGCATTTGTGGTTTTGTCACGCCACTTTTCCGTATCATGACAAGATTTCATCTATCTGTTTTAAAAAGAGAGGATTTATTTATTTTTTTATGTATACAAAAATACGAATATAAGATAGAATATAAAACATAATGAGTACAAAGGTACCTACTAATTATTTCAATAGAAATCTCTTCCATTAGACCCGTGAGAGTAGAGTAGGGTGTGAGTGGTAGAGCGAATAATATAAAATTTTCTGTAATCGACGTATTAATAAGATGAAACCTGGGAATTGGCAAATAACCAGGAAATTAAAGATGTAGACTAAACAATAGGCGACTTCAAAGCACCCAGAATTCGCTAGTTTGGCAAAGTTGAATGGGTGTGTTAGCTTGTCTTAAATCTCAATATTTACTTCTGATTCTGTACCACCAGCTTAGATATAAAGTACATAATGTACTTAAAATTCCAGCTCAATATTTAAAACTATCGACCCGCCCCGGCTACGCATGGGTATAAAAACCTTCCTCTTGATTCACTATTAAAAAAAACCGCATCAAAATCCGTTGCGTAGTTTTAAGATTTAAGCATACATAGGGATATAGGGACAGAGAAAACGACTTTGTTTTATACTATGTAGTGATTTTACTTTTAGGATTTTATTCCAACATTATTTTATGTGAAACCAAATAATGACCTTAAAGTATATCTTGAACCTTTGCTTGTACTTGGCTTGACACGCTTCCGCATGTCTAGACACCATTGTCGATTTTACTATGTAACATATACTCCATACATATAGATATATATATAGTACTAGCTGTTCCCCGCGGCTCCGCCCCGCGTGGTACTCGGTTATATCGCGCCCAAAAGTAGCCTATGTTTGACCTCAGGTCGTTTACTACATCCCTACCAAATTTCATCACAATCGGTCCAGCAGTTTAGCCGTGAAGAGGTGACAGACAAGACAGACAGATAGACAGACAGACTTTCGCATTTATAATATTAGTATGGATTTAATAATAGACATACAGTTATTCTAACAACACATTGATAAAATCAAGTTATACTTAATAAAAGGCAAGCGTGTTTTTCCTGTCCTATCATTAGTAGAGATTAGGTTTGATAGCAATGGCGTGTTCATTGTATATTTGTTTGTTTGCTCTCATCGCTACTGTGTGTTCACAGATGATGGATACACCTATTGGTGAGTTTTTGTGTAACATTAATAAGAAACTTATGGCGAAAACTATACCAGCAGACGTATTTCCGGACACATACAATTTTGGTCTTTTCAAGTCTAGAGTGAATTGGTTATTAATGTGCCAGCGAGCATCATTTTAGACCACATCTGCATTTAACACCAGGTGGGGTCGTGGTCAGTTGCTGGACATTGTGAATAAAAAAAAAGAACTTATTCATTAATATTTAATTGTATTTCTACAAACTACTGTGCGTCTAATGTTGTAATACTACTGGAAAGTTTTCTGCAAAGAATATGGTTCATTTGAAATAACTCGTCTTGAATAAACAAAGTATACCCATTGTTGTTCTTGACATTGGCCCTTTATTGTTTCGTTTTTGTTTTGTCTAATAATAAAGAAAAGTGTCAGATTATTAGGATATATAAAGGCGTATATCTTATCTGAACCAACGGATACAATGTGCCATCCGATGTGAAGGGCTGACCATTATGTGATCGTAATCTGCTCAAGAAAAATTCATTCCTATCTAGGTTGCTTAACGTGCATTAGCTCTATCAATACTCCCTTAGTCTACATTTATCCTAAACATTTCTTTTCCACATCAAAGTGAAATAATGAAACAATTTTCTTTGTAGCTTGTCCAGAAAATGATAGATACTACAGATGTGTTTATGAAGTCTGTCATAAGACATGTGAAGACATGCGGAAACCACCTATGTGTCCATTAATGTCACTTACTTGTTACGATCCTGGGTGTATCTATAATATTGGTTACTAGCGACCCGCCCCGGCTTCGCATGGACATAAAAACCTTCCTTTCACATTTTTTTATTAAAAATTTTCCATCACTTTATCTATTAAAAAATCAAATCAAAATCCGTTGCGTAGTTTTAAAGTTTTAAGCATACATAGGGATATAGGGACAGAGAAAGTGACTTTGTTTTATACTATGTTGTGATTTGAGAAACAATCAGTTTGTGTTAATATTGGAGAATGTGGTGAGTTAGGCTTTGTATTAAGAAAATGCACTGTCTGTTGCGCATAGATTTCCCTAGGGGCTATTTGTGGAATAAGAGATGCAAAATAACAAAAGTGTAATAAATATTATATTTTTCGTAGTGTAACTATAATACTAAAATAATGAATGAAAATATTTTGAAGCAGTGTTACAGTAGATATTGTTTTTGAGATTCGATTAAAACAGCTAAAATAGTAGTTGTTAAAGAATCATACGCTGTTTATGTATCCCATATCACATCAGAGGTTCCTATTCGTATTTTTTTTTATTTAAATAAATTCATAGACACAAGAGAGAGTAATAATTTATTATTTATATTTTTTGGCTGGAAGAAATCTTTTCCTGGGATAAGTCGCCGTTGCATTTATCTTGTACTAGCCGTTCCCCACGGTTTCACTCGCCATTAGTGTGTGTGTACTATAGCCTATAACCTTCCCCAAGAATCAGGCTTTCATATACAAAAAGAATTTTGCAAATCCGACCAGTAGTTTTCAAGTTATAAGCGATCAAATAAACAAACAAACTAACTCTTCAGCTTTATTATATTAGTATAGATAATGTACGTTTGTTTTTTTTATGCAGTTATAAAAAACAAAAATTTTGTTGGAAATCCGATTTTAATCACCAGTAATTTAAAAACCATTTCAGATTGCCCCCCAAATGAGAAATACTACAAATGCAGCCTCGAGGTCTGTTATACGACCTGCCAACACCTCAAGACACCACCGCCGTGCCCTTCCATCGCTGAAGGTTGTTACCATCCAGCTTGCTTATGTGAAATGGGTTACTTGAGAAACCAACAAGGAATGTGCGTTGCTATCAATGAATGTCAATAGAAGATTACAAATATCGTGAAATTCATGTAAATTATTCAAAAAAAACTAAAACAACAGTCCATGATAGTAATAACCTTTTCCCAGGACCACATTTCAGAATTTCCAGCTTCACTTCCACAATTGTCCAATAAATGCTATTTTTAAATACTAAAGTGTTGGTATTCTTCCATCTGTCTTCCAGATTTAGCAACCTATACTTTGTACGCTTTTAATTTTGTTAAGTGTCATATGACATTTTATTTTAAATAAATAATCTTAGTAGCCGTTTTGGGTATACTTCCTTAACATATAAGGAATAATGTTTGTGTGAATATGTGGTTATCCAAAAAATCAATATGTGATTTATTTAACTTCACGTTTATGATTTGTACATAATAAAGGAAGAATCAATTGTTATATTGAATGTTTGATTTTCAAGTACTTACCAAATTCCATTGCGTGCTTTCGCCACCAGTATGTGTTAACTTCTGCCGGCCGGCCACTTACTACTGTTAGTCCCAACATGCCCGCCAATATTAGTTTGCACACACATTCCTTGCGACACATGCTTCCTCCCTCAGGCACCAAGTTTGATTTACTGCAAGAAAATATGTATTTTACATTGATTTGGAGTTAAAAAATATATAAGTTATGCTTGTCACACTCAAAGTAATACTTTTACAGTGTGTTTTGAATATTTAAGTGTTCTACTCAACAATTTGGAAAAATCTATATAATTCAACAAAAAAAAAACATCAATTGTCTCACATCATAGCGGCTTTATACTATGGCTGGTGAAATTATCTTTCGGAAACTGAGGCTTCTATTTCAAACATATATCACTATCAGAATATTCATTTCATTTGTAAACCACAAGTGTTTATATACATATATCTAGTACTAGCTGTTTCCCGCAGTTTCCATCGGTGTGTATGTACTATATATAACCTATAGCCTTCCCCAAGAATCAAGCAATCATATACAAAAAAAAAAATCAAATCTGACCAGTAGTTCCCAAGTTATAAGCGTTCAAACAAACAAACAAACTCTTCAGCTTTATAATATTAGTATAGATTAGTATACTCGACTCACTTGAAAAATAATAATCTGTATCTATTGTAAGTAAAAACACATTTAAATACTATAGCACCAATTTTATTGTTAAAAAAAAACATAGCATGCAAAAATACAACACAATCTTTTGTCATCTCCAGCTCTCCAGGGCCGTTGTAATAGTCTTGCGCCTCGCGGACGTGTATTAAAAGAAATATCATTTTACTAATGCACTGTATGTAATGCTCCATCAACAAAAACTTGAAACACGGCCTTGAGGGCTCTTTTGTTGCCCCTCAGAGGCTCTAGGGGTGTTGACGTGTATGAAAAATGTTTATACTAAATATTTGGACACATTTTTAGGATCCTGTATACAAAAATGACAAAATAGAACAAGGATCACTTTTTTACTGTGCTAAGATTTTTTTTTGAGTGATCCGACATCAGTTAGTTCAGGCAAACTACTTTGAAATTCAGAAAAAATAAAATAATGTCTAGAAAGATGTAATGGAAATAGCTTTTTTTATATTTTAAAATCAAACAAATCAATTTCAACATTTATCCAATACTTTTTTGGAGATAATAAATAAATAGACTCGAATTTCAGAGTATCGTGTCTATATAAAACCATAAAATATTTATTTCGTTAACTTGAAGCTTTGTAGAGCTTCGGTAGTCTGCCGTAACCGCAAAATAAATTTTAGCTTCATTATATTCAACGAAATTCTGTCTTTATTACAAAGGAATAGATGTTAGTATAGCCCGGAATGGGTATAAAGAGAAATCATGGTTATTTCAAGACTTGACAAAGTATTCGTCTCCCAGACAATAGGAGGAATTCGACAAAACGCAAGATAAAGATGAAATATAATTTTGATAATGGAGTCAAATTTGTTTCTTTGTGTTTACTTTCTCGTTTAGTTTTGAGTTCCGGAAAAACTTTACCTTTCAATTAAATTTGCATGATGACTTATATTGACTAACGCCCGAATACTCAAACGCTACTCAATTTTAAGAGCTGTTCAAGTATCATGCTGTCACTGTCATATCGTTGACGTTCAGTACGACAGCATGATACTTGAGCAGCTCTCAAAATTGAGTAGCGTTTGAGTATTCGGGCGTTAGTGTCCCAAAGCTTGCAGATTTGGCAGAGGGCGTTCACCATCGCCATTTCGATTTCTCTTGGCCCACGTTACACTTAAAACCATGTTATTCAGCTTCGATGCGATCGTGCATCACAGGTCTGTTTGGTACGGCCAACTATCTGATGTCTTGAGGGGTCCACTCCAGAGCTTATTTCGGGATATGTGTGGAACCCAACACCTAAGTATGTGGCCTAACCATGACCATTGACGGTGGATGATCTGAAGATCTACATACCTAAACTTAACCTTAAATTATCTTATTATCAAGAATGTTGAAGAATTTTCAGCGATGCAAATCAAAGCTACTCTATGATACACATTATTTACTTAAAGAATTTTTTATATACTGGAGATAGTATAATAATTTTACAGAATTATTGTATAAAGGAAACCTCTGCATAATATATAAAAGAACTACTCAAGCAAAACCTATCCAAGCAGCTAACTAGTGAAATACCTACCCAAAGAATTTCGAATCGGCGCGGTCTCTCTACCGAGGCAATTTTTTTTTTAATCTATGGAAATACCTAATAATATTTACCTATTCAAGCAAGCTAGTACCAACATGCGATTTGTAGCCAGTCACCAGCAAATGCTATTAACAACCATTGGTCTTGCTTGAATAGTCATTCAGCACACGGATCTAATAAATTGCTATAGCTCCCTAAGGAATCGACCACACTGCGAGAATTCCCAATACCTTTACTTCTTAGTGTAAGGTTCAATAGATGTACTGTGTTAACCTGTTTACTCTCTTATACTACCTACCTAATTATAAATTATTTAAACCGAATATGTTTTCTAGTTGCATATTCCGCTTTCACTTTAGAGCCCAAGGTACGCTTTTAATCATGGTTCCAGAGTTTGATAGAGTTCAGAGTTGCAACGGTCACAATGAAGTGATTGCCGTCTCGATATCCGGAAAGATAATATTCAGCAGTGAATATGTATAATTATATATTATATATATATATATATATATATATATATATAATTCGCATATTTTGGTAATAAGTAAATAGCAACGTACGCATAAAGAATTAAATTTAGTGGATATTTAGAACTCGAGTTAAATAGCTTTTACTTACTAAATATCTACATGAAAATAACTGTCGTCAACATTTTTTAAAGGAAATAAAAGTGGGTTTTTATTAAAAGAGTGTTTTGTTATGAAACTCTTGACAATGTGGTCCCAGTCTTATTAATAGCAGTAAAGAACTGGTCTTTGATTCTGCAGATCCGACTACATATGTCTGTGTTCAGTCTGTCTGAAAACAGCTTAAAGAAATTCTTAGAAAAATATAACGTCGAATCGTTTCTGTGCTTCAAAGTAAAGAAAAACTTAGAATTTACCTCTTCGAATAAAAGCGAGATTTCACATAAAAAGCAAACTATTATTGAGTCAAACGTGTATTAAGATACCCTAATACTGATAATTATTTATTTTATTGTGATCTATTCAAAAGATTAATGCATTACTTCGAGAAAGTCAAAATGACATGTACTTACCAAATTACTTTGCGTGCTTCTGTCACCAGTTAGTTCATGCAAACTACTGCTGGCTGGCGCCCACCCACTACTGTTAGTTTCAGCATGCCCGCTACTATTAGTTTGCACACACATTTCTTGCGATTCATTCCTGAAATAGGTACAATTTGAAACTTTTAGTTATTATAAGACCTTACTGAAAGTTTTGTATCTGACGGTTTAACATGCCCCGCCCGATAGACGGACGGTATAATAGTATTACACTGCGTATGGACAAGGATGGTATAATAGCACAATATTAGGTAAAACAGTAAGTGGGTCATAAAAGTCAGAGCTCTGCGTGTACAAGTTTATTTTCATATTTCCTTAGATAACCTAATGAAGGTGAAAGAAAAGAAAATATGAAGAAAAATCATAAGCAACTTTTTAGTTGGGAGTTGCGACAGCCAGGAGCGAGGGACTAGTTTTCACAAAACTTTTTAATAAATCCCGAGGAGACAAAAACGTAGTTTACCTTAGTAGTTTTTCTTATGCTACATTTTATAAATAACTTTTATGGACATTCTTTTCTAGAAAGAACGACATCACACAGTGGTGATGAAGTTTGATTTTTTTTGAAGATTTATACCGGTAAAATATCAGCGTTCCATATTTGAAAATATTAAGTTTCGTATTCGTTATTTAAAATATGTGTGCACGAAATAAAATCAATGATAATACTAAAGTATTTTATTGGCAGAATTGGTTCATTTGCTTGATTGCTAGAAAAAAATATACAGATACCAATTATTAATAAATAAAAAATATGTAATATATGTATACCCCCTAAAACGAATAAAAGTGGCAAAATATGAAAATAAAGAACAAACATCATTAAAAATAGGCCCCGACTCAGCATATGCTGAAGGTACATAACATCCAGCGCTGATCTTTCATCGTCGGGACCTCTTTCTGAATGAAATTGTGTACGTGTTTATTTATATTTTGCTTTTTGCCAAAAATTTTCGTTCGGTTTGAGGCATTTTTTTTTAATCTATGCGCTTTGCAGTATTTTAGGTAGGTATATGATAATAGTTCTTTTAGGTTTGATTTAAATTTTATTCGATAAAAGAACTCTTCAATAACTAAACTACTAACACAATTATAACAACATTGTTTTATTATGTCAGTTACCTAAATATAATATGAAAATAGGAAACAAAGCAACTTTTAATAGAATCGGAATTACCAACATCCCCAGAGTCATACATCCCTGTATCTCAAATCAAATCTAACCACAATGCCCCAGTTATTCAGTGTTGCCACTTATTCAAATCGAGACAATGAGTCGCACAAATTATATAAATAAGCCATATTATAACTTATCCTCTTCTACCGTAGATTCAAATTTGAATGGTAATGCAAAGGAAAAAATATTTTTCTAATGTGCAATCTCGACGAAAATTGTTTCATAAGTTCACAAAAGACAAACGAGATTTTTGAATATTCCAAACGAAAACAAGTCTTTAATATTATCATGTAACGTCAAACAAGAATAATATTATATCTTTATATTATATCCTTATATATATATATATATATATATATATATATATATCCTGTTAGGCATAAAGTAAAGCAGACTTCCCAAGAAATTCTGTTACGTTCATGATTTAAAAATTTAACAGCTGTTACAACAAAGTATCTATTTTTTTTAAGTTACTGAAAACTGATCTATATGTTTCAAGAGCTACCACTACCATTATTGGCATCAACATAATCAAAAACAATAATGTGTCTATCTTATGAGTTCTCGTAAAAAATTTATATCTTTTTTATTTAAGGGTTTTCTTTTAAATGTGGTGCGTCTGAACTAGGAGTTTTTTTAAAGTTTAATGAGCGTATGAGCAATTCACCCACATTTCTAATGAGGTGAATGCAAATAAATTGAAAATAATAATAATTGGAGCATTTATTTTTAATAACTTAATTAATGTAAACAATACTTCTACAACTAACGGTATTTCCGTTAAACAACTAAGGGTATTCTGTACCAGTCAACTATTTAAAACAATATATACAAACACTGCTAGTTATAAACAGGTTTATAGTAATGTACACAAGTATTTAAAATTTATTGTTGCAAACAGCAAGTCAAGGTTGAATGACTAACGCTATTAAATGCACCGTGAGTGGTAACACCATAGATATCAGTAACAGATGAGAGATAGTCTTCCAGTGATTAGTTTTAGGACATCGATGCTACAATATTATGTCTATCCCACTGTGTACATCCATGACAGATCCATAACCGCCACATCATATTAAATGGGTAATATTCGTTGCCTTTTAAATGTTCATTTGTATACATTTACCCTTTTTGTCGATCACTCGGATTTCAATCATCATCACCATATCAGCCTCACAATAATAATAAACGACATAACCCTTTAAACGTAGGTACCTACTTACGATAATAACAAAGTATCCATACAGGACCTCCATTTTATCTTGACTATGTCGTTAGTCGGTAATTAATTATTTCACATAATTTTCAAATAACCCATAATAAAAATATTAATCCAGCGAATTTTAAATTCCGAATCATGTTTAAACGTTAATGGTGCAATTACCCGAATAATTGCGGCAGCCTGAGCTCTGAATTATTATGAACTATATTCTGTGACAAAACATTGTTAGTACAGAAACAAATCCTGATTAATTTGAGCACTATAGTTGCAAAATAACTCAATCAAACAACGTGTTATTTCATACAACATATTGTTCTCCTTCTATACGTCCTTCTCTATTATTGGAGATTGGCCATCAGCCTCAGTAAATATAGATGTAAGAATATCTTGAGCTTTTAAATAGAAGCAAACCT
The DNA here is from genome assembly GCA_947044815.1 of Apomyelois bistriatella. Classification (NCBI taxonomy): domain Eukaryota; kingdom Metazoa; phylum Arthropoda; class Insecta; order Lepidoptera; family Pyralidae; genus Apomyelois; species Apomyelois bistriatella. The sequence continues at coordinate 9,537,761 of OX345696.1, forward strand.
CAACGTACACTTGACTACCAAATTATAATAAAATTATAGTCAGTTTTATAAACTATTATTTCTATAAACCTTAAATTATAATATATTTGCCAGTTTGATTTTCCTTTTTTCTTATTTTTTTCCGTGGTCTATATATTTTGAATCAGTGCTTGTTACTGCTATGCGAATTTTAGAGTACTCCCAACTGTAATAGCTATTATGCAGTGTTAATATTGCAGCTCATTAAAATTAGGTACTTCGGCAGATTTTTTAAATTATAAAATTTAAAAATCTCATGTTCGTTTATCTTCCACATAATTATACTTAAATGAGCAAAAATATAATTTATTTTAGTCATTAAATTTAAAAAATATTTGCCTTAAATTTTTTCTGCATCAGAAGTGTTAAGTACCAAATTCAATTATTTCTATACGAATAGGTTCGAACTGCATGTATATTTTTTCTTGATCATTTCTATAGAGTTCTAAAATTTCTATTGAGAAGCAGTTAATTAATTTTATCAATCAAAATAAGAACATATTATTTCTCCAAGTTTTTTGAATTTCGACTCCATTACAATAGGTCAACTATCAATTAAAAAAATAAAATTTGAATTCACGACAGCGTGATTTAACTGAGTCGCTTGTCACGATCACGAGGGATTATTAAAACTTCCATCTCATAATAAAGTTTCATATCGAGAGCGCTGAGTAGAATTTTTCAGCGGCCATCTTTGATTGCATTGATGCAATGTAACGACCCATTTTAAAATTCGAATATAGCATTGTATTGGATACGCTTTGTATAATTGCTCTGCGATTATATTGATTGCAATTAACTGATTTGCAGTTATTTTATGTGTCAATTCATGATTGTAATATGTTTTGATTGTAATACTTACTTGCCATGGCATACCTATATAAATTGACATTATTATTTTTAATTTTATGTACTGAACTATGCAACTAATATAATTTAATCTGAAGCCTTTAACGGGACTGTAGATACAATTTAAGTTAATAATTTTTTTGTCTGTAATATTTTTTGTATTATTGTCTAATATTATTGTGCACTTGTTATATGTATTATTTAGTCTAAAACAAAATTAATAATTATTATTATTATATCTTCTGTTTTGTCCTAAATGCCCAACCACCTGCTTCATCATTTATGTAGCATACTCATAAATGCTACATAAATGAAGAAGTTTGTTTGTTTGTAATAACTTTATTGCACAAAATAAACAAAAGCATATTACTCATGATAAATGCAAATATCAATATAAAATTAATTAATGACAATTTTTTGAATTTAAAAAAAATGCAGCGAATTTATGGGCTATAACCTACTTTCGAACGAGGTATGGCAAGTTTATTTATTATATCTTGTTTTATATCTCTTTTAACTGTTAGTTCGTACATTAACTCCGACATTGTAACAGTTAACGTGCTGTTCAGACGTACAGTATAGCATCCTAGACTGAAAAAAAAAATAGTTTCTTCTTGCGTGTCGATGTTCACCTTATAAACCTTTGGATGCCCAAAACTTGACCACCCTTACAGCGTTCGTTCATTGACAAATTTTATCGTTAATAGTAATCTAAAAACCTTAAATAATGTAAATATTTCAATATAAAAAATAATATTTCTATATTACCTACTTGATATGGCTTAGTTGGCAAACAAGCAAATGACAGAAACCTTCGGAAATTTCGACATCAACTAAAGAAATTAGTTAGGAACCACCTCGATTGAGCTATCTTTCAAACAAGCAAAAAGAAAAGACGGTCCATACGTTTCAGAAACTATACGTACACATATATAATTACGTCTTTATCCCATACGCGGTAGACAGAGCCTTGAGCCATAAGACATTAAGCCACGTTTAGCATGATGATAGTTGAAACAGGAAATCAAATAGTGATGGGTTGCTAGCCGCATCGCCTATATTATGATTCCCCCATTCGCCTAATCCCTCAGTCGACTTTTACGGCTTGCGCGGGAAGCGAAGCAGCTGGTACATGCTATGTTTTTTTTCTCCCAGACCAGCATGGAAGGTATTAAGAAACTATGATAGACTTACGCCCGAATACTCAAACGCTACTCAATTTTGAGTGCTGTTCAAGTATCATGCTGTCACTGTCATATATTTGACGTTCAGCACGATAGCATGTTATATATATAAATATATTGAGATGTTTACAATCCAGAATTATTTAGACGATTGAAAATAGAATTTGCTTGGAGAGCGGCCCATCCACTTACGAATTCGCGATTCTCTAAACTTGATTCCTTGGAAAATAGCCTGTTTATCCGATCCTTTGCACGTCCGGATGCGCCAGCAGACTCGGATTTATTTTATCAGATAACGGATGCATTAGACCGAAAGAGCGTTTAACTATAAAACATTTAGCCTAACGGATTTAGGTTTTGTAAGAATTTGTAGCGTTACTTTCTTCTCCTGTGCTTACTGTCTAGCCTACCTACAACTAATTGATAGCTAAAAAATAACCAGTTCAGGTAACTGAACTATTATCGTTTTTTTTTTTCTATGTAGAAACTTGTTAAACTGTTATATCAAATTTAAAACTATACGCCGTAGTTTATAATTTTCTTTTGACTATAATATATATTTTTATATTTTAGTTATCTGAGAATTTCATGAGTTTTTTGAGTGTGCAGCTCCTACCAACTTTATGCATTTAGTGTTTAGATTTCATATGTCGTTTGGAATCTCATCAAAATATTGCTATTACATAATTATCGTAAACGATCCAATGAATAAGGTAGAAATAATACAATCCTTATCATAACCGAATGTATCATTGATATTTCGTAACAAAAAACACCGGTTTTAGTACAAAATGTCTTACCTTTTATTGACAAGCCAAATCTAAAAAGGAATCCGAACATAATAGAAGAAATCATAGGAAATGAGATAAAGAAAAGGCTTTCGATATAATTCTGAGAAAACAAACCAGTAAAATAAAATCGAAGGGCGATACTGCGACTTACACCGACTCAAGTTAATTGAGATTTAATACTTTACTAAATCAAAAACACATTTTAACTAATAGGTTAGAATGTTTTTCAGGTGGTGTATTTCTGAGTTTAAAATATTGATCTGTCAAATTTCTGCAAAACCCGCTTAAAAATTTAAGCGTGACTGTGTAACAAGTTTTTTTTTAAGTTTTAAGGTATGTTGTCTTAGTTGGAGGAAGAAATAAGAAATTACGTTAATGGCTAGGGCTTCAAAGTCTAGCTAGTTAAGCGACCTGGGTGACGCTAAGATGATGATTATGATAACTTATTTAAAATTACAAAATTACCTACTCTCATTTATGAGAATGATAATATATTATTGTTTGGTTCTAAAGAACCAAACAATAATATCATTTGATCGAACAATAGAGATAGGCCATTTGTATTGTATTGCCAACACGCTAGCCGTATTTTCGCCCATTTATTTTTAACCTTCGTTTTATATAAGGAAATCTTGTCAATGAAAGGTTGCAATACCTTATGGATCCTTAGCATAACAAAGATGGATTATATAGCCTTTAAGTAATATTAAAGCGACGAGACGTTTTCTTGTAAATTTATTCCTTTATGAATACTATTTTTGTACGGATAAAGAGATAAGATTTGAGTTTAGTAATTTCTGGACTAGTCTAAATTAAAATGGAAAAACACCACCATTTATAGTATCATACGTGTATTTCTTAATTGATACCAAAATATAATACATCCATACTTAATATTATAAATGCAAAAGTCTGTATATTTGTTAAACTTTCACAACTAAACCGCTAGATCGATTTTAGAGAAATTTGGTATGGATATAGTTAAGGACCAGGGTTGAAACATAGATACATAGCATTTTGGGTGCGATATAACCCACTTTCACGCGGGCTAGTATTGCTATAAATGGATAAGTTCGACTGGAAAATTATGTCATATAATTTTGATGATATAAGATCAATTGTAACAAAAATCTAATATAAATACAAATGCCTTATTGAATAATGTAATTTTCTTAATTTTTATTCCATTGCTTAATGTTAATTACAATAAATTAATTAAAATGATTGAGTGTTGCGGTTAAGGACAATTTGACACGTAATGGTCACGCGGAAGTTTTGAACTCAGACGTGCTATTTTTACCCGACTGTCAAGGAAGGGTTTTTCCTTGTTGCAAAATGTTTGTTGTTTCTATTCTACCAAACGACGTAAATGATTTATCCTATTATTTTCTTCTGACAAATCCAAATGTCTGATAGTTTTTTGTAGTAAAAATTGGCGTTAAAATATGGGTCTAATATTTCTTGGGGTTTAATAAAACGACTAGAGAAGTTTTTCTTTTTTGCTGGCGAAGCGGTTTAAAAATAAACATTACCAGGGAAGGTTAGGTTAAGTTGTTACCTCTTATGTATCTCCAAATCCATAGGTTTAGCAACTGCCTTTTCTATTAGCATATCTTAGTTGGTACTCTCATCCATACTCCCGCATTTCAGCGGGTGCTCAATATGAAATACGCCCAAGAGTGGACAATGGCTAGTGAGAAAGAAAATAACGTAGTCATAGGTAACATGTAAGTAGATAGTGCCTGTGATTTAGAACACTAAGATATACTAAATCTACTAAAGTATTAATTCAAATATTGAATTTATACTTGAGTGGTTTTTTACCTAACGAATTTGGCCAAAAAAATCTGGTTTTGTTTACACTTTTGTAAATATGTGTCGGAGAGAGAGAAATAAGTGGGCCAAGTGGAAGTCAGGATGGATGGCTCCGAGCATCAGATAGGGTCATAGGATGGCTTTTGTGGGCAACTCTTTAACCAGAGTGACAGATCACTAAAATAGTAACTTTACACAGTCTTACAAAGGTGAAGCTAGGGCATAATTGTCCCGGTAGAGGGACAGTAACCCGAATCACGGCTAAGGCAGACGCCCACGCCCCGCGTCTACAGTGGCTCACAGCACAATAGTCTACCTGAGCCTCCTCCGTGCTAACACAACTGATAACCAACAGAAATTGGTGAAATCAAGGGTACACAGACACTCGCGCATCTAGGCGCCTCATCACGTGACTTTTGAACACCAGGCTTCTCGCCCATTGGACAACAAGGGATAGTTAGCTTCTGGCAATAATCACACAACCATGTGCACGGGTAACGCTTAAACCAATTTGCGTAAACTATTATCTTATAGATCTATGATCCGCTTAATTAATCACGATACGTATTTCGACCCGAGTGCGCTTGCCCGACGCCATATTCAAAGTGAACGTTTATTTCAATTCCCAACCCCTACTACTATGACATTTACATCTGACAATGACACTCCGTGTTGCCAACGACACTTTACTCGATTTAGATGTTACGTTTAGATTTTTACTATCTGACATATGTATTACGTGGTTAAAAATAAGTAGTACGTGTGAGTCAACCTTACCTTAAGGATGTCTAACTGAGGAAATATAGAGTAAATCATTATTCATGAATCAAAGTATGAAGTCACAAGGAAAATTAAAACAAAATGAATCAAAAGTGACCAGTAGTTTAGTTTGGCTTAGACTGTGGTGGCAAACAGTTGTATTATAATGACAAAGATAGTGATCTCATTGATACTAACATTTTGGATTTATTTTATTCAAAGTGAAGGTAAGTTTAATTTTTTTACTATATATTTGTTTGTGGTCAGTTATGAATAAATGAAATGAAAAGAAAATTTTTAAACCATAATAACCATAGAAGTCACGTTAAAGATAATGCCTACATGCTGAGCTTTCTTTTATTCTTAAACCTTTTTGTTTTGAATTTTCAAAATATAAGAAGCAGAGAACTAAAATCCCAACTATTATTATAAATGCCAAGGTGAGTTTGAATATTTGTTTGTTTTTGTACCTCTTCACGCCCTATATACTTAACCAATCTGCCTGAAATTTCGCATACACATAGCTAAGAGTATTGAGAAGGACATAGGATACCTTTCATTCCGCGGAAAAGCACTGTTCCCGAGAGAAATTAATGCGGGCGAAAGCTGGTGTTTTAAAAATGAACAAAATTTTTATTCCAAGTGGTGAAGCGTTCAACATGCGGCCACAATGAAATGCAAGTGGAATGTGCACACTGCGGCCCTAAGACATGCGACGATCTGGGCTATCCGATCCCCTGCTCAGGAGCCACGGGCATATGCAAGTCGGAATGCGTCTGCGTCGACGGATATGTCAGAGATGTTAATGGCACTTGCATACCGAAGTTTGAATGCCGTAAGTAAAGTTTTAGCAAATGAGCCACCTAAATGATGAATACGCATGTAATAGCATAAAAAATAGTTTGTAATGCAACATAAATTAAATATTACAGAAACATATTTTACTCTTGAGAGACAAATACGGTCTTATCGCTGAAGCAATATCTTCCAGTTAACATAAGGGTGGTTGAAAATTATCACAACATGACATTGGCGATGATGACTGGATCCGAATGTATTATTCTTATCAGCCACTCGGTTTTTAAAATGATTAATTACATGTGTTAATATTTTTTTTCAATGTAGAGGGCATGTGACTCTGTGTAAAGTAAAAATGTAGAGTCGATAGAAATTAAGTAGTTAATTAAATTATTACCGTCACTCTCATTGACATTTTTGAGTTGGTAAAAAAAAAACCATTAAACTCGCGACACCATTACTGTTATCTCAAAAAATACACACAAACTTGTTCAAAGTTTTCAATTTTCTCAGCACTCCTCCCAGTGGCAACTAAAAAAAAAACAAAGAATATGTATATAAATAAATTATGTACTATGATAAAACACATGCCAGATATATAACGTACGTATATTATTAAATTGACAATGACACTGTTTACGTAAACTCGTAATATCTTGTATTTTAGATGATGAAGAATTACATAATTAAATAACTCGCAATGTCATAAGTCTCTATTACTGATATTTAACATTTATTATTTGCCCGGAAAGGATGTTTACATATATGCATGCTGGATGCAGGCCGCTTATTCCAACCGGTCGATCGGAAATTTCTTGGGGAGACCTATGTTCAGCACTAGACTGCGGTTCGAATTCGGTTAAAATGATGATAATGACTATAATGAATTTTTAAATCCCTGTGCTGAAACTGCCTTCTATAATTTCCGATTTGGTTCGAAACGTTGATAAATATGGTGTCTATCATCGGCCCGTTTATTCAGTATGATATTATAGTGTAGGGACAAAGACTATTTGAGGGTATTTAGCTTCCTGTGAAGGAAATTGGAAACATGGGTCGTAGCTAAAGTCACAATTTCAAAACGTTGACCAATGTCGACAAGAAGAAAAGTTTTCGAAATTTTGTGTTCAGCCAGTATATGATCTTTTGATTTTGATTTTTTATAGCCAGTTGCGGAGGTGATGCCAATGCTACGGATGGTTGTGGTAACCACTGTGGCAATCGGTGTTCGGACTATAAGGAAGTCAACAAAACTTGCCTAACTGGATGTAGGTACAACAGCTGTGACTGCAAAACTGGTTATGTATACCATGAACAACTACAGAAATGCATTTTACCTGAGGACTGCTGTAAGTATTCGTAGTTACATGCAATTTTATTTATCTTAATTTTTGTTGGCAGAAAGTATATAGGTCGCCAAATTTAAACTGCCCTTTCTGCTCACAAGAATACGATTATTTTGTTTTTCGGAAGACACGTAAAGCCGTAGGTACCGGCTGTTATAGCAAGTTGGCAGTCGTTAGCCTGTGACTGTGTCTTTTAGCAGCATGAAAAATCTGACATTGATGGCTACTAACACATCTGGATCATGGTCCTTCTTCTTTTCCTTTACCTTACCCCACTTTCCTATGTGGGATCGGCACAGTAGTATGTAAGTTCCTTCCATTTAGATCTATTTCCAGCCATTTCCTGCGTCACACTCCTCCTGGTCATATCCTCCCTCACACAAAACACCCGGATCATGGTCCTATTGGATATAAAAACACAGTCGGTCTATTGTAATAACTAAACTAGTACTAACAAATCTAGGACCTTGGTAGTGGTAGTGTAAGCTGAGGAAGCAACAGGGAAACACGTTTGGATGATTCAACTTGCGATTGTTGCTTTTTTTATACTACTGAGTAGGCAATCAGGCCTACGGCCCACTTGATGTAAAGATGCTTGGATAGTTCTCTGCATTTATATTATGACGAATGAACTGTTTAAATTACATTGATGACTTATTTTCATTTCAAACGGTACTTTTATAGAATTATTTATTTTTTTTTTTTTTCAGGAATAACAATCTTTACTGAAATTCAGTGTTAAGAAATTGAAGAAAGGTTAATAAAAGACTGACTGAAAAAAATACGATAGTAATTGTTGTTTGAACAAAATATTATACAGTTTTATATATAATAAATTATAGATTATATTGTGAATACAAATTTTCATCTTTATTTTATGATTAGTTGAGCCCCAATTTCGATTAGGTATTAAAGGGCTTTCTTATGCACTTTCTATTATATATTTTTTTTTAAAACAATCAGCCTCATGTGATGTCCTACCTATACTTATTGGTTTCTTGAGTTTTCCACTATATTAAACGCCACTCAGTTTCCAATTATCATCCAATCTAACCAAAACGAATCAACTCGACCGTAACTTAATTAGTAAACACAAAAACTTGATTAGACAGAGATAGATGACGTAAGATAGAGAAGGAAAATAAGACAAATAGCCAAGAACACACAAACATTGGTCGAAGCCAATTACAGGGCTAGACGAATAACATTTTCCCAACCAATTATGTAGTTCGGAACTATGTTTTCTATGGTGGTTTGGGAAATGAACAATTTTAGTTTCCATACAAGTAAGTTTTTGATATTACCTTTGCATGACATACAGTATGGGGCAGATAAATAGCCCCGCTATCTACGGAAGTCAACGTTTTATCACGATTTTACTTTTGATTGATTGTTTATTGAGATAATTAATAACATTTTACCCTTTCACATAAAGTACTACTTTTGTGATAAATATCTAGCTAGGATATCTTTTAATGACCTCTAGGAAGAGTTTATTTATTAATAGTTAATTCATTACTTTAATCCAATAAATATTCACAAAGTTGTTTATTTTAAACTTATAACCACTATTTATATAATAATATTGCAAAATAAATAAAAAAATGATAAAAAAAGAAAGCTAGTGTAAGCGGACTGGAGAAGGAAAATAACGATGATTATCGATTTTTTTTTTTGAAATTTCACCACTGTCGCAAACCATGTAAGTAAAATAAACACAAAGCTATAGATACAAGCTTATATACCAGATGACTAGAGTTAAATGACCCGTGCAATAAAATAAATCAGTCGTGTAAAAAGAGAAACAAAAAATGGTGACGATGTTTTTTTTAAACAACGTGAAGCGTAATCCAACTCGTCTCGGGATATAAAACGTTTAAAAATCTTATACATAATCTAATTAAAGCAGCTAAGGTAAACTTGCTTTAGAAATTTTAATAAATAAAATATTAGCGCCATTAGAGAGAAAATTAAAAAATCTCGCATCAGAGGTAAATGAAAAAACCTGGACCGATAAAACGATCCCCAAGTGTATATTTCTATGAATTTCTTAGTAAACAGGTACCTACTAACCTTAATGTTCTTTAATATTCACAAGAAAACTTAAATAATACGAAGATTACTTTGGAATTTGATTCAAAATGACGAGGGAATATTAAAATGTCAATTTTAAGAACGCACTCCACGGCCGCTTATGTCGTTATTTTAAACCACTGCTATGCTACGCTAATAGGCACTAATTATTTCTTGTTGTGTAACCAGTTGCAATCAATCATCACGATGATTTCGTGTAGGTAACATGGTCAGTCGACCATGCACATCCTGGTTTTAGAGTTCTTCAGTACCACGTCTCTACTTTTGACGTGGTTCTTTTAACAACCTCCAGATGGCAGCCGGGAGCAAAAGCTCCGAAGCACGAAATCACCTTATTATCAGACAATTAGGTGCTTCAATCCTGAAGTGTTCTAACCAAATTGGGAACTTTTTTTTTAAAAGTTAATCACATAAAAATGAATTCAATGAAACTTTATATGTTTCGTAAATTAGTATGCCATCGGTATGAAGACACAACAAGGACTTTATATCTAACGCGGCTATGGAACTGCAGCCTTATTTTAAGCATTCAGCAAAGTTTAGTTCTTCGCGCTGAGTTTCATAACTTTGAAATTTCCAAGATATTGTGTGAATGGGCTAAGTGCGTGTCGTTAAATATTTGTAAAGATTAATTAATTAGTGTTTTCTGTTATGAAAATATAATAATTGATGAATGACATTGTACAATTTGAGTGTAATTTCATGTCACAAGTATTTTGTTTCGTTTTAACTAAGGTTATGCGATGTTTCTAACTAAGTAAAATTTTGATGTTTTAGTTGTTTCTGAGTAGTATCTACACAGAATATAATGTAACGAGTCAAAAATTAAAAAGCAAAAGCATTACAAAATATCTAGGTCTAGGCATTATTTATATCACGGCTAGGATAGCGCTCCATACCTCCGCGCAAATCTGTTATCTCCGCCAAGCTCAAGAGCTGCCCACCGTGCTAACTAACCTACATGGCCATTTTATTACTACGCTGCCAGCTCATCTAAAACTGATCAATATACGTACTGACATTATTTACACTAAGAACTATGCTATTATTACGCCTGCAGTCTAAAGGCTGGTACTAAGAATGTTTGCGTTTCAGCTAACAAATAAAGATAAGTCCCCACTTTTACTATGTTTTATAGACTTCTACTTTACTAACTACCTTAAATTATAATAACTAATAATTATTGCCCGTAAATTAACGGTAGTAATATAATAGGTAAGTAACGTTACAATAAACAGATTCTAATAATCGTACAGTTCCTATCTTAGTGAATAGAAGGTCAGGTTTATCTGCCTCTGACAGTACCCATTACATTATTTTATCTATTGTGTGCGCTTTCTACGAGACAAATAAATATTATATCGTAATGATTATGTAATTACATAAACACAGTTCTTCAAATCATCGAAATTGTCTAGAGAATCAATAGTTGTAGCTAAATGAAATCATAGCTTCATGAATTTCATTTGAAAGACGTTAATAATTATGTGATAACATTAAGATAACATTTTATGTTATTTGGTAAGTAATTGCCAAGTTTATTGATCGACGGCTTTAAAGATATCATTTGAGTAAATCCAGTTGCAACTACTAGTACTACTAAACCACTTTACAACTAATAGGTACTTGTAGTACAGTAAATGTAATTTTAATAACAATTATTGTGAACAGTAATTATGATCACAAATATTGTACTCAATTAAGTTCAAAATTATTGCGAGTTGACTGTAATTATTGCTAGAGGACAAAACAGATCATCGAAGATATGACGACTAATCAACGTCAAACAACAATGATCGAAGTCCCTTCAAAGTTGAGTCATTAAATTGCGTGAGTTTACGAGCTAAATCGATCCAAACTATAAATTATGATCTCCCCTGAACCAGGGAATCGAACCCTGATTAAATTCCTACCACACTCAAACAGTTTGGAACATATTTGAAAGTGTCTAGTCATTGGGAAATGCACGCGCTTTCATGTGAAAATTTGGTTATCTATAATATGTTGTATTTATGAGATAGTATCAGTTTCTATTGCTGAATGTATTAAAACACTATACCTAGGTACGCAATAATAAGGTATATTTTAATAATAAGGTATATTTTTATTCCTTACATTTCTAGTCATATATCGACGCTACGACGTTAAATGTAAAATTAAGGTGTATTTTATTTACAAGAAAACTTCGATACGGTTTTAAAAGAGATAGTAAAGATTAATAAAATATGACAATATGGCAAATAAAATGAATGACTAGAACAGAAAAATGTTTTTATTCATAAGTATGTAGTCTATCACAAGCTGTTAAAAGCTGCTATAAGAATAACATTATTGGATAGCGATAACTATGGAAGTAGGTATTCGAATAAAATTAATACAATACTTCATTCTTCTATTCAGTTTTTAGGACATTTCTTAGCCGGTATACAAATATCATCGGTATTTCTAAAGTAGTTTTTCTTGCATGTGCACTTGGGTTGACAATTGAGTACCAAGGTGTTGCATGTAACTGGTGGTAGGTTAGCACTGTCGCAGTACTCGCCTTGACATTCTGATGGACATGGGTTCCACACTTCATTTGGTCTGGTGCAATCTACAGGAGCTAAAATCATATTCATGATAGGTATATTTTTAAGCTGTAGGTAAACACAAACATTGTAACACAACACTGTATAAAAAATATATGATATATCCTTAAAAAAATAATACTTAGTGATATTTAGTTATTTTAGAAAAACTAAAACTTTGCTTACATGATAATAAAATAGTAAGGATCGTTGCCAATGAAAATCTCTAGTCTCTGCCTACCCTTACGGGAGACAGGCGTGATAAAATGTATGTATGTAAAAACAAGCTAAAGAGTTTGTTTGAAATTAGATCCACCAGACGGATTTAAATCAATTCCTTTAAATATTATTGTTGTTTCTTAAGGAGATTAAACGGCTAGTGCATAAACAACATAGCAGATGAGTGACACCTCTAGTTGACAAAATTACTTCCATCTTTCGTGCCATTAAGGACACCATACATAATAAGCTATAAGTTAAGTAAGGCCGGTCTTACACTTGTAAGTTTCACTTACGTAAGTATGTTACGTAATTAATTACCTTACGACTTTGCAAAGGACAAGAAGAGTTTCCATTTGCAAATTTATTGTAATGTAATTATGGAACTTAACTTACCTGAGTAAAACTTACATGAGTATGGTCGGAATAATTATTAAGTACTTACGGCATTCTGAAGACACAATACACCGATTATCCTTCGTGCTTAGTCTCTTATGATTTAGTTTACAAATACAGCCAGAATAACACGGAAATGGTTCACAAGCGACCACCGCACGACTGTCGTCCCTTGGACAATAGTCGGTAGGACAACCAGACTTACAAGCTACAAAGGTTTCATTGACACTACAAGGATTGCCACCTGCAAAATACAATGATAATAAAAATTATAAGTTCTGACAGTTGGCCGCCCTAGATATCGCTGGAGCAATGCTGTTCAGGCCGACCGCCTATCTCGATTCTCTCCTCTCGTAATGGCTACTTGTATCGCTTTCGCCACATTTCGCTCCTTCTAACATACAAAACGCTTAAAAAAAAATTTTTTTTGTTAACATTGGCAAAAAAAAATTTTTTTTAAAGCGTTTTGTGCGTTAGAATGAGCGAAATGTGGCGAAAGCGATACAAGTAGCCATTACGAGAGGAGAGAATCGAGATAGGCGGTCGACCTACGAGGAATGGGAGCTGTAAACTAGCAAGCCCTCGCGCAGAATAGAAAATTGTGGCGATCTTTCGTTTCGGAGGCCTAAATCCACTTCGTTTCGCTGAACCAGTGGAGTAAAGTTTTTTGCCATTTATGGTAATGATAAAATATGCTGTACTATATTACAGATAAGTACTATACGATTGAAATTGTAATTTAAATTTTTTTGTCTTTGTTTCCGTAAATTCATAAAGTGACTAATATTTCAATAATTATTATCTAGAGATGCAACTAGTAAGTGAGAGACATTCATAATAAAAACAAGCTACAAATAATTATAATATGATTGTAGATGATAGATTTATCCATTATGCTGCTGTATAGCCGTCAAGCATATGACACGTTAAAATGACAAATTGACTGTTTTGTTTGTTACCTGGACATTCTTGTAGTGCAATGCATTTCCCATTAACTGAGGAACGTAAATAACCAAAGGCGCATTCGCAGCCCAGTGGCTCGCACTGTTTCTTACATGGCAAAGCATTCGGTTTTTCACAAGTGGATGGACATCCAGCTGGGCACACCTTGGCTACTGCATTCGGATCTCCATTACAGCCTTCTGCAATTAATAAAGAAAGTTTTATAAGTATTGTTTTTAATTGAGATTAATCGAATGTTTCATTTGGATGCTATTTTATAGATTCATTAATTCCATGTGGGTTACAAGCTCAATTTTTCGGCTTGGTCCTATGCTAGATTGGTCGAAAATGCATTAAGTCTACAATTTGTATACTTTATTTGTAATTTGTACAATTAAGTTTAAAAAAATAAATTGAACAAGCACCCCTGCTATGAAATGTTTTTTTAAACGGATGTGTTTTCTTATTACACCAGATAACAGCCGGAACCTTCCGGAGCACAGTGTCATCTTTCTTGTCATATCATATATTTCCCATGGGATTTGAATCCACGACCTCCGTAATGAAATCATATACTATGAACTCACTAAGTATCATAAGCTCACGCTAATGTAGGTATAAACGCACTTTAGTCTAACCTTGTGGGTTGAAAACATACTTACCATTACCTCCAGCAAAACTATCTAAATCTTTTTATAAATATAAGGTAATTACTTGGACAATCTTCTATTCTGATACATTGTCCTCCTTTTTTCGACAAGATGTATCCGTCTTGACATGTTCCAATTTTGGTTGATTTGTTTTTCGTTATTGATGGACAATTTGGAGGATTAGGTTCTGCGCATGTTGGCTCACAGTCAGGGCCTGAAAATAATTGTGGAAAAATTTTTGCCTGATCATTTTTAGTACCGTTAGTATAAATAACGCATTCAGGGTGCTAATGCAGCTATCGTGATATTGTAATGCTTCAGAGATATTTGCAGAGGGTAGACTGCTTTTTTACCAAAATGTGCAAGACAACAGCATCCTGAGTAAAATCGTGAGTGGACCAGACTGTCTGTACAAAAGACATAGGGGCTTATCTAACGTCACTATTTCAAAACGTTAACTTAGTATGACAGGAACAAAATGTATGGAATTAACATAAGTTTAATCACGTGATTTCCCGCAGCTTATGTCAATCCCATACAATTTTTTCTTATCGACGTTCGGTAGCGTTTTGAGATTATGACTTTGGCTAAGCCCTCAGGTTACTGCTCTACTCATAGCTGAGGTTTAAAGGCAATGGGATACGTAATGTGCGCACTTACTTCTTTTGCATTTATCAGATGGAACGCAAACATCGTCCTTATCTCTGCAGAAATTCTTTTTGCAAACACATCTAGGCTTACAGTTGCTGCCTGTCTCACAACCATTTTGTTGATTGCTTTTATCTTCACATTTCTCATCTAGACATTCAGATGAACAAGGATCCCATACTTCGTTGGGTCTTTTACACTCTACTGGAGCTGAAATCAAATTTATCATACTTTACATATCCAACCTTTTAAATATGAGTTTTTTCATTGGTCATCTACAAAAATGTAATATTCTAGTACGATGCTCACTGTTAACTCATTGCCTAGGATGTGTATCCACAGTACTAACTTTACTGCCTTTTTAATCCTTAATCCCGGAAATTAACAAATAAGCGCTGTCGTTTGATGGCATAAATTAGTGAGTGTAAGTACTCATACCCACCAATTCATACTAATTACCAAACCAGACGACGAAGCAATATTACTACACGATTCAAAGATAGAAAGATTGTGTAGAGAATTAATTTTTAAGTAATTAATAATAATAATTTGTATGTTAACTATCTGCTATTATAAACTTAATTTTTTTTTTTTACTAACTAGCTGGCCCTGTGAACTCTGTACCGCCTAAACGCACCTTTCTCACCATTTAAACCTTCCCTAAACTTCCACAAATATTTCATGACCAAAATTAAAACAAGACTTACTCAGCTAAAGAGACTTGGGCAATGGTATATGTATAGCTTTTAGCCATTAACACGATAGAAGAAGAAGCAGAAGCGAGACTAATGAACAACAATTGATGTAATAAAGATATTAGATGTATATTTACTTACGACAATCTGACGCCAAAACACACGTGTCATCGTCATCACTCTTTCTTAGATAACCATCTTGACATGCGCATCCAGAAGGACAAGGCCGTCCAGGTTTGCAAGCTACTTGGATAAGACTGTCATCAGCTGGACAATTTTGATTTGGACAACGGAAGGCACAATCCACAAAAGTCTCATTAACTCCACAGAGGGTATTAGAAACTGGAATGGAAACTTTTTTTTATTAGGAGTAAAGGTAATTAAAAAAAAAAAAACACTTTTTCATACTGACTTGGTGAATACGATTTATGGTGTTTGTTTGTTTGAAGAGGTGTTAACGTTTTTTAATACATAATAAAAAACATTTGATAAAAATATCAGCCGTCGCATTTTTACTGCCCTATTTGGATGACCATAAAACTATACTTAAAAATAATAATAAAAAACAAAAACAAATAATTTACCAACTTACATTGTACTGTCCCGTTAAAGAGGCTCCACTTCCACCATATAAGTCAGCCTACCTTTTCTACATTTGCATTTGCTTCTTCGTTGGATTTTAGTGTTTTTTTATTTTATTTTTTACAATATTAAAATAATCTTATAAATATAATACTTCCTTAAACGCGCCAGGCAGGCAATGTGCCCAGAATACTAGCATTCTTCTTTTCATGTCGATATTACTAATTGTTAATTTTTTGGGATATTTTAATGGTTTAGTGATCGATTTATTAGTTTGCTTGTAGTGTATTTTCTACTAAATTAGCGATCTATAGATTTTCCAAATATAAAATAACCATTCGGAGAGCTCATCCCTAATAGTATTCTTCTATTAAATTAAAATGATGCAAATTATTTACTTCTACTTTGAAGTAGTAATGAAGAATCGTTGTATTTTACGTAATCGTCAAATCTAGGCATAACTTGACCTAACCAGCTAAGCATAGATTTTTAATAGTAACAATTTTGTTAATATTTTACCTGTTGAACATTGCTCGCTTGGTATGCAAGTGTTATTTGCATCCCTTAGATATCCATCTATACAGTTGCACCCAGGTTCACATTTACGTTCAGGACCGTCGCATGCATATGATGTGTATATACTTTCGCAAGTTTGAGGTGGACATACTATCTTGCAATCACTTGATACTTCATTAAGACCACATTCTGGCTCCGGCGTGACAACTGAAATTATGTTGAAAATTAACAGTTACTACAAAAACAGGATTTACTTTAAAACTAGGTTTAAACTATTATTCGCCCAAATCAAGTTAACATCTACTAATAATATCACACTATCTTAATAGTCTAATCTACTAATAATATCACACTATTAAGATAGTGTGATATTATTAGTAGATGTTAACCTGTCAATATTTTGGTAGATAATGGTCTAAACCTAGTCTAAGTCCTGTTATTGTAGTAAGTTTTCTAGAACATACTCTAGACCTTAAACTAATAGCTGGTTTGACTATGTTCGTGAATGTTATAAAGTTAAGTAAAACATAGTTTAAGATTAATGTAATTTAAAATTATTATTTTATAACACAATTTAGAAAAAAAATAATTTTGACAAATAATATAAATTATAATAAATCTTACACGGTGGAGGTGGACATAGGTCGTTAGGTATACAAATATTGCTGGCATTTCTCAAATGATCCTTGATGCAGTCACATCCAGGTTCGCAAGTGCTAGGACCACATAAATAATCTGTATATGAAATGTCACATGACTGCGGAGGACATATGGTCTTGCATTTCACGTACCGTTCATTGTATCCACATTTGATCGGCTTATCTGAATAAAAACAAATATTACTCTTCATTATTCTTCTTCTTTTTGAGTCATGATGGCTATATGGACTCTATATTAAACCCAGTACTTGGCCACCTTTACCGCCCGGTTGTTTGCCCCGTTCAAGTCCCCATTGTGCAGAAAACAGGGTAGCTAGGGCACAATAGGTGAGCCATCTACTGCACCGCGCTGCACGCCTTCTTTATTTATAGGCTCCGACACGAGACGATGCTAATTTTTGCTATCTGACAACCAACTTCCAGGCTTAAGAACATCATCGTTCCAGCAGAGCCTAGGGTGATCAAGGTCGACATCCACTCTGCTCATGCTATCTAACCCGATCTTTCTCCATTATCTCAATTCAACACATCAACAATGGTTAGTAGATCCATTTTGGGTCGTTACATTGCAGTGTAAGTATTATTGGATCTTTAGGTGGCCAATAACGGTTCTTTACTTAATTCTTCAAAACGGTTTCTTAGAATATATAAGGAAGGATTTTTTTGTTTAAATGTCTTCATGATGATGCGCATTGACGACGTAACGTAAATACCTTTTCTGGTAAATAGCTCGTGTATAAAAGTAATGAAAAGGAAAGTACTAAAATGAATAAAAGTAAATAATTTAAAATAGAAAAACACTTACTATTGCCAGAATCACAACTGTTAACGCGTTTTGTTCCAAATGCACCAGTAAGAATTAAAGTGAATATCAAAACCACGTACATGATGAAAATTCTTGCAAAAACTGACTACATTTACATATTAGTTGCCACTTTTATGAGTTTAATTGTACATAATGAAATAAGTATTAATGCAACAAAAAAATAAAAATAAAATACAAATACGAAAACTAAGTAAATACAACTGTATTATACAACAGCTGTGTAAGCATTGTATCAAAACTTAGTTGATAACAAACAGGTAAATTGTTGAAAAATATCAAGAAACGTGACCTCATCGCACGAATCACATTATATAAAAACACTTCCACTTAACAAGTTGGCCATCAAAAATTTGGTAATTCTGATAAATCGAGGATTCTACAACATACTTTAAAAGACTAAAATGCGCTTTATGTGTTTATTATAGAAAAATTCCGATATATATTTGTATTATTTTTCCATATTCATTTCAAGATTTTTTATACCATGTAAGTAAGCGGCTAACCAAAAAAAAAGTGATTACCGTAGTCTATGAGCATCTGCAAACGTAGGGGAATCCCGTCACACCTTTTTTAAAACTCCCATCTTGAGAAATTGTTAAATCATTTGGAAGTAATCGCCATTTCAATTTCATAAAAATATTACCGTTAGTAATATCATAAATTCTGTGATATAATCAAAAACTAAATAATTTACTTAAATAAACTATTTAAGTTCTTTGTAGGATTTTTTTGTTTTTTAAAGGCCTTTGTTAAGCAAAGAATCAAAGTATGTTTTTTTAGTCTTGTCTGTAGAAAACTCGTTTCACATAGATCAGTCTAGTAAGCCCTACATTTTCCCAGAAGCCCGGATTTATTTTCACTTTTCAGTTTTCTGTTGTGCAGTCAAAAGGGGTTTAAGCCCGAATATCGTGAAAACCCAAAATCTTTTTAATAAATTTAACTACATTTTTTGAAGAATCTGGATTTTATATTTTTAGGACTTTGATGTGTTTTTTGTAAAGGTTTTAGATTTCAGCCGAATTCTTAAGAGATTATCGGTTCAGTTTGCAATTTGTTAGTATGGTACTTACGATTTTTTTTTTCTGAAAATATTTTGAATAATGTTTGTTTTGAAAAATAAGTCTACAGTTTACGTTGGTCCCATATCAAATACAGCACATCTGCTTTAAATTGCTGTGGAGTTTAATATCTCACAAACTTTTCTATTCCGCAGCATCAGCTTAAAGTGACTGTTTCTTAGAAAAAAAAACAACAGCACCCGTAGCCAAGTGACAATTTCAAAACGCTAACGAATGTCGAAAAGAACAAAATGTATGGGGTTGACATTAAAATGCGGCAAGTTACGTGGTCGATCGTATGTCAATCCCATACATTTTGTTCTTGTCGTACTTCGTTAACGTTTTGCGATTGTGACTTTGGCTAAGCCCCCAGAAGTACCTAACTTTAGGTAGGTACTTACAAAAAATCCTAATCCATCGGGTCACCATCCCAATCCCATTAACTTAGGTAGTTAATGGGATTTTTTAGAATAGTATAACATTATTGATTATCTTCAATCAGCTACAAAGTTACTCGTATATTAATTTATAGATAGGGTCATCTCGATCAAACGTGGGGGTTTAAAATGAAATACACACCTATATAGTTACATCTTTTTAATTTTGAAAATATTTATGATACTAGACGTATTTAAAATGTTATCGAGTGTTCAATGACAACATTTAATAAATTTTCCTATTTTTATTTTCTTAAACAAAAATAATACTAAATATTATACTTACTACATTCGACTAAGTTGCCAAGTTCAACTGGACCTAGTCCAAAATATGACCAAAATGTTTATTTTAATCGAGAAATTATTTGCAATTTGTAAATTACGTTATTAAAATATTCTACTTCAAACTAGTTCTCTAATTTCGACAAAGTTTCAAAAACACAAGCGAAGAAGAAATGACACATTTGAAATCCTCAACTAGAGTAATATTAGGATATTGTATTAAATAGGTAGGTAACTTAAAACACCCACTACTAAATAAAGTAATTTTATGACAAATTCTTTGAAGGCAAGCTCTTGCTGATTTAAAAAGTCTGCATGTAAGGCCTTCTCTACTTTGGGGCAAAATCTTCCCTCTCTATCCTTACTATTCGTTAAAAAGGAGTCTTTACAATATATCTCCTCTGTGGTCTTTTATTTCATAGTCATTTTTTTTTATTTATGTCCATTTGTTGAGTCTCTGTCGTCATCACAGATTAAAGAAGCGTGCTATTCCAAATTCTTTGGTCGTCTTCATAGTCATCAAAATTATCATCAGAATAACCGGGTGCTAAAAATAAATAAAAAAAATACTTAATGTACATCATGAAATAATGTTTTTTGTTTGGCGACTTAAAATACTTAAAGAGAGGTATACATCTATATATATATAAAAATCAATTGCTGTTCGTTAGTCTCGCTAAAACTTGAGAAGGGCTGGACCGATTTGGCTAATTTTGGTCTTGAAATATTTGTGGAAGTTCAGGGAAGGTTTAAACGGTGAGTAAAGTGCAGTTTCAGGCGATACGGAGTTCGCCGGGACAGCTAGTCCGAAATATTTCTGTACAATGGTCAATTTCCGGAGCTCTCTGCTCACGATATTACTTCACATAACCAATTTCGAATGAATTTGAAATTTGAATTTCGAAACCTCTAGGTTCCTCGAGGCTTCTAACATGGTTTCTTTAACGAAGACCAACAGTTTTTTTTAAAAGCCTTTTATGAATTGCCTCTCATAAAATACTTACGAATTGGACAATTTTCACTAGGAATACAAAAGCCATCCTCATCGCGCAAGTAACCGTCTATACAATCACATCCAGGCTCAGGCATTTCTGGCATGCAGAAATTTATGCTATAAATACTTTCGCATGTTTGTGGTGGACAAACAGTTTTGGTTTCCTTCTTTATTTCAAAAAGACCACATGTTATATTGTAGATTGGTGCTGCAAAATAATAAGTAGAAATTAATACAACACTAGTGACCCGCCCCGGCTTCGCGTGGGCATAAAAACCTTTCTCTTGAATCACTCTATCTATTAAAGAAACCGTATGAAAATCCGTTGCGTAGTTTTAAAGATTTAAGCATACAAAGAGACATAGAGACAGAGAAAGCGACTTTGTTTTATACTATGTAGTGATAGTGATAAAGACTAATCAGAGATAGCGTAGAAAAGAGATCAATGGAAGGAGATGAGAAAAAATTTGTTAGCAGGCTAAAAAAATATTGTGCTATTATTTATTGCATCAGCAAACATTTCTTAAACAGGTAAGCATAAATATTAGATTATGGGACAGAATACTTAATACAGATACTTAACCGCCATACAATGACACGGACCGATTTTCAGTGAACTAATAGAGTACTCCACATACTGAGACATATAAAATCTATCGATCACTCGACAAATCGAGATTTTAAATCCGTTAACTTATTAAATAAAGTACTAATTCAGTTTGCTATTATGATGACGATACTTAAAAAATACATGTTTTGAAAATTTACTCTTTTTTGCGCTAGAAACAAGCGGGATATTAAGTTTTGTTTTTGCAATCTATACAGAGCTAAAAAGGAATTAAATCTTTTAGACAATGAGACCACATACTTATGGAAAGAAAAAGATAGTACCTGACTTTAAAAAAAGGATTACCGAAAGTTTTTATCGGTATGTCAAAAGTAATTGGTATTTTGTTCTAAATTAAGAAACTTTTGCTATAGTTTGTAAACTTACCGGGACATTCTTCACTAGGAATGCATATACCACTAGAGTTTCTTAAATATCCATAAATACAATTACAACCTGGTTCTGGGTAGCTGGGCAAACAGGAGTACATAGTATACTTGCTTTCACAGGTCTGTGGTGGGCATGTGATTTTTTCATCTGACGCTTCTTCATTGAGACCACAAATTGGTTTTACGGGATTGTCTAAAACATATTGTCTCAGAAAATCATATTGAGTTCTTTCATTTAATATATATTTTTTTTGGTAAACTAATGTTGATTATACGTCAAATATGTAAAAAGTTGCTAATCTGTAAATATTATCGATATAATATAATGTTGAGGTATCATCAACTAAGAAATCTACTTAACTTTATATCTTGTACTTATTCTTTATCATAATCTTCTTATGTGCAAAATTTATTGTTTATCTTTTCTATGATAATTTACTACAGAAAGCTTTTAATATAATTTTTATTATTTGTTAAGTATAAATGCATTCATCATCCATCATTTCGAGTAGGTGTCACGGTCGATTGACCATGCCCACACTGGTATCAGAGTTCTTCATAACCATAAAATGCATTGAAAACTCAGTTATTAAACACACAAAGCTGTACAAAAGGAAAAACTAAGACCAGATAAGAGTCATGAGTCTAGCAACATTTTTAAAACCATTTGCAAAGCAGGCTCTACGCACTAGTACTTACATGAAGGGCATTCGTGACTCGGTATACATATCCCACTAGCATTCCTCAAGTGATTCTCAATACAATCACAACCAGGTTCAGGCGATCGAAGCTCGCATGTATATTGAGTGTATATACTCTCACATATTTGTGGGGGACAGACAGCTTTGTCTGTGGTCGGCACTTCGTTGTAACCACATTGGGGTAATATTGAAGCTGGAAAATATCTAAAATGATTGATTATATCGTAAGATAAGTAAAATAAGACTAAATTGTAAAGGATATTTAGTAAAATTAGTTATTTGTTTTTCTGTCGGTAATGATAGCATTCTAATAGGCAGAATTCCGAAGACCGTAGTTCAGCTAATGACTTTTGATGGATAAGCGTGCAGCGTAGTCTATTTTCACTGGTTAAACGTTTTTAATGTTACTTTCTACTGTAACATACTGCCTTCTATATCCTAATCTTGCGTCACAGTACCTTGTAATTTCTCTGCCTCAATCATTCTTGAAACCAAAACAAACTAATGTTAGTAATTATTTAACCTCGTACGCTGTGATTACTGTCTCTAGTCTAGTTATTATTGTCAGAGTACTTACGAGGCGGACATTCCTCAAATGGTATACATATTCCAGTAGAATTTCTTAAATAATTGTCGATACAGTCACAACCGGGCTCAGGATATCTTTCTTCACAAGTGTACATAGTGTAAACGCTCTCACATGATTGAGGCGGGCATACTATCCTATCAAACGTGGCAACTTCATTTGGTCCACACACTGGAAGACTATTAGCTGAAAAATAGAATAATTGTCGATTTTTTTGTAATGTTATTACAACGAGGAGAAGAAATCAAATTTAAATTAATTATATGCATAGACAGAAAAGTACAAACACAATAAGAATATTTGTTTTTATGGAATTAAACGGAGAAACACTTCAATAAAATAAATAAACAGGCTTGAGTTCAGGTGTCTACTTTTATGCCTGAACACCTGAACATTGGGTCTATTTTCCTCAATACCAAGTATAATAAATCGGTAAATAGATGCTAAAGAGTTCGTTCTACTAGATTAGCTTAGGCTGAACAATGATGAGTCTCTGCGAAGCACCGCAGAGACCCAAGAATCTGAACTCGGTAAGTAATAATATTTTCATTGAAATCACAATGGCCCTAAGAAAACGTACTATAATCGGTTTTAGCATCTTGTGTCACTCTATACTTAAACGGGAAATAAAATTGATAAATCACGTACTTTGAGGACACTTATCCTTTTCTATACACACGCCATCGGTGTTTCTAAGATATCCATCCATACAATCACATCCTGGCTCGGGAGGACCATCCAGGCAAGGATAGGTAAAATAGAGACTTTCACAAGTCTTTGGAGGACAAACCATCCTGTTGTCAGTCAGTTCTTCATTAGCGCCACATTTGGGAATATCATTCTGAGCATCTGTGATGTCATCTTCATTATCTGTTGCATATTCAGTGTCTGTAATATGTAAAAGGAAAAGTTTAAACATATCCTACTTTCTACTTATATTAAAAACGCGAAAATTTGTATGGATGTTACAGGAAAACGGCTAAACCGATTTGGCTGAAATTTGAAATGGAGATTAATTGGACCTTGGAACAATTCTCACAAGAGCAAAGCCCCGTGCAACAGCTAGTATTTTAATTATTATACATATAATTTTCAATAATTGCTTGGTTAGTTAATATAAATAATTGATGTTAGTAATTTTATTAGCTTCATCATAAAAACTGCTGGTTTTAATTTTATTAAATTTTTATTATTAAGTAAACTTTGAATTGTATAATAAATGTGTTATTTTAATGCGTCATTGGGGCAAAATAAACAAATAACATTAATTCTGCATTTCAGTTGAACCAATAAGTTTGGTAAAATTATCATTACAATTGTAAGATATATTTACTGAAAACTAGACCTTATTGATGCATGCATAAATTAACAGAAAAATATTGTTAAGTACTTTTGTTAGTCTGATAAGTACGCCAAAAACTTATAAGCATGTACGAGTAGTTAGTCATTAGCTTCATTAACTTTCTTTATATTTTGTTCGCTTTCAATTTCATGACCCTGTTCTATATTCTGATAGTCATTTTATGGAAAACCCAAAATAAATTGAAGACAGAATAAGTAACGTATCTTCATATATATGAAAAAGTATAAAGGTGTCCATATTCTAGTACTGTACTTACAATCCTGTTGCCTCTTTTTATAGTGTTTAATCCATACTAATATTATAAATGCGAAAGTCTGTCTGTCTGTCTGTCTGTCTGTCACCTCTTCACGGCTAAACTGCTGGACCGATTGTGATGAAATTTGGTAGGGATGTAGTTAACGACCTGAGGTCAAACATAGGCTACTTCTGGGCGCGATATAACCGAGTCCCACGCGGGGCGAAGCCGCGGGGAACAGCTAGTCCATACTAATATTATAAATGCGAAAGTCTGTCTGTCTGTCTGTCTGTCTGTCTGTCTGTCTGTCTGTCTGTCTGTCACCTCTTCACGGCTAAACTGCTGGACCGATTGTGATGAAATTTGGTAGGGCTGTAGTTAACGACCTGAGGTCAAACATAGGCTACTTATGGGCGCGATATAACCGAGTCCCACGCGGGGCGGAGCCGCGGGGAACAGCTAGTAACTAATAATTGTAAATAACCAACAGTAAAAAAAAAACATACAAAATAATAAATCAGAATAATAAATCAACAGGTACCTAAATGGACTCTTTTTTTGTGGTGAAAATATAGAATATCAGAAATTCAATCTAATAAATTTATTCCTATTTAATTCCTATCACACTAATATTATAAAAGCGAAAGTTTTGAAAAGAAAAAGAAAAGAGTATGTATGTTTATTACTCGTTCACAGGAAAACGGATGAACCGATTTGGCTGAAATTTGGAATGAAGATTGCTTAGACCTTGGAACAACATATAGGCTATATTTTATCCCGGTATTCCCACGAGATCAGACACCGGGAAACAGCTAGGGTTAAATAAAAAAAATATTTTTAAGAGACTATTTGAAAGGTATGCAAGTGGTTAGGACCACTGTCACGTATATTATATTACATCATAAATAACACTCACACTAGACACATTACCTGAGACCTTATGGGCCTCCGCCCAAATACTCAAACGCTACTCAATTTTGAGAGCTGCTCAAGTATCATGCTGTTGCGCTGAACATCAGCGATATGACAGTGATAGCATGATACTTGAACAGCTCTCAAAATTGAGCTTAGCGTTTGAGTATTCGGCAATAAGGACAATCAGGAAAAAATAAAGTCGCATTTATTTTTTATTCAACGACTAAATAAAAATTGTCAAAATTTGTTTCTGCACTCATAGCAACACAGTCAGAAGAAAAATATTAATATAAAGATACCTATCCGTTTTGCGATTTACACAAAGGGATTTACCTAATCTAAAATGTTCCAATGGCGCAAATCCTGTAGCACTAACAATACACAATACGTACATTATCCACAACATTTTACTATGAAATGTACTAAATTTAATCAACTGCAACCAATTTGAATAGTTTTGCGTTATTATTACGTAAACCTGTGTACTTGAACACAGGACAAAAGAAGTTTTGCAAAAAATACCAACAATTTTCAACAGCTGTTTATATTGAACTAAGTATTCATTGCAACAATAACAAAATACGCTTAACAACTCTTTAAGGTTATAACTTGTATTAGATATCGCCTCTCGACATGCATAATGTATGCATAGAGTGATGTATAAATGATGTATAAATAAAAAATTGGCAATTCAATTATGAAATTGAATTGCCAATTTTCTATTTTTTCTTTGACTGACAGTGTGTGTTTGCATTTTCAATCAACAATAGATACTTAATATATTATTATCACGCACACGCATTATATGACCAGTGCCCCTAGTATGAGTTTTTCTTAACGCAGACGCTAGCGTCTGCGTTAGCGATTTAGTATGGCAAACCTGTACAGCGCCTCTGGCGGATAGTAAGGCAACTAAGAAATTCCATACAAAATCCTAACGCAGTCGCTAGCGTCTGCGTTAAGAAAAACTCATACTAGGGGCACAGTGCACATTTTATGCTCGCTTCCTCCAAACTACAGCAACATAATTTCTGTACCTTATTATTGCAAGTTTATGTATTGTATTGCATAAGTACATATATCTAGCATATGCCCTGTAAGCCTTAATACGCCACGCATGTCCTTCCTGCCACGTTACAAGAGTGCAAAGCCGATATCAATTGCGGAATGGCGACCACCTACTAGATGGTATCACTACCTGTTTATTGTCACAGGAAGACTATGAGTGGCAGTGGGCAGGACACATAGCGCGACGAAGCGATGGCCGGTGGGGCCGAAATGTTCTCGAATGGCGACCACAACAAGCGCAGCGTCGGATCCATCGGCCAGATGGTCAATTGATCTGTGGAAGATCGCAGACAGGCGCTTGATTCAACCTGCTTTCATCCAGCAATGGATAGCCTCAGGCTATCCAGGCTATTAGCCTGTACTACATTATTATATAGGTATTATGTGCTGCGGCTGAAATGAAGACGATGTGAGAAAGATATTTTAGATCGTTCAAGATGTTCATGTACATAAATGAAATCTATTTTATTTATTTAATTAATTCATATTCACTTCAAATACAAACATATGACACTTAAAATTAGATCTATGTTAAAATTAAATCTATGTTAAGTGTCACAGATAAGAGTGTAGTGAAAACTCCCATTGCAGTTCTGCTGGAAGAAATTTCTATGTATATGTTTGTTTTTAAGGGTACATGAATTAAATAAATAATATTTATTTCACCTTTAGTTAGAAATCTTTTATCTACAACCTTGTTTCTTGCGTATAAAAGCGAGCATATAAAAGCTTTTAGATTCAGGTGCTAGCCATATTTAATTAACCGTCGTTAAATATTTAAGACAGTTTGAAACTTGAACTCTTAAAACTAAGTGTTAGACCCATTCCATTAAGTGCAGGTTCTTTGGGGGTGACCTTTACCCTTTTTATGAGGGGTCACTCAATGTAGCAGAATCAAATATTGAAACAGGTCCCAGAATTTGTAACAACTTAGACCGTTCTAAAAGGTTTGGTAAGACTAGGATATTAAACTATCTATTAGGTTCATGATTTGAGCTGAGACAAAATCACATTTTGGTATATGTTGTCTGCTAAAATAGTGCAAAAGGCAATTATCACCATATTTTTTTTTATTTGTAAAGCGTCTCTAGTGACTAGTAGTATAATTACTTGAGGACTATCTTTTTCGAAGAAATATCTAATTAAATCTGATAGATATTATGATACCAGCGTGTTAACAAATAGTTTTCAGCTTAATAATTAGATTCATATTATAATCCAGTGTACATTTTACAGTATTTAAGAAAAATAATATTTATAATAAAATAATGAATAATAAATTGGCAACTGTGGAGATCGCTGGGACTAGATTACCAATAAATGATGAAAAAGAATTTCTCTAAATACTAGAACATCGATTACCCCAGACGACTTAGGTCTGTGCTTCCTTGCAAGGTAGCACAGAGTATTCTATAAACTAGAAGGTACCTGATCTATACTAGCGAAAAACAAATGTCTAGTCTAATCATTTTTCCCAAGTTAATATCTACTAACCAACATACATATTTTAAAGCTTTGCTATATTTCCTGTAGACAAATAAGTATAATTCCATCTCAGAATTTTAAACACGCCTCATCAAGAAAACTTATTTAGTTTTATAAACAACTATTACCATCTCATCATCGTCATCGTCATTTAAGCTTTTCACTATTGGGTATAGGTAGGCCTCCCTCAAGTTCTTCTAAAAGCGGCCTGCATCCAGCGCCTGCCTGTGACCTTTTTCAGGACATCTGACCGTCTAGCCGGTGAAAATGCTGACAATAGTGGCAATGCTGCCCTTGTCGATGCGTGGTCCCCATTCGAGAACTTTCCCATTACACCACGACTTACCATTACCACTTTCAAACCGCAAAAACCATATTACAAATTATAAATTAAGATAGACTTCATAATTTCTCACTCCGCAAACAATACCATTAATACATTTCCTTAGTAGAAATTAAAAGCATTTTTCATTCTCTTACACAGCCCTCAGTGGAATCAAAATGCTTTATAACATAGAATTTATGTTTTGCTTCGCTTCTGTAATTTCCACAACGTAATACTCGCATGGGATGCAATACAAAGAGATATTAAATTTAAAAATGCACGCAGGTAGGCGTGATTGCAAAAGTCGAAAAAGATATGTGTGAAAACTACAAGGTGTGACGATTTTCAGTCGCAATGTTAACTAAGTTTCTTCAGAAATATATCTGTTAGCAGTTGAATAGTAAAATGATAGTTAAATTGTAATTTTAGCCATATGTTGCATGTTCATAGTAAAATAATCACGGAAATAAATTAAAAAGGACAAGTAATAAAATTAAATTATATTCTAGTGAGAGTTGAATTCGCTCTTAAACTGTACTAGCAGCGTAAACTCAAATTGAAGCGATTTTCAAATGGGAAAATCCCTTCCTTCCTCGTGGTCAAACTGTAACTATATAGGAATAACTTCTTTGAACATACACTATAATGTCCTTTTATTAAACTTTATTCAGCTTTTATTAATTTTTCTAAAGCGACAATAATTCAAGGTACTTCATCTCTAAAATAATAAATAGTTCGATAGGAAAGAAGTACATTAAGTATGTGAGCAGTATAGAGGCGACGGGTTAGTATAAAGTTTCGGAAATAAAATACAATCCCTAACAAATAGACAGTCGAACGGATAGACAGCTGCAGCTTAGTATTTAAATTTTTCCTACAAAACCATAACCACTATGTTGTGGCGTAGCACTGCGATTTTCCGCTGAGGTCAGTAAATTTGGTTACTTTAGCGCCCGCACCAAACGACTCGAGTAGCCAATATTATGTTGTTTGCATATGCAAATAATATTGTTATAATATTATATAATAGTATAGTAATAATAGTATTGCTATAATATTATAGCAATACTCAGTAATAAATAAAATACCAGAAAATAGTTCAAACTGAATTCCGACCTCAACAGTAACAACAAAAACGTAGGTAACAAAATTCTATCTATTTATATCGTAGGCATATTGAAGCGGGATATTTTCTCCTTTTGGAGACTTACAGATCCTGCGTGCGAATTTAGCATACCAGTATTATTCGTGAAACCATGTAACCGACGATTCATAGTGATATGAATTCGGCTCACGTGCTGGGCAAGTTTGTATGCCGGATATTACACTAGACGAGAACATATTATTATACATTGTCAGTATTTCCAAATACTCGTACATGGCTATGATAATCCAGGCTTTTTAGGGACTCTACTTTCGCTGGCTCGGAGACATTCGCGATCTGGAAATTCGAAATTTCCCGACTACGGCGAAGCCAAAGGGAAGGGTAATGATTTTTTGTACTGTGTAATAATACTATCACCGTAGTGTGCGCTGTGTGCGGGTTTCGTAGAAACCCGAAACGAATCTGTAGTATTTGAAACTGCCTCTCGGCCTTGGTTTCTTTTACAACTACCAGATGACAGCCAAAACTAATTGCTGAACGTTCCTTCTAAAAGAGAAATACATTTATTTGCATACAAACACGATTAAAGTATATCACAGTCTGAAGCATAAAATAGTTTTTCCTTACGGACCATCAGATGATTTTCTGTTAAAAATAGTTTGTTAAATGATGAGTATTGCAGGTGTAAAACAGGTCATTGAACGGTGAACGGAGACAATATGTCTGTTATTTAAACACCTTATTCAAGCCTATAATACTCTCAAGCAGGCTAAAAACAAGTCATGCAAAGATTGGATTTGAATCTAATATGACCTCCGGCTTTAAGGGGGTATCGTAGGCCAACTAGCGCCACCAATCATTTTGTTTCTTTTACGCTAAAATCAGGTCGCTAGTTGGCTTATGATAGCCCCTTAAGGATAACGTTTAAACCATGGAGGCAGACAAGTTAAAAGAGGGCTTAACACACGAATACGATGAAGTACTAAAGACGCCAACCTTAAAACTTCATTTGTTTCTAAGTTCTCCGTATTCCATATTGTTCTAAAATTTATAAGAACAAAAGCGTCATAAGCGGGCGTCGTACATTCATCTGTTTTCATTATCTGTTGTTTTGTTGGATTAATCGCTATTTGCGTGTGAAGGCTTTGTTCAGGAAGTCATTATTCAATTAAATTTCACCGGCAGAGACCGTTGTGGCTGCACAGATAACAAAAATCCTTATTTGGTTCGACGGAGGTTTTACTGGAAAATATAATTGGTATTGTTTTTTATTCATGTTTGTTTTGTTTAACTCAGTAAGCGGAACTATGATTATAGTTTTATCCTTTATGAATAAGTACTATAACTACTAAAGAAAGGTGAGGAACGACGCGCGACAGTAGGGGTCATGTCGTAGGATATGAAAAGGCTAGCGGAAGATAGATGCACTTGGAAGCGATTTCACCGACAAAAGCACAACTCCAAAATTTTTGATAGCAAGTATTAAATAATATCATCGCCTATTTACTGATACCGGAACCATATATTTAGCTGGGATGATACCAGGAAAATGAAGAGATTCAAACGAGAGGGATGGAATAACGCCATTGAATTATTACTGTCTTTCAGAAGAAACCTCAGATTTTGCATAAAATTTAATATTTAATTTACGGCGATTCCGTTTAATAAATGGAGACTTACAAAGACTTAATCCTTCTCGCCGTTGACGTGGGTGCAGTGTTCACAAAGCATAACAAATTACATAATTCATCGTCATAATAGCCAGTCCCTTCGTGAGCCGAAGAAAAATTGAAACCATATCTCTTGGACCGCGTCGGCCATTTGTAATTCATACTTTTTGTAATAATTGAGCTTTCTTGCAAATTATTTAATTAAATTTGGAATAGGTAGGATAATTTTGACAAACCTCTCAGAGTCAATCTGAACATCCTTGGAGGTATTTGCTGCTGGACTGCTTGGTAGTTCATGATTGTCATCATCATTTCAGCTGCAAGCTGTCTACTGCCGGATATAGACCTCCTGCAAGGATTTTCAGAACGACCTGTTGGAAGCAGCCTGCATCTAGCCCTTGCCTGCGGCTTTCTTTAGGTCATCTGACCATCTGGTCGATGATTGTCCGACGCTGCGCTTGCTGGTTCGTGGTCGCACAACGAGAAATGCTTATCCATCGGCCATGTATGATGATAAAAAAATTGTCTTTAAGAATCTCTCATTTTAAAAAGCAAAAACAGTAACACTTCATTCTTTAAAACTTATTTTCAATTTATATGGAGGTATAGAGATAAATGAAGGCAAAGAGTTCATACAGATAGATTACGACATGACGCCCATTATTTTACTTTTGCGATTTTCGTAACCATTTACGACCTACGAAATCTGCCCATTAATTCAGTTCTTTGTACCCTCAAAGGTTATCGAATACCTCATTGGGAACTAAAGTGCCCATCGACCTTAAATATTAATAATTCATAGTGTTGATAGCAGCAAGAAATCTCAAGGGACGAA
Source organism: Apomyelois bistriatella (assembly GCA_947044815.1). NCBI lineage: Eukaryota > Metazoa > Arthropoda > Insecta > Lepidoptera > Pyralidae > Apomyelois > Apomyelois bistriatella. Next base: position 9,570,170 of record OX345696.1, read on the forward strand.
ATTGTATCCATATCACTTAGCCTCCATTAAATTATAATATGGAAGGTTTTGAGTTTGCAGTCTCTAAAAGGATATTTTATAGGAAATTTGGCGAAAGTTTTGTAGCAGCTATAATGTGTTAATTTAAGATTGACAAATATTTGCGGAATGTAGAAGTAGAATAATTACTTATCTGAAAATGATTAATTATGTCTATACCAAATCTCATCTGAATCGTTTCAACAGTACGTGAAAAGTACTATTTTTACATTAAATAAAAATATTACTAGGGAATTAGGAATTAGTATAAAATAGGTTCAACAGAAATATCTCCGCAGAAACGTTGTTTAAAAATTCAATTTTCTTTTACATACATAAACACGAACACCAAAGCAATGTCATATTATGCATTTAAATTTCGAGACGTTACATCTAGATGAAGTTTACCTTTTCTGTTTTCCATACAGAGCTCTAAAAACTCATGCATACATTATGCGTCACTACACTAGAATTTCAATTGGAAAGTTCTATTCGGAAATCTATCTGCTGTGTCGGTGACTGGAAATATTGTTTTCAAATTATATGAATTCGTGCAAAACGGTTTGCGAATTCTAGAAGGGATAAATAAAAAATAATAACTACTTATATCATATTTGTATCAATACTTTAATATCCTCAAAACACAGTCTCTAAGGACAAAGTCTAAAGATTGAGTAGCTTGTACCAACATGTAGTTCAGTTAGCCGTAGTCATTAGAAGCCATCAGAACAACATGGCGCTACCTGGCCGACTCGGGTGATATATCGCGGACCGCCTAATTGCTTGTCTTTTTGCAGTATACAACCAATTTTGAGATAATTTATAGCCACGATATTGAAATTTGTCGATTTTTTCATCATTCATTTTTGGGACAAATTTTCTTTGATAGTGTTTTTAAAGGGAATTTTTTTTATCCTTGTAATTTATATTTTCTAGCTGCACCTGTTTTTAATAACTTCTTAATTCGTTTACGCAAGATTACTTACAAACACAGATAAAAAATAGTGCTTATTTATTTTTTATTTAATAAGATTACATTGAGAAGCAAACATATGGCCCGCGAAATTAAGTTTTGCTGTCTTAGAGAGCTTTCAAACTAAACAAATAAAAATTTTTTTTTTTTCAAACTAATATAATATGCAAGTAAACTAGCCCATATTGTTAGTAGAAAAAAATATCAATTACCTACTAACAAGTACATGAGAAAAAAGTGTTTCCTACACCCTGCCATGATGCTAGTGACGCTCGTGGCCTATTTTGTTTCGCACTATCTCTCTCACTCATTAAACCGGAACTTATTTAGTAAGTATTGTGCTTATTTATGTCAATAAGTTTAGAGATATAATATAAGAATATCTATTCTTATAAAATTTGAAACAAACAAGAAAATGGCCTGATTGAAATTAAACTTTTTTCGTGCGTATGGTGCCGCGATGTAAGAGATCATACTACTAAATTACGAATTACGAAAGTGCGACGCACGAAATTGCGAACAATTATAGAACGACAAGCTCATGGTAACGCTGCAAGAAATTTTAAGTTGTTGTATCACCTGGATCCTTTTGAATAAAGATGTCCTGCTCACCACTCGCGTCGCAGTCTTTATATTTATTGTTTTTGTTATACTTAGTTTACGTTTCTAAATGCGTATCATTATTATTACAAGCGAAAAACAGAAATTTGTTTCGTGCCTGGGATTCAAGGCGCTAAGTTCATATTTTCCGATATTTGTATGCAGCGCTTGTTACCTCAAGGGACTTGCAAAGTCACGGAATGAAAGAGGAGTTCTGGTACATACCTAACAGAACTTGTAAATAATTTAATTTTGGCCTTTTTGTGTGCACATAGTGCACAAGTATTTTATTTGTTTATACAATTACGCTCTTGATAGCCTGAGCTTGAGTGTCACTAGTGCGTGGTTATCTCACGGCCTTGGATGTTTCGCCACAGTATCAGATACTCAGTTATTACACTATATATTTCTACATTTTTTCAATACGTTAGTACTTAAGTATCACTAACATGAGTACAGTAATTCTTATTTACTTATCATCTTATGACTACAAGCAGAAAAAAAATATAGCGTTCTGAAAAAAATGACAGACTTTTTTTTTAATATAGACTGTGGCGAGATGAGGTTATGACGAAAATATTATTTATGTTTAATTGACATACTGGTGGCTTACCTCTTCTCGTCCGAGCGTGTTTCTCGGTTGCATCTTCAGCTTCCACTTCAGAGCCCAGGGTACGCTGTAGAGGGTAAGATTTTCTTCAACTCAGGTACAGATGTGGTGTTTAAGGTACGAGGGAGTAAGCGAGACAGCGCATTACATGATATAACATCTCCCACTAAGCCACCTGTACCCTAGTCGAAGAAAATCTTGAGGATGTCACTGGCGGCGTATTGTTGACTTTGTCCTACTTTACCATTAAATTACCGCACTAATTCTTCAAAAAGTCTGTTCTTTAATAATTATTTCATTTTATTTATCTCTTTTTCTAGAATATACTATATCAAGAGCAACACCCTCATATTTAGCGCCCCATACATGTGGAATTGAATCGGACTGAGCTGCGCACATCGTTAGCGCACAGTTTCACGACTAGTTTACATTGTACTAGTAGAAATTCAGGTAAAGTACTTTACCTACTTACTGCAATAGCGTAACGATCCAAAATTGATCCTGGCCATATGACACAAGAGTTTTCTACTCAACCCTATTCTGCGACACCTCTTGATAGTTATTGTCAGTAAATTAAAAAAGATAAATTTAAGATTTTTTGGAGGTACATCCACTGTGTGGCGAGTTACCAATTGCTACAAATATTCAGTTACCGTGATTGTGGCATATGACGGATTACCTATAATAATAGCCCAGTTTAAATACATCCAAACTTCATCTCCATTACCCATTTATTATTTTCATTAAAGAACTAGGTTTACGGATATATCTAATATGTTTATTGATGATGATAAATAGATGAAAACGAGAAAAAAAAAATCATTGGCAGATAAATGTAAAATATTACTTAGATACTAGCTTTCGCCCGCGGCTTCCCCCGCGTCAATTTCCCTTGGGAACAGTGCTTTTTCCCGGGATGAATGATACCCTTTGCTCTTTTCAATACTTCTAACTTATGCAATGTTTCAAAAACATTGGTTCAGTAGATAGGGTGTAAGTGTAACAAACAAACTCACTTTCGCATTTATAAATTAAGTTGGAATGGTAATGCTGAGTTAATAGCCCATTGGTTAGATGATGAGTGATTTATGCGAGTCAAGTAGTACATCGAACAATGTGAACTTTTAATGACACAATCGCTGTGACGTAATGACCTTTGACGCTTTAGGACCGAGTCAACGTACATCAGCACATTCAATTGTTTTGACGACACACTGATATCTCCGTCGTATTAACATTTGTGAAATCATATTTTCATTTGAGATGTGAGGAAACGCATCTCGGATCGGCCAACGTTAGTACTGGGGGGTTACTACCGTCTCTTAAAACCACGCAAGATCCAGTGAGTAAGAGAGACAGCGCAATACATGATGTAAGGCGACATCTCCCTTATTCAATCGTTCTTCCATGGTTTTAATGGTGGAAGGCCACCTTTGAAGGTAGCCATAAGTTGGTCATTTTGACTTGACAAGAAGAAAAAACAGAAATAATAATACGTTTTCCATCCATCCATACTAATATTATGAATATAAAAGGGGTTTTGTTTGTCTTTTGGGTGCGAAGATCTCTTCCACAAACAGGTGCAAACAATATAAAATATAAGCTGGAGCTACTATAACGTCGAATCATTATACCTACGTAAATTTTGAACCCCATTATATCCAAGTATAACAATTTTACTATTCCGTCAAAGACAAAACTGAACAGAATTATTCAATCTGGAACATTCTTGTTTTCGACAATTTGGAAACTGTCAAACGCCGGAACCGCTAAGTCGCTTAAACGTCGACTTGAAGGCTATTTATAAAATTCAAAAGGGGCTCTAAAGATACGATAAAATTAATCGCAGACCCTTGTTTATGGAGGCGGAAAAGTGTCCAAAAAGTTTATTGATATTTCGTCCGATGACTTGGCGCGTTGGACAAATCGAGAGAAAATTTGTTAGAGTAACTATTTTGGATTATAGAAAGTGGTTGCGAATCTATTATAGTGACAATGATTGAGTTTCTTCAAGCAATACGACCTCCTCCGTACCGGAAGAGGGTAGCCTTACGTTGTTTTTCCGAGTAATTCTGTAATTCGTCCCAAGTACCTACGGCCCATTTGGGACGAAACGCAGAAAATCAAAATTAATCAAAATTTCATTCTGCAATTCGTCCCATGTTTATAAATGGTACAATCAGTAAAAAAGTGTTAGTGTAGAAATAATAAACATTGAATTTTCATTAAGAAACGTAATAATCATAGAATAGTTACATACAGAAAAGGACTTAAAAAAAAAACAGAAAACATAAAATCAAGTATTTTTACTAGTAAACTAAAACTGACATTAGGCCTTATGTCCGTTTTAGTTTCTTATTTACGACTAGCTTTTGCCCGCGACTTTGTCCGCGTGACGTTTTATAAAAGAGAGAACTAAAAACCGGCCAAGTGCGAGTTGGACTCGCGCACGAAGAGTTCCGTACAAAATTAACAAAAAATCATCGTAAAGACTTACAACCTACAATTATTTAAACAAAATTTAAAAATTACAAAATAAAATTATAAGATAATTCAAGGGCCGTGAAACGTCAACAGTAATCTACAACAGGAAACTACCTACTAAAGATTTAAACCGTCCAAGAATAGTGAAAAGTTCGCCCGCAAAATTCAATATTTGACACGACCATCAACGACGTCTTAACTCGCTTCCCGTTCCCAGGGGAATGCAGTTTAGATTTTTTCATACAACATTTTTTCCCCGCTAACTTAATATAGCCATAATTAAACTTTATATTTACTAAGGTGATTTTGTCTGGGATAAAACATTCAGCAATAACATTTTTTTTTCACAATCAATTATATTATACTACCGGTTCCCCGCGGCTCCGCCCCGCGTGGGACTCGGTTATATCGCGCCGAAAAGTAACCTATGTTTGACCTCAGGTCGTCAACTACATCCCTACCAAATTTCATCACAATCGGTCCAGCAGTTTAGCCGTGAAGAGGTGACAGACAGACAGACAGACTTTCGCATTTATAATATTAGTATGGAAGTATGGTTATAGCTATGAACAAAACCACAGCAAAATATTACAATTCTAACGAAATATACAATTATCTGAATTCTTGTCTCACTGACTGTACCAAGCGTTGATAAGGTTTAAATTTCCATACAAAAAAAGAATGGGACGAATTGCAGAATGAAATTTTGATAAATTTTGATTTTCTGCGTTTCGTCCCAAATGGGCCGTAGGTACATGGGACGAATTACAGAATTACTCGTTTTTCCCTTTGTCAATAAGCCCAATATGCATATGCAATATATTAGTGTGTCTAGTCTGTACACGAATTATTTTGATATTCTATATTTGTGCAAGTGTCATCATTACAGTCATGTTACAGTACAAGTTTTGTCTGTAGGTATGCAGAACTATACTTGTGTGATAGTATACCTCAAATTTACTCAACGTGCATTTTATTATATTAAATAAAATTTATTAATGTAAAATATCTGATAAGTATTTAATTATTGGTGCTAAAATCTTCACATTTCTATAAATAAATCTTCTTGGAACAATAACATTTTTGCACTTCACCATTTGACCAAAAAGAAAAGAACTTTTACCACATGCGATCACTATTCTAATAATGTGTAAATTATATCCTTTTTTTTCTTTTCTTGTAAAAAAAAGAGTGACCATATGCATATATTTTTTAAATACTTACATCGAATATATTCACAATCACAAACGCGCGCTTTCTTTTACATACAATGAAAGCTTTACTAACTCTACAGAGGAAATTACTTTGTTTTGCCGCGAACTTTTTAGATTTACGCTCAACTCTTTCGGGATTCCAGTATCCGCAGAATGACTCCCTCGATGCGAAACAGAAATATATATTTTTCGCCCAATTGCTGTGGACATTTTATTTTCTTTTATCGATCAAAAAAGAATTGTAACTACCTCCGCAGTCCAGTGTTTAAGGCGCTTGCCTGTAGACCCGGGGGTCGTGGGTTCAAATTCCACGGGAAGCATACTTTGTTTAGTTGTTTCCAGTTTGGTTAGCAAAGCAGGCTTGAATCGCCTGATTGTCTGATAATAAAGATGATTCCGTGCTTCGGAAGGCACGTTAAGCTGTTGGTCCCGGCTGCCATCTGGTAGTCGTTAAAGGAACCACGTCAGAGGCCAAGAGGCGGTTCCGAAGAACTCTGACACTAGGGTGAGCATGGTCGCCTACTCGAAATGATGATGATGATAAAGAATTGTTGTTGTTTATCTCCGATATTATTAAACATTGTTCTTGCCTGTAGAGTGATTTCCATGTCTCCCTATCTTCAGCCATTCATTTTACATCGTTCTTTAAACAACTCGACTTCTGCCTTCTCTTTATTGGGTCAGTATGTCCAATTGTCCATCTTGGTCTCCCTTTCCTCTCTTTGCTTTTGTATCCCTTCTATTATTTCAGTAGTTAGTCGTGACGTAAGGGGTGACTAAACGTCTGGAAGGTATAAGCTGGATAGAAAAACAGACAAACGGGGATGTGCTAGTGACTATAAGAGAAGAAAATTTCCGGTCGCAAAAAAGAAAATTATGTTTAGTACTAAAACATATAGTTTTGGATTGTTAGGAATAAATCAATATAAAGCTGTGTAGTCCCATCGTTAAAAATACTATATTTTTTGTAGGTAGCTCTAGGAAAACTAAAAAAGTCCTAAAAATAACACAATACTAATAATAATATAAATATATAACAAAGAGCGACCAAAACAATGTTTTCCGTGTTCGGTAAAAATAATTTTATTACTGGCCACAAGTAAATCCATTTTAATATTTATAAATAAAAACAACAACTTTTAACATTTTTACAGTGTGATTTACACAAAGAAGTTAGAATCGCGCGCGGTTTAAAGTGACGCAATTTTTTTTTAATCTATGGATTTACATCTAGACCTACCGCATAGGTATTGTTCCAACAATGACGTTTTCGTCATTTTAAATTTCGTTATTTAACTTTGATATTAATTCTACGAAATCGAATCTATACAAATCGCTAAACAATGAGACTGAAGCAACATATGGAATCAGGTTGCTCTCCCATAATTGATTTAGGTTATGCGATACTTCGCAGAACACAGTATTCTGTTGTGATAATTAACAAACGCAAGCTTCTTAGCTTAATTACGTGAACCATACGAGTTTAAAACAAAAGAACATACATTTTTATTGACTTTTATAAAAACAGAGTTATAAATGTTATTCCCAATCAAAAAGGGGGGTGTTATAAGTTTATGGTGGCTGTCTGGGGAATTGTAGCGCCTGTTAAGGTATTTATCAAAATCAACCCATCCGTTTGGATGGATCGATTTTGACGCGAATTGTTTTGTTTGGAATCAGACTTGATCAAAATAGTTTTGATCTAATTTGTGAAGATGTGTACCTCCTTACAAAGATAATTTAAGGTTTACATTCCAAATTGACGTTACGCTGCACGAAGCAACAGACAGTGCGGGAGAGGCGCAAGCACATAGCCATGACTATTTGCCTATTTTGGAATAAAAATAACTAAATTATATTGTTGATAATCTGTGTCCACGTTCACACGACGCACCGTGATACATTATTCTGTAAGTATCGTGCACACGGGAATAGTAAAGGCGAATGCGACACTCAGTTGTCCGTGTGATGAATAATTTAGATGACCCGGCTATACTCCCCAAATTATGGCGCCGAGTTATACTTCTTTGGTGAAACTTCTTTATTCGCCTGATTGGAGTTATTCGACCCATTGCATCACTGCCAAAAATAGAGTTATATAATGTGTTTCTAATAATGGAAATGTCAATAATTTACTTGTATTATATGACTTACTAGCTTTCGCCCGCGCCTTCGCCCGCGGATTCGCCCGCGTGGATTTCCCTCGGGAACAATGCTTGTTCCGGGATGAAAGGTACGCTATGTCCTTCTCGATACTTCTAACTATGTATATGCGATTTCAGGAAGATTGGTACAGTAGATAGAGCGTGAAGGCATAACAAACAAACAAAACTCACTTTCCCATTTATAACATTAGTATGAAGTATGTAATCATCATTTGGTAGTAATTATTTAAAGTGACTCGTTCACCCAACATTCAGTGAATCACAGTATGTACTTTTCCTAGAAGACAAAATAAAAAAAGAGGGTAAGATTTAATTTGTTGATGGTCGTCGGCATTAAGGATTGGTGCTCTTTTATTACGAACAATCATTTTTTTAATAAACTTTTTCTTTCTCGAAAGGCACTCGATAACTTTTAAGAAGTTTTAGTTTTTTACTATTAGCATGGAATACTTTATTTTATAGTACTAACATAGTGTGGTAGTAAGTCCTATTATCTATTCTGTGGTATTAAGCTTATATTATTAAGAATGTATGTAAGTACTAAGCGTTCGTAAAATATAAACCATACTTAGATTATACATCATCATCATATCGTGTAGATTACAAAGTCAATTGAAGCTGCATACCCTGGTGTCAGTTCTTTGAAACTGCTTTTTGGGCCAGAATATTACCCCTACATCTACCTTATTCCGTTCTAATAATATAAATACGAAAGGAACTTTATCTGTTTGTCTAAATAGTCTCTCGAGAGCCACGTTCTAAAAATTTTTTTTACCTCTTTTGACACTTTTTGTAAAGGTTTCTAAAGCGGATAATACTTCAATGACTTTCGAGGTTCTAATGTAAGTTAAGAATACTAGCAAAAAAGTTGCGCGAGGATATCTGATAAGCTCACTTACAGAAAGAGAATTTATAGAAAAAAATTTTTTTTTGGGAAGTGGCGCTAGTGAGTCCGAAGGAGGATACATATTCCGAGGCAGTTAGGAAAGATGATATGCATACTCTACACTACATACATACTCATCAGGATCCAATCTTATTGTAAATGTACTCTAGATAAAAATACGGCAACAAGGTGCATCTACATATTCAGCGCCATCTATTTAATAATGAAAATAAAATGTACCACGTAAACCGAGGTTCCTCACTGTGAAAACCTTCTATTCCTTTTTTGAATTTATATCTCAAAACAAAGATGGCGGTTACATCAATCGTCATAACCTGTTGGTTGACTGATAGAAAGACCTTTTATCCATACTTCCATATCCATACTTCCATACTAATATTATAAATGCGAAAGTCTGTCTGTCTGTCTGTCTGTCATCTCTTCACGGCTAAACTGCTGGACCGATTGTAATGAAATTTGGTAGGGATGTATTTAACGACCTGAGGTCAAACATAGGCTACTTTTGGGCGCGATATAACCGAGTCCCACGCGGGGCGAAGCCGCGGGGAACAGCTAGTTTTTTAATAAATGCCTTACAAATTTTGTTAGAAATTCGGATAAATAAATAATTTTCGCTTGTAAGAAGGAGATTGCCAATTAAGGTTGTAAAAAAATTACAAAACTGCTAAAAGTGGCCGTTTTAAGCAATATTGCAATTTGCAACTATAGGGAAGTATAATTTAATCTTGCAGATTTGCAATAAACGTTCGTGGTTTGAGTTATCCTCCTCCATCTTTAAATGATTCTGATTCTGTCTCTCCTGTACCATCTATTTTCAGTCAGGTAAGGTTGACTGATAGAAAGACCTTTTATCCATACTTCCATATCCATACTTCCATACTAATATTATAAATGCGAAAGTCTGTCTGTCTGTTTGTCTGTCACCTCTTCACGGCTAAACTGCTGGACCGATTGTAATGAAATTTGGTAGGGATGTATTTAACGACCTGAGGTCAAACATAGGCTACTTTTGGGCGCGATATAACCGAGTCCCACGCGGGGCGAAGCCGCGGGGAACAGCTAGTTTTTTAATAAATGCCTTACAAATTTTGTAAGAAATTCGTATAAATAAATAATTTTCGCTTGTAAGAAGGAGATTGCCAATTAAGGTTGTAAAAAAATTACAAAACTGCTAAAAGTGGCCGTTTTAAGCAATAATGCATTTTGTAACTATATGGAACTATAATTTAATAATTGAATATGATTAAAATTAACTTTAGATCCAGAACCTTAATTACAGCAGAGGGATTTTTGATAACTTGTGTTTTCAGTGTAGGTAGAGGTGTTTCAGTAGAGGTATCACCTTAAGCTATGAGTGCCTTTAACATAGCTTAATTTATTGTTAGCTACTTACACCCCTTTGGTGTAACCCGCAGTTTATCATTCACGGCAGCGTCATCTACTCTATAAAGCGCCATTGACTATACTTTTTGACCAACCGCCGCTCGCAACCCGGCGAGCGCAAAAAAAATCCCGAAAAACTGCGATATTTTCCCTTAGTCCAATTTCGTAGCCAGATTTCGTAGCTGGCTTCGAAATGGGAAATAAAATTTCAACACTATATATATAACTTTCGAACATTAACCTCTACACAAGCCGAAAAAATGTATACACTCTGTATAGAAGGTAGATAATTATAACTATACCGATAAAATAATGTATTATAATAAGAGTTCAGGTTTATTTAACAAAAAAATGTATTACACACATCAATGGTATTCAATTTTCCTAAAGACTTTTTTTAACCAAAACAAAGTTGACTTATTTGAAGACTGATGTACACATCTCTCAAGCTTTCACATCGGCTATGCTTTCCGTGAGACTCTTCATAGGACTTATCCTCCACATGACACAAAGTATGGGACCCCCTCTGTCCCTACTTATCCGTCTCTCGCCTCTAATACATATCGGATTTTACACAATCCAATCCAGTTTGTTTCGGTCTACCTCTTGAATTGAGTTAAATTACATTGACGAGTATGGGCTATAGTGTTAAGCGCCTTGCAGGCCTTACTGAAAATAGATGGTACAGGAGAGACAGAATCAGAATCATTTAAAGATGGAGGAGGATAACTCAAACCACGAACGTTTATTGCAAATCTGCAAGATTAAATTATACTTCCCTATAGTTGCAAATTGCAATATTGCTTAAAACGGCCACTTTTAGCAGTTTTGCAATATGTAACTATATGGAACTTTCTACTATGGTTCACCAAGGTATCTTCAATAAAAAAACAAACAATCAAAAAGAAAAAAAAATATTTATTTAGGTTTTATAAACCTAAGCAATAAAAAGTAAGACGACATCTATGGTAAAACAGCTTTTACTAAAAATAATGACAGAAAGCAGTAAAAATAGTTTCAGCGCCATCTATCCAATTCACAGACATAAATTCAAACGTATTTGGTGTAGCTTCGTAGGAAAACTCACCGAATTTTCTTTTTCGTTGTTTATAATGCGGGCAAAAAGATGGCGTTAGCGGATAAAAATAAACATTGATTGGTTCCAAATATGAATATCTCTCTATTCCACGGATGTCTCAAAAACGACTAAAGTATAAAAACCTAGATCTCAATTTCCTTCGGCCTCTTTTTAACAAGCCGATTCTATGAGTAAGATTTCCACTTATCGTCTTAAACTAGCCTCAGTACAACGGCAATCTGCTTTAATTTGTACAGTCAAACACAGCAGTATATGTGTTTAATTTCAGTTTAAGGGGAGGAGAGGCATTGAAAATAATGGGTATTATGGCAAAGCATTCTTGCGCCTTGCGCTAAAATACTATATGGCTACGGAGACTGCCCGCTCATCTATACGTCGTCGTCGGAGTTCATCATTGTTCTTATTTAAGGGCCATTTTATTCTGAAGGTCCGATGTCCTTAAGCCGCGTAGTCGCGGCGCTCACTCATTTTGTAGGTATTTGGACATCATATTTGGGAAAATAACATTACAACATCTACTTCAGCGATTTTCACTATATAAATACTTTATCTAAGGGCTGCTATATAAATCAGGTCAATAAGTTCACTATTTAAGGTATAGTATTGAAAATTAACTTTAAAAGGAGGCAACTTTGTTTTTTTTTATATCGAACTAATTTCGTCTGATTGTGTACTGTAAGCGAATTTCACTACTAGATCCTCAACTAAAAGCATATAATTTTTTCAGAATTTTACGACTTTTTAATACTGATTCCTATTGATTTTCTTGTTTGAGAAAAAAGGATCCCTTAATAAAATACAAAATTGATTGGCGCCAAGAGTATGCACAATATGCACATATTAACCACCATGGGGGGGAAACGTCAAACGATAGGGACTGCGCACCAGGCGAAACTAATATGTATCCTAGGTTCCTAAATGTACTGATTATTTACAGAAGTTCCAATTATGTAAATACATATTGTACCTATACCTCAAATTTCACGGATCTTTATAAAAGGTGGAGACTGGAGAATATCTCGCATGTCAAAAGGGTTAGCAAAAACTTGTCCCTCGGGCGCCCTCTGATCTTGTTAGCCCCATTTTGGATGGAACATTCTCACTCATTAATCCTCATACTTCTTTGCCAATTTATAGAGATGTGCGTAATATAATATTCTTCATACTAATATATTATACTATCTTTCTATACAAGAGCTTTCCCAGGACTTTTCTCCCGAGGGGAAGTCGGGGTGAATACATTTTTTCCATATATTTTCTATCCATAATAACCTTCCTAGAATCTCATGAATTATTGTAATATAAATGAACTATTAACTAACTGTGGACGTCTCGTGGCTGATATGCCTTATGGCATTAAGTCCACCTATTGTCTATATATTTAAAGTTCAATAAAATTTAAATAAAATATATGACAATGAAATGAATTCAGTCGGTCCAACTATTTTTTCTAAGAAATTTTACTGAGCATATAATGCAAATGGATGATTTAAAAAAATCAGCAAATATGAGTACATCATGCTATAAAAGGAAGGCCTTTTTGATATATTTTCTTGCAGCCATTATATCTTCTTGGGATTACTATCAAAGAGGGCAATATTTCACACTAGCTTTAATATAAAAATGGTACCTACGTACAAATAGTTCTATGCCATCAATTTTGTTTTAAACTATTCAATTAGATTTTTTAATGCCTACATTTGCAGGATTTTTTTTTGGCTATCTATAATTTATAGATATTGTTTTTGTCGATTAAGTAATTACCATTTCTCTCTGTCTTTATCCTTCCGTTTTGAATCTCTAAACGACTTGACTAAGGGTGGGTTGCTCCAAAGTACCAGTTATCGTAACAGTTAAAGTCAAATGTAACAGTAACATTACTGCTAACTATAACCGTTGAAGCGACATAGGTTGCATAGTTAGTTACCAGGGTTACAAGTATAATGGCGTTCGTGGAGGTTATTCGAACCGTCATACAAATAAGTTGACAATAACAATAGCACTCACCGGTCAAGGATAGCGTAAAAGTTATGACGTATTTTGACGATTTACAAAATGGTGCAACCCATTTTTCACATAATCTGTACTTTGACTACACAGTTATTTTTATAGTAAGTTGGTGCAACCCAGCCTAAGTAAGAATAATAATACCTATAAGTACTGATTTAAAAGTCTGCTACAATATTTAACACAAACTAACGCTTTGCCTAGTTACATCTAGGATCGAAGACCACCGACTTATTTTTCTCTTAGTCATACTACTTATTGTGAACATCAGTTAATCAACAAAACAGTCATATTTAAGAGCACGGTCTTGTCAACATTTTTGTCTTTGTTCTAATAATTTATAGTCAAGAAAAGCGATTATCTATAACAAACTTTTGTTTTATAAGAAAACAGTTATTAAAATGGTTCCATTTCCTGTTACCGCTGTTCTACATTTATAAAAAACTGACAAACTCTCGTTTACTAGTCAGCAAACTTTATAAAATTTCCTTTTAACTAATAATATCGCGTCTACCGTTTACTATATTTTGTAGCTTAAATACGTTTAAAGTTACTGGGTACCGTGTATAGTTCGCGGCATATAAGTTAGTAATAAACTGAAATGGCCTTGAATGCGCAGTTGCCGATTTTCATACAAAGTCTCGTTTGTGGCCAACTTATGTCCCGGGTATTATACCGTAAAAAAACCTCGGCCACGAGTTGACAGCGAGCTAGTGGCACTACATACATATAGTATAAAACAAAGTCGCTTTCTCTGTCCCTATGTCCCTTTGTATGCTTAAATCTTAAAAACTACGTAACGGATTTTGATGCGGTTTTTTTAATATTAATAGAGTGATTCAAGAGGAAGGTTTTTATGCCCAAGCGAACCCGGGCGGGTCGCTAGTAGTATCAAATGCGCAGTTAACACGGTAGTACAAATAACAGGAAATACTCTCAATAGTAATCCATTGAGAGTATTTCCTGGAAGTTATTTGTACTACCGTGATGCTAAAAGAATATTAGGGGTTCTATAAAATCGGAAACCATTTAAACTATCTACCTTCTTTGGCATAGCATAAGACTTATAAGAAATAATTATGTGTAACCTGAAAGGGACAAATCTTCGTCCAAGCGATGTTCCTGGTTGCATCTTCAGCTAACGCTTTAGGGCCAAGGGTGAGTACGCTTAAGATCATGGTCCTGATTTGCCGAAACTGGTTAATACAATGGAGTGACTACATGTAAACAGAGTAACGAAGTCATAATGTAGTACATTATGACTTCGTTACTCTTTTTACAGGATAACCAAACCAATAGGAACATGATCCGGGTGTGCTAGATGTTAATACCATCAGATTTTTCAGGCTGCCTAATGGCATCTGACATAGCTTAACGACTGCCATCTATCGATAATAGCCGGGACCAACGTGGCTTCCGAAGCACGAGGAGCTGAAGGTAGAAATGCGACAAATCTAAGCATTATGCACATTTGCCGTCGCTTGACGCGCGCTATCGTTACGAACATGTTCTCCACGCTAGCAAGCGTATATTTTCTTTCCCCCGTATTAAGAAACGTTTGTTAAGCCCATTTTAACTAAAATATGTTTTGCCTCTTTTTCTCTTACCTGACACTTCATGTGAAAGAACGAGACGCAACACATTTTAGCTAACATGGGCTTAACAAACGTTTCTTAATACGGGAGATAGTCGTTAGGCTATCGAGTTTGGATTATTATGACAAATATCCAATTTGTGTTTTATTTATTAAAAACTGAAAAACCGGTTCAAAATTTTATTTATTAAAAAGTAATTATTCACGGAGTGCAACTATCTAAGCTTTGTCATCACGATAAAAAACCTCGGAATATTAAAATAAGTACCAGAACCGTTAACAGTCTGTGACATAAATCATCCACATCAAACAGTGTCACGTTGCGCTGGCATTTTTTAATAAAGCTCTCATGAACTAAAAATCCGGTTCAAACTTGTTTTAACTGCATTTCTAGGTGAAAATGGGGCTATTTGTTCTACAGTGCGCGGTTTCCGTCACTTCATATTTTTATTTCCAGCTTTATACACGACCACGGAAGTGCTCCTCGGTGATGTCGGGGTTTTAACATTGTGAACCAGTTTAGGGGACTATGTATATTTTATTCCAGCGAGACGCTGGGTTGGGAGTTACTAGTTTTCAAATTTTTATGAGACTATAATTTTGTAACTTAAGTACTTTATTATTACTGTTTTTTTTTTTAACTGGTACTGCTTGCATTTTAAACATTATAATAACATTATATTAAACAAAAAATGGCTAAGCGAGGGCTGGGTTCGCGGATCAAGATTTTTTTTGTATGTCTGTTCCAGTAGCTTGAGCAAGCCGATACGTATAGCGAGTTTTAGTCAGCAATTAGTCCACAAACATAATACGAGATGTAAAAATGAAATTTAAAAAAATCTAAATCGTATCTTTTTTCTAAGGCACATTTTCTTAGATGATGGAATTCTAATATTAAAGCTTCATCTATTATTTAATCAGGAACCTATCATCGGCCAAATATTTATTTTAAAGTTATTTTTAACCTTCATTATCCTTTTAACACTGTTTAAATTTGCTATCTAGCTTTCTTCGGGTCATTTAGTTTTATAGTAGTCGTTTCGGATACTCCTTAAACTTTCTGAAGAATTCTCTACAAACTCAAAACAAACAAAGATTATATATAGGTACCATAAATTAAATTTCGTAATTCTCTTAGGTTAAATAACTCTTTGAAATCTTAACGTAAGCAAAATCTGTCAAGTGTGAATTAGATTTGCGTACCTGGGACTAACCGATTCTTGGTATCCTTATTGGGATCCATAATAAGAATAATATAAATGGACAAATTTATTTATAAAGACTATAATTCCTATTCATACTTAATTTTAAAATAACCCATCACTACATAGTACTTAAAAAACAAAGTCGCTTTCTCTGTCCCTATCCAAATCCAAACTAATATTATAAATGCGAAAGTCTGTCTGTCTGTCACCTCTTCACGGCTAAACTGCTGGACCTATTGTGATGAAATTTGGTAGGGACGTTGTTAACGACCTGAGGTCAAACATAGGCTACTTTTATGCGCGATATAACCGAGCCCCACGCGTGGCGAAGCCGCGGGGAACAGCTAGTATATCTCTATATATGCTTAAATCTTTAAAACTACGCAACGGATTTTGACGCGGTTTTTTTTAATAGATAGAGTGATTCAAGAGGAAGGTTTTTATGTCCATGGGAAGCCGGGGTGGGTCGCTAGTAGTAAGTATATAATAAATCTATGGATGCTATATTATTTACTCTTATTTATTTTCTAAACAAACTCGAATATCAGAAAATGCCGGCAATCACCGCAAAACAAAGCGATAATTAATTGGTGAATTCCAGTTATCCATTCAGAGCAGATGTAGGGGGTGAAGATTGTGCACAGTATCAATACGATAAATAGTACTATAGCGAATAAGAATACGAGTCTGAAAAGGTCGGTAGGTGCCGCCACAGTACTATCTACTAGTAATCAAAGCAATAGACACGACGACCTCCGTGGTGTAATGTTTAACATGCTTGAACGCTCTCAGGAGGTCTCGGGTTCCATCCGGGATTATTAAGTTTATCGAATGACTGTTCAATGTTAGATTGGTTTATGTAACATTAAAAATACTTTAGTATGTAAACATCATTTTGTTATAAAATCCATACCAATAATATAAATGCGAAAGTCTGTCTGTCTGTTTGTCTGTTTGTCACTCTTCACGGCTAAACTGCTGGGCCGATTGTGATGAAATTTGGTAGGGATGTAGTTAACGACCTGAGGTCAAACATAGGCTACTTTTGGGCGCGATATAACCGAGTCCCACGCGGGGCGAAGCCGCGGGGAACAGCTAGTATAAAATAAATAAATAAAATGTTCTTGTACTCAACTATATTCATCAAAAATTTTTGACAATTTCTACATTCTCACACTGACAGCGATAATATTCTTATTTACAAGGACACCACAAACATATACATAACTATTTAACCGAAAGACTCTGTTACGACATTATTGAGAATTTTTCTTATACATATTTAAATGTATACAATAATAGTGTGCACAGACTTTATGCAAAGGCGAGAAATCGTAGAGAATACGAAGATCCAGCAGAGCCACTTAAGGAAATTGCCCGTAATAAGACAATCGGCTACAAAAGAAATCTGCCATTTGCGATAATGTCGAGACTGATGCGCGTCAAAGAATTCCTCTAAAAGGGAGGGGCCTGTTGGTCCTTAGAAACATTTTCCGACATAATTTTAGAGTAAGTACCAATTTGTATACTTAAAAGTCTGTTATTTTTTGGTTTAACAATTTCAATCTATACACACTATTTTTATCATAGAATTATAATGGTCTTTTAGTATAGGAAGGCTGACATCAGGCAGCTGTCGTTTATAAAAGATGTGCATCTTTATAAAAGATGGCGCATTGTGTATATTTATTTGATTATGGCGAACATTATAAATGTCTCACTTCCTGTAAAGGCATCACTTTATAACGAATCCCGGGCTCAAAAGCCATAATGGTTTGGGATGCAACTGAAAAAACTCTGCGAAGATAGGAGAAATACAAGGTATATTTATTTTATGGCAAACGAACTTATTATTATTTTTGAGATATTGCTTTACAAACAAAAATAAATATAAAGGATAGGTTCAAAAATGATTTTCCTCCCCAACTCGAAATATGAGTCTTAGATCGCTTTGAGCACTAGATAGATCGATTAATCTAGAATGTTTTTATTTTTTACTAACGACCCCGGCTTCGCATTGGCATAAAAACCTTCCTCTTGAATCACTATCTATTATAAAAAACCTCATCAAAATCGGTTGCGTAGTTTTAAAGATTTAAGCATTCAAAGGGACATAGGGACAGAGAAAGCGACTTTGTTTTATACTATGTAGTGAAGAAAACACTTCGGTGCTACTAATTTATTTCCTTTTTTCTGTGAATCGTTCAGGCTTAATTAATCCATGCAGTTTGACTGCATTCGCCAAAAATCCCGTTCGTTTAGCTCCCTCTGCTTCGCTCAAATACGTATCGGATAGCAACAAAAACTTTTTAACTGGTTGTGGGAAACGAAAATGTCACATACACGCACGCCTCCCAGTGGGGTAGAGATAGTGGTTCTACTATGTGAATTCGATTTTATCATAGATTAAAAAAAAAAGTTCGCCACCGGGCGCGATTCGAAATTCTTTGGATTTTACATGCAATTTTTACATTTATAAGTAGGAAAAATACAGATTTTGTTTTTAAAAAGAAATTAAGGACCATTTAGTTATCATCGTAAGAGTAAATGTGCTAAAAGGAAAAAAAAAAACTTATGTATTGACAAAAACATAACTTTAATAAAATTTCCTCGGAGTACTGTTAGAAAGCAATAAATATAAGAAAAGTAATATAAAAATAATCTAATTATAATAAAATACTGCAGAAATCTCATCATGGGATAAGTCCGCCTTTGCATTTATTTAATAATATTATTTAGTTAACTTTTATTTATTTGAATAACCTTGTGGTCTAAATAAATTAAATTTTTATTTATTTATTTTTAATTTAAACTATTTTATAATAAACTCACATTAGCATTTATAATAAGCTTAAAAAAACTCAAATAAAACCAAAATAAAAAACTAACTTATAAGAATTGTTTCACACTAAGAAAATTCAAAGGATAAAAAATAATATACAGTAGTAAGGGCATGCTCATGTTCATTTTTACTTGTTTTATGGGAAAAGTTCCCGAAACTTGCCTCACTATTTTTCCGTACAAGAGAACTACAGTGCAGTGATCAATAGATCTGTGATGTATGTATATGTACAACATACTATAATACAGTATGTACAATTTTTGTACAGTTTACATAATGTATTTATCAGTTTTGTGTTCTTTTCAATTTCCGAAACGAACATTTTTGAAACTATTAAAACTTTTTTGCAACTTACGATATTTTGTTTGATTTCGTTGTCTAGGATATTTCACCAAAATATCAGAGTTACTCAATATTTTATAATCTCACTTTCTGAAGTAAAACATTACAATTCTTTGTTTAAAAATAGAGCAATAAATTGTTCATGTAATTCAAAATAATGCGAGCAATACGATGACGCCAAGGTATAAATTGCTTAGAATGAGGTAGCTTCCTTTATGTCTCATGCTGCATTTTCAGTTGGCGAGCATTATAAACGCTAATAATTCTTCTTCTTCTTCAGCCCATCGACACCCAATGCTGAGTGTAGGCATTTAGCAATGCACGCTATACCTCTCGGTCTTGGGCTTTCCTCATCTCATTTTACCGATTCCGGCTTTACCGACACTTCTACGTGCGGTTCTGGGTCTCCATCCAAGAACTAACTTTCCCCAACGCTCATCTCTTGTGCGGCATATGTGACCCGCCCATCTCCACTTTCTTTCTGCTACCACTTTGGCTATGTCGGTAAGTCTCATTAACTCTCGTTCGTCTTCGTATCTTTATGTTTCGGATTTTGTCCCACAGAGAGATACCGAGCATCGCCGATAATGATTATTTTTATTGTATTTTTATCATTACATTTCTACAACATTTCATGATTAGATTGATTTAAGTAGATAATCACGATGTCTTATTTTATTGAAATGAAAGAACAGTCCTGAAAAACCTTGAATTTTCCAACCCTTGTTAAGTTCAATCGAACACTAAGTGTATCGGCTATTATGTGTAAGTGTATGTCACTAACGCATTCCCGATTCAATAAGTGCTAAGTGCTGGGTCTGAATCAAATGGACCGTATTAAATTTAAGAGTACCTTTTACGACTTTGTCCTACGAGGGTATGTATATTTTCTCTAGATTACCGGTAAGTGCACAAAAAGCAAAAAGGAACGAAAATTGTGTTCAAGCCATATTGTGTTCTACTAGTCGAGTACTAAATTTAAACAAACTTTTCTAAAGGTCGTGGTCATTACCACATACTTTGTTGTTTAGTTGATACCAGTTTGTTTAGGAAATTGCAGATATATCACCTAATTGTCTGATAATTAAAATGATTCCGTGCTCCAGTAGGTAAGATAAACAAAATGTTGCCTTACATTTCTTAACAAGTTGAGAAATTCGAAACACAATTGTTTTGTAAGTGACAACACTCGGTTACACAGTCAGTGAGCACGCAGCACAAAATGAATTTGTCTTTGTGTCAGAATTTAGCGACAATTTTAAAAAAGGACTAGAAATGTACAATGTACAATCACAAAATTGCGTCATCTAGACTTTTTTTTACCTTTGCTATCTATATAAACAATAATAGCTGCATCATCTATGCATGTAATATTTTCAGCTTACGAGCTTCAGAGCGCAGGATATGCTTTTTCGTGATAACATTATAACAACCACTTTTCTTTGAAATACCATGCAGATGTTAGGCCATAGAAAAATAGTGTGGAATCTTATAAAGGGAAAACTAAGTTTACCTATAATCAAAGGTTTAGGTTTGCCATTTCCATTATTTCTAATAGGTAAATAATAAATAAAAATTTGGTTATTTCATTTACTTCGTATTTTGATACCAATATATCTGCGAACACCTGAGCACGTAGCTTAATATTTAAACCTACCGAACCTGTTTTAATAAAGCTTGCTAAAGTATCAATTACATCCTAACAATAGACTGCTAAACACATTTTGTATTGGTTTTCATTCCATTGATGAAAGTTGTATCAGAATAATGAACTACAAAATTACCAACTATTCCATACAAAGGCCGTCGAATGATGATGCTATTTTGAAACTAAAAATACTCTTTGAATAGATAAATGTACATAGTATGCATGTTATAAATGATATTATATTATTTACCTAAGTAAGCAAAAGTCAAAGCAAACTCGTAAAAATTAATATCGCTTTTTAAGCAATCTTCTAAATTACATAATGGATTTTGATAGTTTAGATAAATTCTACCGGAAAAAATATTGTAAGTATATACCATCAGCTGCGCGCTTAGCTGTTTGCCTACTAAATTGTTATAAAAAGGATCGATGACCAGTAGAAGAAATTGATTAGACATCGTGTTGCAAATGGAAAAATTAAAAAAAATATTATATTATAAGGCGTAAGGTTTATTAAAAACACGACACCAACCCCACTAAATTTGTGTTAACTGTAGGGTATAAGAGTGATGCAAAACAAAGTTATGTAAAGCTACTAGAAAAATTATTAAAATAAGCATTCTTAAAGGTCTTGCAAACCCACAGGTGTGTTTTAAGCCCCATTCTCTTGTTAGATACGTCAGCTGCGCCTACTAGAGTGATGGGATTTAATTTCAAAACTGAGTTAGCTTTAGGTCTCTTTTACTGTTGGAAAACAGGTTAACTATATTACAAAACGTTTCAATATGCTAATAAGTTATCTAAATTTTCTCTAAGTTGCTTCTCTATGCAAATTTCTAAGCCCAAAAACAGGTCTTGTTTTAATAATCTCACAGGTTCTCACGGTGATAAGAAAGCAAACAAAATTATAGGTGGCATATTTTATTATATGGAACATGGTTGTTAGAGCCTATAGCCCTTCAGATATTTGAACAGAATAAAGAGGAGGATGTCGTGATAATCAATTTATGGTAATAATTTAAACAAGATAAAAAAACGGTATATAAATAAAAAGCAAAAAAGTAATGAAATATAAAGTTTAAAAATTTATATATTTCTTTACTTCAATAACAATGAATAACATGGATAGCGTTTTCATCAAGATAGATAAGTAGATGGATACTCTTTATTGTATCATTAACATTAAAATGTTTCATATTTCAAAAGAGCTCACTTATATTATTATTGTGCTGCTTTCCCCATCCCTGACCTTTATTTATTAAACACGACAAGGGCTTAAAATATCAGAAATACAGAGAGGTTTTATTGTGTGTGCTATATGACTGATAATAATTACCTATGACATTATTATAGGCTTATTTTAACACTAGCGTTTGTTCGCAGCTTCACCCTCATGCATTTCCCTCGGTAACAGTACTTTTTCACGGGATGAAAGGTAGGAAGGCTATATCTTTCTCAATACTAACTATGTTTGTGCAAAATTTTAAGCAGATTAGTTCAGTAGATAGGGCGTAGAAGTGTGATAAATAAACTCACTGTCTCATTTATAACATTAGTTCCATTCCGATATTGTAAATTTACCTCAATATTAAACAAACCCCTACCTATTCATATAGAATAGCAGCTATATACACATAAACATTTTTTTTCCAGCTGTATGTGTCTCACTGCTGGACAAAAGCCTTCCCGTCTTTTCTTCTATGCGTTCATACACATAACAATAAACATTAGTACCTATAAATATACATAGATTAAAAAAAAATTGCCTGCGCGTGATTTTCTAATTTTATGCACATTTTATTTCGCCAACAGTCTTATTTAAATTTCTCTCATAAGATTTATTTGTAAACATTCCACAATCTACTATTATGTAAAAAAAATATTTCTCATAAATATTTTGATCAATTGAAATTTAATAACGTGTTTTTGCATACTGTACGTCTATATCCAAAGACAGCATTTTTAATGTTTATTTGTTTTCACAAAATATACAGAGAAGCAGAGCCATGAGCAAACGCTAGTTAATCATCAAAATAAGTAAGCTTTTAAAGAAAATGGACGGGCGCAGTTTGAATCGTAAGTGGACGTTAATGGAATGTGAAATGTTATTCCACGGGGATAAACAGCATCAGTAATTTTCTAAAAGAATTACCGTCGCTGTGAAATTTCGTTGCACCTGTTATTTTTTCCAATGAGTATAATATATATTAAACTAGCGACCCGCCCCATGGGCATAAAAACCTTCCTCTTGAATCACTCTATCTATTTAAAAACCGCATCTAAATCCGTTACGTAGTTTTAAAGATTTAAGCATACAAAGGGACAAAGGGACAGAGAAAGCGACTTTATTTTATACTATGTAGTGATACCTAAATGTAAGGATTATTTTTCAACGCCATTATCATAATTTCAGCGTTTTAAGCGTTGTACCTAAAGCTGATATGCTAAGGGAGTTATTAACTCACTACTTACTAGTCTACCTAGCACTCTGTGAGTGACTTAACTACTCATATACGGTACAGTAAAGAGAGAAGAAAATTTTTATTTATTATTAATATTTATATGTCGACCATGGCAGATTATACAGGGGGAAGGTACTCTGATAGTGTTAGGATCTGTTTGGTTATTCTTGAATGATAGTCGTTATCTCCACCAATCAAAGTTTGAGTGTCATAACCATTGACGAATCTGTCAGCCCTTCAGTCTAAGTAACTGGCATTTGGTTTTAAAAAAACTATAAGTAGTAAGGTGTGTGGTAAATACGACACTAGAGTGCCCATTGTGTCCTGCTTCCTATAGCAGAGGCAACCTTATGGCGGCGACATTAGGTGCGATCCAAGTGGCAGCATACTGGGCCTCGAAAATGATTTAGGGCATCGACACAAAAAGAAGAAAGCACTTTAAATAATTTAAACAACGCCATTATAACAAATTCCTTATAATGATTTCTTATGTTTTCGCGATTGTTACACATTAAATTAAACTATTTTATTTTTTATTTTATGTTAACTATTTTCATGAGCTCTGTAAAGTGCTTGAAACGTTAGGTATAAATAAGTAAGCAATAAACGCGATAGAAAACCGTATAAAATAGTTTAATTTAAATTCCTTTTAAGGTAAATTGTTTTTCCTAATGATACTTTATCATGAAGAAACGAAATTGACTGCTCCTACATTTGAAGTAAACATGAAACGAACGGAAATTGAATCATCAAATTCATATTATGTTTTCATATGCAAGCAGGATGTATTCGAAAATTTGTTATTGCTTTTTTAGCACTTGCTCCATGATTTTTGAGGCGTGAAATGAATCTTTGATCCTTCTTTTTTTCTTTCCAGCAAAACAAAATGAGTCTTGTTGTTCAGTAATAAAGATCTCCTAAAATTTTTATACCTCCTTAATATCGTTACATAACTGATGGACGCATCGTTGATAAATATTTCTAATGGTCAGATCAGTAAATAATAAGTCATAACAACATTCCTACAGATGGTCAACGTATGTCATAAATAAATAAAAGCTTTTAAAATAATAACAAATCGAATAACAACAACACAGAAATTAGTATGTGCGTATCTACTTAATACTGTTTTTTTAAACAAATATCAGTAATTTACAAAAATACATTGAACTACATTTTCTCCGCTGAAAGGGCTTTTCATTCGTGGATTAATTTCAAGTTCAATCACTACATAGTATAAAACCAAGTCGCTTTCTCTGTCCCTATATCCCTTTGTATGCTTAAATCTTTAATACTACGCAACGGCAACATGCGAAGCCGGGGCGGGTCACCAGTTATTAAATAATTGGCTAAATATTTTTATAAGTGTTGTAAAATGACAATGATAAAATAGCCAAAAAAAAAAAAAGAAATGAATAACTCAAAAAACACCGTGCTTTAAAATTTTCATTTGTAATAAGTTAACTTCCCGTCGACCTCAGTTGAATATTGAATTAATGTAGTCGGTAAAATTAAATTATCTCAATTTGAGCAGTCTCCGTACGTGAAAATGCATGAAATTCAACTAGTGTGAAAATGGAGCTTTTCAACTTTTAGTCGTAAGTTATAATTACAGGTTGGAATACAAAATAGATAACTATAACTATTTTAATTGAAGTAGGTACTATTTTAATTAGAACTGTTTTCTCTTAGAATGATGCTGTGGGAATTTCGAGAAACAGAATCATTTAAGTATACCTACTAGATTAATATAATATTTTGTGAGAATTATGCTAAGTAATTTCAAATATTTAAAAACAAAAATCAAACGATAAAATGCCTACCTTTGTCCGACCGATGATGGGCTTCTACCAAATAAAGAATACCAAAGGAGGGGTAATAAGGCAGGCAGGGCAAATGCAAACTTAGACATAGTTTTTATAAGACAGAAATAGGGTCTAAGGGGAATCTATAGTAAAAATAGTAATTTTGACGTCAGAAATGGCAAAATTGTCCCAAAAGTAACTTTTTAGAGTAAAAATTTGGAGCATTGCACTGTATTGGCCAGCAAAGCAAAGCATTGGTCTGCAATTTAGACACACTAAAAAATGCTAGAAGGTTTCGAATTGTTGTTTTGATTAAGGTCGGTAAGAATAAGCTGTATAGCAAATAAATTTAACAACAAATTTTCAGGTTTTAGATTTATTCCTAAATAAGTGATATTGCTTTTCACCAAATTTCATGATTCTAGGTTAACGGAAAGTATTCTGTAGGTATTGATTCCCATCTCAATAATATAATAATTTTAAATATTTTACAGCCAAACGGGACCATAGGCCTACGTACTCGTATGTTATGAATTTCAAGTTGATACGTTCATGCATCCTCAGAAAAAAAATTTGACCGACAAACAACAAAGCGATCTCATAAGGGTTTGGATTTTGCCTTTTGAGCTACGGAACCCAGTAAAGGAAAATATTTAAATAGAGAAAGAGACACAACCTAATGCTTAGTATACTAGATACAAATCTAAACATTAATAAAAATTGTTCAGTTTTAGACATTGTTATTGGAGCATTGTGTAAAAAAGGTGTTCGAGTAAATTTTCAATCAGCCGTGAAAATACACAGTAATAATACCTTCAGTAAACCTGAAGCTCTCCATTTTTCCAATAATGGAATGCCATTAAGGTTTTCATTGTGAGTTACAGTATTTACGTAAACAGTACATCGTTCCATTGGCTGTTATTCGCGCCTTTAAGTCTTTATTGATAGCCTTTTTTTTTGTATTTCTGCCAACAGTTTTATAGGATAACAGATTTTATTTATCTACCATTATCAAAATCAAACCAAAGTTTTTGCTTTTCAACTTGTAAATCGATACAGGGCGAAATCGATACAAGAATATATGTATGGGATTGACATAAACCGCGCTTAATGACGTGGTCAATCATGTTAATCCCATACATTTTTTCGATATTTGTTAATGTTTTGAAATTGTGATTTAAATTAAATTTAAATGCTACGAAAAATCTTAATTCTGTGTCAAAAATTGTCCAGTAGTTGCTTTTGGAGTTTGAGTTTTCGATTTTAACATAACTTGATAATGATGATAAATGTGTTTTACTCTTTGTTCTAAATGTTTTTAATCTGGTACTGCAATATTTAGCCCTTTAGGCCAAATATTTATTACTACAGCAGCTTTTTTCTTGATGTGATATGAAAAAACCTAAAACTTTTTTTTTTGATGTTATGTAGGTACATCAAAATTATTGGGGAATTAGTATAAATAAATATATAGGGACAAATCACACAACTCGAACTTAATCTGAGTTAGCCCCAAAGTAAGTTCGAAACTTGTGTTATGAGATACTAAGTCAACTGATAGCATTGATTGATATTTTTTCTGAAGTTGATAAGATGCAATTGAACAAGTAGGTCATACTACAAAATTAACTTAAGTGTAAATTCAACGCATGTTAGAACTAATAATTACAGTGGGCAACATAGAAAATTATACAATCTCACCCTTAACACTAAGGTATACTTTTATAATATCATCATCATTGCGTATGGCAACTTTTTCTTTAGATACTTTTATATGTAGTCCACTGACCCTTAACTGTTTACATATAAAGTTCCTTTTGCTCTTTTCTTTTTATATTTGAGTAAAATAAATAAATTATTAACTTCCAGTGAAAAACAAAAAGTGAAAGTTTTTCAGTTTTACGTGTATGTTTCTGTTTTTATTCAACAAACGAATAATTGATTTCGATACATTTTTATTAAGATGTGATTGAAATGTTTCTGCTAAGGCTAATAAGTAGACGACTAAGGAAAGATAAATAAATTGATAGTCACAACTATAGAGTAAATAATAATTGAATCACTAATTGAAAATTCTGCGAAGCTTTCACTTGGCTTTTTAGAAACTATTTATACATTCCTGCTTTATAATGTCACACAGAATTCAATATTTTGTTGTTTAATATAGTTGCTTTATGAGATGATTTTATATTACATAGAGTTTACATTTTCAGAAAGTTTAGAAACAAAGTGTTTGCAGAATTCTGTTGCTTCATATTAAATTAGGTAACATACTCGACTCTCAATGGAGTTTAGTTGGAAGCAAACTATATGGAAAGTTACTTTAAACACTATAATAACTATCCATACAATTTATTTTTAAATTATAGTTTAGATGTTATCCTTGGTCCTCCTTATGATATCTACGCGTTGAGGAGCTCAATAGCCTCGCTGGACATGCGTTTCTAGAACAATCGCTCGTGTTAAGCGACTTCGAGACCGGTCTGTCTGTATTGGTCACCCTAGCACAGAATAGATAATAGCTAGTACTTACGTAACACAAGTGAATAGAATAGAATAGAATAAAAGTGTTTTTAAAAACATTGACACAAGTGATCACAAACATTATGAAAACACAAAAAAAAGATAATTATAAAATAGTCACAATCACAACACAACAGAAAATATATGGCGAACAGAGCATGTGTGCATTGCAAAAGTTCCAATTATGTATATAAACACACATACACATAGACTCAGCATAAAACTTCACTCACATATCATATGAGTAAAACGCTGGTTTTCAGCTATAACCCCCTAATAAGTGGCATTTTTACTCCTAACTTGAGCTCATGATTCGGAAGACACGTTAAGCTATTGGTCCCGGCTGTTACCGCTATATGACAGTCTTTAGGCTGTATCAAATGCCTTGAAAACTTAAATACCCCGGATCATGCTTGTTCTGATTTCCCTGTAAAAGGTTTCGGAGGTGAGACGGCAGTCACTCTATTTTAATAACCAGAAGCGTTCGGCTCGGGGTATATCCTCGATTCGAAAAAGATGTTGATGACTATATCCAAGAGACGACAGAGAATGGTATTATAGTTAATTTAATATATAGGGTTTTTATTGTAATCGCATCTGTTTGTAACATAACTTATTTGAATCGATTATAAATATTCTATTTAAAAGAAACATTCGGCCGAATTGAGAATCCTCCTTTTTTTGAAGTCCATTAAAAATGGCCTCTCTCATGTGGTCAACTTCCCTCCACCTCCCATGGCTCTACCAACCTCTCGGTTATACGAGCCGAATCTCGGGAAAGTGCGCTGTACTAGCATTTCGCATCTCTTTCCAGTCGCACCTGCTTGATCTCCCTACAAGTTCTCTATAGTGTCGCCTATCTATGCAATATACATAAAATAAGTTATTTTTTCATTGCTTGTATTTTTATTTTGTAATATTTATCTACTATTAATTGTGTGGTTAAAATTTAAATTAAACAGTTAACAATCTTTGTAATGTAAACATGAGAGAACAGATTCAAAGCAAACTTTAAATTTATGCAAAGGTTACTTGGAATTCCTGAACTCTGCGTGTAGTAGGTCCCTACTTTTGGAATCGCAAAATTCAGAAATAGCTCTGAAACTTTACATTGATCACTTGAATGTTGAACTATTTGAGACGATTCAAACGTTTTATAATGGCTGATAGTTGAAAAGTTGGTGTGTTAGCTCTGTTACTCCCTAATATTTCATCCAAATATTGAGGGTTTTGTCTCAATATCATAAAAAGAATTAAAATTCAGCAAATTAAATAAAACTGATTAAGCACAAGTCTTTAATACTTGTATGCACTCACAAAATAATTTTTGGTAATTTTCAAAGCTAGGGTATTGGGATGGGCCTATGTCCAGCCGTGGACAGTCTGCGGCTGAAATAATGATAATGATGAATTTCAAAAGCCACCTGGGTGCATGTATAACTGCACTTTTATTTGTTACCTATTATGCTTAAATATATGCGAATAAACGAATTGAATTGAAAGTGAAAGGTTTGAAAATTCATCGTCAATAAAAATAATTTCTAGCCATCAAATTAATGATTTTTTTATATCTGCATAGTTATATTGATGAAAAAATACTTAACAAAAAGCATTGCTCATATTTTGATGACACTAGGCGATTATCATAGGCAGGCAGGTCATTGAAAAATAAAGTTATGTACTTTCATTTCACTTAAAGGTATTATTAAAAGTAACACAATACCAACCAAAATACTGATAATATTAAGACATATTAGACTAAATAGAAGCACAAGTGTGCGGCACACCGGTGACGAAGCGTGACTTGGTTCAATGAAAGCCTGAGATTCGAATGCATCCCCCATTCCTACGTGTCGTATGCAATTCGTGCCGAGTTAAACTATATTGAAATACGAGAATGTAAGGTTTATCATTGGTAGATATTCCATTGTAAATTGTGATAGATATGCAGTAACAATTTAGTTGACAATATAAATTTAGATGCTCTGATATGTCTGTTTGATTGGTTTTACCATTCAAAAGGTAGTATTTCTCAACAAATCGTAAAATTTT
This sequence comes from Apomyelois bistriatella, assembly GCA_947044815.1. Classification (NCBI taxonomy): domain Eukaryota; kingdom Metazoa; phylum Arthropoda; class Insecta; order Lepidoptera; family Pyralidae; genus Apomyelois; species Apomyelois bistriatella. Next base: position 9,600,103 of record OX345696.1, read on the forward strand.
GTGAGCTCGGTTGATGATTTTAGGTACTTACATCATATTTGTAATTCACTACTGAAATTTTATCAGTGTGTATTTTCTTTCGAACACCAGGTTAATTGAAAAGTGTCAGAAGTATAAATGTGTAGACAGACTTGCAAAGTCTGTAACTTACAAAACTTTATTACACTTCTTCATAGCTTAACTCAGGCATGATTTACTTGTTATTACCCAAAATTTCTATTTAATACTCAATGGCGAGACATCACAATTTTTGGAACATCCCTTTGACCACGCGAGCAAAACCGTGAGCAAATGATAGTATTTTCCATAATAAAAAATGGAAAAATAGTATTCATGTCGATATATTTTCTCGCCTTATTCATATGGTTGCAGTGGGTGCACGATTAAACAGAAATTCCCCGTAGTATAGTACTGGTGTTTGAAGTTGAATGGTGAATGGGTCGAGGTTTGACAAAACCAATTAGTAAATATTGACTGAAAGGATATACACGCTATTATAGCTCTAAGGTTGTGGCTTTGACTGAAATTCGTTGACCGTTAATTAAAGTCACGAAACATTGACACCATTTCATTGGATATAAATTTCAAGTAAATTGCCCCTTGCCAAGGCACTTAATTTAGCATAATGGCTCTTGTATCGCTAACGCCTTGAATTAAATACATATTAGGTACAGTTCTAAACAATTATACCAATAACCAATTCAATGTATTTGTATTTGATCAACAACCTATTCAAATTTATTGGTAATTCAATATTTTGCTACCACGAGTGTGTACTGGGGGTCTAAAAACGCCACTTTGAGCAATTCATCGAATCAATTCATATTACGAATTCCTTAGCAATTCTGTAGCAATTCTTCTATTTTTTGTAAACTGGCCAACTAAACTGCAATTCCTCTTCAAAAAAATTTAAAGAAATAGGAATTGCTAAATAATAGCTAAGGAATTCGTAATATGAATTCCATTAGATGAATTGCTAAAGTGGCGATTTAGACCCACTGATATCTGATTTTGAACGTTTGCATTCTGTGTGTTTATGTCATATTTACAAGCAAATAGTCCACTGCTAGATATGTCCACTTCCATGCTTTCCCAATCTTTATTTCACAAATTTTGTCTGCTATTAACTCATCACTTTCAGATAAAAATAAAATAAAAAGACCATTCAAAAATATTTTACATATAAGGTAAAAGTTTTAAAATACAATACCTGCCTTTAATAGAATCAGCATTAACAAAACTGTTTCAATAGTTACACTTTCATTAGTCAGTCATATTCTTAAGACGCTGATACCTAATTAAATGGTCTGGATGACAGCTTGAAATTGAATGAATGCGTAGGTGGAAGAACTAATAGGGGTACCAAATATTATAATGGAGATCCAGGCGGTAAGACTCCATTGGCTGGGTCACCGAGTATCGAGCAGTTAAGAGAACTTACAAGGGAAAACCGTTTGGAAAGCAGACGGTGTGTCTTCCCATGATTAGCTGGAATTAAGTATGTAGAGACCTAGAAGCCTTCCAAAGAGCTGACTAGCAAGAGGTAGTGTGAAATAGAGAGGAGTGAAGAATTCTTATGTTAGAGGTCAGGATCTACTTTGGGGCATACATAAAACGATTACTTACTGCAATGGCTCGATGCCCCACTCGTATTATATGAAAATATAAAGTAGTGACGTCAACTTCAAATTAAAATCAATTTCTATCAAGCCATGATAAGCTACAATCAGACTTCTTGTTACCACAAATTCTTCAATCTATTCGTTTTGTAAACCAGTGGGAACTACAGAATTTCTAAGTAAAACTTGAGCAAACTTTATTTCACTCACGTACAACAAGAGAATGGGCAACATATGAGCACGCTTTGGCAATGCGGTCACGGATATATGTACCTGAAGGCATAGGTGAAAATATCCCTTTGCTGAAGAACATACGACTTAATTTTCCGTACAGGCCCGCTGCGTTCAAAGATCATTAAGGTCGACGGTCATAATCCTCGTAATCCTAAGCCATTAAGGTTTTTGATCATTGCCGATGAAAAAATGTAAAAGGTCGGGCAAATAAATAAAAATATTTTATTACGAATATACAAGTAAAATTTTAACCTGAAATTATTTAAATTTTAAGCTTCGTATTTAATTTTTCTGTTATTGATTCTCGTGTACCATTTTCATTTATTTATAGTAAAATGCATAGATTGCCAGATTAAATAGTCAAGTTTAGCTATAGAAAACGGTTGCAATCCACCACCTAAATAAATGTACTAGCGGCCCGGTACGTGCTTCGCTAATTATAAAGTGAAATAATAATAAAAAATGAAAAATTGCTCGACCGATTTTGCACAAACTTCACATAAACCATCTACTAAATAGCCTGAACAAAGAAGAACATTTGGTTTGGATAGTGAGTTGTAAAATTACAAAGAAAAGTGGCATTGATTTTTATATATATTTATTGTGTTTTACAAAGAAATGGATAATTTAAATATGGGTCAGCAAAACTCGTATGCGTTGGATATCTTCCTCTATTCAATATAGTCCGGTCAAATTAGACCAAAAAATTAGTAAACCCACGACAAATTCAGGGGAAGCTGAAAATTCTTACAATTGTTTAAATCATAATTATAAACATTGTCTTAAAAGTCCCAATCGATCCCATGTAAGGAAAAAAATTTAGCGGGGTAAAAAGGTCCAAAAAATGGGTTTTTCGCGATTTTCTTGAAAACGGTGAGTTTTTTCGCAAAATCACCTCAGACATAATTTGTAGATCAGGAAATTTCCTATAAAAAAGGTATTAATAATTTTTTTTTTAAAAGCCACCGCTTCTGTGATATAACGATGCAAAAAATTGCAAGCGTCATAAACGCACACGTTTCCACGCCACCTCTGAGGTAGTGTACTTAGCGCAAGTATATGAGCGCGCGCTTACAAGTTGCAATTTTTTGCATCGTTATATTTCAGAAGCGGTGGCTTTTAAGAAAAAAATTATTAATACCTTTTTTATAGGAAATTTCCTGATCTACAAATTATGTCTGAGGTAAATTTGCGATAAAACTTACCGTTTTCAAGAAAATCGCGAAAAACCCATTTTTTGGACCTTTTTACCCCGCTAAATTTTTTTCCTTACATGGGATCGATTGGGACTTTTAAGACAATGTTTATAATTATGATTTAAACAATTGTAAGAATTTTCAGCTTCCCCTGAATTTGTCGTGGGTCAAATGTCTAATTTGACCGGACTAATAATAAACTTTCTCAAATTTATTTCAGTACTTAATTCAAATCCGTATTTTTTCATATGTCTTTACCTTGCTTTCTCGCTTGACAAAACACCACATGATTTTATTTCATACACGGTTTGTATTGACATTTCATGATGTTACTATTTAGGTACCTCATTGAATTAAATTTTCTTAAAATCAGAGGAAGTCAAAATGAAATCATTTTTTTAATACTTTTTTTTTCTAATTTCTACTAGCATTCTTTATGAGTTATAAATACACTTGGGAACGTAAACAGTCTTTTATTTTTCTTCTTTAAAGACATTTTATTATGGTTTAGGTTTAGGAGCATCATGATTTTTATTAATATTTCCAACTATATTCTTTTTGACAATAGATGAATTGAATGTTCTACATAGAAAATCCTGAAGAAGAGAATCTGCCCAGCTGGTCAGTGCTATCAAGAAAAACTAGTTTACCCATGGCTACATTTTGTCCTTTTCTTGTATATAAGGCAACTAAAGAATAATAAAGAGGGAAACATGAATTGTGGAATGCCCGATTTACCGAAAACGATATATTATTTTGGTTATAATGCAGGACACGTCGCAAAGTAAGTTTTCCAAGAGACGACATTTGATTCCACTGAATAAGCAAAAGTTTTGACAAAGCAGTTTGTGAATAGTTTTGTCTAAAATGTATTTTCAGTATTTAGATATATAACAAAATTTCACCATTTTTATTCCCTACAACTTTAGTAGGATTTTAATACTAATATGGTATGTTATGGAGATAAGATTTAGTCCTAAAAAAGGTGTGCGTAATTTTTGACCTGTTACAACGAAGTCAGAAAGTTCGGCTTATGTGCGCCCATCGAAATAAGACACGGATTTTTTTATTTTTGGCGCCGTTTTGTCATTCGTGTCTCATATATGTATGACTAGAAAAGAGAATCAAAATGAGGACCTCACTTCGTGTCAATGTGACGGCGTGAGGTCCAATGCTCTAAGGTACAGACGAGGTCTAAGATAGACTTTCTCTAGATAGTGGGCTAAGATAGACTCGCTGGTTCATTAATAGCCTATTAACCTTCTATTGACTTAAACCTTAAAATAACCTGGGCTATATGTGTCCGAAAATATGTTAGCTGATAAAAAATTCTATTCGTTCGAAAAAATGGTATACCATTTTGTTTACAGATGATTTTTTATGTTGGCTCCAATAATCTTATGGAGTTGATCATTATTCATGTTTATATTAGTCTTATTGCCCTCTAAGCATTTGATGATTTAATTGATAATTTTATTAAAATTCAATAAACTTAATAATTAAAATATAATAGTTAAATAAATATAATATTTCAGTATTTATTATACTTACTGTTTAACTAAGAGTGTTGTTTACCTCTAATTGGGTTGCATGCTAGTAAGTACCTACACATTTTATATGTTTATTATGTTTTTTTGCCATATTATAAATATGGAATAAAATCCAACTATCCATATTAATATTATAAATGAGAAAGTCTGTCTGTCTGTCTGTCACCTCTTCACGGCTAAACTGCTGGACCGATTGTGATGAAATTTGGTATGGATATAGTTATGCACTAGGAGTCAAACATAGCCTACTTTCGGGCGCGATATAACCGAGGCGCACGCGGGCGGAGCCGCGGGCAACAGCTAGTAATATTATGAATGCAAAAGTGAGTTTGTATATTTGTTTGTTTTTTACCTCTTCACGCCCAATCTACTGAACCAATCTTCTTGAAATTCGCATACACATAGTATTGAGAAGGACATATGGTATCTTTCATCCCGGGAAAAAGCACTGTTCCCGAAGGAAAATCATGCGGGCGAAGCCGCGGGCGAAAGCTAGTTAATAAATAAAAAGGGTTACGGAGGTTGGACGACAGTAGCTGTACAAAAGGTTGTAATATCAACAATATGCAGATAAAGCGGATATTAGAAACTTGAAACTGAAAGTATTATTTAAGTACTCTGAATTGCAAACTTAATCAACCGTTTTCTAGCATTTCGTTTTTTCGCTCGACGTTTCATTTTCGATAGGCTAAGTAAAACTCCTATAAGTAAGTGCTCCAAATATGTAAGATTTAGCGGACTATGTTTGTGGTGTATTTTTTCCATATTAATAATGTATAATTTAATAATTTATACATTACAATACAAAATACATTTTTATTAGAAAAGCCGAGCCACTAAAAAAAGCTTAAATTTTCAAATCTATATATATAAAAATCAATTGCTGCTCGTTAGTCTCGCTAAAACTTGAGAATGGCTGGACCGATTTGGCTAATTTTGTTCTTGAAATATTTGTGGAAGTTCAGGGAAGGTTTAAACGGTGAGAAAAGTGCGTTCAGGCGCTACGGAGTTCGCCTGGACAGCTAGTACCGAATAAAAATGGTTATTTATTCCTGTCAGTGAATATCATATTTATTATCAATAGCTTTAAAAAAATGAATTAAATAATCAGGCTAAGACCTAAAAAACTGAAAATCATGAAATCATCAACATCATCAATTGTAGGTGTTCCGAACCATGCACACCCTGGTATTAGAGTTCTGTCCGTGTCGATTTTAGAAAGAATAGCCGTTTTATTCTTATTGTATCGTACAGATAAACCTGTTACCTGGTATAAACTATATATATCTATCAGAAATCACAGTCTGCTAAAAATACTGTATGGCTGTATTATCGAATTTTCGGTACGTATTACTTCGCATCTGTATATGACGGTTGCAACATTTCCAAGAATTATTTCCGTGGTGCATGTTGTATTGTAATTGGCACTATAAAATATTTTTAAAATACGATAGCTTTCTGTCTGGGAATTAGTTTTTTTTTTCAATCATACCTATATGTAGAACATATATGGTCCAGGGTTCCTCCGCCGTGGGGTGTGCGGAGATCTAATCTTCGTGTTTTTTCAATTTTTTGCTGTTTATTTGTGTTAGTAAGTGGTGTTGTTAATTTTCTTTCATCTTTGTTTTATAACTATTTGTATAATATTTGCTTTTTATTATATTTGGTTGTCAGTGTTTTCTCTCTATTCTATTAAAAATAAATCTAAAATTCTTTACGTTTTTATTTTTATTTATTTATATATTTACATATTTTCATATCAGATTATTCATTTTTTCAGTTTTGTTTAAGTTATCACGTATGCATTTTTTATTATTTCTTTTGCGTTTTTATTATTGTTTATACTTTATGTGAATGCCCAATTGCCCATGTTCTACTGCTACTCAGGAGGTCCCGGGTTCGATCCCTGGTCAGGTCAAGATGAAAAATGATCTTTTTCTGATTGACCTGGGTCTTGGATGTATATATATACTAGCTGTTGCCCGCGGCTCCGCCCGCGTGGGACTCGGTTATATCGCGTCCAAAAGTAGCCTATGTTTGACCTCAGGTCGTTAACTACATCCCTACCAAATTTCATCACAATCGGTACAGCAGTTTAGCCGTGAAGAGGTGACAGACAGACAGACAGACTTTCGCATTTATAATATTAGTTTGGATATGTATATATGTATTTGTTATAAAATATAGTATCATTGAGTTAGTATCCCATAACACAAGTCTCGAACTTACTTTGGGGCTAACTCAATCTGTGTGATTTGTCCCCTATATATATTTATTTATTATTTATTTATTTATTTATTTATTTAGTATTTATGTATAATATCTGTTTTCGTTGTGTTGTCTATTTCTAATTTAATCTACTGAACTTCCTTCGGGGATAAGTTTTTAAGAAAAGAGAAACTAATCTACCATATGTTTTTGCCGCCCCAATAGCTAACAGTTAGCGTTTTGTACCTTCGTTTGTAAGGGCAAAACCGCAGATTAAATATACAAAGCAGTCAGTTAACCTCCAGCAGAATTATTACTGCCCGGACACATCTGCTCCGATTTTAAGGCTAGTTTGATTAGGCCATTAATGCGTCAGCAACTCCATCTTAGACCACATCTGCATAAACATCAGGTAAAATGCTGGAATTCATATAAAATACATTAAATATAGGTAAATAAAAAAGCCCCACAAATATTTATTTCATTCTATATTAACATATTGTTTTGTTATAGAGAGCAACAGAAATACATCACCTGTCAAATTTTTAATTGTCTATCACGGTTTATAAGATCAGAGCCAGCCTAGTGACAGACGGATAGATAGACGGACGAACAACAGCTCAGTAATAGGGTCATGTTTTACCCTTTAGGTACAGAACCCTAAAAAAGAATATTTGTGTATGTAATTTTGTAAATTTATCAACCTGGATGTTAATCTTTAAAGTAAAATGATAATAAGTACTAGTAAAACTAACGGTCGAACGATAAAATCAGTAGTAGACTTAAATACTAGGTTCCAACTAGACCACTAGTGGACTATAAAGTCCACAATAACTCTTGGAACTTCGGGCATCCAGCCAAATCACCTTTAGTACTGCGTGCTAAGTATCAGTGTAATTGTTAGGCGGATAGCTTGTCTATTACATAAATAAATAAAATCAAAAGAATTGTAACATGGGAATCAGTTTTTTCTGCATCTGTACATTGTGTTGCCTTTCACAGTATTAAAAAAGGGATATTATTAATTGCACATCAAATAAATAATCACCCATCAATTTCTGTATATCAAATAAATTATTTTACTTTTAATTAAATTAAAAACTTGGTGACAGAAGCAACTAACGGTCAAAAGACGACTTTGTGACAGAAGGTAGGTTAGGTTATGGTTATACAGTGACCTTAACAGTGAGCGAGCGAGCGAAGCGAGCGAGTGTCAGACTTGGTGACAGAAGCAAAACAAATTTTGCTGTGCAATCAGTAATTTTGATATGTATTTAGGTTATTTTTGCATACAAAAATTGTTTTTATTGATTTCCGTTTAAATACTACCCATTAAAAAATATTCGTAGAAATGAAGTAAACTCCAGTAGTGCGTTTAAGCTCTCACACTTTTTTTTGTAAGTGGCCAGTCTTGATATTTGAAACGAGTTTTATTTAATGTGCGTTGTAAGGAACTGGGAAAGGGGTGCCCAGTAGTCTCGTCCTTTTTACATTAAAATATTTAGTTAGCTATGTACGGCTCCGCTTTTGAATTGTACCACACTTCAAAAGATTCTCTAATATTGCAGAGCAAGATAAGGCAAAAAGTGTAGCAGTAAATAATTTAACTAAATTAAATCTTTTATCTGATCTGCTTCTTAATTTTTTTTAAATGTTTAAGTGACATGTATTTTTTTAAACTGGTGAGTATATTTATGCTGTGTTCATGTGTGTTGTTCTTAAGACTAATATGCATCAAATGCCACAACACAAAGCATCGGAGCGCTAACGCCTATGAATGTGATGAAGAACATTGAATGAAATAACGTAACAATAAATTACTCTGAAGATTGCTTAGATGTATTGTTACAAACCACCACTGTTATTCCCTAAAGTTTGTGTCAAAGTTCGAGGAACTAGCCGAGCATTGTGCCGTCAAAACTTTGTCTCGTTTGCAAATATGTGATATCTCTATGCCGTCCGAGTTAAAGTTTTAAATGACATAACCTTGTTACCACCTTGTTATGAAAATTTCAGCAATTGCTAACGAAGAATTGAATGAGGCGAAAGACCGGACGTTAGACGTGGCAAGTATGGCAAAGTCAATATAGAATCTAAAGCTATTAAGACTTTTTAAAAGGAAAAAACAAATAGTACTTGTAATTGCAGATATACCCATCTATCTTCTATCCTTCTATCGTCATACTTTGAATCTTTATTTATTTTTTGTATACTTAATACATGTTGTACATTAACAGTGATGTAAATATTAAACAAAAAAAGTGAATACAAGGGTGATACTATTACTTACTATAAACATGAACAATTTTTTTTTAATTCTATCTTATTTTTTTAGTAAGATTTTATTACATACTATTATATAACACTAAAATTCTACACAAAACAACTGCAATTACTATATACACACTTAATATCAATATTATACCTCTATAAAATGTACAAAAATAATTTATTGTAAGAATTATGTATTTATTGAGTAGGTATATAATTATAAAATGTTACTATAATTATTATTATTTTTATATTTTTCCACCACATTTAGGTGTATCTTTGCATAATATGTGAAGTTCTCACATGCTCTAGAAAACATGAATATTGTTCTTCAAAATGAAGATACATTTACCTAAACTGTTTGAGATTTGATCATACCAGCCAATACACTCAATAATTCAAGGTATCTCAACAGACTCAGTCAGTGTGCTATCAATCACCGTTCAAAAGCTTAATCCTCGCTATTTTCACTCGTTCCCTCAGGATCAAGAGTGAAAATCGTTTCGGACGAACAGTTTCATTTCCCCTTTTCGAAGTAACTAACGTTTTATTTTAAAAAGGAAAGAATTAGTACAACAGCCACGGTTTAACTGCAATTTTTTGTCTAACTGCATATTATGTACTTTTGTTTATTGTTTTTAATAAATTATCAAAAACAAATAATGAGAAGATTTTTCAATAAAATTACACCGTCTTATTCTATCAAATGTATATAAATGCTCTAATCTATAACTGACTCCAATTCAGAGGTAGTAAATACAAATTCAAATCTGATCAGGTTGATAATTCTTGTTCAAACAATTTAAACAAACACTTAACTTGATTTTGATGATTTCAATACCAATACCATTCATTAATTGCTGAACAATACTGCGCAAAGGGAACGAGCGAGCATAAGTTAACATTGTAGAACATAGCAACTGAATCCTATACAAATACATCCAAATCAGGAGCCGAAACCGTAGTAAGTCAATTTGTTAGCAATTTCTGTAAACAGCCCCCGTACCATGGGATTTTATACACGCAAATGGTAGTGACTGCGTGAGTGACACTTATCGACTCGTAATTATCTTCAGTTGGTCAGAAAAAACATTTATGTGAATGTAGTAAGGTAGTTTTTCCATCGGCCGGTGTCGCATTGCGTCGTTCAAGCCGAACCGATGCGAACGGCATTAGCAATAGCAACATCACACCTTGACGTAAAAGTTTTTCTAATACCGCGTCCGTAAGATTGTGGACACTTTTCCCTCTAGGTTTTTGTATGGAATTTCTTAATTAATCGACCTCCGTGACGTAATGGTTAACATGCTTGTTCGCTACTTATAAGAGGTCCCGGTTTTGATCGCCTCGGTTAGGTCGAGATGAAAAATTGTATTTTTCTGATTGGACTGTCAAACAACAAACATCTAAGTAAGTAAGTGTATTTGTTATAAAATATAGTATCGTTGAGTTAGTATCCTATAACTAAACAAGACTTGTGTCTTGAATTTATTTTGGGGCTAGCTTAATTTGTGTGATTTGTCCGTGTATATATATTTTATTCATCTAGGCGCCGCCAACCGCGCTTTACGAATTTGGCGTACAAAATTACTGACACAGTCGCTAGTGTCTGCGTTTGATAGATCTCATGGTAGGGGGGCAGAAGTACTTGTGAACTTAGCTTAGTTGTACAATGGTAACTATTCCGTTCATTGTGGCGGGGACAGCGAATTGGACTCGGTTATTGTGGTCTAAATTTCAATAATAAATTCTGAAATAGTTTATATTTAGTTAAAATGTTATTTTGGTGCAAACGCATACGTTCATATTTTTGCGTCTATAATCTTTACGAATTTCACAGAGTTATTATCATCCGAGTGAGTTTCCCAGTTACATTCAACTTACGCTTTCGAGCCCCGCATGCGCTTTAATTGCGGTCATATATATAGCACAAGGGTCGATTTCACCAAACATGACTTAACTTGAGAATAGCTATCCACGGAATATATTTATTCTTCCATTTAACTGTTGGATAACTTCGTCCACGTTCCACCACTTTACACCAGATTAAATTTACTCTCGGATAGTTACTCTGTGACAGGGAGTGAATCCGAATGATTGAAATGAATGACTGTATAAGTCGCCCAAATGCAATTGCTCGTTTCTCCTCTAATAAATAAAGTGTATTTCGTATTATTATATACGATAGGGTTATACCTATGTCAAAAGTGTCAAAACGAGATATTCTTACAAAGTAAAATCAAAGAAGTTCGATTCGCGTGCGGTCTTTTTTAGGGTCGATTTCACCAAATAAGAGTAAATTTTACTCGAGAGTATACGAGCAGTTACCCCTAGGATAACATATTTTTACGTTTCACCATAGACTTGATCCAAGAATAAACGATTATGCTGGAGTAAATCTCTACTCCGCCAATTTTTAACGAACAGCGTGCTTATACTAAGGATAAGTTCAATATGGCGTCCAAGTGTCATTGTTTCAACAGCTGATTCTCTGGCGCGCCGACATAAAAATAATATTAGGTATAATATTTATATATTTTACTCATAGATTAAAAAAAAATTGCGTCACTAAAAAAGACCGCACGCGAATCGAACTTCTTTGATTTCACTTTGTAAGAATATCTCGTTTTGACACTTGACATAGGTATAACCCTATCGAATATAATAATACCAAATTCAATTTATTTATTTGAGGAGAAACGAGCAATTGCATTTTGGGCGACTTATACAGTCATTCATTTCAATCATTCGAATTCACTCCCTGTCACAGAGTAACTATCCGAGAGTAAATTTAATCTGGTGTAAAGTGGTGGAACGTGGACGAAGCTATCCAAGAGTTAAATGGAAGAATAAATATATTCCGTGGATAGCTATTCTCAAGTTAAGTCATGTTTGGTGAAATCGACCCTTAGTGACGCAATTTTCTTTTAATCTATGGATAAAATATATAAATATTATACCTAATATTATTTTTATGTCAGCGCGCCAGAGAATCAGCTGTTGAAACAATGACACTTGGACGCCATATTGAACTTATCCTTAGTATAAGCACGCTGTTCGTTGAAAATTGGCGGAGTAGAGATTTACTCCAGCATAATCGTTTATTCTTGGATCAAGTCTATGGTGAAATGTAAAAATATGTTATCCTAGGGGTAACTGCTCGTATACTCTCGAGTAAAATTTACTCTTGTTTGGTGAAATCAACCCTAAGTATTTTTAGAAATAAACCAATACAATCTGTGTTAGTGACTATGACTGTCAGATTTTTCTGACAGGCATCCAGGCAGTCTACTGACCGCCATCTTGTGATTACAGCTGGGCCTCGTATTGCCTGTGTAATACGACTATTGCGGATAGAGATTGGTTACTACAGTAGCCAGACCTCACAGCTTTCTGAAATTTATTCCATGATAAGTTTAGTTTATTATCACAGATTCCAGCTTGATTTCTTAAAATTGCGATTAATAAGAACGAATCGTATCATGAACTAAACTATGTTATTAAAACTAACAAAAGCCAAATTTTACAAAAGAGGGTCACGCCGTTTTAACCCACTGTCCGGAACAATTCAACTAGCTAGATATCATTACTCACAGTCGCGTCGGACACCCACTGTGAATTGTGAGCGTTGATAGCAAAACTGGCGTTTCAAATAGCATGATATTTTATTTTGTAAAATTAGGTATTTGCAATGTTATTAAAATAAATAAGTAAAAATAAAAAACCTTTAAAAATTAACTAAGCAATGTCTCCTGGCCTTCGACACAAGAGCTCGCCATTCTCTTCAATTCTGTGCCTCCCCATTGCCAATCGGCTCTTTGGAGGTCTTCCAGCACACTTCATTTCATCCAGCGATAGCTTGGACGACCCACCGGCCGGTCTTTTCATGTTATCTTCACTGCCCGATCTTCTCCCATACTCTACACTGACTCAGCCAACGGAGTCTTGGCACCTTGGTCTCGCCTATAATATTTGGCTCCTGTTTTAATCCTTCCACCTCCGCATTTCTTTTTATTTTCCAACCTCCATTCAAAACCCTGACCGGTCCCAATATTTTTCTCCAAATTTTCCTCTCAGCTACCAAGAGCTTAGTTTCTTCTTTTTGTGTCAGTATCCAAGCTTCACGTAAGAATTGGTCTAAGTAAGAGTCTGCATAAAGTTTAAATAAATAAATAAACTAAATACTAAAAATTAAAACAATGTAAAGTAAGGAAAAACTTGTGCAAACATTCCCGCGCTGAATAGCAACTGCTATTATCAGTGCGAGATATGAGCCGGCTCTCTTACCACGTCGTCAACGTGGCGGCGCGTCGTCGCGGTGCCAAAATTTCAAATAATTTCTTCATGTTTGATATTTCTTATCGTTCCGAGCTTAGATGGCTGCAAATTCGTCAACGTAGACAACTTAGGCTTCTGTGTACACTTTTTTCGATTATTACGAATCCTCAGTCACCTGAATACTTAAAATGTAAGTTCAAATTTCTTGCAGACTCTCACGACCGACAGCTTCGTTCTTCTAACTCTCATTTGCTGTTTATTCCGTTATTTCGCAGTAGTTTTATGGCAAATTCCTACACATTACAATCCATCCGACTCTGGAATGCTTTGCCTGCCGATATATTTAAAGAAATTTCTTCTAAATTTACCTTTAAAAAAGAGTTCATGCTCACTTCTGCGTGTGAAAGTTCTTTGTGAAAGTTTTCGTAAAAGTATTTATGTAGGCTTATATAATGTATATTTATATACTCGTATGTATGTGCATAGATGTATGTATGTATATATATATATATATATATATATATATATATATATATATATATATATATATATTTAATATATGAAGATATATAAGTAAGGGTATAAGTATGTATATTTATGTATTGTGTATGTATGTTACGTAGTTTAATATGATATGCATTAAAATACCCATCGTGGTAAATTTGTTTATTTTTAAGTACCTATTTTCCCTTTTAACTTTTTTGCGCCGCACAGTTTTTCTGTTTCTCCCAATGGTTGACTGGTAGAGAATGCTTTTAGCATTAAGTCCGCCAATTGTATAAGTATTTTGTACTTATGGAACAATAAAGTTTTAATAAATAAATAAATAAATTTCGATAAATGTGTCTTATTTAAAAAAATTAACTCTTTTGTAATTTATACAACACTTATAAATTAATTTATATTGATTAAAATTTAAAGAAAGATAAGGAAAATGGGTTGAAGTTGGTAGACCAAGGTATAGTTATATGTAATAAATATAACTCTTTTGCCAAAAAAACTAAAACCGACTTCCATTTGTTTACTGGGGCCAACTTGAACTTTGCATTTTAGCAGGCAAGTTCTGGGTGCAGGCCGCTTTCAACCGGTCATTTTCGAAATCCTTCGGAGAGGCCTACGTCCAGCAGAGGACAGCCTGCGGCTAAAAAGATGATGATGATGTTTACGTTTTAGTAAAACAATTTTTTAATGATAATAAGCAAACAGACTTAAATATAATCGATTTGATAAAAAAGGCGATGTAATTTTGTTTATTGTCTGCTTCAATAGAGACGTCACCTTAAAACGAATTTTCTTAAAATCTATTTCACATACAATAAAATACTCTTTATTTTATCAAATAAGAGTTCTTAGAAAAACATTAAAATTAAATAAGGTTTACATTACAAAAATCAACTTATCGTGAAAGCAAACTCTCTTGATCCAGTAAACCTTTGGGTACACATGAAAAAATAAATCTAAGGCACAGTCATAGATTTCGTATCAATTTATTTATTCTTTATTTAAGCATAATAAATTTATTTATTCCATTACACATTAAACAAAACAGTTCTAACTCAATTTATATTTTACACAATTTAAAATATAGCAGCCTCAAGAGTGGCCGCGATATCATATTACGATGGGCGTAGTAAAATTACTTAAGAAAAATCTCTAGCAAAGTCAATATATATTTATGACTCGATAAGAAGAAGAAGCAAAGCCTTGAGCAGCTGCTAGTAATATTATAATCTTTAGAAAAAATCTTCAATGTAAGCACAAAATATAACATCCCATCGGTCTCCTTGTTTATTTACGTTATTTGCTCAACGCGTCTATTTGATTTCGTGATTTGGACGAAAGCTTTGTGATGTACAAACGGCGTAATCTGATAGAAGTTGTGCGCCAACTTTCTGTCAGCTTTGAAGAAATTGTATCTGCCAAGGGTATTGTTGAAGTGTATTCTAACAATTAATAATTTATTTTAGATAAAAGCGATCTTTTTTGGGTTGATATAAAACAATAATATGTAGAGGTATTTAGACTTAACTCATTAAAAAAAAAAAATTATAAATGTGTGAACACGAAAATCTCTTCGCCGTTTAAAATTGTGTTATAAAGTTGTTTTAATTCGCGGCACCATGTTTTGTTTTTTATCAGGTATGTTGTTCTTTATGTATGTTTAATTATTATAATTCTATATTCATACACTTACTACCACTTTCTTTATGATTCTGGTAATTAATCTTGAATTTACCTATCAAGAACTCACCAGTTCGGGCAATCTACTGCCGACCAGCGCCATCTCATTACTGTAAGGCCTATAATGCCTGTCATGATAGTATATATAAAAAATCTTGCAACACGTGTTTAACCTTTATAAGAGATATAACTAAAGGTATTGTAGAACGATCTTAGTTTGGTGCCTGAGCACCGCTGAGCTTTTTGTTCACGTACGACCTGCCTTAGATGACTAGTGTTTCCCAATTTGGTACATACAATCAATCATAAGTTGGAATAAAACACAAACAACATACAAGTAGCTGCATATACAAATATTAATTGTATTTTGGTTACGATTTGTCTCACTAAATATCAAAATATTCCAAACGTATTTTGATAAATAAACATAAAGTCGTCATCAAAAAGCTATTCAAGGAACAGAAAATTCTTCAAAGCTTTCGGAATCACGCAAAGCTTTGGGAAAAATATCACTTAGCCGGAACCGAAGCTCTCTTTGTGGTTGTCCATCAATCATCGGCAAATCCAGGATTTAAATCTACCAATTCTTAAGGCGGCACTTTCAAATATTAATAAAATAATCACTACATAGTATAAAACAAAGTCGCTTTCTCTGTCCCTATGTCCCTTTGTATGCTTAAATTTTTAAAACTACCTAACGCATTTTGATACGGTTTTTTAATAGATAGAGTGATACAAGAGGAAGGTTTTTATGCCCATGCGAAGCCCAGGCGGGTCGCTAGTATCTAAAAAAGCATGCCCATTTTCTTTCTTTGTTTATAGTTTACCAGCATAATCATGACATATAGGTAGAAAGTAGAAAATTATTAGAGTAGGATTTTTTAAGTCCACTTCCAAAAAATAAGACTCCACTGTCGCTTCCATTTTTATAATTTAACATTACAACCCCGTCGTTTCTGCATTGACTTGAAGAATATATTAGCAATTTTTCTTAAATTACATATAAACCGCGTGGCATAGATAATTTTTACCTAAGAAACTCGACAGGCAACAGCTTTTTGTCTATAAATTTAATTCATTACATTAATATCTCCATTCTAAGCCCTAACATAATGTATGTTTTTGCAAGTAACTGAGTGCCGAAATAAATCTCCAAAGGTTGACGTTATCAGACAAATCCGCAATTCTTAGCCTTTCCCTGTTTTCGACATTACATTTTTCTTAGAAAAGCAATACTGATTTTACAGCTAAGTGCAATAAATTATACAAAAGATAACGAGAAGAAATACAGCTATTTAAAATAAAAAAATACTAGTTATTATTATGAATACGAAACGATAATTTTATGAAAAATATATCAGGTAGATCATGGCATCGTTACACGAAACAAATAATAAGAAAAGCAAACGTCGCTTTGTGTCGCGACAACAGTTTAAACATTATGATGTGAGGTCCGCTGGTTAGCTCTTATAATATGGGTACATAATGCTTATAAAGAGAATAAAAGGGCTTATCTTCATCATCTACGGAGCCCAGCGATCCCTCAAAACACGACGTCTTAATTTTCCCTTCATTATAAGATTCAGAACAGGTATATTATATTGGCTTTGACTGACTGCCACATTCTGAATGATATTATTGGCAAAGTCTGCTACTAGTCTTAGGGTAGTGGAAAGAAATTTAAATCTTTATTTGAGCTCATTTACAGGAAAAAAGGGAGAGGTCTTATTTAGTCTTTAAAACACACTGAAAAATAAACTTTATTCACGCCTTTTAGAATTGAGATTAATCCTGTTACAGATTTTCATTGCAGTTTTATTCTTCTATTTTATAAATAACTGTAGTGTGGTAGTACATAAGGTTTAATATAGGTATTTAATGAATATAATATTAAACAACAAAGAAGTCTAACATCAATCGCCGTCTAATTAAGTCGCGTCATCTCTATGACGACCCTGCCAGGACTCGAACCTGGAATCTTCTGATATAACAAATTACTACATAGTATAAAACAAAGTCGCTTTCTCTGTCCCTGTTTCCCTTTATATGCTTAAATCTTTAAAACTACGCAACGAATTTTTATGCCCATGCGAAGCCGGGGCGAGTCGCTAGTAGTTTATAACTGTAATAGTTTTAATCTTCAAGGTGTAGCGTTAAGTGAGTGTTTAGAGTATATTATAAGAAATCAACAACGACATAGTTTCTGTCAATACGTCCCATACCCATATGACATACAACTATTAGTTTACTCATACAAACTATTAGTATGTTTGGAATTCAAATCATAATTCGAGCTTTCTTACCATCATTTATCAACGTCAAATAACATGTCAGGAATCTCCGGGTAAAATCTCTGCCCCTAGAGTATGTTCCAAAGGGTTTTATAAATCTGTAAGGGCTGCTATTCACGTTTTTATCCATCATCATCATCTCTACGTTTTTCCGATTGCATCACAAAACAAGTTGATTGGATTTGTGACCTGAGTTTTAATGTAGTGATTTCAGCTGGCACTATATTTTTAATAAATTAAAACAATATATTTTATATAACAGAGTAACATAAAACAAAGGTAAAATTTAGTTACTAATAAAATTAACAAAAGCCTATATTTAACTCGACTCGACTTACAAAAATCTATACCGGAAAATTGACAAAAATAACACACCCACAATACACTTGCACCCATGGAATATGGACCCTGTTCCACCATTCACAGAAAACGAAATAGAACTCTCCATAAAAAAAACTTAAAACAGGAAAAAGTCCCGGACCTGACGGAATTTTGAACGAACATATTATTGCAAGTAAAGAAGCTCTTCTCAAAACTATTACAAAACTATTTAACATGATGTTGCAAAGAAAAGAGCTCCCAATACAATGGACAACAGCTGAAATCACTCTACTGTACAAAAAGGGCGATGCCAAGGAAGTAACCAACTACAGACCGATCAGCTTAATGTCAACGTTATACAAGCTATTCTCCTCTACTCTTCTGCGGCGCATAACAAAAATTATAGACGAAAACCAATCAACAGAGCAAGCCGGTTTTATAAAAGGTTATTCAACAGTAGATCACATACACACACTAAAGAATCTAATAGAAAAATACAATGAATACGGAAAAACACTCTACATTGGCTTTGTTGACTACTCTAAGGCATTTGACTCAATATCACACGAATCTATATGGAATGCCTTAGCAGAACAAGGAGTAAACGCTACATATATAGAAATAATTAAAGTTCTCTATAAAAACAGTACAGCCAGAGTAAAGTTAGAAACACCAGGACCATCCTTTAGATTAGAGCGTGGTGTGAGGCAAGGAGATCCGCTCTCTCCTAAACTATTTATTGCGGTACTGGAAAGCATTTTCGGAACATTGAATTGGGACCAGTTTGGACTGATAATCGACGGCCAGAAGTTGTCACATCTAAGATTCGCAGATGACATAGTTTTGTTGTCAGAAAACTCATATGAACTTCAACACATGTTCCAAACATTAAACACCCAGAGTAAACGAGTTGGACTAGAAATAAACCTAGGAAAAACAAAAGTCATGACAAATGGAGAGGTAAAGGATATAGAAGTGGAATCTGAGCATCTGGAATATGTAGACACCTATATATACCTAGGACATCAAATTTCTTTTATAAATACCACAGAGAGAGAAATAGACCGAAGAGTAAATAACACCTGGAAAAAATACTGGAGTATGAAGGAGATTTTCAAGAGTAAAATACCAGTAAATTTAAAAACAAAAGCTATGGAGATCTGTCTTATGCCCTGCCTAGTATATGCTTGCCAAACTTGGACTATGACAAAGAAAGTCATACACAAGATAAGAACTTGTCAAAGAGGTATAGAGCGCAGTTATATGAAACTGAAATTGAGAGACAGAATAAAACACTCAGACATAAGAAAACGGACAAAAGCCAAAGATGCAGTCAAGCAGGCTCTTCGATTAAAATGGCGTTGGGCAGGACACATGCAAAGAACTACTGATGAAAGATGGTCAAAAACAGTAACAAATTGGTACCCCAGACATGGAAAAAGGAGACAAGGTAGACCTTATATGAGATGGAGTGATGACATCTCAAAAGTCGCAGGAAAAATTTGGAGCAGACTGGCCAGAGACCGAACCGGATGGAGAGACATGGAGGAGGCTTTTACCGCTTTAGGCGGTCCTTACATTAATATAGATAATTAAATTAAAATTATTTTTTAATCTATCATAATATAATAGAAGTAATAATATGATATTAAAATAAATAAACACCGAAAAAGTAAAAAAATAACCTTATATAAAAAGTACTATAAATAGAAATGATATCTACAGAAATAATTTATAAAAAATACATGATTTGCATTATATACAGATAATAATAATAATAAAATTAAATTCGTATTGGTGCAGAATATGAATTCATAACGAAAGTGATTGTTTGAAATTAGCAATGAACTCGTTCATTAAAGTATAACGTACTTATTTTGTAAAGATTTGTAAGGAATCAAATAAAAGCTTTTTATTTTATTTTATTATTTATTATATTTAACTCGTGTAAATAATGTACATGAGCAAATGTTGTGCCTAAAAGTAATATTAGTAAATTTTAATGTGAAAATCAGCCGCTACATTCGACTGTTCAAACAAATTAAAATTGACTAATGGTTAAATAATAGTTAATTTCAATATCAATGAAACAAATAGTAATCGATATATTTGATTAAATAAGATTAATTTCAATTAGTTTACCCTAGTTGTGTGGTCTGTGGCTTAATTATCTATGTATTTAATTTTTATTGCATTTTTAGACTATACTACAAGGCATTATCTACCAGTCGATCCAAGGAACACACAGCAAATCCCACTTATATAAATAAACGAATAATGATTTTTGTATTGTTTTATAAATTATTTAAATATATAAACTGAAAATGTAATAACGTATGATTACATTTTTTTAGAAACCGTACGTCTAGTCTAAGCCAAACGAAGGGTTTGTTGAAAACTACCCACAGATCACTGTCTTAAAATAAATATCCCTGGAGAGGTCAATACTCTAGACTTAACAAATCTCTTTATGAGGGTTCTAGAGGTCCAGTATAGTCCCTAATGAATGAGTTGTAATAAAATTCTCTTAAATTGCAGTACTAAATTGAATTTTATCTTTCTTCTTATAGGGAGTAAGATTAAATACAGACTTGATAATAGCACTAATGTACTTCTTCTTCATCATCGGTTCCACACTGCTGAGGATGCACATAATAATAGATTTTATCAAACGTTTTTAGAATGTGTGATAACTCAGTTGCTAAATTTCTGAAATTATTATTTGTATTTAATTGTTGATCATTTGGAAGAGTGACTGGTTTGTTAAATAGTAAAATAATCAATCAATTTTGCCAAACAACATGACCCCATGAAACGCTCTGTAGATGCTAAACTAATTAATGCTAACCTTCTTATAAAAGAAAACACATAAAAAAATACTAAGACCCGACAAATTGCGGAGTCTACCCGAGAAAAAACTTTATAATGCAGATTGTCTGCTTGAGTTGCTCTCAGCTATTTCTATCTTCAACATCAATGTATTAAGTTCCAGTTGGAAGTGCAGAGAACTGGGTATTGTGTTGAAAGACCACGAGATAGCAGCTAGTGATGGTATATAAGAGCAGATCAGTCTTACCTAATGATGATTTGATAACTTTGCAGACTCTACTAAAGATAGGTCAAAACAAAACGAACAGACTTGAACCAAACACAAATAAAGGCACAAAACTATCCAGGCAGTGCTCTCAGTGGTTCATAAATGGACGAAGTTTTTATAGTCTAACTGAGCTGACTGCGTTATAGTTCGTATTCACTGTGATGAAATGAGATTGCGAAAATGAGACTACTTACTTTAAATATAGAGGTTATTTTTTTATCTATGTGCTAAGCTTTAATAGAAAATAAATTAAAGAGGGCACGGCATACTATTATAAGACATTGGTGGAGTGTTTGATATGATCATTTTGGTTGGCTTAATGAATTGTTGTATAAGAAGTATCTCTGTATTATTATCTGATATATATTTTTTTTTCATAGTAATAAGATAATAATTTATCATAGCATTGCACAAAGTTAAGATATCTAAGGATTCCATACGACCTCAAAAGTAACGCTCAAAAAGTTAACTTAGTTATTTTTGTAAAAATTAAAAAATATTACAACTTTTTCATACAATAAAACTTAAATATAATACATGGGTTAAGATCAAATTTGGTATGAATATGGTTCATAATCCGGGGTCAATCATAGGTTACTTTTCAATTCAAAAATATAGCCTCGCGGGGCAGGTGAATGTTTGTATGAAAAGCACAAAATAGACATACACGAAACAGTTAGTACATAATTATTTGCAGAAGAATCGAGTACTTCGGTCTACGAATATAACAAAGGGTATTCATTTAATTAACGTCTTCTTATTCCCATCTTATTCCATTGTTCATCTTTTGTTATCGCCTATTACGTTAATTTACTATGTTTTTCAAGATATGATAATTAGTACGCTCCATTAAAGCCTTAAATGCTTAACACTAAAGATTTTCCTCCGCACATTAACTTGAGAGGATCGGCTTCCAGCCTTCCGTAAATCAGTAGAATTCATAATGTTTTGGTTGAATAATTAACTCAGTGAAGGCTGTGTGGGGTAGGCCTCTTCACCTGATTTATAACTTTAATCCATGATCCAGCGATTAATACATTTTGAATGCGATTTGAGTTAGATTTCTTTTGTTTTAAATATAGAATATGATTTACTCTATTTTTTTTTTGCAACTTTATTGCCAGTAATCACATAAATAGCGAGAGATTGGTTCTGAGTAAAATTTTATTGTCAGCAATGTTGCTAGCTAATTCGCCCTCAAACCAAAGGAGCTGAAATAAGTTATGGACTTATTATAATAATGTTATATTAGTATAAAACGGTAGTTTTATTTTAAGTTTTATTTTAATTATTAGTTTTTAAAGTTTTCAAGTATTTTTTTATTAACTTCTATTCAAATTTATAATACAAAAACTAAAATTAAAACTACAATAATTATTAGTTAATATTTAAAGTATATCAAAAGTAATCTTTAAATTATTGAATTAACTTACTTTTGTCCGTGGTTTGACCCGCATGGAATTCTCTCGGGAACAGGGCTTTTTCCTGGGATAAAAGGTATTTTTTCCTTTTATAATACTTCTATGTGTCTGCGAAATGTCAGGAAGATTGGTTTAGTAGATAGGGCGTGACAGCGAAACAAAAAACAAACAAACTCACTTTCGCATTTATAATATTAGTTAGGAAGTTAGGATTGGGATGGGATATATCCGTCGAATTCTCCATAAAAAACCTACGAGCGACATCCAGTACGGCAGGTGCGGCTGCGACTGCGGCGGAGGCTAATAAGAGGCGTAAATATGCGGCTCTAGGAGAGTCGTACATATTTACGCCTTTTGCTGTGGAGACCTTGGGGCCTTGGGGTGCGGATGCAAAAGTTTTATTTTAAGAGATATCCGCACGCTTAGTCGACGTCTCTGGTGACCCAAGGGCCGGCGCTTATTTTGGCCAGCTTATTAGTCTGGCCATACAACGTGGAAATGCAGCCAGTCTCTTGGGCACTTTACCTTCTAGCAACGACAGCAATTTGGGCTTTATATTTTATTTAGTTTAATATACATATCCAAGTATTTAGTTTTTATATTAATTCGTTTATTTTTTTAGAATAGAATAGGTATTTGTAAAATAAAAACCTATCGTTAGATATATTCTTATCTCCTTTCTCATAAAACGTCTTAAATATTTTCCTAACAAGTTCCACAACTCGTATACGGAATTAAATCTCGAATAGTTTGCCAACAATAAGACGGTTTGTTGTCCCCGCAGTACTTGTAAGTCACAAAACAATCAAGGACTCGGAGCATCGAAACTGGATAGCGGGCGTCTAGAAAATAAACATTGACCGTCCAACGCAGAAATAATGTTTGTTGTGGAAACAAACGAAGTCTAGTTCAAAAGTTTCTAGCTTTTGTATACGATAGGAGATCAATTTAGTTTTAAAGAAATATATCACGTTTTTATTGCAATATATAGCGATTCAATTTTACAAAATCAAATATTATCTTAGTAGGATATTTAAAGAATCTACAAAATTTAGCTAGCTTATTTGAAACCGAATAAAATGATAGACCCCATCATGTTGGCGCCCGGTAACATCAAGTGACAGATATCTCCCCACTACAGGTAAACCCCTCTTGGCAGTAGTAGTGTCGGGGTGAGTATGAGTGTAACGCTCTCTTCTCCTTGGGTTCGCCGAGCGGTGCAGACGTGTATTGTGCTCTAGTGATTTAACATGGCCTTTATTAGTATTTGATATTGATATGATATTGCTGTTGATAATTTTAATATGTGTTCAAATGTAACTGTAGATTAACATAGTTAGGCACGGACGAGGGATTGGTACGCTTCAGGCTGGATCCCAGTGATAAGAGCGGGGTTGGTGCTCCTATCTTTACCGTGATTAGTGTCAAAGCTTAGACACGAATGGGTAATTCGGTCCTAGCTAATAATCATTTGTAAGGACTTTGATATTTCTTCATGCTTTTATGGGTTTATTTATAGCTCAAAATTCAGATATAAGAGACAATTAAAAAAAACGGTATTATTGTAAATGTTTAACATATCCATACTTCTACTAATATTATAAATGCGATAGTTTGTGAGTGTGTGTCTGTATGTTTGTCACCGTTTCGCACGGCTGGACCAATTTGACTGATATTTGAAAAAGACATTGCCTAGACCCTGAAACAACACATAAGCTATATTTTATCCCGGAATTCCCACGGGAGTGGAACCCCGGGCAACAGCTAGGAATACAAATATTTCATACAAAGCACCAAGTCTTGACAAGCGGTATTGTTATTACTTTCGTCACTATTGGGCCGCTGGTGAAATTTTTTAAAGTTCTGTTTGTTTTTAGTTATAAAAAATCGTACTCAGAAGATTTTCACTCAGATTATACTTAAAAGTTCGGTAAAATAATCAAAATTCTTTTCAGTCGAGATCATAATTCACTTTTATCTCAACAAAGCTGTTTTGAATTAACACCGCGGTAAAGACGTCAACGTCAGTAAAAGATAGATGGGCGGAGTTGGGACTTTCCCTTAGAGACGTGTTCGTTAAAAGTTTGTTACTCCGTTCAAAAAGGGATACTGTTTCTTTTAGTTATTTTACGACGGTTTCGTTCCTGGTCAATGTTTATTACTAAACCAACTCTTAGAAAATGCTTTGTTCTTTTTTATTTTGAGATGTTTATTTCTACGTAGTTTTATTAAGTTGGTTTACTTCGTTTATAATTTTCAATTCGGTTATCTAGTCTGTAAAAAGTCATCATAGTAGAATAAGCGACAATAGACGGTCTTATTGCTAAAAATATTGTTAAAGCAGATAAGTATTAATTTTGCATTTGTAATTAAAAGTATGAGTATTATTATAGAGTATATAAGTAATTACTTTATAGTGGTAAGGTGTGTATGTATTACCTTAGTTATTTTTTGTTGACCACAAAAATACACATAAAAAAATCAGGTAAGTAATTTTGTCTTGCTTGCTTATATTTGTAAATAAACTAAAATCGACTTCTTGCTTAGAAGACAGTGTAGAATGAAACAATATCCCGCTGTTTGAAAGTGATATATCATACAAGGAAAATAAGACAAATCGTCGAATAAATCTTCGTTAGCCAAGATAAGTGATCCTTGAGCCTTCCAAGTCCCAGCAATGGGGACCATAAGTTATCTAACTTTGACAAATCTCTCTCTTTAACACTACTTTATAGAACGCCACGACCAGTTTTTCACGGATTTTGTAAGTCTGAATTCATTTCCGTAAACATTTTTCTATTAATATCAATTTTAACCTTTTACCGGTATTTTTACCGGTATTTCTATATCTTAATTCTAATGTTTACATAGATCTTAACTTAATCATCATTTCATTTTAGTAACATGATGGCGTCATCATCAGCATGCCTACTACTAGCATAGAAACTCTTCCTGGAAGTGACCTTCACTGGGCAACCTGGAATCACTTAACCGACTTCGAGCTAGTGTTGGAAGATGCCTGGAGAGCCGTGCTAGGTGGTGTTTCTCTGACAGCAGCCTGTGTGACTACAACGTGGTGCAGTCATTGGGTCACCTTCTGTCCTGCTTAGCTACTCTGTCTCCTGCACGACGGGGGACTTGAACAAGGCGAACCGCTGGGCGGTGCTGTACCATGCAAAGTCAATATAGAGTCCATATAGCCATTATGACTCGAAAAAAGATGAAGAAAAAGTTACAAGACCACTGCTAGACCTAATTCTCTTTCATAAATAGATGGCAGACTTACACAATGAAGAGAACTCTTTTAGCTGCAGACAGATGAAAAGGATAAAATAAAATAAAAAAACAGGTCGTAGAAGTTTAGTGCTATAAACAACAAGTCATACATATACGTATAATTTTATAAGTAATGAGGCAATTAATGAAATAAAAGTGTGTTTTTAACACAGTCGATAGTCCATTCAAAGGTATACTGAGAGTCTTTCCTATCTACCCTAGATTTACGCACCTATCTAAGCTCGAGTACTCTCAGAGTAATTAAAGATTTTATTGCCCATTCCTATTTTAATTAAAATTTATATAAGAAAAGGGTGTATACAGAAGTACATTCTGAATGTTTATTATACGCATCAAACTTGACGACATTTAGTTTTGTTTTAATAAAGTTGCTGTCTGCTGAGATGATGATGATGACGATCACAGTAGGTATGTAGTAGCTGAATTAAAAATTATCTTCCATCACTAAAATCATTGGTAGATACATCATACGATGCCTATATGAGTAGCAATAGCGATAGGATACTCAGTTCCCCTACCTACCAGGAACTTTACTAAGTAGAGTCGCTATCATTTGTAGATATGATTTTGTATGAAGCCCTGTAAAACGCTTCTGATAGATAGTTAGGTGATTTAATGATTTCTATATACCTTGGTTTGACATCTTATAGCTTCAGGCATAAGAGCTATTTTGACTAGACATTAAGTACCCATACTCACTCGCTCACAGACCAAGTAGTGTATGTAGCTTCACCATTTCTATCGACATTAAAGTAGGCCCTCGTAACATACTATAATACTTACTACCGCATTTACTAGTCTCAATTAAACGGATTCAGGTCATTACTTCAGTAATAAAACAAAAGATGTATCGGTCATTACGTGTTTATGAACCGTAGTCATATCCGTAATGATGTGAATTATTACTGAATACATAGGTAGTTTAAATTTCTGATTATCTGGAAATCCCTATTACAAGGAAATGATGCTAATAGGATCATTCTTCGGGTGTGTTAGTGGCCAACTATATAAGATTTTTCAGACAAGCTGACATTTGACAAAGCCACGACTATCAGCTAGCTATAAAAGCCGAGACCAAAAACTAAGCTGCCTTCTAGTGGCGACCAATCAAATTCAGGCCGCGCTCAGCAACATCGCCTTAACGCACAGTCGTTACATACGCTGGGCTATATTAAGCTCCTTGTTTAATTTCAAACACTCATACCCTGCTAAATAAATAATGACATTGCTTTATTAAGAAGCCAAAATCTCAATTAAATTAAAATTATTTTTAAAACGTATATACTTACGCCCTTTCATACTTCAATGTTTAAAGCTGCAAAAGGACAAGACAAACATAAGTTTAAAAGCCAAATGTGTCGTGTGCAAACATTAATTAATTCAAAACAAGCTTTGTATAATAAGTTAACCGTGTATCCTCGGTAGGGCCTTAATTTAATTCACGAGGTCCCTAAGGTCAAGAACATATAGTGAACTAATGCAGTTTTCTTGCTAAACACGAGTCCCTGTGTGGCTCTGACTGAAAATTATTTGCAGTATATTTATTAGATTTGTTTATTGTACTGCAAAACTTAACTCTAATCCTATAATATTCAACTCTATCTACGCCTTAATACTAAGATTGATAAAGATCAAGTAATTTTATAATTTTGCATATATTTTTTTTACGCGTTTTTACTATTTCTAGCTCGAAAGTAGTTTTCATTTTTTCCCCAGTACATGATCATGTCTATGATTTTATTCACATAAGAAATTGAAGCATTATAATATGGTATCATGCAGTTTCGTTAATTTTAAAATTGCGATTTCTTTCGCTTTCTCTGTCCCTATGCCCCTTTGTATGCTTAAATCTTTAAAACTACGCAACGGATTATGATGCGGTTTTTTTTAATACATAGAGTGAATCAAGATGAAGGTTTTTCCCACGCGAAGCCGGGGCTTCGCTAGTATAAAATAAAACATAAAATATTTTTGATTTCCCACAATTTGAATTTGACGTCAATAAGTGATAAGAATGTCCTATATTGAGAATAAACAATTTGAATTTGACAAGTTTTTGCGGATGTAGATTTATTGCTTTTTAACTCCAAATAGGTATCATAAAATACACTATTAAGTTTATCTTTTTATAATTATAAATATGTATGAAACTGATATTATCATCTATCATATAATAAAATAGTAAAAATATTTTGTAATTATACTTTATTTAATATACATTTAGTAATTTTGACTGAAATGATAAAGGGACATTTAAAATGAATTATAGAAAGCAATTTTATTTTTTAATTTTTTGTCTGTCTGTTTGTATGATCACGTTGATCTCCGAAAGTACTAAACCGATTTGCTTAAAATTTTCACAAATTGTTTTAACTCAGAAAAACCTCTAAAGTTTGTTTCATCAAAATTGGTTCATAAAAAAAAGTTATCGTCATTTGAATGAACTCAAGGCATGTTTGATTTCGAACGAATGCACCTGCAATTGGATAATTTATTCTGAATGTCATGACAAACTTTGTATAAAAGAAAAGGGGGAATCCCGGGCAATTCCCGGTAACGAAGTTCACGATAACGAGAACGAAGCCCACGCGCACAAAGACGCGGGCTAATAGCTAGTTTATAATATTTTGATTTAAAATGTTGTGTGCTACATTTAGATCAATATGTGATGATTCAGCTCATAAAAAAGTCAGAAGTCAGCGCTAGGCATCCCATTAAAAGTTCAGGCTCGGAAGTGCCAACTTAATTACATCGCGGGAAATTTACTAGAACCCACTAATTTTCTTGTTTAATTTTGTTTAGCTTTGAGTAAATTTATGCCTTCTCAAAAATCTTATTTTATTATAAAGAAGTACCTATTTGAAAGAAGTAGTGTTACTCATTGTCAATCTATTTTTGGCTTAAAATGCTATTTTGATTCTCTCTTTAAATATATGTTGTTAAGTTTTAATTTGAGATGAAACAGTGGTTTTGAGAGCAACATTATTTTTAGAAAAATTGATTGAAATGTCAAGTTATTTGGAAGTATATAATCTTTAGTATACATACATACTACACCTTATGATGGAAAAGATCAAGGGAAAATTTTCACGGATCGAAATGTAACTGATAAAACGTTATTAGGATAAAAAATGACGCTCTCTCAAGTTATATAATGCGACAATATGCAGTTCAGTGGGGTTACTACCGTCTCTTAAAACCATTGAGAAGAACGATTGAGTGAGGGAGATGTCGCCTTACATCATGTATTGCGCTGTCACGCTTACTCACTGAACCACTTTATTATACTAATATTTAGTTCTACATCAAGAATTTCTACGTCTATCGTATCGATAAGTAACAATTATTTGAAAAGGCCATCTTTTGTCTCTCCATTGTAATAACAGTGCCATGCATATCTCGGAAAATCATGAAAGTTTATCCTAGGCTCGAAAGCGTAATCTGAGCTTAACAAGGAAATGTGCTTAAACGAAAAAATTAATATTTTCTTACAAAGAGCCTTAGCATTAAAATAAAAAAAATAAAGCAATATTTCTGAATATTTTTTTAGAAAAATAAAAATGTACCAGGATCAACTTAAGTAGAACAAACTTTGGACGGGGAAGAAACAATAATTTAATGGCAAATAAGTATATAAATCCCATGTCCGTCCCTATTCAAATATGTATGTCTTCCGGGAAGGGACTCACAGTGTCGAAATTCAACCCTTTTCCTAGTAAAGTGCTGTGTTATCGTTATAATATAATTATTGTTTCGCATTTGATTCAATTTATTATGCAGACCACTCAAAATAAAAAATAAGATATGTAATACGAGCAATTTTATCACCATCATCTGAAAGTCATCACAATTAGTTATTAGTCTTCCCAAGTCTAAGATTAAAATGAGTATGTCAAATGTCAATTGACTATTCGATTGAAGCTTGCATAGTATTTTTCTTACACTTGCGAGGACATTTACATTGTGGAAACTATCATTGGCGCCAAGTAGGTACAAATCGGGAAACTTGTTTCCTTTTCCTCCAAACATTTTAGAAATTCACACACTACTGATAGTATACAATATGTGAATTGGGATTAAGGTATTCCTTTAGAGACAAGGGGGCTTAGCCAAAGTCACAATCTCAAGACGTTAACAAAGTACGAAAAGAACAAAAAGTATGGGATTGGTATACGATTGACCACGTGATTTAGCGCTGCTTATGTCAATTCCATACATTTTTCTTGTTCATTTGTTGACGTTTTGAAATTGTGACTTTAGCTACGCCCCAAAAAGCTAGAGGTGTAGTTACTTTTAAAACTAAACACCTCGCGGCTAAATTGTGATATGAGCAATAATAAACAAAATAAAAGAAATATTTTACAGCCCCAATACATGTGAAAACCAAGCAGAAAGAAACTGAAAACCACTATTATTTTGTTGACAAAGTTGAAATGAACAAAGGAAACTGACACAAATACTCATCACACGAGTGACTTCAACACAGGACGAGAAATCCAATTAATTACAGAGAAAAATATAAGAGAAAAGCAGGATTAAGTGTCTACACGCTTTTATAGAGGAAGCATTCACTAAGTGGAAGGTTGTGTTGGAAAAATTGTTGTAAGTTATATGAGATATGATCATTTGAACTGTCCCCTCTCATTTTGTCTCTTATAATACCTAAGTAAATTATTTTTGATCTCAAATAAGCGTATGCTTGGATTATAGAGACATTTTTTTTTGCTTTATATGTAAATCATTTATCAATTTGCCTAATTTTATTAGTAAAAGAAAGGTTTTTAAAATGAAAACTAAAGTCCAGCAAGCGCAGGATAAATGGTCTATCTATAAGATGTGGGGCTAACCAAATTGAAGCTTATAAATTAAAATAATATTTAAAGTATAATTTTCTTATATAATAATACTACATGTTGAAATCGTAGAACACCTTTTAAAAATTCAAGCAATCCTACTGAAGTTGCAGACAAGGTTTAACTATGTTACACACGGAATAATAGACCTACGTGTACGTACATCTCATTTTGATTGTAATAATTGAAAGGATATTGTTCTTCTTCGCACTTAAGCCTATTTGCAGAAATTTGTTGTTTTTGGTACAAAGGTGGAATTTGACCTAAATCAATTTTTTTAGATATTCTGATGGAAACAAAACATCAGACTAAAAAAAATACACTTCAGAATGTGGAATAAATTAAAACAAAAAAAATATATTACACGTCTTTATTCTTCTGAACGCTCAGCGAGATTGTCAGTGTGGAGAGCAAAAAGCAAAATAAAAAAGAGATTTCTTTTATTATAGGTATTTTAAAGTCGTAATTTCCTCAATTTTTATGAAGGAAAGTATGCGCCATTTTTGCGGCCGGTATGTATCAAAGTCATTTAAATATTTCGAGTCCGTTGGAAATAAGACTCGGGAATTCCTCGTTGTTAAATAAATGTTTAATGTCAACATAAGACGTAGGTAACGAAGCGGTGCTCTGAATAAGAATCGTATTAAAGTGCAGCAATCTTTTAATTGTTATCCTTTATTCAACCTCAGGATATTAAACTTTCCATTATCTATGCGTTTTCTTTGCTAATAATTGTGGAATGGTGGAAATTCAGCAATTTACACCTGCAGTGGTGGACTGGTTGAATAACTTGGACATGAAGATTTGATCCACGCAAGATGAATGTCATATGCATGATGATGATCTTATAATGCTTCTAATACAACGTTGTGCTAAACGCAATGGGATTTTCTTATCAGTTCTAATTTAGTCAGGTATAGTATACATACTTTTTACTGTGACGCAGCGAATTAAGGTAGCTCTTAGCCTCCAATCCAAGATACAATACTAACTTAAAGCATTAAAGCAACTACAATGGCCACTGATAGGCAACTCCCTCTTTTTACTTTTTGTATTTGTGTGCATGTATTTATTTGCTTTTATTGGATAATTTTATCAAATGTGTGCGTAGCAACGTAATCGAATAATGCCTTATTATCTTATTAATACCTTATTGTGTGTGTTACTAGCATTACTAGCAGCTGTTACTGGGCAGAAGAGGTGAATATTGGGCAAATTCAAAATACCTAGTACAGTCTATATAGCCGATTTAACTCAACATACTCAACAAGAAGAAGTAGCAGCTTGCCAGTTACATACTCTAAGACTTTACAGGTAGCATCATTGCCCCAGCAATATCAATCTAGCGATCAATTGATGATTATTTATTTGACATAAGTACCTTCGCTTGTTTTAGGTTTGATCATACCCTTATCTCTATCCTAGATGTTTCTAATATAGCCGACATTTCACCAATAATATTATGGCTTTTTGATTTATTCATCTCAAAATTTTCCCCTAACGAAACCATTAAACATTCGAGTTTAAAGATTGTCTTGTATGCTTCAAATTTCTAAATGTCAATTCTACTTATACGTACTTTTTGCTTTACTTTAATTAATCAATTAAATTTAAACAAACCTATTTTAACCAAATAATTTTAATCCAATAACTACTTCGAATATTATAGAAAAGTGATTTTACAAATCCGACTAATTGGATGATTGAAAATTCAATCGCAACAGTGTTTTGTTAATTTCATAGAAACATTATTTCAG
Organism: Apomyelois bistriatella; assembly: GCA_947044815.1. Classification (NCBI taxonomy): domain Eukaryota; kingdom Metazoa; phylum Arthropoda; class Insecta; order Lepidoptera; family Pyralidae; genus Apomyelois; species Apomyelois bistriatella. Next base: position 9,632,677 of record OX345696.1, read on the forward strand.
TTCTTTTTAATACAATGGCATAAATTTTTTTTTTTTTTATTAAACTAAACTCATGATTATTTTTAAAAAGTTATTTAACTACAAAATCGGTACTTATTTTAATAAAAAAATATAGTATTTCATGGTCGTTCAGCTGTTTATATAGTTAAAAAGCCACTAACCACCACTGTATCATAGATAGATTAACACGAACACTTATCTCTGAAACTTAAGCTGTGGATGTAATTAGGAAACACGCTCGGATGAAATGTAATGGAGCAACCATTTTTGTGAGGTTAAAGAAGAAGATTTTTGTGAGGTTGTAATTCAGTAACTTTATTTTTTTTAAAACACCATAGTAAATATCCTATTCTAGAAGTGACTGCACAGAGAGAGTTTGCATAATTTCTAACGATTCATCCAGATATATTATTATAAGCCTATAATACGGATTAAATTAAAGTTTGATGTCATCACTGGTAACACACACTGGTCGAAGACCTTAGTTTTAAAGCACTGAGGTATTTTGGTATTATTGATCATAGTTTGATCGCAGCTAACCTTTAACATTACCTATGGTACATACTTGGATATAAAATCATTAAAAAAACTTATTTGGGCTAACTATTGTGACTGTTTGGTTGTTTCCAGTTTGGTTAGGACATTGCAGGCTTGGATCACCTGATTGTCTGATAATAAAGATTCCGTGCTTCAGAAGGCACGTTAAGCTGTTGTTCCCGGCTGCCATCTGGTAGTCGTTAAGGCACCACGTCAGAGGCCGAGGGGCGGTTCCGAAGAACAATGACACCAAGGTGTACATGGTCGATTCACCATGTCACCTACACTAAATGATTTGGACTTCAAAATGCCACTGCATATAGAATAAGAAAGAAATGCTATAGAAAGTGTAACCATTTCTAGTTAAGCATATTTAAGTCTCGGAATAAACTTTTCCAATAACACCGATACGGGCAAGCAAACTTAAATAGGAATTCTATGCATTAAGTAACATTTTATTAGATTTCCAACTTCATACTTTGGCGCTTTGGGAAAATTATATTTGAAATTAAAACTCGCGGAACCACATTACATTCGAAAATGTTTTGCTGAAAGCAAATATCTGTAGAATTTCAGCAGACACTTTGATTTTGTTTTTCAATTGTAAATAGTAAGATATAAACTTTTTCGATTAAAATCGATTAAGTATGAGACACATGAAGCACGTGAGCTCAAAAGCCTAGGATCCTGGCCGAAGATGGATTTGTCGCCATTAGTGGCATTTATCCCTTTGTATGCTTAAATCTTTAAAACTACGCAACGGATTTTGATGCGGTTTTTTTTAATAAATAGATTGATTCAAGAGGAAGGTTTTTAGGCCCATGCGAAGCCGGGGAGTGGCGCTAGTAACACATATGATATACTAAAATATCAAATCGCGAATCTGGTATTACTATGATATTTTATAACGGTGTTATAAACAGTAGAATATTTAAGAGTCGGCAGCCCTAATAACCCGGAGCGTCGTTACAATTTAATTGAGTCTCCCTATTTTTCAGTTTAACTGAAATACGCTCGTAATAATTTAATCTAGTGGACGTTTTCATCACGATTTCCGAGCCGTAGTGAGACTTTATGACGGCATTATAATGTGAGTCATTGTTTCCCATTTCGCAGCAGTATGGGTTGACAAAATATGTTTTTATATTTTGCTTCTGTTTATTGTAATGCTTTTTCGTTTAATTCGAACAATCTCATTATGTTTTTCGTTTAAGGAAACAAGATCTTATAATTATACTTTTCCAATTTCCATCTTCTGAGCTGTAACTGCAGACGGCATAAATATATATAAGTAATTAAAACTGTAGTTCTGGAAAATAAAAGGTGGGTAATAATTACATGTGTTCGGTTAATTATACAGGTCAATTTTAAAAATCCATACTAATATTATAAATGCGAAAGTCTGTCTGTCTGTCTATCTGTCTGTCACCTCTTCACGGCTAAACTGCTTGACCGATTGTGATAAAATTTGGTAGGGATGTAGTTAACGACCTGAGGTCAAAAATAGGCTACTTTTGGGCGCGATATAACCGAGTCCCACGCGGGGCGGAGCCGCGGGGAACAGCTAGTTATATATATTTGTACAAAGAACACAATGTATACTTCATTGCTTCAATCATAAAAAGTCCACCTGCTGGATGGATATGACGTTCCTCATGGATCTTCTGCAACCTGTGTTTACCTATCCTGCGTCTTTTGTACGTATACAGCGATAAAGCCAAGACACAGATGTCGTATGCGGACTTGAAGCGGCTTTTTCTTCCAGTCAACCAAAAGGTGTTGTGGAACAGAAAAACCAAAATCAATAATATTGTATTTAGTGATATCGTATCATTGTGTAGTTCGCTTTAATGAAAATGGGTAGGGAAATTGGGAATCTTCTATCTTCTATCTTCTATCTTCTATCTTCTATCTTCTATCTTCTATCTTCTATCTTCTATCTTCTATCTTCTATCTTCTATCTTCTATATATATAAAAGCGAAAAACACTCACTCACTCATCACGAAATCTCCAAAACTGCTGAGCCGATGAAGATGAAATTTGGCAGGAAGGTAGATTGTGACTAAGAGACGTCCGCTAAGAAAGGACTTTTGGGAATTTTATCCCTAAAGGGGTGAAAAAGGGGTTGTCAGTTTGTATGAAACTTCGTCATTTTTGAAGTGAGATACATGAAATTATTAACATACATTTGAAGTTGGTAAAAAATAATAATGCACCAATCAGATTTTGAAAATTACATCCCTAAAGGGGTGAAATAGGGGTTGCCATTTTGTATGAAACTTTGTCATTATTGAAGTGAGACACATGAAATTTTTAATTTGAATTTGTAATTGGTAAAAAATAATAATGCATCAATCTGATTTTGAAAATAACATCCCTATAGGGGTGAAATAGGGGTTGCCAGTTTGTATGAAACTTCGTCATTTTTGAAGTGAGATACATGGAATTATTAACATACATTTGAAGTTGGTAAAAAATAATAATGCACCAATCAGATTTTGAAAATTACATCCCTAAAGGGGTGAAATAGGGGTTGCCATTTTGTATGAAACTTTGTCATTATTGAAGTGAGACACATGAAATTTTTAATTTGAATTTGTAATTGGTAAAAAATAATAATGCATCAATCTGATTTTGAAAATAACATCCCTATAGGGGTGAAATAGGGGTTGCCAGTTTGTATGAAACTTTGTCATTTTTGAAGTGAGATACATGGAATTAAAATTGAAAATGTCTTTTGGTATAATATTTTGTATTGAATTGTATTGTATGTACACAACATATTGTAATAGGATACAATACATAATAGAAGATAGAGTGCAAAGGTTTTATTTATTTGTTAATATTATGAGTTCAGTAATGTGTCAATAGATGACGCCACCATACATTTTAAAAGTCGATATGGTTTGTCGTTCGCATTTAATCATTATGTCATTGTGTAGTAATTGAGATTTCAAAATAAATAAAATATTTTTTTTTTTTTTTGCTTTTCTAACGGTTTGATTGTGTGTTAGACGATTAATATAATACCTGCTTAATATAAAATAATAAAATTAAATTGGAATTGATTGGAGTATGGAGTGGTAATTGCGGCATTATATTGTATGTATAGTTTAATGTCTGCGTTTTGGGCTACTCATTGATTCGTTTAATTTAAGTTTGAAAAGTATTATTCCGGATTTCGAATAGTAGTTTGAAAATAGGTAAATCTTTGTGTTATTTTCCATAAGTTAGGATTATTTTTTTGAGTAGAGGGTTCTAATCCTGCTAAACATGACTTTTTTTTTACTTACTTTTTTTTCGTTCTGTATTAGTTTTTTAGAATTCTATATTTTTGCTTTTAATATTTTAGTAAAGAAATGTTTCAAGAAATAGCTGGAAGTAGCTGGATTGAATCCTGCCACAAACAATAATTTTCTGTTTTTTTTTTTTTATTTGTTTTCTAGAATTATTTTCTTACTTTTATTTTAATTTTGAAAAGGAACGAATAAATTCATTTGCAAATTTATTTCCGGATAAACGATATCGCAACCCCAATCAAATCAAATCTAATAGTTTGTCATTGACGACTTTGAAGAAGAAGATTAATCAAATGGTTGACTGGTAGAGAACGCTCTTAGCGTTAAGTCCGTTAATATATCAGTATTTTGTACTTATCTATCTATACAAATAATAGGACAGTAAAAATCGAGTGTCTATACATTAAATATTTTTCTAAAAAACTGATACGGAGCGATTAAAGAAGAGTAACAGAAATAAAAAAAAAAACAATTTTTGGAATTTTTGTCTCTCTGGTACGTTATAACTGCCTATATAAGGCCTGGTGTCCTGTATGACAGGTTCCATTGGATACCTAGTTCAGGCACCAGTTCTCCACAGCAGATCTAATACAATGTTTTACTCTTATTGTAACCTGTATTGTTGTGGAGAAAAATAAAGTTTTTATTATTTTATTATTATAACTTCAAAACTACTCAACAGATTTGAACGCGGTTTTCACAGGTGGATTACATATAATTAGGAGCGTTGTCAAAACTTTGTTTCGTCAAAATCAGTTAAGGGAAAAAGAAGTTATGGTCAGTTGAAGTTTACTTCTAGCACTGCTTCAAAACTTTTAAACAGAGTTGAATACGGTTTACATAAACGTATTTAGTTTAGATAAAGCTAGAATTTCTACTTCGTTTTATCGATATCAATAAAGAGAAAAACACACTGCAGTCTCTATTAAATTTTAATAAAATAACACATTGAATGTGTGTGGGCGTATAATTTAGTTACATAAAATATCAATAGATGGCGCTGACTTTATTTTAATTATTTTTTCGCATATGGTATAGCAGATTGAAAATTTCCTTCCAGCAATTAAATTAAATTATTTAAAAAAAATTTTGGTTGTTGATTTAGTTCTATTGGTTGGTTTGTTTATCGGTCGTGTTGTATTGTAAGCTATTTGAATTGATTGGTTGGTTTGGTTTGGCTTTGGTTTAAAAAATAATGAAATCGGCAAGTCAGTTCAGTTATTTTTTGACGGAACATACGGTCGTGTCGTTAGGTTTAATTTAACTAACTTATCACTTTTTATTGAGATTTTCTCCACTTTTCACGCTCACTATAACTTTAGAAGTGGCTTTTAGGTCCAAATGACCCTGTAATAGGCTGCGTCTACTCTTTTAGAGACAAAGATGTGATAGTATGAATGTTAATATTTTCAGTTTGATATCGTAGCAATGTAATGGCTTTATAAAATTGGCACGGGAATAGGATACTATAGATTTAACTATAGGTCTGGATAGTTGTAGTTTCCACAGGTTACGCGAAAAGCGACCTACACGCGGGCGGAGCCGCGGGCAATAGCTAGTATATTATATATCGCGAAAAACCGATTGCCGATATATTCGGTAACGCGTACGTGACACCTGGTTTTAAAGGCGTCCATTGATAGTGGTGACCACTTTCCATTAAGTAGGCCTTGTGCCTGTTGCCTACTAAATGGTTAAAAATGAGGTAATAAGATAGATTTTACGTAACAGTAAACATTACTAGGAACAGCCTTTTTAAAAATGATCAGTGCCCCTATTATGAGTTTTTCTTAACGCAGACGCTTAGCGACTGCGTTAGCGATTTAGTATGGTAAACCTGTACAGCGCCTCTGGCGGATAGTAAGGTAACTTATAAATTCCATACAAAATCCTAACGCAGTCGCTAGCGTCTGCGTTAAGAAAAACTCAAACTAGGGGCACTGACTTCCTTCAGGACTGTATGAAGGAAGGACGAGAGGCATGTCCAATAGTGGTCATAATGGCTGAAAGATGTTTTTTTTTAGATTACCTGGACCGAATAATAAATAGATGCTTGCCATCTAACACGGAAAATGGAACCCCTAGATAATATCTCAAGCGTTAAATTGAGAATTCGTGACTAGAAAATTTTAACAAGCTGACGACAATGCGAACAGTTTAATGAAGCAAAGAATCAAAAATTATTGAACCGTCGTTTTCCTTAATTCAAACTACATGTGTTAATTTTACTATAATCGGTGTTTTAATTAGAATGAAGAAATTGTTTATATACTGTTTTCAGTTTTTTTTTACCAAATGGTAAATATGGGTCGATACTTTGTAATATTTGTGTACTTACTTATATGGTTTTTGGATATTTTTGTCTCAAAAAAAATACCATAAAAAAATAGACTTTCTTTAAATATTTTTTCTTTTTTTTTATTATTTATTTCGGGAGTAGATATCCTGTTTCATTTTAAATTGAATCTTCGATACAATTGTAGTAAAAGTTAATAAAAATACTTGATTTAATATATATCTCTTTATTTTTAATTTATTTTAATTGCAACTAATAATTAATTACTGAACATTTTGCAAGTAATTACAACAAAGCTCAGGAATTATGCAAAACGCTGACTGTCCTAAGTTAACCTCAAATGTTTAATAGTCCAACTTTAGTTAACCATTGCGGGCAGATTCTTGTTATGAACTAAGTTTTAATAAGACGTTTCATGTCTACGTGAAAATTAATTATTCACCTTCCATTGAAATATTAAAGTCTAATTTTGCTTCTGACCTGATCTGTTCGCTTTTATGCTTTTTCTCCTTCTCTTCTCTTCTTTCTTCTCCTGATTCTCGGCATCCTTGTTTGCGAGACCATTTGCACGCTTACTACACTTTGCTTGTTTATAAATTTAGTTAAAAAAAATATCAATTTATACATAAGTAAAAAAAAACTACAAACTAAAATAACTAATATTAATAAAATTAAAACTAAAAATTTTTGGCACCGCGACTTGTCGACGCCGCTGGTGACAAGAGGGCCGGCTCATTTCTCGCGCAGAGAATAGCAGTCGCTATTCAGCGCGGGAATGCAGCTGGGGTTCTTGGCACCATGCCGCAAGAACACCAATTTTTAGATTTTTAAGTTTTATTTATTATTTTAGTAATTTAAGTTTTAGTTTTAATTTTATTAATATTAGTTATTTTAGTTTGTAGTTTTTTTTTACTTATGTATAAATTGATATTAATAAAGGTTAAAAAAAAGTTTTTATTTTTTATATTCATTGATTAGTGAATTAGATTCGTTTGTATTTTATGAACACATAATGTAGACAAAATACAATGAAAAAATCACAACAAATGATTTACTAAAAAAAATATACTTTTCAGAAGAAGAACTTCATAGTAAATTGGTAGTGACTACGATAAACTAATTGCACTGATGGACTTGGTGTGCTCTGCAGCCAAGCAGTTCATCTTTGTACATCACCACAATAAATAAGAAAATAAAACGGGCTATTCCATTTGGACCAAATGGCAAAGCATTAAAGAATAAAAAGTTGTTCTTTGTTTTTTGCTGTGGGAAGCACGTATATTTAGTCCTTTTCGACCTTTGATGTAAGCAACTGTAGGACAAATTGTACCGGGAATAATTCAAGCGTGTAACGCATCCATTTTAAATATTCATTTGAATTCAACACACTGGGCGAATGGATAGTCAACTTTGCAGACCTTAATAAGTCATTGATGTGTTCTATTGTAATAGAGTTTCGTATTACTAAAGTTGCCATTCGTCAGGTTTCGTTCTGACAAGAAGAATTCTCAGGTCCTTAAAGTTCTTTGATTTATGAGTAAAATTAATCGTATAAGCGGTCAGTCAGATGAGTTATCGTAATGACTACGTATGTTGCACCGTGTTAAGCATAAAAATACTGTTTCAGCTTTCTGTCAGATTTATAGATGTACATTATTTGCAGAACCAGATACATACAGACTTATTTTTTCTTTACCTTCACATAGTATTAGGCAAAGTAGCTTCCCGCTGTCTGTCCCTATGTATGCATAGATCTTCGAAACTACGCAACGGATTTTTATGCGGTTTTTTTAATAGATAGACTGATTCAAGAGGAAAGTTTTTATAGTCGACGAAACCTCGGCGGGTCGCTAGTTGATTTATATCTAACACCAAGCCAACATAATATTTTTCTTACATTAATATTTCAAAAAAGAAGAGTCTTATCATTTTGCCAAATTGGAATATCTCCTATAAGACAACATACAAACAAACATATCCCATTAAGATCTATCATTCAGTTACAGATAATCAGCGTCCTCTAAGAGGCTTCGGATTGGCTAACTTCGGTAACTAGTTGTGAGACTCTAATGGCTGTGTTCCGAACATCTCCCAAGATGTCGCGACGTAATTATGGTCTGACAAGTTGGTTAATCGAATTCAAAAAGTCTCATTGTCTAAGGACTACTTACTTGCGGTGTCTAGTCTAAGTAGCTTCAATTGTCGTGAACTCAGGATTTGCATGGTTTAGCCTACATTCATTTCTATTCACTCAGGACTATTTTACATAACCTATGCAACCTATGTCATACACAGAAAATGTTTATATTTATTATTCTTTCTATAGGTATTTCTCTGTTAAATTAAAAAAAAAATAGCACTTAATCATCTTTGCGTTTTACCCGTACAAAGATGTGTTGACAACCAAACCAAATTACTATTTTATTTCTTACTCTACATTTTAAAGAATATCAACATTATTTAATTTATTTAGCTACATTATATATTTTATAACCTTTCCATCATATTTTGTAACTCACAATTTCTACGTAAAATAGCGAGCACCGAGAAATTATTACTGTCATTTTTCTTCATTTTGAAAAAAGCCTGTGGCATTATAGGAATAAGTAAATGTCTATGAAACCACTGTTTACATCGTCATTATATTGGTCAATTGGAAATTTTGCAAAGAGTATTGGGATACCTCAAAGTTAATATACCACATTATACCACATGATTTGCAGCACACCATTAATGTCCAATCGCATATTAGCCCATCATTGGTCATAATAGCGTCTTGTCATAGTAGTAAAATTCCAATTTCATAATATATTCTTTTTCTTCTTTCAAATATAGTTTCTTATAGCTGTGGGTCGTGACCACAGAGAAATAACATAGAAGAGATTAAATTAGCAATCAAGTCACGTTAAAAGTTTCAGCTTCTCGGCACCAGTGTCGCTATGATCAGTACGGAACCTTTCGACGTCGTCGTTGGTCGTAACCACCATAATCCAAATTGGCAATGAGTATATTCCACTCATATCTATTTGGGCCCGGTGTATGGCCTCTTGGGTGTTGCATTTCAATGCTGTAAGGAGAGGGTCGGTCCAGCGAGCTATAGAAATAAGAAAACGCGCGCGGTTTAACGCCAGTCCTTTTTTTAAAAGTCTATAGTTAGCTTTTAAAAGCCACGCTACTGGCGATTGCGTTTTATGATTGTAAACTGAAAAAGCCCATTTTTTTTTTCATTAATATACTATTTGAGTCTAAATTCATTATTACCAACAAAATTTAAACTAACAAAGACTTTCTATTATGGTATTAAATACACCCTTATAATTATAAAATATGATTCGGCTGTGAATGTTGCATCTTACTGAACCAAATTTAAAGATTTTAGACATTGATACGACAGAAGAAGATCTCGTTTCATAAAGAGTCTAATAGTTTTAGAGCCAGTGAAAAGCTACCTGTATGTATTTGACCAGACCTGAGTTTTTGTACATGAGCCTCTATACCTACCATACATCAGATAAGGATTCACTAAGCCGAGAGTGGTGGACAGGTACCAATTTTTGGTGAATTTTAAATGCATTTGATTGACCAAGTCTGTCATTTGTAGATTTGCTTTTCACTGGCTCTTAAACTATAATTTCTATATTGACACTCAACAACTTCAGTACTGCAGCACTCGCAAGACCGATAAACTCTGCCATTAAAGCTATCTACGAACCGCAAGTTCAAATTAAGGCACAAATCCATTGTTATACATCATAAGATTTTTTTTATCCTAATGTAAATAAAAGTATGATGTTCGTAGGTGTAGCCAGAAGAATTTTGGTAATATAGCATTGAAAGTTGTTTTATCCGGAAAAAGTAAATTAATTTACGCAATAAAAATGCAGAATTTTTAAAGATTAATATGTTAATTAATACTTTTATTTTTTTATATACCCTAGAAATACAAACAAGAATATGACATAAATAACATAAGTAATACATTTGTAAAGTTGTTTCACAAGAAAGTTTAGCTAGTGTACCTATGTTATAAGGTAGCATGCTCTTTTTATTACATTGAAGACCAGAACTGCAAATGTACTTGGGATTGGGAAGGAAAAGAAGAACAGAGAAGTGTAGGAGTACTAACCGGTTAAATTCAACAATTTGTAAAGAATCATACAAACAACCTTAAGGGTGCAAAGGTGTTTCATTATTGTAAGTTTAATACTTTACGCCGCTATAGAACTGCAGCTTAAGTAATAAAATAAAAAAGTACGAAGGGGAAGTTACAATTAACAGCTATTTTCAAGTCTAGTGCCTTTATCTCCTCCGAAGTAGTCGTTTGTCTCAGTCAAGGATTTTCTGACTGAAGACAAAGAGATTATCAAAGCTTTTGAAAGTTCTGTGAATGTTTTTAAAGAAACTGTTAATTTGTAAACATATCGAGTGATAATGATGACCAACACTAACCGTAAATATTCTTTTGTTTAAAATTAACAACCTGTGACGTGGTTATTTCAAGATAATTTATTCGTAATAAGGTAATATTAATTCCCAATTAACACGTTCTGGTATCATATACATGAATAACCATATAGTGATTTAATTTTACGTGGGCATTCTATTGGAAAATTAAGTTAATTACTGTAAAGTATTAAATCATCACAATACAATTCCTAACCATGTAGTCAAAAGAGCTGAAGCAGGACGCAGGCGAGCACTGTATGCACTCCTAACCGGTCTGGAAATGGAAATCCTCCTTATATTTAAGGCATCAATGCCCTGTTGGTGTCACGGTCAATTGACCATGCTCAGCCTGACGTCATAGTTCTTTGAAACGGCTATATAAAGTAGTGGACCGCCTGTGGTTAAAATTTCATCCACGCGTACATTTATATAGGTAGAAAGGTCAAAACACTTTAAAATCGATGCAAATGGATTGGGTCTGATATCTTAGGCATCGAAAGCTAGAGGGCAGTGATCGCGCCCTTTCAAAGCCACTTGGCGGGTAATCTGCTTTGTGACTGTATCGCTATGCCTTAAGGCCACAATCCACCAAATTCTAGAGAAAAGTGAAGATTAAATAGCTAAACTTGTAGATAAAATGTACCCAGTCACCGTGTGGCAACTTATAATACTGACAAAGTACATGTCAAGTGATATATTAATATATAAAATACAAGTCGAATACAATTTATAGATACATACATGGTATAATGTGACCAAAAGGCTGGTCATTTCTTTGCGCAAGCAAGCATTGCATACAATGTGGCAATGCTGCCAGCCTTTTGTGAACATCGCGACGGCAATGATTTGAGGGATATGTTTCTTTTATAATGTTTTTTATTTAACTTTATTGTAAAAATTCAATTGGCGGACTTAATGCTAAAAGCATGAACTTTTAATGAATTAAACAACTTTAGTTTATTAGTATTTAAATTGTTTTAATAATTTCTAGATTGAATATTTTTGACATGTTGATTTAATTAGCCAAATAGAAATTGTGTTCGTTCTCTGCCAGCCCAACAAACCCAACATTTCAGTAGTGTAAGCACGTAACCCTTTCCAACTGATTAAAATTCCAACAATGCTTTTGCACTGTTTGGTTTTGCTTGCATTTTCATGATCAACAAAAAACAGATGCATAGCGTTCGACGTCTGAGTAAATTTTTAACACAATTATTTTTATTAAAACACTAGCTTTTGCCCGCGGCTGCTCCCGCGTGGATTTCCCTCGTGAACTTTTTCTCGGGATGAAAGGTAACCTATGTGCTTCTCCTGGTCCTAAGCAACCTCCCCGCCAATTTTCAGAAAATCTGTGAAGCCGTTCTAGATTTATAAATACTGTAACTAACACGACTTTTTTTTAAATATATATACAAGGTGGACACAAATCAACTGCAAATATTTTAAGGGCAGATACAGACCACTATACTGAACAACTTTTCCAAATAAACTTATATCGAAATATGAAATTTTATTTTTCACTCTCCATACTAAACTAGATCAGCTGATTCTCAATTTGTATGGGAGGTCAAAAATTTTTTTCGTATTTCGACATAAGTTTATTTAGGAAAGTTGTTCAGTTTAGTGGTCTGAATCTGCCCTTAAAATATTTGCAGTTGATTTAAATTCAACTTATATAAACATCAGAGATATTTTGAGACACATAAATGGTCGTTAAAAAAAAATTAAGTAAAAGAAAGATCAAAAGAATAAGTCACATCATCATCATCACATACACTTGCAACTTATTCTTAATAACTTATTGTATCAATAAGTTATAGTTAAACATATTCATCTATCTATCATCATTGACCAATAGTAACAGGCTTTGGAAATCGGCAAGATATTGATTTAAATATTGGATATTTGTTTAGGTCACTTTCCCTGACAAAATCCTTCGGGCATAAAGTACCAAGCAAAACTTTTCTTATGTAACTCAATTTTCGTCTGAACAACATTAGCTGTCCAATAATAAGAGAAATATGAACGCATTTCGATTTAAGGGTAAAACTTTTTGCGATAAAGCCAATAGGTCTGTATTCGTACCAATTTTATCACGTTTTATATATATTTTTGATGCATTTTCACGTGAAAACTCTACCCCTTCACATTAATTGCAATTAATGAAAAGTGAACTACATTTTTTTATTTATCAACTATTTTATATAATAATAAATTCTTTATCAGGGAAGGAGTTTTTTAATATTAGAATGTTTATTCATAGAATTAAAAAATTGTTTGCAATTTTTTTTACAATCTATGGTTCAGTTTGTTATCGAAAAATTCTCTTGTGCTTACTTTCGTGTAAGAAATAAAAATTGGACAATTAACATATACTCAATCATCAACATCATTACAGACAAAATAATTCCACTCCTGGGCATGGTTGCCCCTTGTTTAAGAAGAGTTAGCGAGCGAGTAAAAAAATAAAAATGAATCGGCATAAAAATATAGCTATTGTCATTCAAAAAAATTTAACTAAAACCCTCGACTGTTCTGAAAAGATAACTGAATTTGTCGGACCTAGTAAGTAATCTTAATAAATTACAGAGATTTATGTAATACTCAGTACTTCGTCAACTGCCACCCACAAAATGTGGTCAAACGTAAAGAATTCGGGTATTTCCTTCAGTAAAAAATTTGTTTACTTCTGAAAGCAAACCAGATAGGTAATATTCTATTTATTTAGTATTAATAATAACTAATACTAGATTAGATAGTAGTATTTATAATAATAAACATTAGATTAATTTACCTTATGCTAATGACCTAGGTTATAAAGACCAAGATTTCTTTTATATTTACAGTAATAGTTATTTTACTGATTTACTCTTCCATCTGAAAAAACTGCAAGCACTGCTGTTTGGCAAAAGATAGAAGAAAGTAAGTCAAATTATCATTTTACAAGGGTCTAGTTCTGGTAACTTATAGTGATGTATGCTTAAACTTGATTGGTCTAAAACTCTCTATTAACGAATATTGATGTATGGGATGTAGTGGTGATGATAGAAACACTTCTTCAGAGAAGTTTAGGTATTATTTAATAATTTTATAATAATTATAACAATTGTTCCGTGTGTAACTAGGCAAAATACAAAATCTTCAATTCATGACAACGGAATCAACCGACAATAAACACATACACTTTTTTATAGAAAACCTAACTACTAAAGAGGCTACAATTCAGCCAGTCGCCAACACTCTCTATACTCGTACCTAATATCTACAAACCCGGAATTCATAAACCCTTCTCATAATTAAAAACCATGAAAAATTCCGATCGTAAAGTCACGTCTAATTCTAGATAAACATCAGTAGCTGAAGCTCAGAATGAAATATTCATGAAGACAATGTAATTTGTTACCGATATTGCTCCTGTATGCGGGGCTATGCCAACGGGAACTAATGAGTTTTTGACTCGTGCGATGTCTGATATATAGGACGTTTTTATATGTTTTGGAACAAGCGAAAGAGATGTCCTTGTTGGGATTAGTTTCTAGTTCGAGTAGATTATTGACTTTTGGCAATGATTTACATTGAAAGTAGTAAGCATGTGGAAATTAGCTGCTGATATCGTTGGGCATTAAAATTGTGACGATACAGTTATGACGTCAGAAAGAGATAGAAATATTTGAAAAATACAACGGGTACCTGAAAAAATACGTGATATACATGCTGAATTCCCAACAGAGGGAAATCGTTGAGCCGCTGATTCATTTACCCTGATTTTCCATTTATTGGGTAATGTTTGCCAAATTGGGTATACGTACGTGCAAACTCTGAAAAATGGAGTCCACAGGTAATTCGATAAAAGGATAAAAAAACTGCTTTGCTGTTTGATCATGCATGGGCAGTATTGTTTTGAGCAATACGTTGATTATTCTGAAAACCATTGATTATGGTATTAGTCATTATCCAGACAAATTATAGATCTGTCTTACTTACTTACTCCGCTGGTTCAGTGACCCGAAATGTATCTTTGCCTGCGAAACGAGAGAGCGCCATAGTTTTCTATTCTGCGCGATTGCTCAGCTTACAGCGCTCATCCCACGCAGGTCAGCCTGCACAGCATCGCTCCAGCAATATCTGGGACGGTCGTCTGGCCGTCTTCCTCATATCTTTCCCAGATAGGCAGCTTTGACGCAACGATCCTTCCCATTTTTTCCATGTTATAATTTAAATTCTTAGTCTACTGATCTTTTTACGGTGCCTCTTTATTTTGGGCAAGTAAAGTTAACATTTTATTTTACGTTATATTTACAAGAATAGAATATCAAGACAATAAATAGGGAGCTCTAAAAAATCTTACGTAGCTCAAAGCTTGTGCCGCGGATCCGACGGGCACAGCAAAATATGTAAATACAAAAAACGTCTAGTATAAAGTAAAATATTTACTTTCTCACTCGCTGGTTGACTGTAAGAGATCCCTTTCTGGGATTAGTCCGCCATTGTACTTCTGTTTTTAATTGTATGCTATTGTATTTACTTTCTATTTTTTGGTAAGTACAATAAAGTTATTACAAACAAACAAATTTAATAACAAAAAAATATTAAAGCTGTTATTAATTATGGCACCCAAGTATAGCACTTATGCATTGGTTTTAAAGTTCAAATAATTTGTTAGCTTTTGTACCGACATAAAAGTGAAGGGTTTTCCTCAAGTTCCTTACATTCCCATTTTCACACAATCCCGTATATCCGACAAATGCCTTAGGCAAATCGTGTTTTAAGCGCATTCTTTCAGAACGAGTCCATTACACAAGTGTCTAGAGCAGGCCGATTAGATCGCTCCCTAAGGCTCTCTTTGCCATTTTAAAGCTATGTTATAAGTATGTGTATAAAGAAATAACTGAAAATCTTTTTTCAACAGATTTTTATAAAGAAGTAGGCTCTAATATCTTATATCTTTATTAATAGACACTTCGAGCACCTTCAGTTTTGATTCACTTAAGTTTATTAGTTTTCTTAGAAATTTGATAGGATTCATATAGATTAAAAAAACATATTTGATTAATGGTCCTACACTCAACAAATTTTAATATTTCGTCTGCATAATAAGTAGTATAGGATGACTGTACAATGTCTATTTTTACGTAGTTTAATATGTTTTTCATTATAAAATTGTAAAGAAGCCAAATTCTAAGAATAGATAACAGAAATGAACATAACAAACACATAAATAAACACAGTTGTATAATCTTACCCAATATCCTAACTTTGGCATCAATTCTCAAGGATAAAGCTACCAATTTGGCAAACACCCACTACAATGGCGGATTTTCTATGAATTATTTCTATATATGCTAAACAAGCACATCATTAACACGTACCCAAATGAAGTTGTTTGCGTAAAAAAAAAAACAAAATATTTTGGCCAATTAGGGATATTCATTCGAGTCAGAAGATCCAACATACGAGATACTTGTGCCGTTTAACTCCACTTTCCGTCCTACTCCACTGTACCAAGCTAAGCTTCTTGCCATAAGTGCTGTGAAGAGATGGATCAAATATAATTTCTTCATGAATAGTATCAGAATAAACAGTGATGCCACTGCAGCTCTCCGAACGGCGGTTAAATGCTTTAAGCCAAATGAGGATGAAGACGTCGACGACCCACCACTAGTGTGCATATTTATGTGGCCTACTATAAATTACATTATTTCCACTTCAACTAATATCCTAGTAATATGATGTTTTTTTTTTCTTTTAGAGATAATATTTACGAAATACAATACAAATAATCTTTATTTCTACTCCACAAGTTACGCTCTTAAAATTTGGTTTAAAGTTAGACATTGGTATATACTAATATATTATCATTCAGCCTAGATAATCATTCACTATTCAGAACCAGCATTGTAAGTACATACGTACTGCATAAATAAACTGATTTGCCTTCATCGCAAAATCAATGGACGGTTCTATTTAGCTGGCGCAGTTCAAATTACTTGTACATGGTATATTATGCTGTAAACTAGTTCTCCTGGGAGTGCTTCATAAGTAAGGGTTCCCACAATGTGTAAAATTGAGAGCCTGCGCAACAGAACAGAGAAATTATCCGAATAGAAATGTTTTGACGCGGATTTAGTTCCAGGATTTGTGTGGCTAGGGTATTCTCTCTTCTTAACTTCAATGAACCCTCACCACACTTTATTAGAAATGTATTACGTAGTTTATAACAAAGCCATCTAATATTATGGACCAATAACAGTGGCAGTAAATGACGCAATCAAATTCGCCCATTTTTTCTGTGTGAAATGTTGGCTTGTAAACCAAACTAGTGACACGCTTTTCGTGCGCTACGCCACTTCTTTGGCTTGCGCTGTAAGTTCGATATGTCATAAATAACAATATAATATAAGTAATGTGGCAACATTAGCCATTCCAGCAGAACCTTAGAATAACAAAAACTATACGTTTAATGTCCATCTGTCTGTCACATTATATTACACGTCTAAACTGTAATATATTTAATACAAATAAAGTGAATTGATTAGTTCAAATTATTATTGTAGAACTTTTTAAACCGTAATATGAAATGTTAAGTCATAAGTGTCTTCTTTTTGTTATACTATAAAGTTCGAATCTATCTGTTTATATTGTTATCACAAATTAATTTTGGTAGAGTTGTGCTGTTATGCTGAATCTAAATAGGTATTAGTAAACTAAATGTGGAACAATTTGTACTCCTGGGTTGCGAATTCTCCACAAAGCACTCGTAATAGCGAATCAACTAAGTCTTTGAATTTCGATATCAATGTATTATATAAATACAGTCATTATTATGGAAAGCTTTTTCTTTGTTTCAGTTGGGTTCAAATTATAACAAACTAACTGTTGCTTGGCTCGTATTGTCAAAATCTCCAAGTTATTGCTAAGTGAAACTTTTCCACCACTAAACGCCGTATGACTTTGACTAGACTTGCTTATTTACTTGACTGGACTAGACTACTGACTTGACGTTTTTGACTTGACTTGACTAAAGTAGGACTCATCATCATCATTTCGAGTAGGCGTCACGGTCAATCGACCATGCACACCTTGGTGTCAGAGTAGGACCGCCTCTCGAAAGCAAAGTAAAGTAGAACTGAAGAAGATTTATTATATTCAAGAAAGGCATTAAAAGACTTATTTCCAACTAGCTGTTGCCCGCGGCTCCGCCCGCGTGTAGTTCGCTTTTCGCTTAACCTGTGGAAACTACAACTATCCAGACCTATAGTTAAATCTATAAGTAGTATCCTATTCCCGTGCCAATTTTATAAAGCCATTACATTGCTACGATATCAAACTGAAAATATTAACATTCATACTATCACATATTTGTCTCTAAAAGAGTAGACGCAGCCTATTACAGGGTCATTAGAACCTAACTCAATAAATAGTGTTATGTTAGTTAAATTAGACCTTACGACACGACCGTATGTTCCGTCGAACAACAACTGAACTGACTTGCTGGTTTGATTATTTTTTAAACCAAAGCCAAACCAACCAACTAATCAATTCAAATAGCTTACAATACAATACAACAAACGACCGATAAACAAACCAACCAATAGAACTAAATAAACAACCAAATTTTTTTTGATGTGATTAGAATTAATTGCTGGAAAAATTTCAATCTGCTATAATACCATATGAGAAAAAAATTAATTAAATTAACTTCAGCGCCATCTATTGATATTTTATGTAACTAAATTATACGCCCACACACATTCAAATCTTCTTTTTCAATGTCGTCAATGACAAACTATTAGATATGATTTGTAAGGGGTTGCGATATCGTTTATCCTGAAATAAATTTGCAAATGAATTTATTTGTTTCTTTTCAAAATTATAAAAAAAAAGTAAGAAAATAATTCTAGAAAACAAATAAAACACGAAATCATAAAATTATTGTTTGTGACAGGATTCGATCCAGGTACTTTCTTGAAACATTTCTTTACTAAAGTATTAAAAAATTCTTAAAAATTAATACAAAACGAAAAAAAAAGTAAATAAAAAAAAGTAAGTAAAAAAAAGCAAGTAAAAGAAAGTAAGTAAAAAAAAAGTCATGTATAGCAGGATTCGAACCCTCGACTTAAAAATATGATCTACGACCTCTACCGATAGGCCAACATACGTTGCTAGAGATTGGCGAAATTTCAAATGGGATTTGTCTATAGGTACGCAAATTCGCGCCATCTATTGAGATTTTATGTTACTAAATTTACAATCAAATTCAATGTGTTATTTTATTAAAATTAATAGGTGCAGTGCGTGTTTTCGTCTTTATTGATATGGATAATAAAAAGTAGAAATCCTAGCCTTATCTAAATTAAATTAAACGTAAGTAAACGCATTAAAAGTTTTGAAGCAGTGTTTGAAGTAAATTTTCAATCGACCATAACTTCTTTTTCCCTTAACCGATTTTGACGAAACAAAGTTTTGACAACGCTCCTAATCATATGTAATCCAACTGTGAAAACCGCGTTTAAATCCGTTGAGTATTTTCGAAGTTATAACGTACCAGACAGACATACATACATACATACATACATACATACAGACAGACAAAAATTCCAAAAACTGTTTTTTTGGTTTCTGTTACTCCTTTTTAATCACACTCTACCAGTTTTTTTGAAAAATATTAAATGTACAGACACTCGCATTTTAGTGTCTTATTATATGTATTGATAATACAATTGAAAGTAAAATTTTGTCAGCATCTCATAATAATGTTATAATTCAGCTTTTAATTTAACCGCTTATGTTATTAGCTCTCTAGTTATGCCCCGAAATACAAGCCTATTAACCGACAAAACGCACTACGTATATTCAGATATTCGTCAGTGATTTCACCTAAATTGAAACATTTTCGAAACAATTGAAACTTGTTGATATTCGACAAATCTTATAACGTGTACACACAATACCTATTAAGTTTCATGTGTTTCTATAATATCTTTCATAGAATAAGGAAATGTGTATCATTTAAGTAGGAAGCAGTTTATAATTCTATAATGTTACAGATAAGATTTACACAAATAATAAGGTAATAATAACAAATAACGAAAATGGTATTAAATAGCAACCACCTTAAAAATATTGAAATAAATATATTTTGGTATCTTTTAATGTTGTATACATTAAAAGATACCAAAATATATTTATTGAAAAAAAAAGATAAAATTATTTAAACAAAATCGAGTAAAGTAAGATGATTTTTAGAATAACCTTTTACTATATCCTAATGGCACGACGTGAGGTGTTGGCTCAATTTACTTTTAACTTCGCTTAGAAAACTCACCGCTTTTAAAGTAACGAGGTCTGTACATGTGACGTCGCCAGTGTTGCCACACGCTGTAATTAACCTAGTCATGTTGGTAACCTACGTGACTGTAAATAGAACGTTCCTAGTTTATTCTTATTACGATAGTCCGAAGTTTAATTTTTGTGTACCGTTAGGTAGTGTTTTATTAATTTAAAACGCTTTGTAATTTTCTGTTTTTTGACACAATTTGGTTTGTTTATAAATACCTTTTGCTGCTTTCGGCTAAACAATTAACCGTCACTAAGGAAATAATAGAGACAACTTTTTGAACTTATTTGTAATAAACCAAAAAAATGCTTTAAAATATTAAATGAAAGTTAAGTTTTTTGTTTTTCACCGAAAAGACCTAATAAAGTGAGATGTTTCAAGTTGTCTGCTGAATATTGGGTAATATCACAAATAAGGGAAATCACAGAAAAATATTCTGAGCTTAGATAAGTGAACCCCACACTTATCGACGCGGAATTGGCTTAACCGATCAAAAAACCTTTATGTCCACATAATAAGGTTTTTTGTTTGACGTCTTAATACGTCTTCACAAGGATTTTTCTGATCCACTGAAGCAGATTCCTTGTCGATAACTCATGGAGACTTACTGACATGATTGTGTTCGTAACGATAATGCGAAGCATGTCCTAATTTAAATTAGTGGCCTCTAGTGGTATATTTATCCTGAACTCCTGATCTTTAAAAGGTACAAATAAGGCTGTATCAGATTAATGCCTGTAGACTGACGTACACTTTAGCTAAGTACTTATTTTTTCCAATTCAAAGCGCTATTATTCTTAATTAGTTTATTTTGTTTGATTCGTTTAATACACGTGCGGAAAAGACCTTACTTTTTTCTAGAGACTGTAAAAGGATAGATAGAATGACAGATTTACACTCTTCTTATTTTATGGTTATATACCTACTCATGATTGGCTGATATCCAAAGACCAGCAAAAGCTGCCAAAACGACTAACACAAGCGTTTGTTTTCAAAAAGGCATTTTTCCTAAGATAATGTAAGTACTGTTTTAAGGTTCTTTGCAACTTTGTAAGAAGTCTTTGAGCTTTTAACGGATTTAAAATGGCAAGTTAAGTTAAACCGAGATTTTTGTTTTTATTACCGCTTTTAAAGTTCTTTAGTTTCACGGTGTCTGTATAAAAAGATGTGTACATATATTTTAGAAATAATATAGGAATATAGTACATGCAACATTAATAGTTGTGGTAAATATCCATTGCGT
The DNA here is from genome assembly GCA_947044815.1 of Apomyelois bistriatella. NCBI lineage: Eukaryota > Metazoa > Arthropoda > Insecta > Lepidoptera > Pyralidae > Apomyelois > Apomyelois bistriatella. Next base: position 9,653,836 of record OX345696.1, read on the forward strand.
AGTGTTGTAAGATCTATAATTTCATGCAATAAAGAGAAGAATTGATATATCTGGAGACCTATTCGAGATAGATTACTTTTGTTGACGGTAAATATCTTACATTTTTTTTCCTCTATTTGTCACAGTAAAATGTTGTTTTTATCCTTGCAATGTTACTTAGAGTTTTAAACCAACCGGAGTGGCGACTGACAAGCGACCCCCTCTGCTAAAAGTCAAAGACGATCGCCGGCGCCGGTCATACTGCTTGTACGTGTGTGCGTGTACTTTTTGCTTGTGTTGGATAATTTTGTCAAGTGCTCGTGATCGTATAATACATAAGTTTTGCTAACACTTTTGTGTGTGTTAACCTCTCCCCGCGCGCCGAATGTGACTTTTTACGTAGAAATAAGTGCGCTTGGCGACTCCGGTTAGTTTAATACTCGAAAGTCCCTAATGACACAACACAGCTACTAGAAAACAACATAAACCACAACGTAATATGTCTGTTTTTATCGCCTGAGCCCAAAGATGCTCCCACTAAAGTGACAAGCGTAAATTATACTTTACGATGGTTGAAACACGAGCAAGGTTGTAAATTTAATCTTTACTGTTTGAAAAGGCCTTAGTATTATGGCGGCCTATGTTTTCTCACCTCAATTTTTTGTAACGGCGAGAACAAAAGCTGCATGTTTTTTTGCTTAAAAATACAAGATATTTAGTACTATGTCTATTAGGAATTATTATAAGAGAGGTATAGGAAACAAAAGATAATTGAATACCTTATTGGTTCACTTTGTGCTGATTAAGTCAGTGTTAGTTAGGAAGTGTCAAGTAATTTGTATTAGTATAATAAAAAGAATAAGTTCAAAATAAAATAAATAAAAGTATGTGACATAAAACAAATTACTCGGTACACAAAAGACAGTCTAATGTAAGAAAACATTATATTCACATTTATAATTTTGAAATTATCTTTACATAGTATAAAACAAAGTTGCTTTCCGCTGTCTGTTCCTATGTATGCTTAAATCTTCGTAACTACGCAACGGATTTTGATACGGTTTTTTAATAGATAGAGTGGTTAAAGAGGAACGTTTTAAGCCCTTGCGAAGCCGGGGTGGGTCGCTAGTTTATAATATAGTAACAGGTATAAACAAGACTAGAAACAAACATAAAAAGATAAAATTACAATTCTTTATTCCGTATATTTAAATAAGGTATAAACATATCGTATATATAAGTCAATACAGCGCCTTTGGAGCTATGCTAAAATAATATTGAACTCAATTTTCTAAACATTTACAGTTCATAATGTTAATAGATATTTTAACATAAATAAGTAAAGGGTTTTTCAATAAGGGCGGGTAGATTTTGAAATGAAATTAAACAACCTCCATATGAGGTATCAACAAAATTCTTTATTTATTTAAAAGGCCCATATATGCCATTAAGTATGAAAGATGACATCATTCAAATGCCCGCCTCGGCTTCTCACAGTGGCACGGATCCGAGTGGTCCAATTTTCAATGACTCTTCCGCATAGATCCGCCTGAATACGGACCAATGACGCCGCCGGCCCAAAATCCACACCAAACCGTAACTTTTTGAGGATGCATTACCACCTGGTGAACCTCGTGTGGGTTTGTGTCATCCCATATACGGCAATTTTGTTTGTTAACAAAGACATTCATCCAAAAGTGCGCCTCGTCGCTAAAGATGATTTTTCGCCCGAAATTGGGATCCTCTTCCAAACGATTCGATGCCCAGACAGCGAACAAACGACGTTGTCTATGGTCATGAACTTTGAGCTCCTTGGTCAGTTGAATCTTATACAGGTGTAACCCTAAGTCCCGTCGCAAAATTCGCCAAGTTGAAGTTTGCGAAAGGCCGAGTTCTTGTGCACGGCGAGGAATCGACTGCCTCGGGTTCTGCTGTACACTTTGACGGACCGCCGCGATGTTCTCGGCTGATCTTGCGTTTCTTGAACGTTCAGGTTTGGGTTGATCGATTAACGAACCGGTTGTTTCAATTTTTGCCACCAAACGCTGAAGAGTCGACTGTGAAGGGCCACCACGTCTACCGTAAAATGGGCGCAATGCACGCAACGTTTACACTAACGAACACTCATTTTGATAATAACGTTTTAACATTTGTACGCGCTGTTCAATCGTGTAACCTGCCATGGTGATTTGGCATAAGTAACTGAATAATAAGCAAAAGATTTGACAATTGACCCTAAGGTTGACTGGAAGAGATTGCATTAGCGATAAGTCCGCCTTTGTACCTTACCTAGTTTTTAACAAAATTATGTATACATTTGTTTGGTGCAATAAAGAGTTTTTCTATTCTATTCTATTCTAATTGTCACCAAAACAAAATGGCCGCCACGGGCCGCCAAAATCTACCCGCGCCAATTGAAAACCCCTTTATACTCTTTAAGTTTTTCTCGGAGCTCCCTTTGCAGCAAGATTACGTATCTTTTGTTTCTCAAACCTCATGCATGTGATATGAATGCTCTTTGATAAGAAGGTACATTAAAATGTATTATGTAAGAGGTAGCACCTACATTATACAGATAGTAACTATTTGTATAGAGTTTGTTCGGATATTGTTGGATATTACAACACAGTATAGTATATTTGACCGAAAGCTTAAAAAAGGCAATAAAAGGTTTCCTTAAGGGTTTGCGATGCGTTTGCTTTGCCTTCAACCTGCAACGTATTGCATGTGTCTCATTGGCTACAGTAACCGCTTCTCATCAGGTTGGATGTATGCCTACTTAATTGTATAAAAAAGCTCCATTTATGATTAGTCAATTTAAAGAAACTATTATCTAAAATTAACAGCTGTTTTCTACTGAAAACAAAAATCTGTGATTCTATTAAGGCCGGTTGATTTAAAAAAAGGAATAAAAAATATACCAGACGTGGGATGATGCTATAAAACTTGAGTTACTTAACAACAACTTATTTCTTAAAATATCTGGTAAGTCCAGACGCCATTAATGTTGACTTTTAAATGAAAATGCACGAAATGGAAGCTTATTTTTATCATTTTCTTTAAAGAAATCTCGTGAAAACTCGGCTGAGTGAGTTTGTGTGGGATATCCACCTAAGTACCAGATGGTCTGCCGACGACATAACGTCGGAATTATTTAAATATACATGAGCAATTTAAATCATCATCGTCTTAGCGCTTTCCCGGTCGCACCTCAAATTATATATATATATGAAACCCGTGGTCTTCTCCCTCTCTAACGTCGACACACTCCATAATCATACACACATTTAAAGACATCCATGAGAGAATATGGAGTGTTCTATGCTTAGTTCTGAGTTTATACCTTCTTCTTCTCAGTTTTTCTCCATTAAAAAGTTTTTTTAGCCGACTTGAAAAAAGATAGAGGTTCGCTATTGGTTGGAATGTTTTAATAATTACAGTCTACTATATATTTGTGGAAACAAACCATTCCAAGTTAAAATAAATATGAACCAGAGAGCTTCCTTTGGGACGTTTTGCTCGTTTCAAGTCGCTTGCACCAAAACTCTTGTTTTTTAGGCAATTTGCAATCAACCTATTTCCACTTTATCTTTGCTTGATCATCATCACCAACCAATCGTCAGAGTTTAGAGAAAGAGAGAGATAGAGAGCTACAGAGCCCAAAGTAAATCATGGTCCTAGATTTGGCGGTACTGTTTATTACAAAACAATGAGGTAAATTTAAGTAAACAGACTTAAAAAGAGCACTAAGCTTTATAGAAGTAGCCCACTAATTAGTAGGCACTGGAGCACTGCCAAATGTTACAGACTTCTTTCAGGCACTTTTTTACCGAACTTAGTGCGACATGAATACGAGCTGACTAGCTTTAAATAAAATAGAGTATAACGCGACCAATTTATATAGAACTCGAAAGTAAACTAGCGATTACAGAGTTTGTATGGGAAGCGAAACTTTTTGGCTAACTTTGTAGGTCAATTTAATTTGGATGGTAGCCAGTCTGGTGACGGTTAAGCGTCGCTGCAATTTCCAACGTGTCCGCGGAGTTTTTGGTGAAAACTAGCAATAGTTAGACGTTTTGAATGCTTTTGAAATGTATCTCATACAAATAGTTCCAGGTGTTTCGTTATGTAAGTCTGTACTTTATAACAATATACCGTTATTTGAGTTTATGGAAAAACTGTGCAGTTTATTTAGCTGGATAGATGGCCTCTTTTATTTTGTTTTTGATTTTAATTGAGTTTGTCGCACAAACTTAAAGCAAAGTGTAAATGGAGGTTTTAATGGCATATGAAATTCTCTACAGTTGCACAAACGGAATGTGTGATTGTCGGCAATAATGAGATATAATACCTAGTAATGTTTTATTTTTCAATACTAAGATCAAAATACATATAAATCAGATACATCTCATTAAAAGTTAACTTTTTAATATTATAAATTGTAATAATAACTACTATTAGTATTTCAAATTTTAATGCCGATCACAGTAGATTTCTTTTCTAATAAAACACCTTTTATACCCATAAAGGGTAAGTATAAGTTACTTATGACGAATTTCTAAATGACACCGTTCTTAAATTACCCCTCCCTCCCTTCTCCCTAAATTTTCAAGGTGTTTGGCCTGCGGATGATAAGTCAATTACTGGGACAAAAGATTAAACTGTGTTAGTCTGTTATTCTATCACAAGTAGTCGAAGAATCATTTTCTGCAGATAAAATTGAGTCCTTATTTTAACGAGAATTTTATTCCACAATATAAATCTCAATGTTTAAATCTCTTATGAGCCGGTGGTCGGAGATTAAACAACTAAGTACTATGATTTAATCAAGTACTACTAAACCAAAACTTATACATTAAATTAAACTATTTTATACGGTTTTCTATCGCGTTTATTGCTTACTTATTTATACCTAACGTTTCAAGCACTCTACAGAGCTCATGGTCGCAGGCAGACTGAGTTAACATTCGTCTGTGTCATTTGTTTCTGATGTCACAAGAATACAAAACCATAGCTCATAAATTTATCATTGAAAACTATTTCGATTCACACAGTATTGGCTGACAGTATCAAAAACACTTGTAGTCTTCCGATGAGTTTGAGATTTTATTAAATTGATAACTGGGTCCCAAGCTGGTGGTACTTGCCATCCATCCTCTCTATTGAAATTAGGATGTTTTTTAATTTCGATCGCTTCACGATAGTTTAATTTAATGTGTAACAATCGCGAAAACATAAGAAATCAAAACTTATACAATTAAAATTTTAAATAAAACAAACATCTGATAATTGGTGCTCTTGCGGCATGGTGCCAAGAACCCCAGCTGCATTCCCGCGCTGAATAGCGACTGCTTTTCTCTGCGCGAGATATGAGCCGGCCTTCTTGTCACCAGCGGCGTCGACAAGTCGCGGGGCCAAAATATTAAAGATTTTTTTCATGTGTGGCCCCCATGGACCGAATGTTTCAATGCCTAGTAGGTACTTAGTTGTAATAAAAGGATTTACTCGTAACATAAATAAATTTTGACACAATCTGCGTGACCTAAAATTTTGTAACAAAATATTGTTTTGATTCCCCATAACACAGCATACGACTCAATTATAAAATACTAGCTGTTCCCCGCGGCTCCGCCCGCGTGGGACTCGGTTATATCGCGCCCAAAAGTAGCCTATGTTTGACCTCAGGTCGTTAACTACATCCCTACCAAATTTCATCCCAATCGGTCCATCCGTTTAGCCGTGAAGAGTGACAGACAGACAGACAGACAGACAGACAGACTTTCGCATTTATAATATTAGTATGGATGAGAAAATTGAGCTGACTTTGCATTTAATGCTTGTGATAACCAATCATCAAAACTATAAGATAAACATTGAATTGATTGAATTGGATAAACAAAAAAAAGTAGCTTCACGCTGCTGTCTGTCCCAACGGATTTGATGTGGTTTATATAATAAATGGAGTGATTTAAGTGGAAGGTTTTATTGTATTATCTATAATATCGAACCTGTGTAAAGCCGAAATGGTTCGCTTGTGTTGTATATTACACGGTTTTGAAACTCGTGAATTTCATAAGTCGGCCCACAAATTTAATGATTATATTTTATGATTATATATTAATGAAGTTCATATTTTAGATGTAGGTATACATATAATAATGATTTGCTATTCATATACTGATTCATAATGCCTATGTAAATATTGTATCTAAAATAGTCACCAATTTTCAAAAGCAATAATGTTGAACTTTGTAAATGAAATATATATTATCCGATCGTGCCATTTATAGAATCAAAAACTATATCGGTATAAAGTGAAATGTTTTTTCTATAATTTGAATAGTTATATAGAGTATTGTACACTGATCTTAAACCTTAATAGACCACTCCGACTCTTCTCACGGATAGGTACTTAATTCCTGTTAGTCAATTGCAAATATTCAAAACAAAGATTAGTTTTTATTTAGTTTATCCCTAAATACTAAACCTCTTTCTATTTCAGCTCAATCGCGAGTACTGAGATATGAAATATTATTTGACAGCTAATTATAATTGCAATATAGGTATAATATCCTATCATATGTATAAAAATTAGAACAAAGTAAATAAGTAAAAACACCAAGTTGCAATGTCAATGTAACTTTAACAAATGTGCAAATTTACAACCTCTAGAATGATAAAATGTTGTACATTTACATAGAAACAAGATTGTTGATGTATTTACCATTTAAAAACCAAGCGTATATTTTTCGTATTTATCCATCAATGAAATGATCAACTCAAAGGATCAACATAAATATTCGAATTCATCAAATTTATCTTAAGTTAAATAAACATTTTTCTCATAAAGAATGTATTCCATTATTTGCCAAGGGATCAAACGTTGGTAAAAGAGAATAAAAAGCAACCCTTAAACAACAAAAGTAACAAATGCTTTTTTGAATGTTTTATAAGTAAAATGGAAGTCTTTGTACAAGTGCATGGTGTTTAGTTAAAGGCAGGATTTCAATTAAATGGAGTACAACATAAGTATTCGTAATATGTCTCTGTGGTCTCCATTCCCTGTCTTCCCGTGAATTAACGAATAACCAGAAGTGTCAATTTACTTTACTTCTTTCCAATTGGAAGTGGAATCCTCCAAAATAATAAAAAAGGTTCATCATGGAACAGGCATAAAAATACGGCGAATCTGAGAACAAGCTATGCTAGTTCCTCATGATAGTAAATAAAATATTATTTTGTCTTGGGTAAAAGTACATGCCAGACACTCAAAGCTGATTGCCCCGGCTGACTACTGCTAGTAGCTAGCAGAAGTCAGATAGTGTCTTGATTCACTCGATAAGAAAGAAAGAAATAAAAAAATATTTTTTTTTTTATCTATTTCTTTGTTTATTATTTCAGACGTTATTTTATCAAATTCAAAAATGTACATCAAAAAGGTATCCCATCAGTTCTTATAAAATAAAGTTTTTGTGAAAACTTGAACTAAGAATCCATTTTGTGGACATTTTGTTTAAAAACAAATTGTTAAAAACAAAAAAGATGTTTGGTAAATGATGCCACTGTCTTAGGCTGTTATATTAGAGCCACAGAAAAAGAAATGGATGGAAAATGGGGAATTATTTACTGAACTAAAATGGGAATACTTAATGAAAGGACATATAATAACAAACTTTGTACCAACGTAAAATTACAAAATAATGAAAGTATAGACTTATGCGTAAATAAAAATATTTACACATTTGAGTGATTTTTATCTTTATAATAACAATTCTAGTCTTGAGTGATACTTATTGTATTTCGTGTGATAGACATAATTATTATTAAAGAACTTTACCCAAAGGACTGTTAGATAATGCATTTAGCATTAAGTCCACCTATTGTACTTCACATTTGTATTTTGCACAATAAAGGTTACATACCTAAATAAATAAAAAAAAATGTGTGATACATGTGATAGTGTAATTTTGTGATTAAGTATTTGTTTTTATAATTGTCTCTTTTTACATGGGAGAAAAGAGTAATTTCACTGAAGAACAGAAGGGGGTATTAGCTGAAAACCACACGGTGACTTCTGTAAACACTTTATTTTTTTTAAAAAAGCAAGAATCTGTTATGAGAGAGTCTATAAAAAATTCAGTCGCGGAAGATTACAGGGGATTCCAATTACTGTTTTGTTTGTTAAAAACATAATGCTCCATTAAGATGGTTTTCTAGATGTCCTCTTATTTAAATACGTGACTTTGTTAGTACTCCTTTATTTAAAGGTAGTGTGGTCTGCTTTACGTAGTTTACTTTTGTGTATTTAATTTTATAGTGTATTATTCTAGCCTTTCTCTTTCTAGCTTCGTGTAGAAAAAAAATTTGCAGAACGAAAATTCAAAAATTAAAAAATAGAGAAAAAAAATTATAACATTTGCGTAAGACTGTGTTTCTTATTATATGAAAAGAAAGTGTTACTGAAGACTTATGAAAAGGGTGTTAGTAAGCACTATGTTTTTAAAAAATACTTTTTATTAAAAGCTAAACCAATCATAGTTTCAATTAGGCTAAATACCAGATTTTGCCATAGGATAAATTCAAATTCAAATTGTTTATTTTCAATATAGGATATTCATATCACTTATTGACGTCAATTGTTACTTATTTTAAGTTTACCACCACTTCCAAAAGCGCAAGTTGAGAAAAAGCGGCGCCACAAACTCCACTGCAGCATTTTCTTCAAAAATATACGTATTTTACAACAGTTTTATTGATAAAACCTTGTAAAAAATGATACACAAAAGACTACAGTAGTCCTCTCGTATTCTTTTGCATGGATATTTTTTTGTCTGCATGATAAAAAGTGGCGGATTTCATTGAGAACCTTTTATTAATATTACAGAAATGATCCTGTGCTAATTAAAATAATGGACTTTGAATATTTTAACGAGATATTTTTTTTTATGTTATTAAATAATGTTTTGTTAAAAAACAAAATTTCTGTAAATTTCTTTTTGTGTAACTCTCATACTACTATTTTTTGCTATTAATTTTATATACGCAAATTTTATATGGTGCTGGATGGACATCATCAGAGATAATTTTTTGACAGTAAATGAACCCATTTCACACATAGATTTAAAAAAATTGACTATACCGCGCGCGATTTCCTATTTGTATTCTTTCACCAAATATCTAGTATGTACTGGGAGGTATCCAACTAAAGAAGAAGGCAGGAAAAAGGTACAGTTGATGAAGGGTGCAAAATATGAATTTGTACTACCTTTTCAACCGTTTGAACCTGTGAATTTGTACAACGAAACACACAATTCGGAGTTACTGTCAGATGATTGATTCCCTCCGATTTGGCAACAGTTGGAGACGGTACAGAGCTAACATATCATGTGGTGTATGTGAGACTGGTTGTATGCACAAGCACGAACCATGTTGATAACTTATATCATATTGTATATGGTTGCTGGCACTTGACATTATGACAGAAGATTATCAATGTAGAGATTAATAATTTTAAAAAGTAAAAAATTCGTTTATTTATTTAATACTAGTTGTTGCCCGCGGCTCCGCCCGCGTGGGACTCGGTTATATCGCGCCCAAAAGTAGCCTATGTTTGACCCCAGGTCGTTAACTACATCTCTACCAAATTTCATCACAATCGGTCCAGCAGTTTAGCCGTGAAGAGGTGACAGACAGACAGACAGACAGACAGACTTTTGCATTTATAATATTAGTATGGAAGTATGGATATGTAGGTACACAGGAAAACATACGCAGTATTACGCAGGATATAACATAAAAAAGAAAACATCAGTACAAGTATGGTACTTATTTCTAAAAATATCTCTTCCAGCAGACTTCATTCAATAACGTAGTTTGGGTCGATTGATCCTGAGTTTTTCGAAACCTAATCTTGACCTCTAATGCCGTGTTTTTACGCCCACCTTAGTTTATTTTGAAAAAGGTCATAGGCTAAGCGGGTAAAATCACTAAGCCCTTTTTTTTTAGATCCTCGCAGAAAAATCACATCCTAAGGGCCCTAATAGGCATACTAGATAGGCGCCTCTAAGCACTTTGATTGTATGACTTTTATTTAACTGCTTCTAGAACAGAAGCATCCTTTATTATTAAAGATTTTGTAAGTTAGCAAATTGATACTTTGTAAGTAATTTTGGCAAAGGCAAGTATTGTATACTTCTTTTATATCATTTTATTAGGCCTTAACTCTACTTGGTTTTACAAGAACGTTACCAAATTTACCATCTCTTTTGACAATAGATAAACCAATACTGTAAGCTGTCATAATGTAGGTCAAAAGCTTTGCCAGTTTCGCCCAGTTTTGAGTGACCGATCGTGCTCAAGCCTTTATTCAAATCGTTGATATAACTACATAGATACAAAATTACTAAGTATATCTCAAGGTGTAAAATAAAATTATGGCTTCATTTAAGTATGGAAATAAGATTGAAATATATAGTTTCAAATCTTATTCTATTTTATTCCGCATTGCGAAGCCAGCTACGAAATTTTGCTACGACGTGAGACTAAACGCCAAATGAAACCTCAAAATCAGTGAATTTTTTACAGCCAAAACGTCAACAGTTCGAACACCAAGGTATGCGTAAAGCAAACATTTGGCACAATGCTCCAAACGTAAAATCCAATAGAAGTGATTTGGACCACAAGAAAACAAACACACGACACCATTGCATATTTAGATCGTCACTCAGGGCGCCATGTTGGGACATTAGAATACGTATGATTGATGTATCGGACAAATGAGGAATTGATCTGCACTATTGTGATAGGAGATGATGAATAAGTATGTAAGACGTGAATTATGGATGTAATTTACAGTATAATATTTTCTGTGGGTAAATCATTTCTGTGGGTAACACATTTACATATGAAGTTGTTGACACACACATGCGCACATAAATGCTAAATACGCTTATAAAATTGACTGAAAACTGACTTTCATAATCTTTTAGTATCTATCTGTTATAAAGATAAGTATCTCTTTTGCATCGTTTTTTTTTTGTTAATATAAAAAAGGGCTTTTAAAAGTTTGATTCGTGGAATACTTTCGACTACAGAAAAAATATCACTAGTATTTAAGTATTCTTTCCTTAAGTTTTTCTTTTTGTAATAAAATTAACAATCTGTAAATAAGATACCAACTTTTTGTCAATGGGTCTATCAATCGGATCATGATAAAGCAAATCATAAAATAGTTTTACCAGTAATTCAATGAACCATTTTAAGAACAGAGCATAGCTCTATGTACTCACTTGTACTCATATCCTTTTTCTTGGAAAATCCTGTGATAAGTTTAATAGATGACGAGTTAAGTAAATTTATTTGTTTAATTACTACTAATTATATTGAATTATTTTACAATGCCATCATAATGTATATCGAGATTTAGCGTGCATCGGCATTTGCCTTATTGTCGATAACTTACATGAGGTATTACTCAAATTAAAATTATGAAATTAAAATAAATAAATAAATCACCTAAAACTAGTACAATAAAAGAAATATTTCGAGATATTATAAATTCTGTACACGAATTTCAGGAGAGCAACGGTCCACCTTCAAATGCCTATTAATAAACTTAGGGATTCATTTATGTCTTATGCGATCAGAATAAATTAACTTTTGGCATAAAGATATGATGGTCATCATTTCGGTCCGGTTTTGATAAACTTGTTTGTTGTATCAAATTGCTTTTAATAAATTTGGATTTTCTTAAAAAACATTGCATGCCAAACAACAAACAAGTAGACAAATATTAAAAATTACATTGATAATAATAGTTAGTGTTAAGAAAAAAGGGTTTACTTTATTTTATTTTTGAAAGTTAAAACAATTTCTATTTTTATTAAGTGGCCAAGACAAAACTAAAATTAATAGCAATGCATCAATGGATAGAAGGTATCATAATTGATAAATTGATATTTATTTTAGTGTAAAAATAGATCTGCTAATTTTCACCCTACATAAGAATGGGGTCGGTCACGTACAATAACTTTTGATCTCAAAGCCGACGTTCTTGGCATAAAGAGTTTCTTGAACTTACATCGACGCCACAAAGACGCCAAATCCTATCTATATCTCGCCAATGCCGCCATTTTTGATGCTGAATATTTAAACCTATTTACACTACGAACTGCTAAAATATGTTTCTTAGTTATGATAACTAAGTTCCTTACTACATCAGATAAAAAGTAGAAAATACACAAGTTAAAGTCTCTGTGTGCAAAAATTTTCATGACGCAGGTTGGCGAAGTATCGTGTAAATACCATTGACTATAGAATATTTAATCAAAGGAAAATACATGATCATCATCGTCAATTTATATGATTAAATGACACGGTCAATCGACTGTGCACATCCTAATGTCAGATAATATTCATGAAAAGAGAATGTTAAGTAAATTGGAATTATTTAGTTTAAGCGCGCTTATTTCTGGACTCACTGAACAAATTTGAAATATTCTATTTGTAAGTGACAGCCTTAGAGTGACAGCCTGATTTTTAAGGAACATACACATCACAGGTTCAACTACGAGCAAACCCTATGTATATCTGTTTATTGTTTTGTTAAAAAACAAATTCTCGGATTATTTACTTTTATTAAAAGTTGAAACCTTAATACTTTATCTTCTTTGATAAATTGAACCAATATCTCATTAAAAACAAATGGTCAAATTATTCAACAGTGATCAGAAAAAATTGAAAAAAAAAAACATTTTATAGCAGCAGTCTTTCACGACTAAAAAATGGATTCATAAAAATTCAGATGAGGTCCTAAGTGCTCTTTAGTATCGAGCCTGATCAGCAAATTAATTTTAGTATTTTGAATACTGTTATTTAGATACTCGGGTGTTATCTTGTATTTAATATTGATTATTGCTTTCTTCGGTTTTTATTTGATCCACTCTTTATCTCTGTTCACGCTTTTATCAGTATCTGAACTTGGGTCCACGTGAGTCTGAGGTTTTTTTAGGAATATTGACGTCATAATTTATATTTCTGTTCAATAACGAATAGTGGAATATATAAAAAAGAAAACATACAACTTTAAGTATAATCTTAAGGATCCCTTAAGTGGTCTTAAAAGAACTTATGGGAAACCTTCATGACTAGTTTAGTTTATATAAAGAAACTGTTTAAGTAATTACGTTAATATGCAAACAAATTAGAAGAAAAGTTAGAATTCTCTCGTCATTAAGTGGTAAGAGTTCTTCCTGTCACATTTGCCTAATGCGAATGCAAGACGTAAACTACTTTTAAGTGAAGTACATAAAGTTCTATATATCCAGCTGCTAGTATACCACCAAGCATTATTTGACTACCAAAGTAGGTATAAAAAAATCGAGAAAAGTGATATAAGTAAGAAGTTTACTTATTTAAAATAATATTAGTTTAAGTAAGCTTACCAATTATAATAATTTGCTTACTCTATGTAATAAAATAAAAAATAAAAACACATTTAAGCATTTACTAATGAAACTATACTCATTACAACGTTTATTAATATAATTCAAATCTCAATACATCTGATATTGTATACGGATCACTCACACTGATCAACTTAAATGGCTGTTGCCATAATCGCCAATTTCATTTGTTACCAAAAAAAATCACAAAAGTCGAATGAAGCATACGCAAAGAAATCCATTTCATATCAAAAATGAAATACAAAAGCGTCTTCAGATTTCACCTCGGCCGACAGGTGAAATGATAAATGATTCCTGGCTATTGTGTGAACATTTTTCTTCTGCGTTAAGTGCATGAGAGGTGTTTCTGATTTTTTCATCCGCATTTCCTGGTTAAGGTTTATCAACAGTACCTATTTCACTTCTATTCTCATGTCTTAGTCACACTGATTTGTTTTATCTTCTTCGTACAAGCGTGTTTCCCGGTTGCATCTTCAGCTTACGCTTCAGAGTCCAGGGTACGCTAATAATCAAGGTTCTGATTTGGCGGAACTGGTTAACAATGGAGCGACTGCCGTCTGACCCCCGTAACCCTTTTTACAGGGAAATCAGACCAACAGTTTTACAATCTGTAATAAACTTTGTCATTGCTATATGAAATCACTTTTCCAAAACTACGTAATCATTAAATAATAATTAAAATATTAAACTTTTATTTTTGAGATGTTGTTTTTCAGAATAAAACTGGCAAAACGAACTCCAACACCTTACAGGACCAAAATTGTATGGGTTACAAAGAACCCATAAGATTTCATGAATGCATTAGGTACAAAAATAGCTTGAAGAAACGATAAAATTTAAATCTCGTGAGTTCATAAGTTTATGTATCGATTAATGCTTTGTCTGTTGTACCATTGTATGTACTTATCGTGCAATATGTTTACGTTTTAAAAATATTTCTTTTCCCGAACCTGTGATTTCTTTCATACAAAATTTCTAGATGTTGTTTAATTTATAAAACGAGCGTGAACGTATCGCCAAAGAATTATCGCATTCAGCCTAATAGCAAACAACCTGTATATTTAATGTATTTCATTCTTGCAGAAATAACCTAATAATTCAAACTTGGAATAAGTCAGTTCGTATTGAAACCTGAACTTGGTAATATTGTTTCCAAATTATACCTTCAGTATCGCCTTTTGTGTCGTTGGAGTAATTATAACTTGGAAAACATCCTCGGGGCGTAAGAAGGCAGTATAACGCGACGTCACATCAAACTTTCAAAACAATACGGCCTTATTTTAAATCATCTTATTATCGCATTCATGGAAAAGAAAAGCAATCTCGGAAGTAAAACAATCAAATGCAAATTAACCTTGAACTTGATTGGAAGATTAAAAAAGAAAGTTTTAGAAGCCGCTATGTTGACAGAAAATCTTATTTACTTAAGTTTTTTTATAATAACAATTCGCTTAATTCTGAGTCTCCGCAGGTCCTTCAGCATCTCATAATCTCGGCGATACCTTAAGGGGTCAAACTAGACGAGGTCCACTAGGCCCACAGACTAGGCCGATCCAGATATGCTGTCCAATCTATCTATTTAAAAATTAAGAGCTGTGCTATTGTCGGTGGAGTCTCTTCCAGGAGCTTTTTGCTATCGGTAGCATTTTCAAATCTAGGAGGTATTACCAAATACACAGTTTACATTTGAACAGACTGTCTCTACTCTACTATCGCAGGACAAATTCCGTAACGATTAAATGAAGAAGTAAAACCAACAATATATAGTGCTTTTAAAACATTAAAGTTCCAACGTTCTCAACATGGACAACTACTACAAACTATTTGTAAAAATATCGGTAAGAGTAACAAACTTTAATAGCCTCTCGAACTATGCTGTTCAAGTAAGAACAAAGTGGATACTTAATAACTGAGAACGATACCACTTATGCTATCATCCATTCTAAATACTCGTAGACTGTTTGTAACGAGTAAGTTGTAGGTTCTTGAGTGATTTGTTCACGTATGGCTAAAAGAATATTATCAATTCTAATTTCATTAAAGACTCCAGGATCTGCATATCCGGGCTTCAGAATGGGCATAATAATACTTCTTATGATTATGATACTTCCACAAATGGTACTTATTGACAAGTATGTAGTAATATTGGAACATTATACTACTAGTCCGGTCAAATTAGACATTTGACCCACGACAAATTCAGGGGAAGCTGAAAATTCTTACAATTGTTTAAATCATAATTATAAACATTGTCTTAAAAGTCCCAATCGATCCCATGTAAGGAAAAAAAATTAGCGGGGTAAAAAGGTCCAAAAAATGAGTTTTTCGCGATTTTCTTGAAAACGGTAAGTTTTATCGCAAATTTACTTCAGACATAATTTGTAGATCAGGAAATTTCCTATAAAAAAGGTATTAATAATTTTTTTCTTAAAAGCCACCGCTTCTGAGATATAACGATGCAAAAAATTGCAACTTGTAAGCGCGCGCCCATATACTTGCGCTAAGTACACTACCTCAGAGGTGGCGTGGAAACGTGTGCGTTTATGACGCTTGCAATTTTTTATACCTATATTATTATTTTATGGGACCAATAGTCAAGAATATTGCTTATACCACTGGCCGCATGGTATTTGTTCTATTACAACTTTGCGCTTTGAATTCGTTTTCGGTCATTTATTTTTATTTTTATTTTTATTTTTATTTTTATTTTTATTTTTATTTTTATTTTTATTTTTATTTTTATTTTTATTTTTATTTTTATTTTTATTTTTATTTTTATTTTTATTTTTATTTTTATTTTTATTTTTATTTTTATTTTTATTTTTATTTTTATTTTTATTTTTATTTTTATTTTTATTTTTATTTTTATTTTTATTTTTATTTTTATTTTTATTTTTATTTTTATTTTTATTTTTATTTTTATTTTTATTTTTATTTTTATTTTTATTTTTATTTTTATTTTTATTTTTATTTTTATTTTTATTTTTATTTTTATTTTTATTTTTATTTTTATTTTTATTTTTTATTTTAATTTTAATTTTTATTTTTATTTTTATTTTTATTTTTATTTTTATTTTTATTTTTATTTTTATTTTTATTTTTATTTTT
Source organism: Apomyelois bistriatella (assembly GCA_947044815.1). Classification (NCBI taxonomy): domain Eukaryota; kingdom Metazoa; phylum Arthropoda; class Insecta; order Lepidoptera; family Pyralidae; genus Apomyelois; species Apomyelois bistriatella. The sequence goes on from OX345696.1 coordinate 9,670,386, forward strand.
ATTTTTATTTTTATTTTTATTTTTATTTTTATTTTTATTTTTATTTTTATTTTTATTTTTATTTTTATTTTTATTTTTATTTTTATTTTTATTTTTATTTTTATTTTTATTTTTATAATATGGCAAAATAAAAAAATATAGATATAATTCGCGAGGTCTACTGTTCACAGAAACACTAGTATAAATCTATTGCAAGTCATTTCCTACGTCAAATCTCTCCTAGTCATATCCTCCACTCTCACACCATATCTCATTATGATGTATAAGGGACGATATAATTGATTTCGTAGATATTGTTTTTAAACTAAAGCAGTAAAACTAATTTAGAAATACTTATAACTTTCGTTCAAAGGTTTTCTAGTTATTCTATTATCAAAGAAACATTATAAGTAATTGTTTCTTTAAGCCTCTTTGATAATTATAAGAAACTTTTATACTTATTAAAATATTTCTCTTATTGAATAATACTTTAGTAAGTATGATTTACTAAACTAGTTAAAAGAAGTTAAGTACTTACATAAGAATGTGAAAAAAATAATATTTACATACTAACCCCTAAGTAGATCTTGGCCTCTAAACTAGAAAGCGCCAGTGTTCTTTTTTTTTAATTGGTTACCTTTAAGACGCTGTGATTATCCATACTAATATTATAAATGCGAAAGTCTGTCTATCTGTCTGTCTGTCACTCTTCACGGCTAAACTGCTGGACCGATTGTGATGAAGTTTGGTAGGGATGTAGTGCGAACGACCTGAGGTCAAACACAGGCTACTTTTGGGCGCGATATAATAACCGAGTCCCACGCGGGGCGAAGCCGCTGGGAACAGCTAGTTTTCTATATATCAAAGTTCAATCAAGAATAAAAAAATTAAAACCTGGAGGCAGGCATAGGATAAGCTTAGAGAAGAATATTACCTAGCTATTCAACTCTAGTTCAGTATATTCACTTCTCTAAAAGGCTAAATCTTCTTCATCAAAAATTGTATACTCAGTGCACAAAAGAAAAGTGTTAAATTTACACAACCTTACATAGTACCTAAATATCTACTTAGAAAACCCGTTATAACCCTTACGCGTAAATTGAATAGTAACAACCATCTACGTCGTTAAAGGCACAAAGTAACAGCCCGATTTCAACTATAGGTAGGAAATTACGTCGGCTTAGTAAAAGACCAAATTTATATGGTCCGATGATTGCCTTCTACAAAATTTGAAAAGTCACTAAAGGAACAAATAATTTTACTTATATTATGTCGACATTCCCTATTATTTTTCTTGGCTATACTTGCTATATCTTAAATTATCGATTAAGCGTATCAAGTCAAATCTCTTTTATTTGTAGTAAATAGGGTTTATATAGGGTTTATAAATAAAATTTTAATGAATGGTACAGTAGTCGTAATGTGTTCTAATTTTATAATCCACTTGCTGTTCCCCGCGGTTTCACTCACGTGTGGTGTGTCATATGATTTATATAGCCTAATATAAAGGTTATTATATACTATATAAAAATTCCCAAAAATTCGGCTGGCGTCAGTAGTTCCAATGTTATATTCAAATAATCTAACAAACTTTTTATCAATATTATATTAGTATGGATAATATACTAGATTTATTATTAAAAATTAATAATAAACACTATCCGCCGTATTAAGAAACGTTTGATAAGCCTTTTTTAACTAAAATATGTTTGGCTCTTTCTCTCTTACCTGACACTTCATGTGAAACAACGAGACGAAACATATTTTAACTAAAATATGCTTTACAAACGTTTCTTAATACGGGGGTATGAAAACGGCATAGTATTATAGTAAACATCCTATGTAAATCATGGTAAACTCAAGTAATCCGACTGCATTTAATACACACGGTGAAAATTCATAGGTACATACAAAAACACATACATTTATTCATACACCGAAAACCATAACACTTCTTCGGCAGTCGGATAACAAATATTAATTGCGTGTAGGGTAGATATAGAAAAATATGATATTGAAATTGTGAATGTAACCGCGATATCATCAAATCAGAATTACAGTTTTTAAAATATAGCTTGATCTCTGTGTCAGCTGTTAAATCGTATACATTTTCTTGTTACCCCCGTATTAAGAAACGTTTGATAAACCCATTTTAACTAAAATATGTTTTGGCTCTTTCTCTCTTACCCGACACAACACGTGAAAGAACGAGACGAAACACATTTTAGCTAAAATAGGCCTAACAAACGTTTCTTAATACGGGGGTTAGTCTCTGTCGCACTTCTATATTATCCATATTTTTGTCCTGCAATTGACAGCTATCACACAGATCAAGCTTTATTTTACACCCTGTAGCTTATTTTCCATGGGCGTGGCACAACCGTCTTGAATGCATTATTACCAACACACGGAAATTGTATTTCGAAATTTAAATTTTATCAATTGTTATTTAATCACGTGGTTGAAGTGTGTGCCTACATTGTGTGCAGAAGGGGTAAGTTACTAATATGTATAATTAGGCTAGCCATGTTATAGAGATATACATCAATATCACAGGCAGTAATATGTATATTATCATTGTTGTAGCTTATTGGAACGCCCTTCTGTATTGTTGGTCAATTATAAGCAAAGAGAAATTCATCATCACATCTGTAGCCATCGCTTGGTTTTCGAAGCCAGCTACGAAATGGGAGTAAAAGGGGTTTTTGAAGGATTCCATCCATATGCAAAATCCTCCTGGCGTACTGGTATATACTTACTATATTCCAGAAATATCTAATCGTCATATGCAAAAAAAATATCTATTATATTGTATGTTACCAAATTACAGGGCTCAATCAGCTTTTATTTTTATAATTATCTTCAAAATTTTTACTTTTTTAAATATTTGATACATTTTGTCATTTCAGGCGTAGTGCCATTCGACTTCAATTCAATTATTTTGGTATTAGTTTAGCCCACTATCTCGCTATCACATTTGCCAACGGCTTTTTCAGTCCCGATACATTTTTGGCGCCAACATCATCGAATATCATATTTAAATAGAGACACGGCCATGAATACACAGTTGAAAAGTGAGCTCAAACCCCATTCTATATGAATAAATATATAAATAGGTTTGTAAAATAATACGTTAATCTATTGTTTTTAGTTTTTGATTTTCAGTTTCACAGTTCTGAAAATCAAAAACTAAAAACTAAACCATAAATTCACTATACAGGAAGCGGCGAAGAATCGGTTGTATTTTATATATTTCACTCTGCAGCAAAAAACCTGTTTGTGATAAAGTATAATAAAGAGCCTCAAAAAACAGAATTTCACAAAATACGTGTAAAAATTTAAAAAATATTTTATGCATTCACATCTTTAGATATCCATTTAAGCCACTAAAAAAGGCGTAAAGATTTCTTGAAATTTGGCAATGCGTTCGTGACACTACTGGTGTTGCAAGCGTCCATAAGCTACGGTAACCAATTTTTTTTTATCTTGTGGTCCTCCGTGGTCCAGTGGTTAAGGCGTTTACCTGTAGACCCGGGCGTCATGGGTTCGATTCCTACTATGTTTATTGTCTGATAATAAAGATGATTCTGTGCTTCGGAAGTTAGCCGTTGGTCCCGGCTGTCATCTGGTGGAGAGGTGGTTCCGAAGAACTCTGACACCTACATGAAATTATGATGTTAGTAGTAGTTAAAAAATTTAAATAAAAAAATATATAAATCCTAAAAATTTATGAATGATCGTGTCCTAAAAAGGACAATGAAAAAAGAATATCCTTGATCTACAAAACTGTAATTTTGTGCCGTTAATTTAGATATTATTTCGTCTTGTTGATTTGTAATTACGACTTATGTACTACAGACAAACCTAATCCATACCCGTAGGATATATTTTCTTTAACAAAAAGAAATCCACCAGTTTTCAAACGAGCTCGCATAAATAGGATTGACGCCTTTACTATTTGTTCACGATGTCAATTTTATTGAGTCGATATACTTGAAGAGATTTTTTTGTTTGTTTGTTTGAACGCTTTTAACTTGAAAACTACTGGTTGGATTTGCAAAAATTTTTTTGTATATGAAAGCCTGGTTCTTGGGGAAGGTTATAGGTACATACTGCGGGGAACAGCTAGTTTATCATAAAAAATATCCAAATATTATATTGGATGATGCTAATATAATTTTGATTAGTAATGTTTGTTAGACTAGACTACACCCAAATTAAGCTTTTTATAAGAGAAGCTCAATAGAATGCGTGTACGATAAGCTACGGCAAGATTAACCTGGATTGACTGAGTAGTGGCAATCACTACTCGAATTTTCATTTTGAGCTGCTACTTGGTTCAAAGGGCTTGATTAGTCGATGGTCCCGGCTGTTACAGCGTTCGATGGCGGTCATAAGGCTATGTTATATGCATTTTAAATAGCTTGATATTATATGTTCTTAAATTACTAGAAAACCTGTCAGTGTTGACAACTAAATCATCCGGATTAACCTCACTCGGGATTCCCTGTAAAAAGCAAGTCGTCCACCGGATCCCTCAGACCGAATCCCCAGGGGATCCCTGTGAACTCATTTGTTCATTGTGAAAATCTAATCTAATGTATAAAAATGAGTGTTGCGATCCAGCGAGGGAATGCTGCCAGCATTTTGGGGTCGTTGCCTGAAATTGTAGATAGTTTTTAGGTTATTCTTAAAACTCTAGGTTTTCTTATTATTTTGTTTCAATTTATTGTATAATTATTAAGTGTGAAAAAATAATCTAATCTATGGAGGTCAGACGGCGGTCCCTACATTTTAAATAATCAGTACCGCCATATCTACGATGACTAAAGCGCTCTCTAGGATCGAAGAACATAAAAGAGAATAAATGCCTTCTTGAAATACGAAATCTTCGGAAATCTGTAGTAGGGTCTACAGGTTTGATTAACGAAGCAACACTTGAACGACTTGATACCCCGAATCCGGCTTTAAGTTGCTCATTAGTCTTTGTTTTTCTTTGGAAAGGGTATCTCTAATCCTGGGACAACTTTCATCTTTATTTAACCTACTTTAGTTTTTTGCCCAATTCGTGTACTCAATTAAAAGTTGCGAAGAACTTCGAAATTTAATAACTGACAGAAAAGTTGTAATAATGTTTTTCTTGTGTAAAATAATAATTATCAGTTATTTTCCTCTTCAAAAATGATAAAAAATGTTATAAGCACTTATTATATTCAAGTATCAAAGTGGTTAAGTCAGAGCGTGACTCCACTTTCAAATTACTTCAAGATATTCCGGAAATTATGTTTACTTAATTAGGACCGTGTGCCAGCAGGCCTCTCTCGTAAAAAATACGTCACTGGTTAAATATTTTTATCTAAATTGATCTTGAAATTTTGTGAGGAAATAAACTCATTGTGCGATGACATGTTCAACTGCTTAAAAAGGTCTTGTTGCACCAAGACTATTAGTTCTCTTGCCTTTGAAATAAGTACTCAAAAAAATCAGTAAAAAAACAAAGGTAGCCTTGTACTAAATTTATATTAAGTGTCCTTTGTTTGTATTTGAAGTGTACATGAATTAAATAAATAAATAAAGGATGTCCTTTTCGTAGGAAGTAGGTATAAACATGAATGTACTTAATCTAGTAACAAAGAAATTAAATGCTTTTAAGTCCGTAATACATTTCTGATTATGAAAAATTAATTACTATAAATTATTCACATTACTAAAAATTTTGACAAATTAAATGTTTTAAAAACCCTAGTTAAAATATTCACCCAGCAGGAATTTTCAAAAAATCTGACGAGTGACAGCGGTTACTTTATGCATCGTCTATAATATTATACATGTTGTGTCCAGTCATTCCATAGTTGTGATAAGAGATGAGATCCTTATGGTACGGGCTCAGTCAAGTACTCTTGACATTAATAATAATACCGCAGGGCCCTTCCACCTTCGTTAGTCCCGTTGCTAAGGGCAACCATTTAGTGAAAACTTAAGACGACCACATGACAGCTGAATTTGATATTTCAGGGATTTCTAGCGTTATACAATATGATATCAGATAAATAAATAATAACTTTTTAACCTGTATGCTTTACATAATAGTCTTTGCTTGTATAAAAATGTAAGAGATATACATGGGGCTCAATTTTCTTATGCTTCTTTCTAATTGGTGTTTCCTTCCACTAAAACACCCAGAAGTAAAAACAATAGACTAACGACAAATCACGTTTTTAGCGAGGAAGAGCAAGAGAGTACAATAAATTCTTACAAAAAAGGTAGCATAAATTGCTTATTTGTACAGAATCACATGATCCATTAAATAACCTCAATTAACTTACTCTAACAATACGTTATAGAATTAAATGCCCTAAACTGCTGTTAACATCACAAGAGGGTTGTTATATTAATTCTAGTAACGTTGGTTGAAACGGCGAGCAATAAATATTTCCTTTCCCTAGAGATAACTAAGTACAGACCACTGAAAGGAAAGGAACTTTCATTATAATTCCATTACAATTTGCGTTTCTATTCATATTATTGCATTTTGTTGACATTTTGACAAAGTACATTGTGAGTGAATCACTTTTTTAACCGAGAATTTTGTTAGCGGATTTATTATTTCGAAATTACTTTTATTATCATATAGTACGAGTTAAAGGGTCACACCTTACCCTGGGGTCAGTTCTTTTGAACCGCCTCTCGGCCTGTGACGTGGTTTGTTTGTCCCAGCTTCGAATGCATTGTACCAATCCTTTTGTTTTTCTTGGTCTACTACTGACTACTAAGACGTTAAAGAAAAAAAAATGTTTATACAAATATTCTTTCAATTTTTGTGATTTAAATGTATTTTCGTAAACATTAATTTAGCCCTTCGGTTATTAATCAAATAACCCATAGACAGCATCTGGTTTGCGTCAACTTTATGGTTTTCGAGTTCACTTTATAGCTGTCTTTATGACAGCAATGTTAAAATTATGCGTTTAAAGTTCAATTAACTTTTCCGGGTTGACATTATCTTAAGAGACAGAATGTTCAAAAGTAGGTCGTCTACTTAGTTGCAATAATGCATAGCACAGAATGAATAGAATATACAGCACCCAAGTGGACACCGGCGACCACGTAATTTCTTTAGTAAATTTCTTCCGGTAGCTGAAGAAGTACAAATATTTTTAAAGACAATTTTTTATCACTTAGAATATTATTATTGAAAGTTATGTACTGCCTAGAAAACCCTTTTTCTAAAAAGCTAGCTTTCAAAAAATGAATCAGAATAGAGAAGAATGAAGAACTCTGGTTCTGAAAGCCAATATCCTCTTTGGATCGCTGAGTCATCGCAGTTAGTAAGAGAGCTGCCTTGAGCGTAAATGTTTGTATTTGAACGTCTAGTAAACCCATTTCAGGTATTTTTCTTTCTTACTAAAAAGATTAGCTAATATTGAAAAAGTTGCAAAATTTCAATGATGACGACTTGGATAAAAATATTCTATAACTTTCACTTCTGAACGCAGAAGTACTCTTGCTCCTACTTACCTGACCCTGTCCATAAATTCATGGAGTCATTAGATAGGACAAAACGACCGCGTTTGTTCTCTTTTTATAAACATGATGCTGGCTGACCCACGGCATGAAACAATTAGTGTATAGAGATTCAAGTCCATGTAATAAGGAATCAAAAATCTTCGAGAAAAGGTATCCATACTAATATTATAAATGTGAAAGTCTGTCTGTCTGTCTGTCACCTCTTCACGGCTAAACTGCTGGACCGATTATGATGAAATTTGGTAGGGATGTAGTTAACGACCTAAGGTCAAACTTAGGCTTTTGGGCGCGATATAACCGAGTCCCACGCGGGGCGAAGCCGCGGGGAACAGCTAGTATATATATATATATATATATATATATATATATATATATATATATTTATCCTATTAAGTAGCCAAAAAGGCATACGGCCCACCTGACGAAGTGGTAACCGCAGCCTATGAGACGCTTACAACACCAGGAGCATTGCGAGCGCGTTGCCGACCCTAAAGGAATATTTACACGTCCTTCTCGAAAACCTCCATGTTGTAGTCAATATAGTGCCTTCGGGTCACTTAGCCGGTACTCGCATGTCTCCAGATAATACCAGCTGAATGTGTGATGCTATAATTATGAATACATACTTCTTTTATATATTTATGTTACTTTCTGTACAATTCAAGTGTTTTAATTCAACTATTAATCGTTATCTTGATATGGATTCGTCTGGAATAGCAGGCTAAAAGCTAATTTACAATAAATACTTGTGATATAGATAGAACATATTTGAGAAGCTCGATAGCCTAGCGAGGCGCGCGTATATTAGTAACTATTATCTACCTAAATTACATAATTAATTTTCTATTAACTCATTTATAAGCTTTACTTCTGTACTCTCCTTGGTTTGCTGTGAGGGTAAAACAAAGTTATTATTTCTTTACACGCCCTTTACGCTGACCGCATAAAAACAACGGCTTGTTGAGTTTACGGAATTCTCTTTCGGAATTTCGTTTTCATCCGCCTATCCAAATGTTTTCATTTGCTTTTATCTACTAGTACACACTTGCCGTTATTGCTATTTACTGTAAGCGTATTATTTCGATAGATCGAATTCACTTTTAAAAAAAATCAAGTTTTAAATTTATATAGCAAAAATACTTTTTGTCAATATTTGCTGTTGGCTGGTGCTATTGCTTAAATAAATAAATAGGCAAACAAATCAAAAATATATATATAATATTAAACTAGCTTTCGCCCGCGGCTTAGCCCGCATGAATTTCCCTCGGGAACAGTACTTTTCCCAGGATGAAAGGTATCCTATGCCCTTCTCAATACCTACTCCTAGCTATGTGTATGCCAAATTTCAGGAAGGTTGGTTCAGTAGATAGGACGTGAATAGGTAACAAAAACAAACAAATATACAAACTCACTTTCGCATGTAATACCTATTAGTTGGGATATCATGAGATGAGGTTCATGTTAATAAGTTCTACTTACAACAAAAATAACACTAATGATTACTCTAATAAGATCTAGTTATTTTTAATAACAAGCATGCGTCACAAGGTGCTAGTTAAATAATTCCCACTGGAAATCGGACGGGACTGCAATGCAGATATTGTTTTCTTAAGCTGCATAGTTTTTTTAAGACCTGCGACATCTAGTTTTGCAGCTTTTGCATATATACGTATGCTCGGATAATATGATTTTTTTAATTTCATCAGGTTTATCTGTTCTCTTTCCAAATATATTTACGGCTTATACCGTTTTCATAATTTCTCGAAACAATCTTAATTTCTTATCTTGGATCCTTAAATTTTTAATAGATTCATTCGTAACTTTGTGGAAGTCCAAGTTACAAGTACTTACTTGCTTGCTTAATTACTTTATGTGCTTCCGCCAAGTGCCAGGCTGGGAATAACAGTAGGTAGTATAGTTTGCATGAACTAATTGTTACCAGAAGTACACAAAGTAAGTTGATAAGTAGGTACTTGTCCCTCCCTTTTTCTAGTCCATTCTTAAAAAAAAAAAAACTATCTAACTGATATGCAAAAGTGAGTTTGTTTGTTACACTTTTACGCCCTATTTAATGAACGGATCTTCCTAAAATTTCGCATATACATAGTTAAAAGAATTGAGAAGGGCATAAGGTACCTTTCATCCCGGGAAAAAGCGCTATTCCCGAGGGAAATTCACTCGGGTATTATAATAATATGGGCCTATTGTTCATAACATGCTGTTGGAGACAAATAAAAAATAAAACGTCACTTTCGCATTTATAATATTAGTTGGGATTTCAATGCACATATTAAATTCACGTTATTACAGGTTATTCCCATGAAATCGTCTGTACGGCCATTTGTCTAAGCAAAAGTAACAAAAGGGGTTGACAGTTAAGGTGATACCTCGGTGAACACTAGCGCCACCGTCATTTAAAAATCATTACTCACTGAAAACACAAGTTATCAAAAATCCCACTGCTGTAATTAAGGTCCTGGATCTGAAGTTAATTTTAAACATATTAAATTATTAAGTTATAATTCCCTAAAGTTACAAATTGCATTATTGCTTAAAACGGCCACTTTTAGCAGTTTTCCAATTTGTAACTGTATGGAACTATAATTTAATAATTGAATATGATTAAAATTAACTTCAGATCCAGAACCATAATTACAGCAGAGGGATTTTTGATAACTTGTGTTTTCAGTGAGTAATGATTTTTAAATTACGGTGGCGCTAGTGTTCACCGAGGTATCACCTTAACACTCCAGACACGTTCAAATCATAATCATCATTTCGGGTAGGTGACATGACACGGTCAATCGATCATGCACACCCTGGTTATAGACTTACTCCTTTGAGAGTGACACGTTTGGATGTATAGAACAGACGCTGCGTGGTTAATAATACCATCTTTATTATTTAAAACATTTATTTTGTTTTCAATCTGACACAATCATTGCTAAGACATGCTTTACTGATAGTAAAACATAAAAAACGTTAAATATAAAACAATTTTTATTAAGAAATAAACATATACATTAAATTATAATCCTATATTTGGTTATTGTGATAGTTTAAAAAAATTCTAATTGCTATATTCAACAACACAACGCAACGTTTGACAAACTAAATGCCTTAAAATTGGTCTGAAATAACATAGAGCAGAGTAAATAGAGATTTTATAAAATTACATTATATAAGTATTTTATACAATTTTTATTTGATTTGTATAGGCTTAAAAATACTGCATTTTATCACACAGGGTGTCAAGAGAGACAGATTCGAATGTGAAAAGGTGTTTTTTTAACATTGGGTGACAAAATTTTCTCTATAACATTATTATACAAAATTTAGATTTGCCATTGGGAAATATATTGAAACAAAACAACCATCTTTTTGAAGTCTTGAAAAATCTTATCTATTTGTATTAATGATTTTCAGATCATACTTTGCAATGTGTATTATTAATAAATTACTCCTAATTCGATACAATAGCAACATTAAATACATTAAAATAACTAGGCATTCTGTAGTTAAAACCGCAGCTGTATTTTTAAGCCCATAATTTATTCATCTTACGTTATTAAAATTGAAACGCTTAAGGCACCGCATATTAAACCTAACTATAATGTACATTATACAACTATCATAGACACTGTCGGTAACAATCTTTTATATACTATGTTGCAAATCTGATATGTACAAAAATATTTATTCAATCTCGGCTATCTAGTATCTTACAGTTTCAAAAGAAGTTATAAAAATTGTTATAAAGAGTTAAATAGCTACTTGATAAGAACGAATAATGAGCACCACAGTGTAGAAAGTAACAAATAAACATGCAAAGAAAACAGTCTAAGATCAGGTGTATGCAAAAAACATATCAAACATTTAACCATAGATACTACCACTAACTCTCTGAAACACAAAGCATTGGCACAGTTGCACTAGAGTTCTTTCTCAGTAGTGAATATCGGTTCCGCTTCTAGAACCGATATTCTTCAAATCAGGCACGCGTATTTTCTCTTCTCTGTTTTTCTAGTTGCTTTCTGTGGTTATGCCGCTTTCGTGCAATTATTGCTATTAATATCACAATTATGATCAACGCAACCGCTATTCCTATCCACCAGTAAGTATTATATGAAGCTTCTTGAGTATTCTTTGTATCTTCAACAGGAGGCTGCTTTTTAATTTCCAAAACACCGACAGTCGATGTTTCCGCGCTATATTTTGAATGAGAATCTTCTACATCAATTACATTTTCTAATTCATTGGGTGGCACTTCATCAAATTTGTGCTTGTCAGGTTCAGTTGCTACTATTGGCGGAGGTATGGCATTATTATCTGTAGTTGCTTCAATCGGTTCATTGTAATCATCTTCTTCTTCTTGAATTGGATCTAATTGTTTATCTAAATATTCATCTAACAGTCTAAAGTAATCAGTTAATCCAGTGTATTCAAGTCCATTCTCTCGTTTCGCTAGCAAGTCGCTGATCATTTCCGTCCAAACGCTTCCGTAGCCTTGCATCATAGTCTCACTAAAACAAATAAAAATTTTTAGTTAAAAATCTATCAATATTTCTACTGTTTTTGTCAAAAATCAGTAGCCAGTTAGATGGTTTGCATTTACAATATTAATCTAATATGTACTATTCGTGATATTCATAATATGGTCGTACAGTAGATCGGCCCACGCTACGGTGGTTTTGTAATGATATTGGTCTCGTCAGTTATATAGACATTCTTTTCAAAACTGGTGTAGTTTTTTTTTTCGTAGATTGAAACTGAAAACTGAACTGAAACTGTTTACCTTAGTCGACCACTTGTTTCATTAACATGTTCCAATAAGTCAGATTCATCAGAACTGAGCTCCTCCGCAAAAGATTGATAAATTTGATACTTCAATATGAGGCCCATAAATTTTCTGAAACAATAACAAATTCGGTTACATTACACTTATTACAAATTGAATAAAAGCCAATTCAAAAAGTGTAATTTTTTATTCAGTAACTTACCCAATAAATGGTTCGTTAAAAAGTATGTGAGGATCTCCTAGCATGTCGACATCAGATGTTTCCAATAATGAAAAGTTTTTACGGAATTCACTCCAACTGCTCGCCACTTTGGATGGTGCAATTGATCCCATTAAAACTTTTAATCTCCATTCGTCTGCCGCCAAGTAATAATTTAATCTGCAAAGAAATATTTTATTGACTTAATTTTTTTATATCATTATCTTTTCTGTGAGCAACAACTATGTTTTGTTGTAAAATATATATGTCGGAGTGAGAGATATAAGGGGGCCAAGTGCAAGTCAGGATGGATGGCTTTCGAGCATCAGATAGGGTCATAGGATGGCTTTCGTGGGCAACTCTTTAAAGCAGAGTGACAGTTAACTAACAGGGTATCTTTACACAATCTTACAAAGGTCAAGCGAGGGCATAATTGTCCCGATAGAGGGACGGTAACCCGAATCACGGCTAAGGCAGACGCCCACGCCCCGCGTCCACAGTGGCTCTCAGCACAATTGTCTACCTGAGCCTCCTCCGTGCTAACACAACTGATAACCAACAGCAATTGGTGAAATCAAGGGTCAAGGGTACACAGACACTTGCGCATCTAGGCGTCTCATCACGTGAATTCTGAACACCAGGCTTCTCGCCCATTGGACAACAAGGGATAGCTAGCTCTCAGGATACATCTAAACATATCGGGTCACACGCACGCGCTAACACTTAAAATAATTAACACCAACTAATCACGATACTATTTCGTAGCTACTGCAGTGCACTGCCGCGCGTCTACATTCGAACTCGGCCCGATCGATTCTGTTCTCAACTGTCATTGCAATCACTTTCACCGTTACAAAAGTAGGGATAACCTCACAAGTGCACACGCCCGACGCCATATTCAAAAAGAACGTTCATTTCGATTCCCAACCGCTACTTCTATGACATTGACATTTGACAATGTCATTTGATGTTGCCAACCGCATAGTGTCGCCACTATAGTTAAGTTGCTTTCAGATTGATAAAGACCTTACGTTTAGTACTTCATTCTGCGACATATATTTAATATATTATTACTATAATGAACTGATAAACCCCTTATTTCTACAAAGAGCCTATTTATTCAAATGTAAAATATCCAATAATATAACTTAAACATTTTTAATTGGATTCAAAACCCTGGTTGCATGGGTTTTGAATCAATCAAAAAAAGAAGAAATAAAATAAAGGTATTCTCCTAATTATAATACAACTTAATATTAATATCTCATCAGGAATAAGTTCGACTTCAAAGATCTCGGTATCCTCTGGTCAAAAGTAGCCGGTAATTGATACGATTTAATACATCAAAATTTTTAGGCCCATGTACTTGCTAAAGCTTCGTACACACTGTCACGGATAATGATATTTGGACTTAAATTGAATATAGATTTAATTTTCCAAAAATGTTTAAAACATGCGACTTACTTCGGCAAATCCCTCAAAGCCATAATCAATTGTAGCACAAGCCGGTGGTGATTTGGGTTGTAGCTGAAAATTCTCAAAGGAAACAGTCCATTTCTATCCAAGGCGTGAGGATTTAAAGCCAGTAGAGACACGAAGCCGGGTATTCCCTCGTAAATCGCTAGAATAAAATCATCATAAATATTAAACGTTATGAAAACAACAAAAGATTTAAAGACTCGCATTAAATTTCGCAACTCACCGGAGTAACGAGGCGCTTCTCTCAAAATGTACGTGTTATTGCTATGCAAAGCAGTTATTTCTTTATATTTTATCTTCATTGCTGCTTCATGGGCGTCTATGTAGTTTCCTATGCTGACATCTTTGCACGTCACGATCCCCATTTTGCTTGGTTTACACCAATCAACGAATGTCGTCGGACATGTGCTATTGAAAACTGAATGTGACCATAAGCCTGTTTCCAGTTCTCCAAAACCAAGATCGCTGATCAATTTTTCGGCTTCTTTAAATGCGTTGATGCCGCCTAGATCCTGTTAAAAAATTATAAAAGAACTAATTATAACCCGGTTCATTAAGCACCTAAGATGTTAGAAAATGTTTCTCTATAATAAAAAAGAAATGAAATAGTAACGTGTGTATCATAATCTCAAAAAAGCGATTCTTATATAGCTACAATTTTTTTCATGATCGCTATCACTAATATAACGAGTTTGAATTTACTATTAGTAGTTTTTTTTAGATCTAAAGTAGCAGAGTATCAGAGTATTTTCAAAATTTAATACCTTCGTCCAGGTAATTGTCACAATAACATTTGTTTTTCTATTGTGTCTAGATTCTACAAGCCGAATGATTAATAAAGGCTAAATATCGCACTTTACCATAATTGAAATGAAAAAAATATTAAATTAAAAGCATTTTGAGGGCAGGAGTTTTATTATAAAGTGTTTCTAAATTTACCTTCAGCTGGAGATTTGCGTGGATTTTCTGGTATACGCCTGGGTGCTTTGGCAGTAAACTTTCAATTATGTTGGACCAGTCATCTCCATTCAGTGACCCTGTAAAAATAAAATTTAATTACAAATTTTATTTATAATTTCTTGCTACAGTCCAGGTAAATAATAAGGTCCAATTAAAGCTAGATTTTTGTGTAATTCTTTAGTCAATAGACTCGTATGTACAGTGAACCATTTTAAGGGTAAAGTCGTATACTTTTCTATGGGGTCCACGGTCCTTGTTTTGAGTTGAGTGCAATATCATAACTAATTGAAAACTTGATGATTAAAGTATCATTTTGGTCTCTCAATAAACTACCATTTAATAGTTTATAACGAAAATGAATAAAATCATTAAAAATAATAGGAAAGTAGGTATACAGTTTAACATGTTGGTGAATTAACATTAAGTTTTGTAGTATAACTGTAGCCTTCTGAGCTCGGAGGTCAAATTTTTGTGTCTGGTGCTGGGCTCATTTCTCAGATTATCAATCCGATCCTAAATTTTATTTTGTACGGGTGTTTATAAATATAAGTTCAAGTTATATCAATTTCGTCCTTAATAGGTTTGTTTCAGACATTTTGATGTCAAGCACTATCCAAATTACTTTGCGAGCTTCCGCCACCAGTTAGTTCATACAAACTACTACCGGCCGGCTGCACCCACCCACTATTGTTAGTCCCAGCATTCCCGCCACCATTAGTTTGCACACACTTCCATGCGACACGTGTTTCACCTCTACGCGAGGCATCCTCAGGCACCAAGGCACTAAGTTGTTAATAGTTCAACGCACAAGCAACAAATGACAAGGGAAGTGTGTGCAAACTAATCTAACGGTGGCGGGAATGCCGGGAATAACAGTAGTGGGACTAGTGGGCGCCGGCCGGCAGTAGTTCGCGTGAACTAACTGGTGGCGGAAGCACGCAAAGTAATTTGGTAATTGCTTGTAACTTTGAATTCAGCAAAGTAACACCTGAATCTATTGAACATTTTGCTGTGAACTTGATTATACATATAAAAAACTAAAACCAATCTTTTAAGAGATTTTATCACCATGTTAAGTTTTTTATGTTAGGTTTTAGGAAGCTTTTGCAACAACAAAGCGTTCGAAGGTGTCCCGGGAGTATCATGCCCCAAATATTTTACGCCTTTGGCAAATCACCTTGCCGTGTGGCCACAAATTTAGAAAATAATAAGTTAAAATTTACTTTTACCCAATATTAGGCTACGACAGTCTTTTGACGCTTAAATTATGGTAACGATTTTGTTTAATGACTACTGAAACAGTATCGTTACAGGTTTTTTTTATACTAAATTAACTATTTTGATACTATGAAGCATTTATTAAATGAGGATATGCTAAGTGACAAAAAATAATATTAATTAATGTGAAATAAATTACAGCAATTCTGGATTGAAAAGATGTGCTAATGCTTATTTATGCCTTTTGGTTTTTTGACTAATTCACTCACACAATATTTTTAATTCTACTTATTTAATTACGAATACAAAAATCCTTAACAGGCATCGGCACATATTTAAAATAACAGTTAATTTTTTTAAATTTCATGATTCACCTCTATTTTCGTGACCACGCCCGTAAGAAAGTTATGTATAGCGTTAAATCGTCCGCAAAACGTGACGTGTAAAATTGTATCGCTCACGTAGAATGTATAAAATTCTATTAAGTCTATTATGAACGAATCTGCTGGGTTGGTATGCCAGAGACTTCGATATAGAGATAGGTATTATTAAATATTGATATTGGACCTAAACGTTTTGTCGTCTTTGATTTAAAAGCACGGAACTGGAGTTTTGAATTCCACTATCATACTAGCAAATTTATTACAAAAGATAAACTTGTATATATCGCAGCCGATATACTCCGTACCTACTAGACCGATTAAATTCAAATGAAGTAAATAGTAAATTCAAATAGTGCTTCGCCCGGTAGCCGGCAAGGCGGCATGGCTAGACATAACTTGCCGGTTTGCGTAAATCGTGGCCGTACTTTATCCAACTTTTTCAATAAGTATTCTATCTATAGACAGGTCTCAATAAGTTCTCAGAGCAAGAAGTATATTTTTATTACTCATTAATGAAAAAATAGGTATAATGGTTAAGTAAACAATGGATTAAGCTAAAGAGAGGATTCAAACTAGGCTATAGTCATCAGAGTGCGAACACCTTACACAGTCATGATAACTGACTGTTTGTGGCGAGAGTAGTGTTTTGTGAAGTATTTTAAGTGCTTGTATTATAGCTTAGCTTATAATAACTTTATAGCATTGTATGAAACTGTGCTATCACTTACTCAATAAATGAACTGGTAGAGGCTGCCCAACCGCCTCTTGTCCTTTGAGTCGTAGCGCAATGTACTTGTGTAGCTTCATGTACAATGGCATGACGTTATTCCATAGTTCCCTCGCTTTGATAATCGCGCCTTCATACTCAACGAGGAAGCCCCAATATTCTTCTACGCTGTTGTAGTCTGAAACAAAAATATAAAAATAAATTAGGCTACCTTCTTTTTATTTACCCATGTCCAAAGGACTTAAGGTAGGTTCAGAGAATGGGGTGCTAAGTGCAGGAAACCTCCTCGAGTGCCCAGTCACTTGAAAGCTTTGCGTTCTCGCTTGATCCAAACGGATCCGGTGAGAGAGCGGGTTGACAAGTGATTTGGGACGGTGCACCCTGGGCGGCAGTTAATAACTCCCTGATATTCGGGGTCTTATTGACTGTCGGCCAATATCCTGCAAACTGTGGGGCACTCCCCCCATCTTTTAGTAGATGGTGAGCGGATGCCCCACCCCGAGGTGGGGGCCTCCTTCTGTGGAATAATTATTTCACAGAGGGAAGCCATCGTTAGGGAGCGCTGGGCTCTTGCCAGCGCATTGGTTGGGGCCGAAAGGCCAGGCTGGAGGGCGTCGTGGTAGAATGCTAACGCGACCCCATGGCGCCCTCAACGGCCAAGTGCGGAAACGCCGGAAGGGTTTTAGTTGGTAGTCTGGGCTGACTAGCAGCTCAGGAGTCCCACACTTTGTGCGTAAATGCATTTCCCCTCCGTTAACAAAAAAAAAAAAGGGTCAGAGAATCAATCAGCCATTCAATGTATTATGCTACCAGTCTTCTGGGCACATTGATGCAAGGCAATGAGTTGCAGAAAATACATGAAATGTATAAATTTTTGGATTTTATATTTATTATCTTATGAGATATATTTTATATCACACAACGGCTTGTCATGCTATTTTACTAAAACATTATAACTGCGCTTTTGCCCGGTGATCTGCTTACGTGGTGCCTACGTTCTGTTATCACGGTACATAATGTAATTTTTTAATCCATATCAAATTAACTAAGCAAAAATTCATCCAAATTCAAAATAATAATGTATTTTAGATATATTTATTTATGTGTCTTTAGCAAACAATAATACCCGAACAATAAATATGTAAATAATTTCAAGTTTTTTATACCACACAGATACAAAGAGACAGTAAATTATTTTCGCTTTGTTACATTGATAAAAATGAAAACAGTATTAAACTCTATATTTCAGCCATGAAAATGTCGTTAAAAGTTCATTAGCTGAAAGGGTTAAAGCGTTCACTGAATAATGCCTTGTTTTGAGTGGTGATTTCACTCCTTGGATTAAGTTTCTAGATTAGTACTTAATTTCATATTAATTTTTTTTTCACAATTTAATTCAAGCTTTATTTGGAGAAAAATTAAAGATGATCTGCAAACAGGACAATAACTTTTTTTCTTTTCTCTAGCCTGTAGATGTAGTCCCACTGCTGAGCATAAGCCCTTCTCCTTTATCTCTCCTGTCTTTTTTTTCTATCTAGGGCTATTTCTGGCCATCCTTTTTACAAATTCGATAGACAAGCTTGACACCAAAAACATAAACCTTTATTTTTTTTATTTCTAATGTTGAATAACACCATAGAGCCACCTGATGAAAAGTGGTCAACATAGCCATAGGGAACAAAAGTAGTGGGTGGGCGCCAGCCGGCACTCCGTCAGTTGTTAACAAAAACTAGCTAATCGCGGAAGCAAGTAAAAGCCCTCCCATCTTGTTTTCTAGTCCAAGCCCTGGACGGGAGGCCCTCCCGTCCAGCTCCCCTATATTCCAGGGATTTGCGATACAGGTTATCGCAATGGGGCAACTGCCGTCTGACCACTGTAACATTTTTTACAGGAAAACGACACCAGACCAATAGAAACATATTACGAGTACATCAAAAGTTGGTGCTTAAGTGAAGACCGAGAACTGGATGTAAAAGTGTCTGTGAATGGAAAGAAATCCCTCCCATTTACTTAGATACTGGATTTATATATATCCCTTTCCCTAGGTACCACGTATAAATAAATATGTAATATCTTGTAGTACTTGTATAAATAAGAGTAGTATCTCATCGATACTACTGGCAGATGCAATTATTTCCTCTAACCCTTCGGCTCGCTGAATCCAGACTCAATAGAAAAACGATTGTACATACATACACACATAGACACGTCTTTATCCCATACGGGGTAGATAGAGTCTAGGGCCATAAGATCTTAGACCTCGTTTAGCATGATGATAGTTGAAATAGGAAATTAATAGTGATGGGTTGCTACTTGCTAGCCGCATCGCCTATACTTTGCCTGCTTCCACGGCTTGCGCGGGAAGAAAAGCAGCTGGTATATTCTATATTTTTCTTTTTTTCCCAGACCAGCATGGAAGAAAAGCGATTGTTATGTGGCGCTTTTGTGCACGATCCAAACAGAAGCATTAATCCACAAGTGAAGTTGAAAACGGCACCAAGAATTGCTACGAGTAGATGCCTACAATCAGCCAAGACCGAGTCCATTGTGTGGGCTGAAGAAGAATAAAACAGAAAAACTCGCAATTGTACCAAACAAATGTACACAAGTAATTTTTAAAAACTAGGTTTGGTACAAATAATAAGATAGAGGAACCTATATGCATTTTTGTTGTACAAAATGTGTGATTATATTTTCTTTTCAAAACAACGTCGTCGTCGGTTTCCAGAGAGCATTCCTGTGGCTTTAGCTGTTATTTCACTTCGTATGGAATTTTTAATAACTTGAATTCACCTTGGAACCATTTTGCGCGATATTACACAAGCAATATAATTTCAAGTCAGTTTGTACCTCTGGAAATACACTACAGTTTTTGTGCAATCCCATTTCAGTCGTAGATAGATTAATTGAACAGTAAGAAAATTGTATTATTCTAATAAAACTGCTAATTAATTAAACTCACAGGTACATTTTTTTTGGCATGGAAATTCAAATAAATCAAGTCACTATTAACGAATTATAATGAGGTAAAAGTAAATACAATTTACTAAATTTAGAATTATTAGAATTAAAAGTTCAAAACTAATTTGAATTTGACAATGTCATTATGTGTCTATTATACACTAACAAAAGTTGCTGTTAGTTTAGTACTGACAATAAACCTCACACAATGAAAGTAATTAAATGCATTAATTTAATCTAGTTTTCCAATATAAGGTACATTGGAAAACTAGATTATTTAATGCCTTTGTGATTATTTAGTGTCTAAAATATTATATATTAAAATAGCAACTTACTGTTTTCCTTAGAAGCGTTTCTCAGAAGTGGTAGAATCTGTTCTAAATATTCGCTCGGACTTGGTAGGTTATTTTCCCAGGATCTTTTCATGCGAAGCAGTGTATCTTCATCTTGCTGTCTCGCCATACTGTTGTATAGTTCTGTTGAATATTAGAATAAGCTATTACTTTTTATTATAGTACGAGTAGCAGCTTGAATTCAAGCAGTTTGAAGTATAGCAATACGTCTGCGAAGAGCAGGTTTGACAAAATTTTCAGTTAGAGATAAAGGACTGAGTGTGATAGTGGACTGCTCTTCTTCATCTGTTAAGATTACATATTCCATATTATAAGTTTAGATTAAGTGTGTAAACTATTATGTGTTCGGCGACTCGTCAATAGATGTCACTACTTTCGATTTACAACTCACTATGGTTTGTCGTTCACATTTAATGATGCTATGTGGTTATACCATTCAGCAAATCAATATTGTGACACTGCTTTCTTGGTATCATTACCCAAGGGTGTAATAATAGAACCTCCCCCGAATTTGTGCCGAGTTGTACATCATCCGAGCGTGTTTCTCGGTTACATCTTCAGCTTACGCTTCAGAGCCTAGGGTGCGCTATTAATCATGGTCCTGATTTTGCGGAACAGGTTATTACAATGGAGCGACTGCCGTCTGACCTCCGTAACCCTTTTTACAGAGAAACCAGGTGTGTGTTTTCAGTACTTTTGGAGATAAGCGTAAGCGACAGACATAAAATTCTTTCTATTATTCATATAATATGTCCCTCTATCCATTTCAGTCAAAATTATTAAATGTACAGACAAAATATTGTTACTATTTTACTATATTTATATTTATATTCAAAATTTCATCATTCACCATCCATTTAAACTATCAGTTGAAGTAATTTCCTGAACGACACCATCTGCGGAACCATTAGGAAGTTGTTTCAAATGACAGTTCCCAACACTTTTCGTTTATAAGCGAGAAAAATCGAACGGTTGTTTTTTCTTGGAAAAAGCTAAATTGCCTTACAAGAGATGAGAAATTAACTTTTTACACGACCATTCGTCTCGAGTATGGAGTTATTAAAAAGTTGTGGGTACTTTATGAAATTCGTAATGACTTGAGAATTCCCGGCAGACTGCTTTAATGGTTTGTCTTATCTTTTCGTTTGTCATTCGAACAAGAATTAACTCTTAATTATGGTAGATATTATTTGTTTAGTACGAACAGTTAACAGGTAATGTTAATTTTATTAGTCGTTTAATTTCCTTATGATTTAAGCCTTAGTTTGGGCAAAATATCATGAATTAAAAAAGATGCAATCAAGCAAACTACTGCCACGGCATACGTTCTTCACTCACTTTAGGTTGAGTGTCTTTAGAAAAAGTAGACAGGGCTTAAGTGGATAGTACTAAGCCTATTAAATTTTAATATTTGACATAGAAAAAGAAGGTCAAATGTTTTGTCTTAAGAGACACAAAAATAATAAAATCGGTGCGTTTTATGTTTATTTTCAATATCTTACCTCTCAATGTGCAGTTGGTTCCTGTGCCACAATCATAATTTGTTGCATATCTTATTTTATGTAGCGCCGTGTCTCCAAATGTTACAAGCTGTAAAAAATAATAATGGTTAGGCTCAGTTCAGGTCACTAGCTTTTGCCCGGGGTTCCGCTCCCGTGAGAATTCCGGGATAAAATATAGCCTGTGTTGTTTCAGGGTATAATTTCCATTCCTGATTTCAGCCAAAATTGTTTCAGCCATTTTTATGTGAAAGAGTAAGAAAGATTCAAACAAACCATACATTTAGATCTTGTCAAGATTCGTTAAAGTTTAGCCTTTAGTTTTGGCTTAGCCCTCTGGACCTTACTGTCTCGCTCATTTTCCAAACTTTGGTAAGTAAAATATTAAACCAGGCTAAGACAGTCCTACTTTGATTCTTTGACAGACAAGATTGATTGAAATACCTTCCATTAAGTTATTACAGGATTCGGGAATATCCTTTTGATGTTATCCGCAAGGCTTTATAAGACATAGGTATCAAGAAAGCAATATATATTATGAACAGGGATGGTTCGCCATAAATAAAACTAAAGATGAGCAATTACATTTTGCTATCTTTCATGATAATAACCTACAGAATTTGGGGTGATAAAACAGAAATTATTTATTATTATTAACATAGGAGCTTTATATTATTTATCTACTTAATTAAATAAATAGTTATGTAGATTATTATAAAATTCGGTATATGGTTTTTCCCGCAGCTTTTTCAGGGCTGAAAGGTACCTAGTTATGTCCTTCTCAATAATTCTAACTAGATGGGTTCAGTAGATAGGATGTTAAAGCGTAACTAACACGAACTAACAAACTCACTTTCGCATTATAAAATTAGTTGGGATTTTACTTATTATCATGAATTAAATAATCATTCTCGACAAATATTTGGCAGGTAATAAATTATTCTTATAATTTTGATGGTATGTTGTTCGGTTTTATGTAATTGTTCATATATTTTGTAAAAAAATCTACAACGAATCTAAACGAACCTATTTATGAGATAGGAAATAGTATGAAAGGATCTGCATAATTCAGTCTAACTAGATAGACCGCTAATGGCCCACCCCAGATATCGCTGCAGCGATGCGGTGCAGGCTACCTGCATCAGGTGGCTTACCACCATCTCTTAAAACCATGCAAGAACGATTGAGTAAGGGAGATGTCGCCTTACATCACGTAGCGCGCTATCTCGCTTACTCACTGGATCTTGCATGGTTTTAAGAGACGGTAGTAACCCCCCGATGGGAGTTAGAAACTGGAAAGTAATCGCGCAGAATAAGACTCTCTGGTGCTCTCTCGCTTCGAAAGGCCAAGATATACTTCGGATCGCTGAGCCAGCTTAGTAGTAGTACAGTGAGCTGCAGAGAAATATGACCCCCTTTCAATAGTGATACTTGTGGCATGGGGGTCAGATTTCTCTGCAGCAGACTGTACTAATGAGATAGGCAAAGAGGTGAACTGGCCAGATTCAAACAAGGTCTTATTTAATTTAATATTAAGTTAAAAGAAAAAAAAAAACGTAATTCTTACCCTAATCCACTGTTCAGTTTCCAACAAGGTGTCTCCTGGCTGCAGCAACAACTCCACTTTTCGTGTGAGCATATCTTTTGAATCCATTTTGTACCCGCCTACTGCCTTCTTGATTTCATTCTTCTGTTCTCGTGAGAGTATGCCGAAGACTTTGTCATTTTCCAGCTGGACAAATAAACAACCCATAAAACTCACATTTTTAGATCATCAATGTTAAATTTAATAAAAATAAAACATAAACCAATAACCAGGTAGAAAAATGTTTAAATATTTTTTTATCTACCCTTTAAATAAATTATCATCATTGAAGATGATGATCTTATACCTAAGCACGAAAATTGTGTTTTATGTTCAAGTGTCAATATTTGTATATTGATGATTTAAATCATCATTATCAGTGTAAATGAAAACAAAAAAAAAAATATCTACCGTGGGAATCGAACCTAACATATTTGAGATGTGGCACACTCCTAGCTTGCAAAACAGGATACCAGAACAAGAAAGAACCGCATTTTCATAGTCTTTGTATTAAACACAAAAGGTTCTAAAATATTTGGGGCAACAAGAAATATTACAAATAGTGCTTGTATTCATTTGCAAAGTTTTCTTTGGGTCGAATAATAAACCCCATTTCTCTTGTTTGTTTCCAAGTTTAGAAGAAATAAAATAAGGTATTTTTTTTAATAATTTTACTTAGAAAATATTTTTTTTTGAAACTGCAATTTTATCAGAAGGGTTATTGGTACATTAATATTATCATAATAAAATTGTATTTTGTTTGTAATTTACAACCCCCTATCACTCATGGCGGGATAGCGCACTGTACTAAACTGTACTTATTTTTTTTTTATAAGTAAGAATCTTTCGAACTACTAAAGTAATTTTAAAACTGTAGAAACATAATTTAACCTAATTCCAAGGGGAGGACGCACTACAGGAGGGTGCAACCGCGGGGATCAACTAGTTATAACAAAAAAATATACTTTTTGGTTACATTATTATACAAATGCCTTTACCTTCCCTGACAATCCTTTAGCATCCCCAATGAGCTCCTTCCACGAGGCAGTAGCCCGGTTCACACAATGGTCTTCGTAATCCATCTCCACTAGATCAACGAAGGCCACGAGGAGTCGCCTGTCATCACCGGATGATGATGTCCCGCTGAGCAGGAGCGCGTAGAGATTGATGACGAATAAGGATACCGTAGGCCTCATGTTTAGTCTGCAGACAAAGAAATAGGAACTTAAATGTAAGTAAATATGTACAATGTGCACACAGTGCGTGGAAAAATTTTGCTCGCGATATGAAAATTCCTTGCAGTGTGAGTGAAAAATTTAAGAACCTTAAACTTTTTAGGTAGCATATTTCTTATCTATGTGACCCTGTTTATTACTGGACAGAGAGACCGCGCGCGATTTCCAATTAAATCTAATTATCACTACAATGAGGCGTAATCACATTTATAGAAATGTGACATAAATTGTATCACATAAACTGTAAGATCGTGTTTTCTGTCCTGCTGTGGTATGTTTACGTCTTATAGAAATTGAAAAGTTATTTTCGAATAAAATATCGATAATTCCACCTTCATTGCAAGCCTTCTGAAAAATCTACGCATGAGCCGCTGGCTTGATGTCATATCTTAGATTTGGCTTGGAAATATCTTGAAATATGAGTACGGACATAAGCTACTTTTGATCGCGATAACCGTCATCCACGCAACCACAAATAATGTTGAGGACTTTACTAACGTATAAGTTACTCAAATAATACCCTTTAGTCGTAATACGGTTGAAAATAAACTTTATAGGTTCTATACCGTAAAAACATTTCATACAATTATTTTTTCACGATTTAAGCAAAAAAGAAAATTCACTGATTAAACCCTTTGATGTGAGACACAAAGCTAACAAGACTTAATACCATTGTGAGGGTTACCTCTACTAAATGAGCTAAAAAATATTCGCTTCATACTTTTTTCTTCTATTTTTTATCTGCATAAAAGTTACCATAACGATTCATCGCAACATAAATACTCTTATAGCTGCTGCGTGGTCTAATAGCGAAAAGTGAATAGTGACACTGTAAGCCCAAACTGCCTAAGAAGCATTCTACAGATTGGTTACAATGCCTGTATTTCTCACAGGAGCGTGGAGCATGGTCCGTCTTGAGCAGCGAATAAACAAGCGAAGAAAAAGCAGAAGAGCAAGAAAGAGAGTGTCACGAAGAAGATGCTGCGGTGGATAAGTGGAGAGTTGTAGAAAACTGCGGTCAGCGTGAGAATTTCTGGCATCATTTCGTGACATAGCGTATAAACTGCAAAAGACGAATGGTGTCATCTTATGAAAACCCATGTTACTGTTAGTTATTTACTTATTCTCAATTAGTCAGCCATGCTATCTCTACCATTAGGAAAATCAAGTGGGGAAATCCAAAATTGACGGTTAGGTGACGTTGTGGTATTGTCTGTAGTTTCACCATCAACCCATTCTTTTTTCTCTTCGTCCTTATTCCAGGTGAAAAATATACCTACACTGAGAGTGCCGTTTTATTTGAAAACTCGTTAAGTTTGTCAAAACAGAATAAACTCCCTTATAAAATTCTTTACCTTCCAATATCTTTTACTTATTACCACCACAGGCATGTTATCTAAAGGCATACTCGTATTTAGTCCAGTCTAAATTAAAGAGGATACAAAATGATACCTATGTTATGATTTTATTTGTGAAATATTTATGTAGAGGTACTTTGTACATCCAAAAGCGTCTTCACTTATGAATATACTGTATTTTCCATTTTTTTTAGTAAGCTTATTTTATATTTATAATTTAAAAAAATGTGTGTGTTCGTGTGTGACTGCGGCGTGGTGCAGTCGATGGCTCACTCTCTGTCGTGCTCTAGCTGTCTTGCCTCCTGCACAATATTATAGGGGGGACCTAAATGAATTCAAAAACCGGGCGGTGGAGGAGGCCAAGTACTGGGCAAAATTAAATACAGTCTATTTAGCCATTATGACTCAAAAGGAAGAAGAAGATTTAAAAAAAAAACTTGAAAATAAAAATATAGGAGTTTTTGGGAAGGGTTGTACATCTTACCTAACTTACTCAAGTAGTGGCTACTCCAAGGTATCTATTCTGTACAAACTATATTCTATGGTTTCATGTAAAAACTTTGGTAGTCCAATCACGTATCATCTTCAATTACTTTCTTCACTGTAGTAAACGCGGCTTTGTTGCTATAACTAGTTAGTTATGGTCAAAGAGGGATGGAAATTGCCTTTCTGGCCTGATATTTTATCAAGGGCAAGGGTTGTTGTTTAGTTTTCTATTTTTATTATTCATGCTTACTTTTGTTGATGAGGGTTCTTTTGTTTTTTATTTCACTTTTATCTAATAAAAAATATGTAATAATATTTCATGTGTAAATAATGGGTTTGACAAAATGTTAATGTCGGTTGACGGTATTTTGTCTAAGCAGGTTTTAATATTTTTAATTCGACTCACAAATGTTGCAATATCTTACCAGAGATTGGTCTGATCAATTAAATAAACTCCAAAAATTTATTGAGACCATACAATATTACTTAGGATATAATAGAAAAATAAAATTAATATTTTAAAGACCGATCGTATGGAAAACAAAAATAAACTCTTAATTTATCAGCTAAGTAAACTGTTTCAGGATAATCATTAAAACTTAAAGTATTTCGATATTTGAGTCCACTTATTCACAATTCGGCAATATTTACAAACCAGAATATTCAACCTTCGGACTAATGAAGCCTTCTCAAATTTTGTTTATCTTTTGCTCCGATTCACAATATCCGTTGTTATTCTAGAGCTTTTTAAAAAATAACAGGTTACTACCGTGAAATGAATATTAATTTTTTTCGACGAAATTGTCCCTAGCTAATAACATTTTTGTAATTTCAAGTAAGCCTACGTTATTCTTTTTATTTTTGGGTGTTAATAATAAAAGTATCTTCTAGATTTGTTTTACTTTATTAAATAGACGTACACATAGCTCGATATCGAAAATTGTCTTCAATCCTAAAAATATATTCTTATGTAGCTTTGTACTGTGTTGTATTACGTCATATCTTGTCAAATTTATTCAATTCTTTGATCCGAGATCCTTAACATATTACGATTAGGAATACCAGTCCAACTCCTATCACTGAGACACAGCCTAAAGCTACCAGACCCTTGTCTGTCTTACCTATTGTTTATTGTCAGATGAAAGATATTATGGGTGCTCTCTGAATCCAACTAGAAGAAGGGGGATTGGTACCTAATATCAACATCCAATAAAATGGTACTATCTACTACCCGCTATGATTTTCCCGCTTCCTAGAAAAGACGCGACGGCTTAGGGGAGATACCTGTTACGCACGTAATATTCTATACTAATATAATAAACTAAGGAGTTTGTTTGTTGGATTTTAAAAAAATAATCATAGGTAAGAGACTATTAGGCTATAGTACCTACATACTCAAACCGCGGGTAATAGCTAGTTACAATACACAATATATAATAGCTAGCTACAATACCCAATACATGTGAATAGTTACTATGATTGATATTATTATATAAAAGTGGAAATATATAATGATAGTTTATGTTATATTTGGTGTTTTACAAATAATTTTTACCTTTTAGAACTATTATAGAGATTTGAAAATTAAAGCACTTTAATAAACGACAAAAATCTATGTGCAACTAAAACATTACGCGGACATTCGCCTTAGTCACACGGGTATGGTATAGTATGGGACGAGGACATTTGACGAGTTAATACATCTAGTAAAACAAAAACGTTAAAAAATAAGATACGATCCTCAACAGTGTTATATGATATTTTTATTCTTAAGATTTTTTCTCCATTTCCATATTAGGCTAGCTTATATTTATTAGCTTATATTGCTGTTGGTCATCCAAATGTATAAAATAAAATAAATAAATAAATAAATCATTTTTATAAAACATCGCGTATTCTATAGCATATTTTTAAACATCACTTAAATATTAAGTTAGGTTGTTGCGTCAAGGCAGCCTATCTGGGAAAGATGTCAGGAAGACGGCCAGTCGGCCACCCCAGTCGCTGGAGCAATGCTGTGCAGGCTGACCTGCGTAAGACGTGCGCTATAAACTGGTAAACCATATCGCGCAGAATAGAAAACTGTAGCGCTCTCTCGTTTCGGAGGCCAAGATCCACTTCGGGTCGCCGAGCCAACGGAGAAAGTACTTAAATATTAAAACCAAATCAGTCTCAAAAAAAAAAAAATCCATTAAAACGGCAAAACAGCTTCAGAAATCAACAAACGTGACGTCTTTTAACAGGATTCATACATAAGAGGGTTAAACGGGCGGGCACAGAAGCGTAAAAGCCAATGTTTTTTACGGAAAACGAAAAGTGGATTTGACCATTTGAGATAAAAAGGACGGATGTGATTCAATGGAAGCGAAGGTTGGTATTCGTAACTGTTTGATCATTATTTTGAAAGAATATTTGTGTACCTACATTTGTATTTTGTAGTAATAGTACTAAATGCAATCTTTACCAATCAACCGTTAAAAAAAAAGATGTAGTATGCTTTTAGTGGATGCGTTTTATAAAAATAAATACAAAAGAAGTTTCCAAATTCTACTAAAACATTTTTAATAGTGCTTTAATGTGTTAAGTAGATACATTTTGTTTAACAAGTTTGCAAGATTGTCAATCTGTTGAGGTAAAAAGCCTGTCGATTCTATAAATTTAAAACAACAACTCGCTTCTCACGTCGCTATCACTCACATTTCGCATAAGGTTCAAAATGACCGAAATTACCTTACAGAATGTCACATCCTACGTCATCTCATACAAAATCTCACGTCCAATCTAGTTCATCTCGCTGACACATAGATTCGAATTATCAACCGAGTTTTTAGAATGCCAATCAAGAAACTCACAGCGGATTCAGATTCGAAGTATAAAATGAAAGCTTACAGAATCAAGGCCAGGTCACGTTATTCACCTACATTTGGTTTGGATTTTACTTTAGGCACCAAAACTATAGTACTTTAAGAAATCATATTAAATCTTGATCACCAAAAGCCTCAAAACGTTTTATATAATATTGTTATTGCCATAATAGTAAATAATGATTTATTATCCTGAAGGCTCAATGATCCCATGAAAAGAAAGCCTTGAGGCCAAGCAAACTAGTGTTTGTAAAATTATGAAACAACGTCGTAGAACATATTATTATGTCTAAGATTGAACCACCTACATTTCGAATTAAGCCTCAGAATTGTTTTCATACCTTTCAAGTGACATTATTAGCTCTTTACTAAAACGTCACCGTATTTAATGTCGTTTGATGCTAAAGATTGCTCTTTGACATAAAGTAATTTAATATTCCTACAATTCAGTAAACAAGCAGTTAGGTTCAGAAATAATTAATACTTTATATTTTACTTAGTTGCAATCAAATCCAATTTGAACAATTTATTTATATTAGTGAAGCAGTAATATAAATCAAAAAGAGAATGAATTATAAATCCATTTCGTATTTTTATATTTATATAAGTAAAACAAGTTTATGAATAATTTACAAGATCTTTACAAATTTTAAAATAAAATATTTCACCGCTAATTGCCATTTTATATAAAGTGAGAAATCAGAAGAACTGTCACTAGCACTCGCTTACCGGGGAACATCGGAAACGAGGACAAAATATAGAAGTTGCAGAAAATATTCTTATAAATACCGGTGTTTTAATGTCTAACAAAAATATATTTAATTATCCCATCATCATGTCTGTGATTTCCCGGTTCAGGAGTCGCCACAATTATTGACGTGGGCTCCAGTAGGTTGAAAGAACCTTTATGTCAACGTAATAAAGCCCATTGCCACTTCATTCGTATTGGTTCGGCTCGAAAGTGCTAAACTTAAGCGAATGGTATTTGCAACACCTTCATTACGTTAGCATAAAGATTATTTTTCTAACCAATTTGAGCTGATTCTGCGTCTATATTTACGGGCTTGGTATATAATGACCTAACTTAAGGATCGCCTGTACTCATCCTCCCTTATTCTCAAAATTTAGCATTCGTTAGTTATTTTTTTATGGACAAGTGGGATTATCTATACATTATATAATTTGCCTATGTACATTATATAATTTGTTATGTCGACAATCACGCGGTAATTGATAGGGAATTCTGGAAAATTCGAAAGGTAAAATAGGTCAGCCTATTAACGAAAGGAAAGTTCGGAACTTGCAGCGTTTCAGAAAAGATGAAGATTGCGGTTCCTCCTGATACTTAACTTTCTGCTGATTTGACTTCATTACATGGTACTTTTACAATAGACGTATCTTTGACAGTCATTAAATATTTAATGCGAAGAACAGACCTTACAGATATTTGCTTAAAACTATAATCACGCACACCCCCAGTCGGCATTTTGGTCTCCGAATTACTAATAGCATAGAATACCTAATTGTACTAACGCTAATAGGAAAGCTCCAATTTATTTCCATCTCTTTCTCTTGCGGAATTTGTATACAAGGGAGTAAGACGAAGACAAATAATTCAATTGTTGAGATGCAGATGGAGATCTAGATTATAGAAATCGTCAGTATATGTCAACAGTTATTGTTTTACCCGTGACTTTACCTTCCCTAAGAACTTGTAATTTCTCAAAAATATTTTTTCAAGCCCGTATCGTAGTTCCACAGTTAAATACGTTTTATCAAATTCAATCAGCTTTACTATATTAATTCAATAATTCAAATATAGATAAATCAAGAAAAAAAACGAGTACGTGAGATTAAAATGCCATTTCAAAAAATGCAATAGATTTTTAATTTCAGAAAAATTTAAAGTACTTTCTACTTATATTTCATTATTAATTTTCAGGAAAATACGAATAACAAAATAATAATAACTATTTTATTTCAAGCGAGTTTGGAGAAGTCGTTGTCATTTAATATAGGTACTTTAATGTTTCGTTTCTCCCAAATTTAATTACATACCTTTTGAGACGAGCTTTTGTGAGTACGAATATTTACAAATAAATTTTGCGTTACATTTTCGGTAAATTATAATATTCTTGAATGAAGGCATGGTTAATATGGTGATGTTTATTCAAACAATTTAGGTACCTATAATATGTTTTATTGTTTATTTGTTGAATAATGTAACTACTCACAACTAAGGGTGGGTTGCACCAAAGTACCAGTTATCGTAACAGTTAAAGTCAAATGTAACAGTAACATTACTGCTAACTATAACCGTTGTAGCGACAGAGGTTGCACCGTTGTATTTTGTAGCATAGTTAAAGTTACCAGGGTCACAAGTATAATGACGTCCGTGGAGGTTATTCGACCCGTCTGACAGATAAATTGACAATAACAATAGCGCTAACCGGTCAAGTTAGGGCAGTTACGGTTAGCGTAAAAGTTATGACGTATTTTGACGATTTTCAAAATGGCGCAACCCATTTTTCATATATCCGGTACTATGACTACACAGTTATTGTTACAGTGAGTTGGTGCAACCCAGCCTTAAACACAACGAATGCACATACAATTAATTTTCAATTGTTTGTAGGTCACCCGGGTCGAACACCGGCATTCAACAGAAACAAATCTAAGTTTAAATGCTCCAGAAACCTAAATCAGGAGTCGGATTGTCTGATTTACATGAAAAAAACAACATTCACGCTTTACTTGATGTAGTTTTAATATCTCCCGTTGTAAGATTTCCGAGATGAAAGCAACAATCGTTTTATGAAAGCTCGGTCTTTAATTTTCTTTTCATCATCGTGACCCTTACAGGAAAATAAAGGAATATAAATAGTAGGTATTTCTTCTAAAGATATCGTAAATTTTATGACGTCGCTGGCATAACATAACTTTTTCGTATAACCTCTAGTGCCCTCTATTAATTCTACAAATTTGAACTAAGTATGACTGTATTTTAATATACATGAGTTTTCTGTTACATCTTTTTGATCATCATCATCATGATGTGCAATAAAGAGTATTGGTATTGTATTGTATCATCTTTGTATGATCAAATTGAGGCAGTAACTATGTATTTTGTTTTCCATCCACCCTAAGGTTGACTGGAAGAGATTGCATTAGCGATAAGTCCGCCTTTGTACCTTACCTAGTTTTTAACAAAATTATGAATACATTTGTTTGGTGCAATAAAGATTTTTTCTATTCTATTCTATTCTATTATATTTTCTGTGATGGTACAACATATCGTTCAATACATTGCATTGTCAACCACTGTTTAAAATACTTAGATACTAAAAATCCTCAAATGTATTAAAGTATCATTGCTACAAAATTACGGAAACAAGTAGAACACTCTAAAAGTACACGTAACTAATTTTAATAAATACTTTTGTAAAATATCTACTTCTTTTCGGGTCGAAATATGCTTTGACCACGTCCACCGTTCTGTCGTTTGCCTCCTCCAAATCCTTAGCCGTACAGGAGACTGGGCAATTAGGGCATATCCGGAGGTGAGACATAGACTAGACAAAACCTCAATCGCATAGGCTGTCAGTCTTAAATTATTTATTATGAATTGATAACTCATCTCACTCACCTGAAAGCGTTTCACATATTCATCATTATCATCGCTTTAGGGCGAAAGAGGTAGTGGCCTAGGGGGCCAGAGGTCAGTGTGCAATATTTGGTATGTAAAGAAATCCGTTATTTATTGTACTTTGTGCTATACATAAAACAAGACATGGCTACAGATAGCTAATATTCAATGTTATTCTACATCTATGACCTAACTGTGTATCAAGTTTAGTCCGCCCGCTTGTTTGTATACATAATGCTATGATAATACGCCCACTGATTAAGGTATCTAGGTACCTAATCCTTTCCTCAATATTATCATATTTTATTATAAGATCTGAGAGTTTCCTTAAGAGCCTTTAGGCGAGTTATCGAGTCCCGATAAAAAAATATAAAGTATATTTATACGTACATTTTCAAACAGAATTTGAAAAAAGTTAATCTTAGAGATAATATTTAAAAAGAACATAAGCCAATGTTACAATTTTTTTTAGCATTGCATGTAAGACCACCGTTTGCCATCATGCGGCCAGTAACAAAAACAAAGATTTATTTCACGTGTTAGTATAGTTTAGCACACACAAGAAAACAACAAAAAGTTCATTCAGTAATAACTCCTCAAGGTAATGGGCGGAAGCCTTAAACTACATCGCGTCTATAAGAAGGATTACACTACCTGCGATCCGTTTATTTTTCTCCGTAAGCCAGCTAAGATCCTAATTGAGGTATTTTAATACCTTTCAGTGTTGTTTAATAGCCCTTGGCTTAAGGCGGACTTGAGAAATTTACTCGTGTTGTGGCGAACTTTACACGTCGATAAAGTATTTTTTAAGCTTAAATTGAATAGAAATTTGAATTGCAAATATCTTTTCTAGCCTTTTAAGTTATATGCAAACGCAAAAGTATCAAACGAGGATGGAATGAGAATAAACAATTCTTGTTTGTGGTTTTGTTTTACTACAAATAAGTAAGTAATATGCCTTTATTGCGAAAGTCAGGCGAAAAATAATTAATTGTTATAAAAAAAATAATAAAGGATGCCAAGAATTATGAAAGTAATTTATGTGTATCATAATGTGAAGTAACTTAGATCAAAAAAGCGACTATACAAATAGACAAATATTAAACGCACGAGTACAAAATAAGCGAAAATTTCAGTTGGTTAGAATTGTAGCAAGAACTAGAACCTCAAATAAATATATGTTCCTTTAAAAGTGTCTCGATTCTCAAAGACAGCAGCAAGACAAATCTAATTTCTAGTTTGAACCACAAATTCTATTCCGCATCCTGTCGTTCAAAAGAGTAATAATTTCAGTAGCAACGTTCCTGAAATGCATTTATTGATAAGTTACAAAATGCTGATTGTACAGAGGTACAACTCGACTTTCTAAATATATTTAAAGTTGTTCATAATTCTTTTTTTGAAAGTAGTAACATTTTCAGCATGTTCATTCAATACAAAAATAATTTATTAGATCAAACTTATTTTGAGCTAGGATGATATGAATATCACCATTTACTTTTTTAATTAGACACAAAGTTACTATAGGCTTTTTTATGATACTGATGCCACGAATTCACAGATTAGGGATGAATCTTATGTTTTAATTTTTTCCTATTTTCATTCCATACATTCCACATTTTAGAGCATTTCTGAGGATTGGGTCATCCTTTTTATGAAATATGCAAAAGGTTGTCGTTCGGTCGTGAAACGTGTCGGGTCTCATATAAAACAAAACTGTGAATATAGCATTCATAGACCAATCAACCTCTGAACTGAACTGTTTATTTTCGTACTAGTAATTCAACCTTGCCATGCATTTTTTAAATGAAAAAACAAAAAACCTTTCGTTAAATAAGACACAGAGATTTGCAAATGAAAAATTTGTAAGGAAGGTAAATTTATTTGTATCGTCTGTGTTTGCATAAGTGTATGTGTTCGTGTGTGTGCACATTGAACCTGCCTCCACAGTTAATTTTAAACAGGTACTTGTAATTACTATTATCTCTAACCTTATTTGCCTGTCAATTAGTTGATAATTATCAATTAATAAGTTACTTTGTCTATCCGTTACTGTTGAAAAATTCTTAAGAATTAATAGCTTTTATGGAGATAATTTTAACATTATTTTTGGCAAGATATAGTCTAATTTCACACAGACGGAGCCGTGTGTAACTGCTGTATGTGTATCACTGCCCACCAGTGGTGGACAACAGCACAACTTTTTCAAAATCATATCATTGTCGATACATACTAAAATCTATTTAAAGCTTTGTCCTTTTCAGGAAGTCGATTAACAATCTAATTTAAATACTACCATCAAAACTCAAAATCCTCCTCTAGTCCACTGCTTCCGTGGTCCAGTGGTTAAGGCGTTTGCCTGTAGACCGATTCTCACGTGAAGCATACTTTGTTTAGTTGTTTCCAGTTTGGTTAGGACATTGCAGGCTTGAATCACCTGATTGTCTGACAAAAAAAAAATGATTTTGTGCTTCGGAAGGCACGTTAAGCCGTTGTTGGTCCCGGCTGCCATCTGGTAGTCGTTAAAAGGAACCACGTCAGAGGCCGAGAGGCGGTTCCGAAGAATTCTGACACCAGAATGAAAACAAATCCTCCGACTTACGCAAGTATTACAAGAAAAAAATGAAATTTTAGCTCGAAAAGATAGTTATCACCAAGTGTATCGAAGATCTATTTCACATTTTCTTGAAAGGTTCATGATAAAAATATCGATGAACCTAATATCTGATAGCACATGTTATGAGAGCGTTTACGGTCAATCAAATACCGGGTCTAATACTGAAACGATGCCCATAAAAATTTATGTATAGTTTGTGCGAAACAATGGCTTTATTCCTTTCCGAAGGCATATTAAAATACGTTCACCTATGGATAAACTCCGTAATTTTTTTTTTATATTTGAATATGCTAAGGACCGTCTAATGCATCTACCATGAGTTTTGCTTACTACAGTCGCTAGTAGCATACTACAGCATAATTTCTAAAATTCAGTCTTCTAAAGTCTGTAGATCTTACAGGGTTAAGTACTCGTAAGAGGTCCATATCATATTCCTTGAAACAAACGCCAGCGTCTGTTATTAAATAAACTCATATTAGAGGCATAGAAACATCACGTAATTATCTATATTTTGTATAAGATGAATTTTTGGCATGAATAAATTTAAAAGTAATAAGTATCATATAGTACAATCCTTTCTACGACAATTAGTACTAGAAATAATAAAAGCAAGCCCGTTATTTTTTGGTATACATATTCACATAGCTTTCTTCAAACTATAATACACCAGTATATCAATACTTCCATTCTAATATTATAATGCTAAAGTGTGTCTGGGTCTAACTGTGTGTTATACTTCCATGGCTAAACCGCTGGACAGATTTTGATGAAACTTGGTATGAATATAGTCAATGACCAGGATCAAATATAGGTCACTATGGTTAGGCGCAATATAAATGAGTCTCAAGCAGACGGAGCTGTAGGGAAAAGTAAGAATCCTACTTTCATATAAGTAGAATTATAATGGCAAAACAGTCGCTAAAATTGATACAGTATTTTTTGTGTTTGTTAATTATAAACAAAAATACGAATATTATAATATTGAGTGTGATATACGAGTACATACTCGTTTGTGTGTTATCTTTGTATTTTGTTGATTTGAATGTGTGATGAATGACATTTTTAAATTGAAATAATGAGGAGCTCAAGAGCCTAGTGGCATTTCTATCTAGAGCTCTTATAAATTATTACTATTAAATTGAATATAATATAAAAAAAAAAGAAAACAGATCCGGCACCAGGCTTTCGGCTTAGTTATTCCCATTCTACGAACTTAACGAAACAACTGAAAACATATCAACGATTTTCCTGATTACGAGGAAGTACGAACGACGTATAAACTATCATTATACACATAATATATATGAAAATATTATAATGAAAAAAAAAATTTACATTTTTTATAATATTACATTATAAATCCCTGAAACAATCTTATAAATGACCTAATGCGGGCAATGAATATTCATTAAGCTAAAACGTATAAGTGATTCAATGAAATCAACCTCCAAACCTAACTTAAGAATGATTTGTGGTCCCAACTTCCGAAACTACCTACTGCTAAGTCATCAATGTAAATAATGGCGCGTAATAAACAGTAGTAAAACCTCCATTTATTTGTATATGTTTAACTATTTGTCATATCGGGGGTTGTGGCAATTCTAAAGAATACCTTGCTCTGGTAGATATTGTTTGAGAAAACTTTATCGAAATGAATTCCTAAGGAATTTCATCGGTACAATTTCTCATCTTCATGTTATGAGTTTATTACAGTTCTAGGCTGCAAAGTCGATCAAGTATTCCGTCATTGTCAATATCAGACAATGCGTGGGAGCAACGTGAGAGATGGTAAAAATTTCAATTTGAAAGTTACTCTTCCGGTACGCTGATATCCTTTTTGTTTTCTTTTTTGTATGAATAATGTATGTTTCTGTAAATAATACATTTCCATAATCCTGATCCGTTAAAGAATATTCGACTTTGAGGCTGAAACAACTATGAAATTAACGAATTTTTTTTTTTAACTTTATTGTTATATAATGTTAATAATACATTCTCATTCAAATTCATGCCGTAAAAGTCGTCTGAGGGAATCGCCGAATGGGGAAATCATGACATAGGCGATGCGGCTAGCAACCCATCACTATTGATTTCCTGTTTCAACTACCATTATGCTAAACGTGGCCTAAGGTCTTATGGCTCTAGGCTCTGTCTACCCCGTATGGGATAAAGACGTGATTATATGTATGTTCATTCTCATTCAGTCAAATAAAATCAGGATAAACATATAATTCGTGCGGCACAAAACATATTAATAAAGATTATAAAAGATAAGAAATAATCTTCATTAAGATAAGGGCATTACTCCTGGTAATGTCTCATACATAACACACATATAATATATCTTCAATTAATATTAATAGCGTCTTTTGTTTCAGTTTTATGTTGCGTATATTTCGATTGTTAATAATCTTCCAACAAAGACATCAAAAACTCAAATGGATTTTACTTCGTAATTAGGCGAGTGTGGTAAAGGATACCTTTCTTTAAACATTTTTAGCTAACAGGATGGAAATACTGTCTCGTCAGTTGATGAATGGGTTCTACGTGAAAAACAATAAAAAGGAAACAGCCTTATTTTTTGTAAAGTCATGATAGGTACGTATTTTGTATTTTGATCATATTAATAAACCGACTAAAGAGAACGTTTAAACACAAGCTAATTACAAGGCGCAACAAATTAGCTCGAAGTGTGTATGTGTAGAAAATAAAGAAATTGATCTATCGACAAAATGTGTGACAACCGCGGCGTTATGTCTATTTACAATTATGCACATAGATTAAAAAAAAATCTGTGCGCGCGATTTCTAAATTCTATGAATATACCTCTGTTTATATATGAATTAATGACAAGTATAATGTCATTGTTACACCGCAGGCAGGAAATTGAGAAACTCTGTACTTAATTTTGATGACGTCATCTCTCAATATGTCAGCCTTAGATTTATCTAAAGTTATACTTGGGAGAAGCGTTTCCGTTATTTGTAGTTATTAGGAATAAAGTTTCCGTGGAGATTTAAAGACTATTCTTTTTCAGCAAACCTTTCAATATTCCATTGTAATAACCAGTCTACCAAATCAGGACCATGATTAATAGCGTACCCAGGGCTCTAAAGCGTAAGCTGAAGATGTAACCGGGAAACACGCTTGGACGAAGAAGAAGATTGTGGATTGTTGCACATCAAAAAAAAACCTACTCTCAAATATGTATATGTATACCCAGCCTAAACCACACACTTGTTAATATCATTTCTCCAAATGCTACCCGAAACGCCATCTAAGCTCACATGTCGGGCTCACTAAGCCACAGATGCGCGTTACATTCTCATGCGTGTAATTTGCACATTACACTCGTAATAACTGGAATGAATGTTGGTACACTTAAGAAGAATATTCTTATGGATATGAAGATTCGTAATAGGGAAGGAAATTGTATAAAGGTTGTGTGGTTAAGCGTACTTTGCTTAATTAAAGTTTTGTTACTTAGATTAAGTAAAACGGAAGCCGTGTTTGAAATTAACTTTCTTTTCGCGTTTCTTTTTTGAAAAGCTTGTTTTTTATTAGACTAAGAGAACTTTTGTTTGTCACTTTATATTTTCATTCATTTTATACCTAAGACTTTTTGACGCCTCTCTAAAGCAATTTTTTTTTAAGTTTATATTCTTAAGTAAAATCAGACAAGTTCAGGCCATACTAGAGCCCTGACGGATCCGTTCCACCACACAATACAAAAAATACCTGAAGAATACCTGGGTATTTCAAGATTCTTGCTTGCTGAGTTTTCATACACCGACCCGAAATGGATCTTGACCATACGAGAGAGCACCATATTTTTCTATTCTTCTCTACTTTTGCTTACAACTAATTTAATTATAATACCTATATAAAAAATTTAAATTCAAAAGTTCTTTGTAAATTAATTGATAAAATATATACTTAAGCACTACATTAAATTATCAAGAAATAGAAATTAGTCGTTATGCTGCTAAAAATCCCATCCCAACTTTCAAACTAATATTATAAATGCGAAAGTTTGTTTATTTGTTTGTTACGCTTTCACGATCTATTTACTAAACCAATCTTCCAAAAATTTCGTATATACATAGAAGTATTGAGAAGGACAAAGGAAACCTTTCATCCCGAAAAAAAGAATTTCCCGAGGGAAATTCACGTGGTGTAAGCCGCGGGCAAAGCTAGGTACTGATAAACCATACAAGAGAAAGCTGTTTGCTGCAGTAACTTAAGACTAAGCTCCTTTCATATGGCTTTGCTTGCGGTGAAATCTGATCAGCCTGCATATAAACTTCCGCAGCTTAGCGTGTTCATAATTTTCTAAAGTTGAACAGCCATCTTGTATTGTTTCCTGGCAATAGAAACCACAGATTACTTAACTAGTACAACGTACAGAGTCATACACTTAAGTTGTGGAGCGTTTAGTTTTTGATGAGTTTCAAACTGTTCTCAGAATGAATATTTTAAAAATGTTTTACTAGATTGGCTTCTGTCTAGACTGATAAAGGTTGAAAAATATGATGTTTTTTACTTATTTATGGTGCTCAATATTTCTTTGTGATCTTGAAAGAAAAGTAATTTTAAAAAAGTTTCATCAAGTTTATACTCAACTAGGGACCCACCCTGGCTTCGCATGGACATAAAAACCTTCGTCTTGAATCACTCTAAATATTTAAAAAAACCGCATCAAAATCCGATGCGTAGTTTTAAAGATTAAAGCATACAAAGGGATATAGTGACATAGAAATGGACTTTATTTTATACTGTAGTGATAAATAATTGTCTAATCGCAATTTGTAGGTTTTTATAATGTTGATTTTCGTAAAATTTTGTGATTTCTTACTTTTGTTACTACACTTACCTATTGCATGTTAGATAAAAAGACACTTATCTAGGTATATAAACAGATCTAGGAAAAATATATGACATAATTTAAGACGGTCAATTAAGTCTTAAATATTTTTCAATCTGGTCTTCACTAGGATAGATGAACCCCAGCCATTCACGTCATAAGAGGCCCTTATCGTAGGTGGACGAGAGATTTTACAGTGGCTATATAACCTATTGTGCAGTTTGTGCGTATTCTATTGTCCTCGTCTATCCTATTGTTGTATTGATGTGAATTGACTTCTAACTTACTGTGTCTATATTATTCGACCTTCCTTTTGTTAGCGACGAAGTACCATTTTTCGTGATGATATCGATATCTCTAAATATCTAAATATTCAGAAGCCGTAAAAAGTATAGAAAGATGCTTTATATAATGTATAAGATTTTAATACTAACTTATATATAAAATATTCTAATTTACAAATAAAATTGGGCTATAATTATAACGGCTGATACTAATAACACATTTTTATTTTAATAATTGGATTTTCTTATTTATCCAAATAATATAGGTATTCATAATAAGATAAGGTAATTACACATTGTATTATTTTAAATAGTAAACAAGGACTATTGAATTTGTATGAAGTGGAATAAGTAAAGCTTTAAGCAAAACTTGAGTTGAAGTACAAAGCATAGGATAAAACCAAAATTTCCTTAGACCCATTTCGCGTTCTTTTTTCTCACAACCCTTTAATTCCAGTCTTATATTTCAATGCTGCATAAATTTTACCAATAGATATTCAATTGTTTACCAGGCATTTTTCTGTGATGCCATTTTGCACCTCATTTTCATATATTTGGCAAAAAACTAAGCCCGATAAGTTTAGAGTGCAGTAATGAATACCCTGAGATAATAAAGAGCTGTAGGATCGAAAGGTCACAGAGGCTTTAAATGATTACATAGATTGCTGAGAGCTTAAAAAGAGACAGAGTTAGTACGAGTCCTTAGGTCCTTAGGCTACCATAAATATACAATGAAAAAAAAAAATTATGTATATTTTTGTAGCATTTAAAAACATTAAAATCGAATTGCTTGAATTCAATAAGTTTGAGTTAAAACATATTGTTGTGATTAGAAACTCGAAATTGCTATGAATATAAACAATATATCAATAGAAAAGCAATATATTTTATAGCGTATTACTTCATTATTTAACTACGTCAAATTTTTTAAATAAAATTTAATTTAGGAGTGGTTTATAATTTTAACCAAACCAGTGGCGCGATTTTTTCGTTTCAATGAGCAGCATAATCCTTGCAGAAAAATGTTGACTTTTTCTGTTTATATTGCATATTTAGATTATATTTAACAATATTAGTTTTTTTTACAAATAAAGTTAGGCATAAACCAGCCAGAAGTCGTAAACTCTCAACAAAACTCAGGAATCAATTTTCAGTAAGCAATGCTTATTTATTTCTTCTAATATTTTTTTTTTCATTTCGAAAAGTGTCTGGTCCAGGTATCATTTAATCAATAGCAGATACAATTACTTAGATTCTGTTTTACATTTTAGCTTGATTCGCCTAGTTAGTTTTTTATATTATGTTTCAAACTATTAAAAGAAAAGTTTTTTTAACTTAGAAACTATTTTTGTGTTATTTGCATATTTTGTTTCATTTACTTACGCCACTTTTATCGCACCGTGCTAAAGTGCGGGTACTTCTAAAATCAAAAACCCTTAGAAATTGTCACGTCTTCTTATGCCCTTTTCTTTTCACAACATTTCACAGATTTTGTTGTGAGAGATCACCTTCGCAAATAATAAATTATAGAAGAAAACCTTGTAAAAAATCTCCGAAATTTAAAATTTAATCTCTTTTGATACACTACGATATGAAATAATAGGTTGTACATACATATATGATATAAGTGAAGCTACGATAATTCTAAGTGTATTATTGATATGTTATTTTATTATGAAATAGTCTATGCATAATTAGACAAACGCATAAAAATATTCTGACAATATTTTTGGGTTAAAGGTTATTTTTTTTTTCCAATGCGATTAGGTTTTTGTTTTGTTTCCAAATGCAATTCAATATCACTCTTTTAAAAAGTTTTTACGCTACTTAATTCACCATCAATTCCTCATCTCTATCAACATGTTGTAAAAGTCGAGTAAATTAAAAAAAACCTTAGACATAATGAGTAAAACATTTTGTAACTTAAAGGCATTACTATAAAGTCAGACCAAAGCGTGAAACGTTTGCCAAGTGCATGGGATTTAATAAAACTTCCAATGTTACAAATCTAAAACAGAAATATAAACTTATGTGCTTGAGTAGAACTAAAATGTTAGAGAACATTCGAATAACAATAATTTTCACATTAGAGGATAGATCTGTATTTTCTTTATTGTGTCCTGAAGTCTCTTAGGAAATTGCTTTTCGGGCTTAGCCGTCACTTAGTAAGCAATTCGTAGAGGCTATTGTTATAATGCCACGTTGTTTTAGGTCATGAGGCTTTGTGAAGAGGATACCGTGACTAGGATATTTGGTCAAGTAAAAAGTTTCTTCAAAAAACGTGGACATATTTTTATTCAGTTTTAGGCGACTTGGCATTTTATCAAGAAACAAAATTCCTATTTTAGTAAAAAATATTTAAAAATACTGAAATTCTTGAACTTTATGCACTTGCCCTAAATTCCTATCATAGAACTAATTCAATTTCGTTTCTCAAAATTTTATTACCTTCATGGGCGGTCCATAAAGATAAATTTAAAGGAAAATTAAATAAAAACGGTCTTTTGTAAATCACCAAAAGACGTAAACAGAAAAACGCTAAGATGAAAAATAGATATGTAAAAAACAACATAAATAATCAAATTTTTCACTATAGACTTAAGTCATTTAGTAATCATCATCATCAATAAGTAATCGATACACAATAATTCAAATAGTTAGTATTCATAGTGATTTACATAACCATTTCAAGTCAATGGGAGCAATAAACCAATCGTCTACGTCAAGCCAGAAATACTATCCCTAATCGTCGGATAGCATTGGCAGTCCTTGATGAATTAGCTTCCAGTTCTAGAAGCATAGATTTATGTTCACGATCTCAATATTTACTATGTAAGCAATATTATCATAATAATTTAGTGTCGTCAACTCAGGTTAGTTATTTGGATTATAATTTTCTGTCAGACCGACGACGTGTGGTATCCGACTTGAAAGTAGACCTTTAACTATCAGTCACAGCTATCCGTGGATATCTCTCTGTTTTGGTGTCTGTTATATTAGTATAGCATTTTATAATCTGTGGTCATATTACCTTTGGAACAGAAGTCTTTCTCAATGTACTTATCCGACTAGTGGATTACAACAACAACAGTTTGTCCAAAAGGAGATGACGTGTTTCAGGCGGAGTTATAAAAATAGACAAGACTTATTTATTGTACTAGTAAAAATTTATAATGAGGAATTTATAAACTTGGATAATACAATATACGACCTTATTGCTAATGCAATCTCTTCCAGACAACCGAAATATAAAGTGACAAAAAATAGGTTGAAAGATAGAGAGAAAAACTCAGACATATCGTCCTTAAGATGATGATAACGCCAACTTATTCACAAGGTAACAATGTTATCTACAGATTATAAATTTCAATGAAAAATTTGTCGAATAGTAGTGCCCGAAATTCAGTTTTCCATTCAAAACTGACTTATGAATAGATAACTTTATTATTGTTCATAGAATTGAATTGGCTGGTCAACATTTTCCACAAAGATATTAAATTTGAATCCCATCCAGCTGAATTGATTCTAGTAATGGTTTGTAAATTGTTGATAACATGCTTTTTGAAACCCGAAATCATATTTTCCAGCAAATAAATAGAAAACTACTTAGA
The DNA here is from genome assembly GCA_947044815.1 of Apomyelois bistriatella. Classification (NCBI taxonomy): domain Eukaryota; kingdom Metazoa; phylum Arthropoda; class Insecta; order Lepidoptera; family Pyralidae; genus Apomyelois; species Apomyelois bistriatella. The sequence continues at coordinate 9,715,019 of OX345696.1, forward strand.
CTCTCACTCAGTAAAAAGAATTAACTCATAACAGTCATAAAAGAAAAGTCAGAATGGTTGGAGGCCTTATACACGGGTTAGAAAAGTTTAACTCTACAAATCCCTGAATATCAAATAAGCCACAACTTATGACACAAATGTATGTTATGATTACATTAACCCTAAAGTTCTGATTGGGCGGAATCAATTCACGATTGATTCAAATCCTTTGATGTGATAGGTTTAGGATTTAATGGTAAAATTTGGTGAACAGGTAAAGTCAATTGTTAATCAACTAACTCAATTTCTTGTTAATTTGCTAATATTACAACCCGATAGAAATGTCAAAGAGTAATTAAATTGCTATTTTAGTAAACACCACGTTTATTATTATAGTCGGTCAGTAACAGTATTTCATTGCACATTTTTCATGTTTTGAGAGGATTTTTTTTAATTTCCTTTTATTACAATATAAAGAATTAATCCGATTGAACATCAGTCTGAGTGAAAGCTGTTAGTGTCTAGTTAAATTTTATTTTTTTTTATTTTGAATGTAATATTCAAAAAAGTAAAATTAAACTAGAAGCGAGTAAAAAGTAATTAATATGATAAAAGTTTCTCAGTACACTTAAAACAAAAACATAAAATTCAATTTCGTATAAAAAGTTTACGGCTACTCTGAAATTTGTTCCCAGAAGGAAATAGAAAACAATTTTTGTTTATATTTTTCTCACAATCCAATGGATTGAACCCAAGCCTGTGATAATTACATTTTAAATGTTAATGTATTCTAATAGAATAAATTGATAAAGTGAATAAAAGAAAATACTGGCCATTCATTTTTTCGTAGGAATTTTCCTTAAAATATTTCTTTCATGACTTGCTGAAAGTGAAATTAATTTTATTCAGATGAGGTCCGTGTCGAAACCTTGGGAGAATTATTCAATATGAATAATCTTTTGGTGTGTTTTAAATCAAATTTAGATTTAGAAAGAAAGTTTCTCATTGCAAATTGTTTTTTGGAAGTGACTTAAACACATATAGAAAGTACTTACAGTTTAGAAGAAGGTGACTTAAAAGTAATAAGGTGCTTACAGAAAGATTACGAATAGCTTGTGCATCGACCATTAGCCTCAAGAGACTCAGAACAGGCAAAGTATTGCAATAACAGTAAAGACTACTTATAAAAACCTTAAACCCACGGGCCCTTAAGCGGTTGCTTGTATCCGAATCAAGTGTTTTTGTACAAAAAATTACTTATATGCTACTTGTACGGACTACATTAATTTTTATTAAGAAAGACATTTTATGAAAATCCGTTATTGTTTAGTCTTCAAACAAAGCACCTACTAAGCCTCTCTCAAGAAACTAGGGTGTAAAGGGTCCATTGACCTCGTAAAGTATGTTTGCAATCAATCATGTTAAATATAACTACAATAGCTTTAATAAATCCTGGTCCCAAAACTGTATTTTGAAAAGGACTAAGTACCACGTACCACATTACAAATTGTTGTCGCACTAAGCAAAATAATATGAGGAACTAGATTTCCCTATATTGCGACAGAGCTGAATATTGTGTGTTTCTTTCTGGTATCCGCTTGTGCAATTTCGTATATTGCTGCCACATATTTTTCTAAATTATCTGGGCTGGAGAAATTTTTATCTAATATCCGACTATATATTACGATATCCTATATCTCTTAATCGGATGCATTTATCTACAGAAAAATATGTGTGCGTTCATTATTAGAGGTAGTCTTGATAATAGTCTATTTTGTTTAACGTTCATAAAAAATGATATAAGTAAGTTTTATAGGCTTTTCGCTACAACTTTTACGTAAATAACATACCTACCATAAAAAAAAAAAAGAAATAATTCGACAACGCCGCTTCTGGGAAGAGTACCTGTCAACAACAAAAAACAAATATATATTTATAAAAGTATTTTCACAATCAGTTTAAATTAAATTCAACAAAGAAAACGATAAAGGAGAAAAAAACTTGGTTATTAAATTGGTTGCACTGTAAATCGATCTTGGTATCAACACGCAAATCGATCGGTAATGTCGGAAAGGTCGGTTCAAAATGCGGAATTAGAAAACAAATGAAATTGAATAACTGACACGTCGATTTTTAGCTAGTCATAAATTTCAAAAATAGGACTCTGTATCAGTGTTTTTTTTTTGCCTCTGATACATTGAAACAGCACTTTATTATAGACTAGCGGTTCCCCGCGGCTTCACCCCGCGTGGGACTCGGTTATATCGCGCCCAAAAGTAGCCTATGTTTGACCTCAGGTCGTTAACTACATCCCTACCAAATTTCATTACAATCGGTCCAGCAGTTCAGCCGTGAAAAGGTGACAGACAGACAGACAGACAGACAAACAGACAGACTTTCGCATTTATAATATTAGTATGAAAGTATGGATTAGTATGGATTTAGGAACCGCGTCCAGCCCCAAGACGTACTTCCTAAATCTATAACTAACACCAACACAATGTCAGCGTTTCATGAAATCAATATAATAACAATAAACCATTCATAAAGATAATGATTTCATTCATGTTGTGAACATACTTATACGATACCAATGTTTCTAAAGGCGCTGTATTATTGTAACCCTTAGGTATTTCAGAGGGGTGAAGTGCGATTATAGTACGTACTCGTAATGAAATAAGGTTGAAAGTGGCGATACTGGGTTGGCCTGTCACCAGTCTGTTCAATGCCATTCCGGCTGTTATTTTTCAGTTTTAATTTATTGATTCAATAATTATAACTAAACATTGTAATTTTTTTAGGTATCCTTCTTGATTATTAAGTTATACTTTTTATAGACGTAAAAATATTGGTAGTTGTCGCTGAAAATATTAAGTAATTCGCGACGAAACCTTTTTTGGATATAACTTTTTTCCTATTTTATTTAGCTAGGTTTTAATAATTATTTTTTAAGTATTTTGACGTAATCATTTATTTTGATCTTTGAACTATACTTTATATTTTTATCATGCTTGTATTCCATGAAATATAAGGCTAACTGCGCGACGAAAAAATAGACGTTTTACGGTATTCCCCTGATGCAAAGCGCCTAAAGTTCTCCGTTCTCGGAACCGATATCGTGCATCCAAACCGTACCAGTCAATAATCGAGGTCACAATTTGCCCGCAGGAAGAGCGACTACGACCAACTACTCGGATAATTGAAGGTATAGAGTAAAAATCCTCTATTTTATAAAGTACTTTCTTCTGATTGACATTATTTTGTGTTTTGTTATCAGGTTTAGTATCATTGAGAAAGTATTCTAAAGCACATGTCAACTTACTTTGGGGTTAACTATTTTTCCATATTATAAGTATACCTCTATCTTGATATAGTGATGAAGTTTGGTTACAACATTAGATTCCCAGTCTTCTTGTTTCTAAAGACAGTTATTTTTTATTTGGAAGCCTCAAAACTTTTTCAATAATATAGCGGCTAGCGGCGTATGAACATGACCAGAGGTCAATAAAAACAAGTGGATTAAAAATTTACGAGTTCAAGGTTAAAGTCACAAACCATTAAGAATAATTTTACTGAAACTATATTTAAATAAAAAACGAATAAAACAATTAAAATTGAAACGTTTCGTGTTCAATCGTGCGAGATTCTTGAAAACAATATGAAACCTTGTTTCTGTAATTCTGTTGTTTTGTTATTACCTTTGCCGACGTTCACATTCTGACAGAGGCTATTGTGTGCACTCACCTTATTTCATTGGGCATTAACTAGAAACGGCTACGATACACTGTAGAGAGGTGAGATGTAAATAAACTATGTACAAAGTAGTATTGCTGTATGTTTGGGCTGAGACAAATATTTGGACCTTTAAGCGAAACTATCGAAATTATTTAAAATCTACTTTACATATTACCTACTTACATTAGCATAGAAGCTATTATATATAGACCAACTGAATGAATATCCAGGCTACGCTTGCCGGTACTTGGTCGTTTTTGTCAATTTGCGCGCTAGCCCCGTGAACTTTCACTACAGCAAAAAAAAGAAATAATTTGTGATTTTTCAGGGTTTAGTTAAGATACTTTTAAGAGCCACTTTTTTAATCGTGATATTTTTTTGTCTGTTTATAATTACTCTTTGTTTTACCTTATCCGTATTCATAAAAGATTTTAATATTATAACAAAGCACGAATTCAAGTTTAGTACCACTTAAATTGAGTTTAAAATTATTTAACAACTTAACTAATTTACTTACTAGATTAATTGGAGCCACAATTGGAACACAATTACTTTGTATTGTACTTTAGTAGAATTCACCTTAAGAATTACTCGGTCTCCAAATAAGTAGGGTTTAATTAAGACGTTATTAGGTTACTAAGTTGGCACTCTTAAGTCTCAAAAGCTGAGTGGATATTTAGTGCTCCACTAAAGATAAGTACCACTAACTATTTATAAAAGGTGAATAAGGAATAAAAAAAATATATAAAAAAGACTTTACCTCGTTCTTTTAAAATCAGGTGGCTACTATCAAAGAATTTGCAATCGGGCGCGGCCATTGAAGAAAGGCGTTTTTTTTAAATCTACAATTACTTCATTTCTAAAAACCATAAAAAAACGAGTGAGTAATGGATACGGCGCAATACATGATGTATGCGACATCTCCCTTACTCAATCGTACTTGCATGATTTTTAGATATTTACATTACGCCTTTGAATGTGCTTCTACCAAGTGAACTATGGTGGCAACTGATTGAGTCGTTGAAGTAGCTTTTTTATTTTTTCGATACCTACTAGTGTCAAAAATAGAAGGAAGATTAAGTAATTTTTACTTTAAAATATTTTTTCTGACCAATGAGTTTATATTTTTTTTATTTATTTATTTATTAACGCTAGTAGTATAATCAGAAATGTTTTGAATAAGCATATTGTGAATAATATTATAAGTTTTTGACGAAGTATGTGGTGGATATATTTTTATGTCTATTTTCATCATATTGTTCGGTACATAAAATGACATTTAAAACTATGAAATGTAAAAAACATAATCGGATTATAGGTTTTTTTAACGTATTATTTGTCTAATCAAAATTAAAGTTAGGTCCTATCAATTATTATATTAAAGTGATTTGATACGTTGGAAAGTAATAATTATATTGAATCATTTAATAAAATTAAAGTATACATTACGTGAAACAAAACACCGCAGGAAAACTTTCTTGTCAAGTGGTTTCGTTAATGTTTTCAAAAGATTAAGTTACAAATACTGGGTTTCAAGACCAAGTTTATTATATCGTAGAAATTGAGTAGAGTTGTGCTGATAGATTCGATACTCATATATTTTCGCATTTCAGTTTGAGACATATTGGGTAGGAATCTTTAAAATAAACTAATCTAATTAATTTTTCTTTTTTAGCATTACGAGACTAAACCTGTTATTTCCTTTTTTCCTTCGTGTCACAACGCAAATGCAATTAAAAACTAAAATTCAAATAAAAAAATAGCACCAAAAATGTAATATCGAATGAAAATCATTGGAAACAAGCGAACAACGTTTTTGCGTATGTGTTCCGGTTTTGAGTGAGTCATAGATTTTAAATAGCACTCCAGTATCTTCGATGACAAAACTGATGTCAAAAATGCTTTCCAAAAAAACGTAACCAATTAATACATACACCACAAACAAAAAAACAGAAACAAACAATTATGTTTACTCAATATCACTAATCGATACGTTTATCAAGAGCATTTTAGGCTGTAATATTTAACTTTATCAGTACCTACTTTGCTACAAGGATAGAGAAGCAAGCTGTATCCCGAAGAAGCATTCAAAGTACTTGAAATGAAATTTGAAATTTACTTGCATTACACTGACGTCATGTATTTGAAACTTGCAAAGTGCAGAGTTCAAATAAAGTTTAACATAAAATATTTAAAGTCTTAAATTAACGGAACACGAACTCGCGATAAGCAACTGAACAAACTATTACGTTGCTACATGCAAGCACATTAAAAAGTTTCTATATACAAGCGTACAACTCTAGAAGTCTAGCTAAGGGTGGCTCTGCTCCACTGATTTGAGAGAAACATATGTGGAGACTTAAAGTGAAGTGCATATTGCTGGTAGAAGATTGAAGACTTTATTTTATAGTGTTTGTCAGTTCCTTAGTATAAAAGAGTGAATGAATATATAATGAATATATATATATTATTTGTCCTATAGTTGTAGGGTTTCCGGCCTCCTTTATTCTTGTGGGTGTCTTAAATGGCAAGGGAATACAGAGGTCGTTTTTCTGCATTTTCTCCAATACTTCTTCGGTTTTTGGGACCAAAAGCATGCATACCCTCTACTGCGACGTCGAGTCTACATTCAATACCATGTTCATAACTATAGCTGTAAAATCATGTATGCAATAAAGATATAATAGAACCAATTCCGATCTTTTTGTATCAGCTAAGTTTTGGAACTATGAAATGCAAAATCCACTAGGCACATTTAAAAACTTTAAAAATACACTGACGACATCTGGGCACTATAAGACCGGCAACCGGGGTTGAACTAACTCTGCCCGGGTAAAAATAAAATCCGGTAGATCCGGCGATCGGCTTTGCCTGGAACTGATCCGCCGATGTTCCTGTAGTCTCTATTTCAATAAGACTTTAACGTCGCGGTTGAGTTACTTCGTTTTATAGGTCTATTTTAAGGCTTTTGTTTTTCTAGACAAAGATTTAATTGAAAACTACAATTTTTGCGTTCGATAAATACATTTAAAATTTAAACTTAAATCGGCCAATTGGAGACGCGTTAGGAACTTAACTAATCTATAACTAGATAAATTATAATTGCTAAATCCATGTCCATCTTTGTATCCTATTGAAACATATGTATTTTTAATAAAACATATTATATTGATTACCGGAGCCCATTATCATTATTTTATTTAAATATATTATTTTTTACATCGCTCGAGTTGGTATTTAAGTTTTAACGCTCAACATTTTGTAATCTTGTGATCATTGTCAATGACCCAGAACATGGTATAAATAAATTATTCAAAGGTTTTTTCGATGCATCTCATTCCACGGTATAGTAACAACAGCGTTTCATTACCATACACTAACTTAGTAAAAACATTTTCTTACATATCCAAACAACATGGTTCCTACATCCTTGATAATACCTACACTTAATATATCCAGAAAAGCTGGCTGTCAGAGCTAATCCCGGCTCCCGGTTCGACGTAATCGCTTCCTGTAATATTATAGCGTTTGGCAATCAGCCAATGAGAGCAAGGATGTCCTAAAGGAAGAAATAAACACCATACTTACAATATTTACACAACATTTTAAAAGTTTACTTGCACATTAGGAACAATTATTTTCAATTTAGAAAAAATTTCAATTTAAAAACAGTAGTTTTCATACTGGCCATTCTTCTGAAAAAAGTTAAAATCCTTGTATTAAAAAATCTGAATACCATTGCGTTTCCAATTTCAAACTACAAAAATATTACTCTATTTTGCATGCAATACTAACGATATACTTGAAAGAACTTTCAGAATAACCGAATTCAAATGTATTCCTCGAATTTTATTGAAACGGTTGTTGAATCCTCGCTCCGTACCAAAACTTATATTGTAGGTCTTCTGAATATCTATATCATATACTGAAATGGATTTCCCCAAACTGAATATCCAGTTGTGGCAGTACTGTGTACAGTAGGTACATGCAAAATCCATTTTGAGAAAAGGAATTAGATACTAACATACTAATGCAGAAAAGAAACCTTTCGATGTTTTCATGCATTGATGTCTTGTGTTAAGTTCTAGTTTGGGATTAGTCTTCATCATTTCATGTAGGTGGCACATTCAATCAACTATAAACACCCTGGTGTCGGAGTTCTTCGGAGCCATGTCGTTCCATTAACGATTACTAGATGGCAGCCGGGACCAAACGGCTTAACGTGCCTTCCGAAGCACGGAATCATCTTTGTTATCAGACAGACCGTGGCGTAATGGTTAACATGCCTGACCGCTACTCAGGAGGTCCCGGGTTCGATCCCCGGTCAGGTTAAGATGAAAAATGATCTTTTCTGATTGACCTGAGTCTTGGATGTTTATCTGTATATGTATTTGTTATAAAATATAGTATCGTTGAGTTAGTATCCCATAACACAAGCCTCGAACTTACTTTGGGGCTAACTCAATCTGTGTGATTTGTCCCTATATATTTATTTTATTTATTAATTTTATCAAACCGAAAACAATTAAACAAAATATGCTTCCTGTGGGAATCGAATCCATGACTCCCGGGTCTACAGGCAAACGTTGGACCACGGAGGCAGTTATTAGTCTTAAAGATGTACTATAAAACTTTACAACTAGTAAATAGAACCACGTAATTTCGGAATGCGTTTCCATTAAAGCGAATACCTGAGCAGAACTGTAATTATAATGACAGGACACAAATTAATTTCAATTTCCACAGCAATTAATAAGGTCAGGACGATATCGTTTAAGCTGTTTGCTGTTATAATTGAAATAATTACACTTGGTTTGAACAATTTACCTAGTTTCTCTTAGTTAAAATAAGTATAAAAACAATATAAGATTAAGACAGTTATTTCCGGAGAGCACTGGTTTGTTTCTAAATTGCTTTATCTTCTTCGTTCGAGCGTGTTTCCCGGTTGAATCTTCAGCTTAGCCCAGGGTACGTGGCCATGGTGGCGACCAATCCAAACATGGCCGCGCACTCACCGTCACATGACGCGCACTATCGTTACAAACACGCACGCCCCGCAAGACTGCGTACATATATAAAAGTAATATAAGCTCTATTTTTTAAAAGGTAGTCTCAATTTGGTTCTTATGTAATGAATTTTGTGTAAATATATCAAATCAATATTTAGAAAATAAAACAAAATACAATAAAAATTGTAAAAAAATAACGGAATGTTTAATAAGTACAAGGTAAGGTAAAAAAACATTATTTTTAGGTTTAAAAAATTTTTTTTTTAGTAGTAATTAAAACTGCAGGTAGTTCATTATATTGGTATCAATTGCTTGAATATTCAAAAAAAAACTTAACTTATTTTAATTTTGTCTGCAATTCACGACTGAGCTAGACGACTTTAAAAGTTGTCGAAAGGTCAATTAAATTGTCCTCAAATAGATCACTCATAACCATAGAATAAACCCATAGATAGAAAGAAAAAATAAGTAATGAAGAAGTTTTAAAACGTATAGGAGAGAAAAGGGCATGACTATAGGAAATTGAGAATAGAAGAGGAAAAATATGGGGGCATTTGATACAGCACGACGAATTTATGAAAAACATTATGGAAGACAGGTTAAAGAGAAGACGGTGAAGTGGTAAACCAAGAAGGTGTTACGTAGAAGAAGTAAACGAAAAATGGGAGTCAAATTGTATAAGGTTGTTAAAAGGCTAGCGAAAAATAGAACCTTAGGTGGTGGATCCAGTGAGTAAGGGGGATGTCGCCTTACATCACGTAGCGCGCTTTCCCGCTTACTCACTGGATCTTGCATGGTTTTAAGAGATGGTGGTAAGCCACCTGGAAGAGGCCCCACCGACAAGAGCACAGCTCATAAATTTTAGATAGATAAGAAATTTGTTTAATTGAGCGACTAAAGATTGAGAAATACTTATAAACTTCCATGAATTAAATATTAATACCTTAGAATTAATACATTAATTAAAAGATTGTTAACCTAAATACAAGAACCAACGCAACTCTAATGTGGAGTCGCAATTCCCAAGTTATTTCCAATACTTAGCCTGACGGGAAAATATTCCGATTTTAGCGAATGAGCATAACTATTGATATTATATGATTACGTTTGTAATAAGCTTATTGGCAGGCTAATATAAATATTAAGCTACAAAAATACTAAAGATAAATACTGATTATTTACTGCTGGGAATATCATAACAGGACTCAAAACGTCGCGCACACACTTATAGGAGCTATATCCTACTGTAGTTATTGCTCCAATACCAAAATGAAGGTATGATAGTGCCAATATACAGCAGCCAACGGTGTCTAGTCGGTGGAAATGAGATCTCGAATTGTTTTGACGATAAAAACCGTTCCAACAGTAATATCAGAAAGTTATTTACTCTATTATTACTAAGCTTAGGTATATTTTCTTTTGAAATAAGTGTTTTATTATATAATTTGAATGGCAACCTCAGCGTTGGACACCCACTGATCAGAGCTAGATAAGGATCACAGGCAAGCCCTGGATGCAAGCCCCTTCCAACCGATTATTTCAGAAGGGGGGGACTATGTCCAATAGTGAACTACATTTTTTTTAACTTTCTTCATTGTGTCAACATATTTTCTTATTAGTTACTTACTGTGTACCAATTATTTCTATAGTTATTCTGAAAAAAAAACCAAATACATCATCACTATCGCTACATAGTATAAAACAAAGTCGCTTCCCGCTGTCTGTCCCTACGTATGCTTAGATCTTCAAAACTACGCAACTGATTTTGATGCAGATTTTTTTAAATAGATTAAGTGATTTAAGAGAACGGTTTATATGTATAATACATATAGCATTGAACCCGTGCGAAGCCGGGGCTGGTCGCTAGTTTTATATAATTATAGGTTTAGATTTTATTATGAAACAATGAAGATTATATTTTTATAGATATAAACTAAGCCTAAATATTTTGTTATCTATAAAATATATAGGGCCAAAAAAGAATTTAATACATATTTGTCTTTTATAATGCAAGAAAGACGTTGAATTACTAACACCACAGAATTCCCAAGACATATTTAGTAGAAGAGCTGCCATTTCATTAGTGTCATACTAGATAAAACTAAAATTGTAGTTCTTGTTACATATTTTTCATCTTTAGAGTTTAATTTAATTAAAACCAACGTCAGATACGTTGGTCTGAGATAGCTTTATGAAGTATAGGTACGTCTAATAGGTACAGACAACTTACTAGTCTGGGTTTATACTTTGATATCAGCTTTATAATTTCGACTTGATTTTGCTTTTATATTTGAATTTATAGATTGAGATTGAAAAGTTCGATAGCCAAGCGGGGCATGTATTTGTAAGGATCATGCTTATTAAGCGTGGGCTTATTGATGGTTCTAGTGGATTTTCTATACATCATTATTTCGTCTAGGTGTCATGATCAATCGACCATGCACACCCTGGTGTCAGAGTTCTACGGAATCGCCTCTCGGACGACCTCCTCTCTGACATGGTTCCTTTAACGACTACCAAATGGCAGCCGGTACCAAAGGCACGATTTTCTATATAAAGCTCATCTTTGCTTCGGAAAGCACGGCTGTTATCGTCAGATACATCTACGCAGACTGAAAAATCTGAAAGTGTTGGCTGCTAATGCATACGGATAAAGAACTTTTTGATCTGGCTTCCTGTAAAAGCTCACGGAGGTCGGACGACTGTAAAATCATTGTAATTAACTAGACCCGCTAATTCTAGAACCATGATTAAAAGCGTACCCTGGGCTCTCATGAGTAATCTAGAGTTGCAACTAGAAAACACGCAAAGCCACGCTAGACGTATATTTTAAAAGCGATTTTTTTTTTGTAATGATTATAGACGATTTTCATTGTTGGCTTCCTAAGCTCATATTTGGTGGAGCTTAAGTGATTATATGGGTGAGGGATTTAAAAAGTGTTTTTATTTTTAGGATTAAACAGATACGTGATTGATCTAAAGTTACGTATTGCAACAAAAAGATATTAGAGCATAAAGAAGTTACAGAGAGCAGTATAGATCTAAATGAGCAACTTTATGTCCTCAACCTAACTAACCCTCTCAGTAGTGGTACAATGATAATGAACTCAGCAGGGTATATGCATTTCATCTAATGGATCATAATTAGTTGAGTAATGGCACCCAGGCTGTCTGCTTGTAACACGAATACATTGTTATGGATCTGCGAACGTAAACACAAAACATTGTGAGTATAGATATAAATTAATCATTTTTTTTTTCATTTGACAAAATAACGAATCTTATAAAATATTTCATCTCAACAGAAAACGTCTGATCCCTACTAATATCCATACTTAATAAATGCGAAAGTCTGTCTGTCTGTCTGTCATCTCTTCACGGCTAAACTTTTAGACCGATTGTGATGAAGTTTGGTATGGATATAGTTATGCACTAGGAGTCAAACATAGCCTACTTTCGGGCGGAATATAACCAAGGCGCACGCGGGCAGAGCCGCGGGCAACAGCTATTAACAAATAAGTCAAATATTAGAATGTCTGTCTATTACCAGTATTCTGTACTCTCTATGATAGCAATGACATGTTTCATACAACTGCAATTTTACAAGTATGAATAATTCAATATCCGTAAATTTATCCTAGACATTAGCAACTGTTGTTGTTCCACAGAACATAGTTTAAACAAACACATGAATAGGTTTAAAATGCTGCCGATCATTTGTTCCCTCGATGTCGAGTCGCGTTACGTCGAGTTGCCGCCACGTCTTCTCTGAAAATTGACGCTTTATTATCAGAGTAGACATAGCAGCGACGCAGAATTAACAATGTGTTGAGTAAATTATTGAGCTTTATTTCTGTATCGCATATATTTTGTGTAGTGAATACACTTATCATCATTGCACTTCAGAGCCCGTATTTCATATTGTGTTAACTCGCAATACGTTAACGACAATGGGGGAGAAATCATTTCTCAATGGCATTCATAATCGTTAATACCCTAACTTTTTTAATACAGAGACAGAATTGAAATATGTGTCGCTTAAACTTTTTAAGCACGGTTTCCCAAGAGGCTATAAGTTTTTAAAAAGTACGTTCTGTAAATTATGATTTTCATCATCCCAATATTTTCTCGATAAAAAGTATGGCACAGGAGCCCGGAGTCCGAATAATAAGAATTTGTCTCTACTCGTATGTGGGAGGACTATTCAAAAATTGGATGAGCTATTGTTGCTTAAATCCACTACCAGAAGGCACAACTTCGAGCTTTATACCAACCGGACTAGCCACCGACAGGCGACCTCGTCTGTTACATGTATATGACGCGGTCATACTGATTGTACTTGTGTGAGTGTAATTTTTGCTTGTGTTGGATATTTTTGTCAGTGTGTGCGTAGCGACTTGTTCGATTAATCCATTTGTGTTAATACTTGTTGTGCGTGTTTCCATGCATAGAAAGTGGTAGGTTTTAATTCTCTAAGAGGCACTAGGAATATCGCTATCTACGGCAGACATGAACTTATTATAGACATATTTCCACGCAAACGATTGAATCTCTGAGATGATAAATCGGTATAACAACAAACAAATAAAACCTGTCTCCTCTTCGTTGCTGATATCTATGATCCACCGCTTACAAAACGTGGATTTAATTTTTTAATCCATCAAAACTCGACCGTTTGATTTGTAACTTTTCCGATTTCAAAAATGGAAATCGGGTTTTAATCTATTGCTTTGCGTAACGTAGGCAGTTTTTTATTATTTGAGTGGGAATGCTTTTTTGCTCCTTTTGTTTTTTTATGTTATTCTTTGTAAAAAGTGCGTAAAATGTGATTTTACGAAGTTCTGGCTTTTAAATTAATCCTTATTTACAACAATAATGTTCTATTACCATATGGTTTTACCCCGGCTTCGCATGACGCAAAACTTCCTCTTGAATCACTCTATCAATTTAAAAAAACCGCATCAAAATCCGTTGCGTAGTTTTAAAGATTTAAGCATACAAAGGGACATAGGGACAGAGAAAGCGACTTTGTTTTATACCCTACCCACTGCCACTTTTAAGAGCTGATCCGCTGACTAGAAATGTTTTTTATATTTTTTACATTCGTGGGGAAAACACCATAACCATAACCCATCACTGGCTTAAATTTTTGTAACTGGCCCATGCGTATCTGTATTTGAAGATGAGCCAAATAGGCCAATGACATAGTTACAGACAGTGGTACTAAATAACCAGTATATTAACGGCGTTCGAATGTTCGGTTTTGGAGTTTAGGTTTGCGACACGCTGAGTACAGAAAATGGTTGTGCCAAAAAAGTTTGTGCATTTATTTGAATGTTTTCTAAGACTTTAATATGAATTTTAGTGAAATGTCGACAGTTGTATCTACTTTATCTCTACTAAACTTCTTGTTGTTGTTCAAACTTGTATTAAATATATTCATTTTTATTTTATATATAGATTGATGAAACCAAGCCATTGAAGCTCAGATTACACTATAACTAAATGTCTTTACTTATAAGACTGGCATTATTTAATGATTGCTTCAAGCTTTTACCAAATTATTTTGCGTGCTTCCGCCACCAGTTAGTTCATGCAAACTACTGCCCACCCACTATTGTAAGTCCCAGCATTCCATTGAACTTTGACTACCGCAAAATACCTGAATCTATTAAATATCTTAATGATCGCTTGCCTGTAAACAGCAAGAAATGCTAGCATTGGTTATTCTATCACCTTGGGCATAATACAAATGGTGGAATTCATCACCAGTCGGACAAAGCTACCAGTAAATTAAGACCTCTTTTTTAAATCCTAGTTACTTCTCACGACACTCACGGTTAGAGAGAGTACAAAGTAAATTAAAGACAATATGATGACTATTAAAGTTTTTTAAATATAAATTAAAATAAATCTATGGAGAAGTGATATTAAGTATATTATATCTGTTTACGTCATTCCTGCATAAATCATTGGCACACAGCTAACGTGATGCTTCCTCGAGTATCACACGTGTTGCATAGCAATCGTCGGCACCCTGTGGCCTGTTATTATCATTTGCGAAGAATCAAGAACTTTCCTGGTATTTATGTTAAGTCACGAACTCTATTATGTATGATATTTCCAAGTTGCATAGTAATGTAATGTTCAATTCTCATCGATATGTTTGTTTTGGTTTCATCTCAGTTGGGCAAACTAAAAAGAAAACTGGAGATCAAAAATGGAAAGTAGAAATTGGATATGTCCCTACAATATTATGTTATTGATCTTATCTCAAGGACTTTCATTGAGAGGCATATTATAATTTAATTGAAAAATGGGAAAATAAAATAAAACTATAACATGTTAACAATTACATTATGCAATTCACATCATACGATAATCCAAATTTTATATTGGAAATCTATTTTTGAAATCAGTACCTAACTTAAAATTTGTGTGTAGAATCATGTTTATTCATTTACTAGCTCCGTACTCTAAAGATTTCTCATTTTTGCACTAATGTAACACAAATTTCAGTGGTTTCGTTGTGAGATTCATCTCCCTGAATTGGATGGTGTGTATGGCATTCTATACTCAGTTTGAAATTACAAAGGGTTGCTCGAGCCTGTAGTGTATCTTGTTGTTCATACTGAGATTAATCATGTAATTGGAGCATAAACAACAAAGCTTTCATCTCATTTCATGCCCTTATTACTAAAGAATCGCATGAACAAACAGATACACATAGCGTCTTCAATTAATACTATGTAGGTATTGTAGTTTTAAGATAAAGACATGGATAAAGAAAATAGTGAGCTATTCTCAGGCATACTCGTAAATACTAAAACTGATACAATATTTCACATTCATATGTTAGATTTGACATTTTATTTTGACGTGCTTATTTGAAATTTGTTCGCATAAAAGAACTCCAAAAACTAAACGCCATTTTCCGGCGCAATAAAAAAGTTGAAATAGTTGGTTTTAAAATTGTACGAATCAGTCTAGCGGCTGGCGGTCGTCCATAAGTCTGTCTGTTAACTGAACGTTTTAAATTCTACACATAAAATATGCAATAAAAGACTTTAAAATCTAGTAGTCTTAGGTCAAAATTAACATTACGGAATTAAATACAAACAAACGTTGGTTGTTGTTTACATCCAGTCATAAGGGGCTGTAGGAGTGTTGGTCCGGAATCTCTAGAGCCTAGAGTAGAGTAGAGCTTTTACCTCACTAACTAATGTTGATTAGCTTTGATGTAGTAAAATTCAAAAATTTGTTAGAGTAGAGCAGACTCTACCATTTTCCTTCTCCTACCCCGGCGTCTATTCTTATCTACCGTACCTTCCCGCCTAGTTGACCCATATAGTAGTGGTTAGTGGAGTTTATGGCGTTCTTTAAGATCAGTGGCTTCTTCTCTATAATATCTCTAGTACATTATAGTGCCATTCTAAAAACGCTGATTAATGTACTTACAAAATAACAATTACGTGTATACATTTCACTAAAACTGATAAAGTACCTAGACATGGTAGGGTAGTAAACTAGTTGACTTTACCATTTACTTAGGCTTAGGTGTCAACTATCCATTTCTTTTTTTGTGTTTCAATTAATGTTTTACTAGCAATGGTGACAAAACCAGTGGTAACAACTGGGAAAAGACGAAATTAAGTTACACTGTCTAAACATATATCATGTGAAATATATGAATTATTTTTATTATACCGATTTTTTGTTGGGTTTTGTAGTTTAAATGATTTTTATAAGCCTGTTTAATCAATAGTATAAATATCACCTGAATGTAAGAAAATTATTGGTACAGTATCTCTATCAAAGTAAGGATTGGAGTGGCATATGTCAAGGCACTAGTTCTAATGCTTGCTAATTAATGCCTAATGTATAATATACAGACTAAAAACTGTCTATAGTCTGACGTATGTGTAAGCAATAACCCTCTTTTTTGACTTCACCATAGTCGGGTAAAAAGTAATTATAAAATGGCCCTACATATTGCTGAAAATTAATTCTCAATGGAGCAATTATTTCACATTTTGAGATCAAAGTGATAGGATCGCATAAATTATACGTTTAACGCATATAATTACGAATTTGTTGTACACATTGTGCTTATAATATTACTTTTATCTACTTATTAATTATACATATATGAATAAAAATTGTTCAATAAATGGTTTAAAATATTTGGATATACTAATAACCTATTAAACATATTCTCTTTTTAGCCCAATAGTTCACTGTTAAACAATGCTTTTAACATTAATTCCGCTTTTTGTGCTATAATAATTGTATTTTGTGTAATATTTACATGAATTTTAAACGTTTTCATTTGTGCTTATAAATAAAGTTGGTGGTCTGTTTATTTGAGCGTGTATCTCTGGCGTTTTTAAAGTTTTTTATTTCTAAGGTTCGACGTGCTACCTGTGTTTTGGGACCCCAAACAAGATAAGATAAGATCTTTGGTAATACAAGTCAGATTATTTTTTAAGCGCAACCACAAACATAACACCAACAAAAATGAGAAGTAAATTTTGGATCAAAATTGTCTTGGCTTAGCATAAGTCGGTGCGGTGGCGTAATTCACGACATTGTTATTTCCTGGACGACTAACGTCTATTTCTATAAACATGGACATATTAAATCTTTAAAGAAAACTTAGATTATAAAAAGAAAAAGAAAAATATAATAATAAATAAAGAAGTCACGCAAACAAAAGTATTTTTGTCAGATTCTTTTACCAAGCAATAAAATTTCACTCATGCGTGTGTAGGACATTAATTTATTTGTATTGGTTGATAAATCAGGAAACTTTTCATACAAGTCAACATGCGTATTGACTAATCCCGGAAAACGACACTGTTGTGTCAACACAGATGTTGTTAAGAACCCGACCCTTATTGGTTTTATTTATAACATTATCATTAACTAGCGACCAGCCCCGGTTTCGCATGGGCATAAAAACCTTCCTTTTAAATCACTCTTTCTATTATAAAAAACTGCATTAAAATCCGTTGCGTGGTTTTAAAGATTTAAGCATACATAGGGACAGAGAAAGCGACTTTGTTTTATACTATGTAGTGATAGTGACGACATTCCGACCAATTGATATCCTCCTCCTTTTTTGAAGTCTGTTAAAATGCAATATATAGTTTAAATACATATCCAATCAGTGAACCACAGATTAAATCTGTGCAGTGAACCTTCATTATGATGTCTGATTATTAAAAAGTCACATAGCTATGACATGGCTATAATTAGATTAAATAATTTTTGTAACCAGTTTCGTGAACTGCGAAAGAGGTTTCTAAGGTCTTAATACATTAAAGTATACCGATGTGGGGATGCACTGTTCTTGTGCAATCGGTTAAGGTGTCAAACCTCCGCCGATTGCACAGAACAAATAAAAAAAACTATAAAACTATCCATGATGGATAGTTTTATAGTTTATTGGCGGAGGTTTGACACCTTAACCGATTGCACAAGAACAGTGCATCCCCACATCATGGTCCAACTGGTAGCGGGTATTACTCATTGAATAATAGCATTTTCAGAGGCTTGACGTCATAGAAGAGGCCGATATGAAATGCAAAATCATATAAAAGTCTTAAATAATTCCTCGTGAAGAAGGGGTTTTCCCCCTCTTCACGAGGAATTATTTAAGCCATCGCAAGCTAGATATATAATAATTAATTGCTAGATAAAACTTCTTCGATACTGTGGCGCTGTCTAGTTCGGAGGCCAAGCTAAGCCAGCGCAGTAAGTAAGATAAATTTTTTCACAATAACAAGTCATTTCAAAACACCAAATATGCACAGGGTAACTGAGGACACAAAGGGTAAATATCTAAGATGAAAAATTGTCTTCCAAAACAGTTTTCAATTTAAACATCGTCCAATGACGCACTTGTTCTAGATAAATCCGGATCAAGGCCACGAATGTTAAGATTCTTTGTCAGTCCCTTGTTTCGTAATTTAGTAGTTCCATTTTCTTTGAAGGGCGCCGGCGCTTATGACGAAATTAGCTCGGATTTTGAATCTTGTTTATAGTCTCCGTCTGGCGTCAGTTTATGGGTTATTGTAGTGTAAGAAAGTACTGTTATAAATCCGCTTAAAATTAATAGTGTGAATTTTATATTCACCATTAAATAAGCACAGTGGGCCACATAACAAAAGCATTAAGTACCTCCTTAAGGTGTAATAGTTATATTTTTGGCCCAGGCACACTGTACTGAAAAATTGGGTATATGTTACTGGTATTATTATATTTAGATTATAAATTCTACACGTACAAATTTAGCTAGGAGCTAGCTCTTCTTATAGTTATATAGTTGACATGGAGATGAGAAATTACATGATCGCCCTTGCCCCTTGTAGATGTAGGTACTTTTTAATTGGTAAAACAATACAGCGTTAGGCAGGAAGATGATATCTCAATCAGAACAATCAGGCATAGCATTGAAAAATAAATCTTTGTAGGTCAGTCGACCATGTAGTTATAGTATGTATGATTAAAAAATCTCCAGCTCTGATCAATAAAGAAAAACAGAGCAAAGTCTCCCTAAAGAAGGCTATTAAAGAGTCTGGTCTAGACTATTGCTCCTCGTTTTAATTGTATAAAGCTATTCCTACAGGCTTTGTTGTTTTTTTTTAATTATAATTATATTTCATGAAAACATTCACTATGACAATAAAACTATTTTAAGAAAATTAATTTGATTATCTGTTACTTTTCAATTGAAAAATGTAGAGATAGCATAATGGATACCTTAGTTCCAGGTACTTCTCGAAGGCATTTTTTTAATTTTCAATGTTGGCATTGCAAGAATCTATAGGACATACGGACACAGTAACAAACTGCTTTCTGTTCAAAGGATATTTTCTCGCATTTGCTTTCTTAACATCATGAAATGAATAATCTAGCTTAGAAATTTAAATCTTATTCCATCTCATTTCATCCTATCCCAATCCCATCTTAGCCCAATCACAATTGTGAGAAACGACTCTGCAAATACATGGTTCGATTTGCTTGAAATTCGGTAAGACTGTTTATTTTCTGATTGTGGTTTATCTTATGGAAAGTTTATCTCAGATATGGAAAGTTCCTGTAGGATCAAGAAACGAACGGCTCCGTCTGCATGGTACTCAGTTATATTGTACCAACACAATTTATAACAAAAGTGGTATTCGTTACCACATCACAAGTTAGAGGCGGTTCCGAAGAATTTTGACACAAGGGTGTGCATGGTCGACTGTCCGTATCACCTACACGAATGATAGACAGACAGACTTTCACATTTTTAATATAATTATAGAATGGAAGTATGGATTCTATGAGTATTAATGATATAATATAATTACCTCGACATATTGGCTATGATAACAGCTAGTATAACCTATGCATTCATGTCAAAGATTTTAATTTTAAAATAATAAATTAATTAATTTGGGCCAATCAACAGAGCATAAAGGAGTAAAAATCAATATGATAAGCAATAATCCATAAAACCTCATAACTTTCCACATTTGCAATATTAATTGGATAGGATTGCTGCACTCTGTGTGTTTCACTTTAATTTAAATACGACTGTATTTGTTCAAAACTATGAAAATACGCCATAAAATAAAACCAATCACTCCAAATTACACACCAATATTTGTAACAAGTGATCCGCATTTTGTTTCTCAATAAATTTTCAACAAAATATTATATTCGGGATTGTATTCCTGACTCGTTATGGGCTAATAAATTTACTGGCAAAACAAAAAGCTTATTGGGTGTATCCAAACATAGGGGGATCAACTCTTACTACTCGACGTTTATCCGTACATATGTTGGGGCACAATGGGTACTACAAAATAACGAAAGTACAAAAACTATTCAAAGTACCTATGTAAAACCATAGAAAATACAATAATATTGTTGTGATAAATGAATATGAAATGACCCAATCTATAAGCTTGATTAGTTAGGATCTTTACATTCACAAAAAAAAAAATGTGTGTAAATGTTATCGTCGTATTATATCATCCTATTGCTCCTGCTATAAACTGAACATATTTTTTTTTTGTTTTTATGTTAGAAAAATTAAAGTAAACAAAAAACTCATTTTCTACTTTACTGTGGTCCAGTCGTTAAGGAGTCTGTTTGAAGAATATTGGTTCTATTCCCAAAGAAAGCATACTTTGGAAGGCAAATCAAATCGTTGGTCCGGCTGCCACCTGGTGCCCGTTTAAGAAACCACGTCTAAGTGCTGATACCATTCTATGTAAGTGTCAATTTCCCTAATTCACACGATATCCATACTCCATACTAATATTATAAATGCGAAAGTCTGTCTGTCTGTCTGTCACCTCTTCACGGCTAAACTGCTGGACCGATTGTGATAAAATTTGGTAGGGATGTAGTTAACGACCTGAGGTCAAACATAGGCTACTTTTGGGCGCGATATAATCGAGTCCCACGCGGGGCGGAGCCGCGGGGAACAGCTAGTGATTATATAAATGATAACTGCATCTAAAGGATACCTGACAATTGAAAATAAGTTATAAATTTATTTATTCAAAATATATTTTCTGTATCTCTATATTTTGTACAATGGGCTTCAGGATTAGTAATAGCAAAACAGAATAATACAGCTGAATTTGTGAAACATGTGACTTAATAAATCATGAACATCGAGGATTATGACAATTTCAATTTGAAACCCCTTTAAAAAATGCCGATTTTTTAATGGGGTTTCAAATTGAAATTGTCATGATTGTGATGACTTGATCCGACTACGAGTAAATGTATTTTTCAATACCTAAGGATTATGTATTATAGTAAGGATTAGATGTTATAAAGCACAAAAAATTGAGAGTATATTTTATTACTAGTAAGCAAAGTAAAACTGTACTTAGATGCCTTGTTCTTGAACCGTTACGGATATTTTTGAAACTATTCTTAGCATTTGTTATTTTTGGCGACGTAATGTATAAAAAATTGCATACCTTTGGCTATTAATGTCGCTGACATTTATAATATTATATTCATAAACTGGCTATTTATACCCGAGACTAAACGAAAAAAGAAAAAAAAATCAATACGTGCAATGTAAATTTCGTAGGCAAAGTATAACAACATTATTTGTATCGTTTCGAGTTAAGCCTTTATATAAATAAAACCACATCTGAGTCCTAGCATTTGCATTCCAAACTGCACAAGTCGAAAGCTTTCCAAAATGCCACGTAAAATATTTATGCACCGAAATGTCCGCATGTACCGCCATTCTGCACCCAAGGGAACGAGCAAGTTTATCTCAAATTACACAAGTTAGTGCGAAGTATGGAATACCTCAATAAGCCGGTACAAAATGGGCACAAATGGAAGTTTTTTATTAAAACCGTGCTAGGAATTCGTTGTGGAGATTTTGACAATGTTGAGGTCATGGCTGTTAATACAATCTTCTTTTTGTTGTCAAACAATGTATACAACTGAGTTTTGAATTAATGTTAAGATAAATAAATACTTGTGGCGACCAGTCAGGTCGGCCATACTGTCCCTTAAAATGTACGATCGCAAGCCCTATGCTCCGCAAACAAAAGTTCGCCGATTTAAATAAGTAGGTGTTTCATCAAGGAAAGGCATCTGATTCATAAAACTTTGAATTAGATTAGCTTATCTTAAAGTTTTGATTAATATTTATTGATTTATATGTCTTTATATTAATAAACAAACCTATTACAAATACTTTTTGATCCGATTATGTACCGGACACATTGCTAAAGTTAAGTAAAAGTTACTCTTTAACTTACCGGCTTCATTACCAATAGCAGTTGAAAATATCTTAGAATCTCTTGAGGTTAGCGCAGATTTTCTCAACGTTGTTAATGTATGTGTCAATGTTCGTTTGAGTAACGTTTTATCTATTACACAGTATAATTTCCAGGTAGATAGATATCAACGAGTACTTGTTGCGCAATGCAGTCTTAATATAATAAATTCATTTATTATCAGACCATTGATTCATAACATTCAGATTTAAGTAAAGTTAGGTTTTATATCTATCTACAAAATACTGAAACCCTTAGTTTTATCTCGGTTGTCTAAGATTGGCTGAAAGGAATTGCATTAATATTTATAACTTCTATCAACATATATATTTTTTATGTTTTTACAATCAAATGTATATATTTATCCATCTATGTCGTCTATTCTAGAGCCAAGAATAACACCCAGTAATCGAAATAGCTATAGATACTTACAACAATATATATCATCAGGCTGGTATTTGGCATCAGCGCCAACTCATTTGCCTTATTGAATTCCTCCAAAAGAAAGAACAAAATCAAATGAGACAAAGACCCTCCAATTTTAAATGAAATAAATGACTGCCTTAATGTTGAATTCACCCCTCCATATCACAGCAGCCACACGCCACGCATTATTATTGATACCATCAAAGCGGTGACGGAAGGCGTCGTTACAGAATATTTCGGCGAAGCCCTAAAGAAGACAAATGGGTGTCTCATTACTCCACCGTGCTATTAGGGCCTTATCACATTACGACCAATTTGGAGAAGACACAGACAGAGGACTTATAATTTTTTGAATAATTTAAATTAACAATACTTAAGGCCTCCATCATATCAATTACTAAATGTTCCAAATATTTACAAATATTTTAGTGGTTAATAGAAATTTAACTTATATGAGGCTATCAAAATCAAGATAATGTCACTGTCCTCTTTTGAGAGCTTTGGCGATAGCAATTGGCGTATTCGGCTTTGCCAAAATGCTGTGAATCACACAAAGTAATCACGGAAAAAGTATATCCTAACAATCGCATGTATGTTAACGCCCTTACACTCAGTTTCCATATGAAATTCTTTGCGCGTGACGCTTGCGATACCATAATAGTGTCTTCAATCTAGACGCTAAAGGGCGCCTCGTTTCCTTCGGTTATTTTAAGGGTAAACTGTTTAGAAACGTCTAACTACTTTGTCTATCAATGTTTTTTATGGATCATTTTTATTTTATCATCATTATCAAAGTCATCATTTCATGAAAATCATAAACAAAAAATAAGATTGAGTAGGAGTATGTAGAGCAGCAGCAGATTTCTAAGATAAATATTATCCTTTCAGTAACAACAGTGAGCTTACCCGCAGGGATTAGCAAAGTATACGGTAAAATTTAGGTACCTACGAGGTTACGATAAAATAAGGTGATTCAAAGTTCAGTGTATATTATCGCCTTGTCTTTGTGTTGTCTAGATAAAGGTAGTGATGAAGCAGACTCGGAAGTCCGAAGCAACCAGTGGAGGTCGCAACCAGATAAGCACTAAGATAAGAGAATATGAGACACATCAGGATGGTGTCGGCATTGTTATTTTGCTGATTATTTCATGATCTTAGAACAAATATGTCGTTTACATTTAGACAAACTTTGTGAAATAATTATTATCATTTGATTCTGAAACTGAAATTAATGAAAATGGGCTATTCGGTAGAAAAATCTGAATTATACGCTGAAGTCGCAAAAATCTTATAAAAAGTTCGGAAACTTTCTACCAACAAAATTTGAATAATCAGTTTCTGTAGTTTCAAACGGAAAAAATGTACCTAAGTACAAGTGAATCTACATCTGGACGCTAGTTCAGTTTAAATTTCTCCTAACAGAATACATGAATAAAATTTCGCTATGTCAGTTAGGCCCATTGTGATGGTAATGTGTCTTTTAAACTAGTTTTTTTTGTGTAAAATATTTTCAGTCCTTTTTTTAGAGTGCGGTGCACACGAGCCACTAGAGACCACTGAAAGCTTTTAAAGCGAAACTTACTGATATTTTTGCTAACTTGGATAGTGCATCGACCCAAAGTGGACCTTTCGTCAGGTTTCGTCGTACAGCTACATATTTTTAATATCATTATTAGAATAAAAAGATAGAAGCTGCGTTAAATTTGTTAGCATAATAATAAACACAATTTACTGATGCCGACTAATGCAATTCTGGTTTGTCTTTTATATTCGCATATATGCGAATATAAAATAGAATATAAATTTGGCTCGTTGAGTGGCGTCTTATAAGACGCCACTCAACGAGCCAAATAAATCCCAATATTATAAATGCTTAAGTGAGTTTGTATATTTATTATTTGTTACCTTTTCACGCCCTAACTACTGAACCAATCTTCTTGAAATTTCGCATACACATAGCTGGGAGTATTGAGAAGGACATAGAGTACTGTTCCCGAGGGCAATTCATGGGGTGAAGCCGCTGGCGAAAACTAGTAAGGCATTAGTATGAAAATACTTTTTTCGGGACCTAAGCCTTTTAGGCCAATTAGGCTTTATCCTTGAAACTCTGTATTCAATAAAATTTGAGGGTTACGAGCCAATAACACGATTTTCATTACTTTACAGATGTTTGCTCTTACCGGAATAATCAGCTCAATTGCCTGTGAACAAATAAAACTAAAATTAGTAAATTGTTTTTTAGGATATTTTTTTTACATACCTACAGGTATACGGCATAAAACAGGTAAGATAGACCGAGAGGCGGTTCCGAAGAACTCTGATACCAGGGTGTGCATGGTCGATTGACCGTGACGCCTACTCGAAATGATGATGACAACAGGTAAGGGCGTGGTCATCATATTCTATTTACGCTCGTGAAACCTTGATTCACTAGTGAGTGCGCCTCCATCTTAGGATGTTTTGCAACAGTACCCAGTATTTTTTCAGAGTAAATAGCTTCAGTTGCCTTGTATCTTATTAGCAACTTGTGAATTCGTATAATGATATTATACTAATTCACTTATATTGGTTTTAATTGCCATAATTACTGTAACGTTGTTTTGGGCCTGCTATGGGTCGATTTGTGCGAAATTATGACACATAATGAAATTTTGTTTTGTTAAGACATAGACCTACTTGGACATAGTTCTACTTGGACTGGAAAAACGTTTCGTTCTAAGAACATTTACAAAAAAATAAAAAGATTAGGCTTTTAGATTACGCCACAGATTAGGCTCAGGAGATTTACAAGAAAACGAGAAATTAAGGACTTTACTTGATGGTTAACTGGTAAAAATTTCCTTCGCCATGCCGTCCCGGGGTAGTGTATATTTTTTGGCCCCGGTCTGTGTAAGCCCTAAAATGGCGCTGCGACATTAAGTAATAAAAATTAAGTATTTTCATTAAATTCTTTACCTTAGGCCGTTAGTCCATGTCATTAGGTACTCGTTAAAGGAACCATACCAGATGTCGAGACGCGGTTTGAAGAACTCTGACACCTGGATGTGCAAGGTCAATGGACGAAATAATGATGTTTAAATTCCATCTACTATCCCTCATTGGTTACGTATGGCAAAAAGCCCGAGTAATCAATTAAATCAACTTCACTACCTTATAAATTATATTATCCCCTGCAAGCTCACTGCTAGGTGAAAGTGGCCTCTGAGATTGTAAAAACATTGAGGCTAAGTCTACGCCATGATGGGAAAATATGTATTGAGAAAATCTAAATTTAATTTCGATTTTTTGAAATTCACGCTTCGAATAAAATGTTCAAATATTCCCAGGGCTTGAAAATCATTTTGTTCCGAGAAAAAAATGTCGTCTGATTTTTTGTACAAGCGCAGGTCTTAGGGAGCCTAGCAATTATACTGAAGGGTCCTTAGCAAGTAATGACTTACGAGTATTTACGACTTTTAGTTCAAAAGACCTATCGTGGAAATATACGAATTTACGAATATCGGTCAACATAAAATTCAAGAATTCGTCAATTTCTTTGTATTATATAATATTAAACTAACTTACATAATGGAATATAAAGGTACATAATTTAGTTTCACATTAATCTCCGCGTAAAGCCTATTTTACAAGAGAGCCTCACATTCTGGAAACAACAAACTTCTTGAATAAATTAATGAATTTAAAATGTATAAAGGCAACTTCAGTTAATATTATGCAAATGATTAAAAGTATGAAACCAAGTGATACGAAATATGTGACTGGAAAATGAAAAGCCGTTTAAACCCTCGAGGGTCCTGGAGCGTTTAAATACCCAAACAGTTTGAAGATAACAAGCTGTGTTATTAAGGTAGGGTTTAATCAACGTAATGGTGCTCGGATTTATTGGAGAGGTCTTCAGATGTTCCGAGATTCGTCCTCAAATTTGTGCATTGTTCGATTTCGATCAAGAGAAAATAGGTAAATCCATTTTTCCCTAGTGTCAACTCAGCCTATAGAATAGAATAGAAAAACTCTTTATTGCACCAAACAAATGTATACATTTTTTTTTAAACTAGGTTAGGTTAGGATATAAGATAGATATAATATAATATATAGATTGTTTATCCTGCGGATAGCTAAGTTGCTTTTTTGTACATGTCATAAGGTAACATAAAAATTGCGCATCTACTGCGATCGAGATCCAAGCAAATAGAATGACAGCCCGAAGCTTTATTTTTGATTATAGCTTTACATTCGTTATTTTCAAATTTTTTGTAATAAAGTTTATTAAATAAAAATTGATTTCAATACAAAATTATACAAATTTAAATGATAATTTAGGTATGAA
Organism: Apomyelois bistriatella; assembly: GCA_947044815.1. Taxonomy (NCBI): domain Eukaryota; kingdom Metazoa; phylum Arthropoda; class Insecta; order Lepidoptera; family Pyralidae; genus Apomyelois; species Apomyelois bistriatella. The sequence continues at coordinate 9,742,306 of OX345696.1, forward strand.
ATGAATATTGGTTGACAATATAACAAATCAAATTTTAAATTTGCCAAAAAGAACTATTTTTCTAGAGTATGAAAGGGCGCAAAAATCCAAGCATAAAATAGTATTAAAAAATTAAATTAAAATTCATTTATTTCAGGTAATTAAAACCCATATTTAACATTAAATTATACATAAAACGTAATTTAAATTAAAAAAAAATCGAAGTAGACTTAAAATAAATTAACAAAATAAAATAAAATACAATTAAAATACAATTAAAATAAAATTTAAATTAAATTGAAATAAAATTTAAATTAAATTGAAATAAAATTTAAATAAAATTAAAATAAAATTAAAATAAAATTAAAATAAAATTAAAATAAAATTAAAATAAAATTAAAATAAAATTAAAATAAAATTAAAATAAAATTTAAAGAAAATTAAAATAAAATTAACAAAATTAAAATTAAAATTGTCTCTCCATCCGGCAACACGGGACGTGTTTGTCGCAGCAGTGCCGAATGTAGGGACAATCGTGTCTACCAGCAATCATCTCCAGAACGGTGTTGGAGCTGGCTCGCATCGTATTGTTCTTCTTCTTGTTGAGTCAAAATGGTTTGGCTTGTGGATAGTATTGTTTAAAAATTACCATTGATTTTAATTAAGATAAAGTACAGGTGATGACTATAAATCTCTGGAGGAGCTATTTCTAATCAACATTATCGATAATCAAATACTCATTAGAATTAATGGAGAGTTTGTATCTCAAACTCAAATCTTTCGATCCGAGATTGTATCTTTAATAGAAATGGAATGCTTTAATGTGGCGAACATGGTTACTTACCACACTTGCTGATACCATAGATTTAAAAAAAAAAATGCGTCACTTAAAATAGATATAACATATGACACTAAATGTATGGGAACCGGCCGCGCCGTTTGCGGGGGGTAAGGGCTGAGGTAAAGGAGGGTAGGAGGGGGGGTCCGTCACCAAATACACACATTATGGAATGAGTTCACAAACTATTCTTATTGCAAAATCAAACAAAAATGACTTTATGATACAGGATTAAGGCTTAGTACAAATGCACTGTATTTCCACTCCAACCAACTAAGCAGTCTGAGCCTATTAGACTCCTGAGTCTAATAGGCTCAGACTGCTTAGTAACAACTTAATAAGCTCTCACGACCCCTGGGTCGTGAGAGCTTATTAAGTTGTTTCCAGTTTGGTTAGGACATTGCAGGCCTGATTCACCTGACTGTCTGATAATAAAGATGATTCTGTGCTTCGGAATGCACGTTGGTCCCGGCTGCCATCTGGTAGTCGTTAAAGGAACCATTTTAAAGGCCGGAAGAGGCTTCCGACGAACTCTGTCACCAGGGTGTACATGGTCGATTGACCGTTTCACCTACACAAAAAGATGATGAGTCTGAGCAGGAAATAATTAAATTTCCATGTATATTCTCGAGCAATAGAAAATAGTTCACATTCGTAAAAAAGTTCGAAGTGTACGTACGGTATTGCCGTTTGTAATGTTTGAGCGTAGGTTTTGTTCTGGTCTGGAGATAAAGATACCTTCTCGTTCTCAATACGACTGTTATTTACCAAGTACATACTATTTTTTTATTTATAATTACTAATATATATAAATAAATAGGATACATAGGTCTGACGTCAATCGCTCCATTGAACCATGATTAATAGCGTACTCTGGGCTCTGAAACGTAAGCTGAAGACGCAACCGGGAAAAACACAAATATAAAATAAGGCCGGGAAAGATGAGCGCACAGTTGCTTTAGCCTATTTACGCTCGTAATACTACAGAATAGATAACAGTACTGATACCTGGAGTGTCACTAGCGTGATATTACTAGTAAGTACTATTATTTATTGTTAGGTTTGAATACATGATCTAATTAAATAGATAGACAGGAAAACGAAGCCATTTCATCCTCGAATTTATATGTACCTACTTATAGATGAGTGTCCTTACAATAAAATTCTCTTTTGAAATTCTGACTGGAAAATTGGTATGCATTAATACCCGATATATGTCTTCTCTAGTAGTCACAGTTTACTTAAGTTCCATAAACTAGAGCAACATTATAAAATTAATTTTACTCACTCTTTCAAATAACAGCACTGAATATGATAAACTGAAATAATCTTAATGAGCTGGTATCCATAGATCCTCTAGGCTATGACCAAATGTTAAGTACCAAATCTGTTAATAGATTTGCAGTTATATCAAAAAATTGCGTTGTTGCAGTCAGAGCAAGAATCTTGGAGCGCGGTAGTAGCACTGCAGCATATACATAAGCTTCAAATTTAGAATGTAAAAAATTTTGCAATTTCGGTCCAGTTTTCTAGATACACCAACTGCATAAATAACTTTGTAATCCCATATAAATATATAGGATAACAAAGTTACATACGCAGTGAACGAACCAGTGTACCTGCATACTTATACTTCGCCCGCGTTATCAAGAGGCAATATGTATGTCGTAAAGTAGTTCTCTGTAATCTACAAAAAGAAATGAGATACCATCAAAATCAAAACTTATAAAAATTCCAAGTCTCGCTTAGTTGTTCTACCGTCAAAAGTTGTGAGATCCATGTAATACCAAGCCGGTTAATTTATTCAGTCCCTTCTTAAGCGGACCTCTTGTCTTCGGTTATCACTACATAGTATAAAACAAATTCGCTTTCTCTGTCCCTATATCCCTTTGTATGCTTAAATCTTTAAAACTACGCAACGGATTTTGATGCGGTTTTTTTTATATATAGAGTGATTTTTTTTATTATGCCCATGCAAAGCCGGAGCGGGTCGCTTGTTTCGTAATAAGCTAACTTAAAAACATCTTCTAATCTTCTAATTAACCAGGACGACTTGCAAATCGCACGAAACCATCTAATTCATTATAATTAATAGGTTTGTATCATTAGTGAGATAATAATGTGTTTCAACGCGATGGCCATATATATATTTTTCAGAGTGACAGAGACACGATGTTCAATGCTTATCGTCACTCTAAAAAGTAATAACTCATTCCATTTGTATAATTATTACGTCTATTTGTTGCCATTTTGACATGACAGCAGGCAAAATTAGTGAAGTAACAGATTCGCGTATCATCGATATATCGAGAATACGTTGAATTATTATTGTTATTTTTTTTATTGGTTTTTACTAATATTTGATTTTATTACACTTTTTAAATTTAATCATAATTTACTGTTTATATCTGTATGGGCTAGCATGGTCTGACATGAAGAATACTATTTATTAAACTATTAAGTCACAAACAATGCATCTGGCGGTGGTGGTCATTAGCCAGACTCGATACGATAAGTATATCATGAAACAATATGAAAAAATAACCAGAAGTTGAAACAAACAGGATCATGAGTATAATGGCCTGAGATGACTGGTTTCACTTGTTATTCCAGAATGCCGGTCAGGCTCAAGGGTCAGGTCTATATAACTAGCATTAGAACTGTCCGCTGCGCTGGATGTGTGAAATATCGCGAAAAGACCGCGTTAGAAACTCCCACCACGTTCGGGACACCCTTCATATCCATAACATAGCAGATAGATAAGCTTCAAAAGAGTAGCCTGCGGTGGTACGATCACGTCTCGTGGAAACAGGTGTCTTGACCATGCCACCTCCCACGGGGCTTGGTATGGTGGAAGGGGCAAACCCAAGACGTGCCAGCTTGACGTCGTGGCGCATTATTAGTCATGCTTGATTTAACGTTTTCAAGTTGCTTGCATAATGTATTAGTACCTTCTAAAGTCAATCGACCTAATATACTGTAGAACTAATGTTTAATAGATGCTGTAATGTTTTATATTGCGTCCGTTTCCCTTTTTGATTATTAATTCATATCAAGTGGGTAAAAGCTCAATTCACCCTGCACACTCTTGCGTCACAGAGGTCATTGGACCCTCTAAGGCCTGGCATCATTGTTTTGAAAAAAAAATTAATGAAATGTCAATTTTGTCTGTAGTTCGACTTATTTCTCCCCCTCTCACCCATATACTTTCCAGGCATTAGGTATTTTCCCCACTAATACCCCTAGAGCTCTTTCACAGCTTAACCTATTTTCATTGAACATTTTATTTTGTACTGTGGACGTGATGCGTTTTAATTTCAGACCCCACTCGAGTATATATTTGCAGGCATGCGGTTGTTCTTTTCCCCTTTCACCCCCACAAGTTACAAACGGCTCAACCGGTTTTCATCAAACATATATCTAAAAACACTCGCACATAAGTCACCGTTAGTACAAAAAAAACTAAACTGAAATCGCTTTATCCATTACCACAGACAGACACGTCAAACTTATAATACCCCTCTTTTTGGGTTAAAAATAGCGTGAATGCCACTGTTATGATTTTGTAGTCCATTGGACCTTGAAAATCCAGTTATCTGTTTTTTCTTAACCATCTCTCTGGGTTTGAGGTTAAACCCCACGTCTAGTTTTACTTCATCAGATGTCACAGGGAAATAAGAAAACCAGACATTTCGTCTTTTCTTTTCGATCCCGAAGATTGTCATATAATATGTAAACATTTTTAGTAAGACGTTACAAACAAGAATAATTGGCATCTTCCGGAATTTTATGGTAACACTAGCAATTTCGGAAACTGGTTTCTTCATTCATTTCCCGTTGACCTTTACCTACAAGAATTATGTTGATAATTAATCCCGAATTTTACTCCAAACTCGCCTCCTAACTTCGTTTATCGATACTTGACGAAAGAAACGTAAGAGCAACAACACTATGCTTAGCACATGCTTTTGACTGAATAATATTTTTTTCATTCAAAATGGCGTTGAATGTGCTGTAGTATTTTACATAATATAAGGCTTTAACTTGTATAAAACGTAAAAAAAAGTATCAGGGGAACTCATATTTGGATTTATACAATTATTTTTACATATTGTGAAGGCATAAATCGGCATTAATACCCAAAATTGATTTTTTTTGTTGTCCTTGTATATACTCCGCAATAGACATTAGTAGACTGTGAACCCCAGGATGGCATACACGTAAATATCGTGTATGAGTGGTAAGACAGTTTAGCTTGTCATGCTACTTCTATTAGAGCCGCGTTCCTAGTTCTATGGCTGATACGATGATTACAAATTAATAAACAGAGTTTTCAGGCAGTTGTTTACGAACCCCGTTAATAAGTAAATACATTCAAATCACATAAATTGCATAATTACGACCTACGTGGCGTCCCGTAACGAATGTTCGCTACTCTGAAGGATCTGGGTTCAATCTTCAGTCAGAGTAATTTAAAAAAATGATCTTTATCAATTTATTCTTGGTCTTGAATGTACATTATGTTATGTAATCTATGTTTAATATATTTTTATTTAATTGGTATCCAATACCAAAAGTTTACAAACTTACTGTTGGGTTCAATCTGTATGTGATCTTTTCATACACCTACGATGTTTTCATTGTTCATTTGCTGAAATTCGCAGGTGTTGCTCTGAGATATTGATCTAAGATGTAATTCGACGAATTTGAAATAACAAACAATTTCTCTCAACCATATTCCATCCATCCACAAACATCACATTCAGGAACATGGTTCAAGAGTTTCTCGTAATCCATTCAGAATGCGGTAGAGATATAGTGCGTGTAATCGGTGGTGCGAACAATTTTTGCGGTCGGCACATACTTTGGGGTTAGTTCCTCTTCGACAGATAAATAAAATAACAACATACCTACAAGTCACAGTAATTGAGTTTAACCCAAGGGAAAATTTTCAGTTTGAGTATGATATAGGTAGTAATGTTTTTATGTAACATTATCACCAAACTATTTTCAAAGACTATTTTTCCCACGTATTTTCAACTAACTGATTGCCTTTGGATGACAATGACAATCAGTTAGTTAAAGCTTGTGAGCAAATATGTTAGAAAATCTATGAAATTTAACAATACTGGTTGAAAGTGAAATCTCCTAAAAGACTATTTTAAGACCAATTTACAATTATATTTATCAACTTAACCCATATTCTCCCAATAGGATTAGTTATAATGATTGGGTACGAACAAAAGGGCTTCTAAGCCGATTTCAAAGATACTGTAAATGGTACATACTTACCCAACACCCACGTAAACATTACAAGCGGTGAAAATTGGATGAAAAGTAGTTCCGCCACATTTCGTTAAGTAACACAGCCTTTATGATATCAAGATTAAGAAAAAAAGCCCTTTTGATCTCCACAAAGATGTGTTTTATTTACAGAAATGGCTTACCGTAGCTATATTTCATGGTTTGTATATTGTAATGTGACTTAAAACTTTCAGGAAATTATGATTATTCATATGGGATAAGGGGCAAAGAAAGGCGATGATCTTTCGTTTTAACAATTTTTTATTTTGTGCAACGCCACAGAGATTGCGGATTCTCGTCGTACGTATATCTAATATGGCTACCACCTCTAAGCCTATCCCTTTCACTCCTAACCTCTCGCTCCCACATCCGTTCGTAAACTATCATGCATCGTCTTTTACTCATTAATCGTTCAAAAACATTTATTCCCACAATCGGCCGTCCTGCATTTTGTCTGCCCCCAGACATACACAAAGTTACAATTCTTAATAAACCTATAAACATTCATTTCCTTTCATACCACTGAAAAAAAACAAATTAGTTAATTAAAAACTAGAAATAAAATTTTACCTGTGGCTAGGCTACTCAGCTGGCCACCTTTTCATGTTGTCCGCCGAAGTTGAAGTTTTATATGGCCCATCTCCGTCTCTTGTTAGTTTCGATACATCATAGCGATCGTTTCTTTTGATTTTCGTCACTTTGTAAGGGCCTAAGAACTTGGGCTTGATTTTTAGTCCACTACCAAATTGTGTGCGTTTGATAGCTACTAGCTCACCAACCTTGTATTGAGTAGCTTCGTTCCTATTTTTATTGAAATTCCTCTTATTTTCCTCTTGTAATTTAGTATCTGTTCCTTTGCCTTCTTGCGTAGTTCTTCTCTACTTTCTGTAAAGAAGCTTCTTTCTTCCTGTTGAAGTAATTCATAAAGTTCTTCATTCATTCCTGTTTTCATCTTCACACCTGTGAGTTACTCAAACGGTGTAGTATTGATACTCCTGTGAAAAGTACTGTTGATAGCTTGTTGTACTTTACTGACATGTTTGTACCACTGAGCAGGATTTTCAATGCATAATTTTGTTAAGACAGATATGATTGTCCTGTGAACTCGCTGCTTGCTGATTTTGTTTTGTGCGCGACGCACTGCTTCCATGTTGCTTCATTTTCTCCTTGACCGCATCATAAATTTTTAATTTTTCTTTGAGCTCGCCGTATGTTGTTACACCATATAACATAATTTTGTTCGTTTCTATGTCTTGAATTCCATCAATAATATATTTAATGGCCACATAATCTGGCATTTTACCTCTTTTCCTAGCTCTTTCATCGTCAGCATGTAGTCAAGACAGGATTCGCTATGCTTCTTTTTTCTTGTGCTCATCATTTCATGGATCGTCTTAGCGTCAATTGTATCAGGGAATTCTTTAATTATATTCGTCTTTAGCTCGTCCCACGTCTTATATGCGCGTTCGGCACGCAACCAAAGCTGTGCAGTGCCCTTGAGTGAGCGCCTCGCCATGAGGAGCTGCTGCGTAGGAGTCCATCCATAGATTTCGGCGTTGTCTTCAATTTCCTGCACCCATCTTGCGACGGGATACGTTTTGTCCTGGCCTGTGAATTCAGGGATGAGGCCTTCCATGAAATACAACATCGTGTGCCTGCCGCTGCCACTGCAATCACTGAATTTGTCTGGATCGTCTTGCCGGCTGTTTCGTCTTGATTCTTTCGGCATCTTGCGCTCAGCGTCGTAAACTCGTAAATCGTCGTCGTAAATTCGTTGTAGCGTGGGAATGCCGAATTGAACTTGGTTTGCCGGGTGCCGGGAATATCCAAAGAAATCGTCGTAATCCGCCCTTCTTTTATCTCCTATCCCGGAGGGGCCCCCAAAAATATGGGATAAGGGGCAAAGAAAGGCGATGATCTTTCGTTTTAACATTTTTTTATTTTGTGCAACGCCACAGAGATTGCGGATTCTCGTCGTACGTATATCTAATATGGCTACCACCTCTAAGCCTATCCCTTTCACTCCTAACCTCTCGCTCCCACATCCGTTCGTAAACTATCATGCATCGTCTTTTACTCATTAATCGTTCAAAAACATTTATTCCCATATTCATATTTAGATATCACTTTTACTCAGTTCACATGAGATAGCCTCAGACAAAAGGTCCTCTGCTCAGGGGGTTTAGCCAAAGTCACAATTTCAAAACGTTTGACGAAGTTCGACAAGAAGAAAATCTATGGGGTTGACTCAAGCAGCGCTAAATCACGTGGTCAATCGTATGTCAATCCCCTACATTTTGTTCTTGTCGAACTTCGTTAGCGTTAAGAAGTTGTGACTTTCAAAAAGCAACATTAAATTTATATTTCAGTAAGAAGGGGGAACAAATAGGCAGTTTTATCATTTAAAGGGATTAGCCTCTAAATATATGACGTCTCAATTTCATTAACCAGTAACACATAACTGAATGCGAATATAATCAGAGATAATAACAGCCGTATTACAACAGAGTACTTACTCGTTATAAACTTAGCTGTTAGAACCACTGCATGCAAACTAAGCATGGACAACTACGTGACTAAATTCAACTAGTTCATATAATTTGGATTTCCTATATGTGTTATGATTATGAAGGTAGGTAATCCTCATAATAGTCTTACAATTTTAGGCTCTTAGTCACGCATATCCATCAGATTTTGGCATAATAAGAATTTCGGTTAAAATGTTAATGGACGATACAACTAAAATATTCTGCCGAAATAAATATACTACTTTTAGATTAGTCAAGATCTCGAGAAATACTTTTAGAATTTTCTGGAACTATAAATTAATTTTATCGAATTATTTTGCTTTAACAATCAAAAGTAAAGATTTGTCAGTAAATGTTACGCGTCGCTTTTATTTATTTCACTAAATAAGAAATTTCAAACACGAGATCTTTTTCCTGGGTAATGTGTATCTTTGTCTGGGTAATGTGTAACTTTGTCTGGGTAATGTGTAACTTTGTCTGGGTAATGTGTAACTTTGTCTGGGTAATGTGTAACTATGTCTGGGTAATGTGTAACTTTGGCCCTAGTAACCGTAGCTAGTTAATCTGTTAAACAAATGTGTTAAGATGCACAAGCACCGTTTCTCATTCCTCCATACTTCATTGCTACATACTGTCTATACATTATGAAATTCAAAATTATTTCGAGCATTCGTTCATTTTTAGGGTTCCGTACAAAAATGTAAAAACGGAACCCTTATAGGATCACTCGTGCGTCTGTCTGTCCGTCCGTCCGTCTGTCACAGCAAATTTTCTCCGAACCTACTGGACTAAAACAGATGAAATTTGGTAGGATGGCGAGATCCTGTGACCCAAACACAAAGTAAATATTTTTTTTTATAAAATAAGTACCTTCTTCGGCGGACAAATTAGGAATTTAAAAAATAAAGTTTAGCAAACTTTACCGTGTAATATATCAAAAGAAAGGGCTCGTTATGAGAATTTCAAATATATTTTTGTTATTATTGTCACATAAATAGTCTTGATTTTATTTCATGAAAGAGACAATAATTGACCATTCACCCCACCCCCCCCCCCCCTCCTGATCTCCGAAACTACTGGGCCTAAAATATTGAAAAAAATACTAAATATAGTTCATTGCCTGTTATGTAGATTACAGGAAAACCGACAAGAACTCTGTCAATTGACAATTAAGTGGTAAATTCAATATAAAAAGTTTTAGTTCACTAAAACACCACTAGATGGCGATAGTAGTAGTTAGTTGAAATACCACAATTGAATTTAAAAACTGACATTGGCATTGTACGGAACCCTCTCCACGCGAGTTCACCTCGCACTTGACCGGTTTTTTATTTATTTTATTTGTGACCCACTCCATCTACTTCTTTGATATCATCATCATCTGCCTATAAGTTTCAGGTACATTTTTGATAATTTGTAAAAGAAACAGTTTAGTGTTCTAAATGTATAAATTTCTATCCTATATACATTATATATATTTATACATGGAGTACACAGTCCTGTGTAGCTGCCTATATAAATTTTTGTGTTTCGGAGTCTCTGCCAATGGAGCTACCGTTCCAAATGCAAAATAAGCCATGTTTCAATAAATAGACATGATTTTCTGACGAGTTTAATATTAATACAGATTATAATGCAATCGGTAATACATTATGATAAAAGTGTGGTGTTAAACACATGTTTTAATTTTTAAATGCTAAATAATATAACGCACCGGCGTAAATCATGACGTTGCGTGTGATGAAATATACATTAATTAAAGGCAAATATTTTTGTTACCAAATTTCAATATAAACTGCACATTGCACATTATTGGGTTTACAATTATATAATCGTGGAATATTTTATTTTCATTTTTATACTTGACGTCTTATCGTATTCATTAACTGTTTTCGATTAAATTATTTTCACCGCTATTAAGTATTTTCTGTTACACTTTAAAATGGATTCTTCTTCATTGCATTTCTTTGCTTCATAAAATAAATACACTAAGATTAAATAGTATCGAAAAAACTAAAATCAAATCGATACGTCTCAAGTTGGCGTCAAATATTTTGTTGTCGCCATTGTTGTCAAGTGAAAACATGGCATCAGATTCCTCATACAATATTCTTAACAGGCCGAGGATTCAACGAGGCCTAGATTTCCCTAGAGATGGAGTTTCTCAGACAGCGTTTGAACATCACTCGGCACCGCGAAATATCGACACAGATGACATAAACTATACAAGTACTATACAGCTTACTTTTGCTACTATGTCGTATCTTTGAATTTTTTGAAGTCTTTGTAATGTAAATTGTCTGTACATATGTTTTATTTTTCTTTCTTCGTATATTGTGCAAAGGTCTATCTCTGGTAAGTAAAGTACTAAGTAAGTAGTTAGTGTCGTATTGTGTGTGTATGTTATTGTCATACTGTAGAGTAAGTAAGCATTCCAACGGCATTATCATGTTTAAAGAAGTTTTAATACTAGTTGATGGTAGCGAAAGGGAATGAAAGTGAAGAAAAGAAATATACAACAGACATATTTTAATTCAGTGCAAAATGGTGTATGGAAACGTAAATTTTAACACTCGCGTACGTTATAATTTTACTATAATTTTATGAATAAGCATGCACTTAGGGTCCAAGTATTCTGAAAAAGAACGCAAATTATAGTGCATAAGAAAATACAGAGGAATATTCAAAAGTCTGAAGTAATTTTATATAAAAATTGGAGGGAAAGCAAATTGCTTCGTGGAAAAATAGGGTAAATTGCAGCTAGTTTATAAAAATTCAACAAGATGACCAAGATTACTTGGTGTTTCACCTAACGACGAAGTGGAAATGGGAAAATTAAATGAGATAAGAAATATTAATATATATATATATATATTTAGTTTATTTAGTCCTTTTAGTTCTGATGAAGGTAAACTACTTAGATTCGTTCCAGCATTTTCTTGATTACATTCAAAGTATCAAGTAACGATGCTGGCTCGTAGTCGCAGTACGAGTTAATGGTCTCACAACCAATGCCGAAGACCGGACAAAGTGGAAGAGAAAACGCAGGAATGCGGATCCTAGGCTCCAAAGCAACCAGCTGAGGAGGAACCTTGAAATTGGATAGCCAATTTTGATCAAAGGCCTAGATTTTTCAATCTAGGATAAGACAAAGGCTACTCTTTGACGTGATAAATATATAGACAAAGCCATAAGCTACAGCCAATATTATAATGTTTAAATAAGACTTATTTTACTCAAAAATTTTGCTTAAATTACTTCTACACACAATTTTCAACACAGTGAATATAATTTATATGCCTATGTGTATTAATCCCCGGTTTAAGAGGATTACTGTCAACTTGTTTAACTTTCATTACAAAGCAATCTACAAGGTAATTGAACCCAGCCGGGGGGTGAGGCTGTCTTTGTATACCTCAAAATATACTCGACAAAGAATGAGTATTATAAACTGTTCTTTTAGATTTCACTCGCTACTGTACACTCTTAACCACTAGGTTACTAGGGTCAAAAGAAGGACTACCTCAAGAAGCGCACAAATATTTTTTTTTTAGGTGCTACAGAATATTTGCTCGTCATCATAGTTGAATTTATATATAATGACTTAAAATTTATTTCTTAAAATATTCTAGGGGTTACTACAGTCTCTTAAAACCATGCAAGATCCAGTGAGTAAGGGAGATGTCGCCTTACAACATGTATTGCGCTGTCTCACTTACTCACTGGATCTTGCATGTTTTTAAGAGATGATAGTAGGCCACCAGATTAGAGAATCTGGTAATCTATATACCAATCCATGTGTAATAATAATTCTTGCCACTAGGTATCCTAGGTCTCTACCCAGGATACCTAGTCCCAAGAATTATAAACTCTAGACTAGAAATACAGACAGAGGTCTCAATAGGATAGCTTCATCTCATAATCATAAGTGCGGCTGGTCAAACGAAAATATTTATTTAAGAACGGACCCATACTGGACAAATTACGAATATAACATTGCTGAGTGGATTAATTTCGAATTATAAAAGAACATTTTGCGAATCAGATTGGATATAATGCATCCGAATGCGTTAAACAGCAGCAACCAGAAAAACACTTAGATAGGATGACAGGGAAAAACGTTCATCTGCGCCTAAAATCGTCAATCATACATTTTGTTTTTTGTATAATTCATGTTCTTTAATAAATATTGCACTAACAAGGAAATAAATTGGCCATGAAAACAACTATTAGTTGGAAACTTTTAACCCAGGGTAATGTATTTATTGGATGCTTGGGGTAATTCTCAAATTAGTTTTAGGTTAGGGTCGTTTCGGTTGTTAAACCCTTTACCGATAAAACCAAAACCCTCAAAGTAATAAGGGAAATAATGAAAACAAAATAGTTAACTAATACCTAATAAGATAATTTTCATTGCATTTTCAAAATTTAAATAAAATGTGTCGTAGATAATCGACTTTAAAGTAACGACTTTTTAAAACTTACTAATTAACTTATTTTATCATAAAAATATTCGGTTAACAGTATTTGTTTGAGTATGTAGTATTTGTTTATTTTAATTTAGGTAACAAGTTTTTGGGATTCCATGACAAATATTTAGTGTCAGCCAAAAAGCATAGACTTATTTTGCTAAGGCTTATATCATAGAAATTTGCCTACCGCGCGGTTCCAAATTCTCTGGCTAATATGAAAATCGATACTAGCGAAAAAAATCGATAATAAGATAAAGTTTACAATATTTTTATGAAAGGAGAAAATCATCTTCACCTACAAAATATTCTATAGGTATTTTTTAATTCTATACCATAAGTACCAACATAGATATTGCTTTCATCATTTCCTTTCTTTTCCTACTTTCATTTATGTAAGTTTCTTAGTTATTGCCTTTAATGAATATATTTTTTATTTATTTATTTAACTTTATTGTAAAAATACAATAGGCGGACTTAATGCTAAAAGCATTATCTAACAGTCAACCTTTGGGTCAAGCAGAGAACAGTTTGTGGGTGCAACAATAACAATTACTTAAATAAAAAATATAATAAACTTACATAACATACATAATAAATACATACATAATATAAATTGTTCCATGATCACAAACGTCAGCATGAAAACATAATAATAAAAACATAGGTGAGGTAGAAAGATCGGATATAATAAAAAAAAAAACGTTATCTAGATAACATAATGGAATATTACTTTCGTAAGTAGCACCATCCTCACCAATAATATAAACTTAAAACGTATTCACTGCCCAACACCAATGACCTATTAAAATTTAAATGGAATCAGGTGCTTTGCATATCTCTTTATTAAAGTCACCAAACGGTGAATTCTGTACATAAAGGCCCCTATTCATGGCTCGTACTAAACCCCGACTCATTGATTGTAGGGAATATTAACAACCTTATTTGGTAGGGATGAGGATTACACTTCACTCCAGATTCGAGATATGCGGGGTCGGGCCTTAGTGCGTAGGGTAATGGAATCCAAGAAATTATACAAGAACTTCTTGTTAGCGAACTGAATAAGTATTTTTCGTGTTAGATTTATCAGACATATAACCAAGCCAAGAAGTAAGTAATACAGATAAATTTGGTAACTATTGATCATGTGTTTTCTTTTTGTGTAAGTATGCTTCTGAAGGTATAGAGGTAAGAAAATATCAATACTCTTTTTATGAATAGTCATATAATTTTAGATAGTAGTTTTCATCAGAATTATTTCTTTTACATATAATACAACATACTTATAAATCTCAAAACGGGAATTGTAAAAAATCTCATGAATTTGATATGGTATGAATGTAGTGTATTCATGCTTCCGTTTTGGAAAATATCCGTGTTCAAGAAGAAATTGTACAAATAAAAATACCTGGGGCACTATTCCGAAAACAGGAGACTGAGACGGTTAAAATGAGGTCAGGGTCACACGCTAGGTATATATCACTGGGTATATTTTTATACACGCAATTACGTACGCAGACCGAAAGAAAACATTGTAATTCTTAGACATATCTCAGGGTTACGTAGAGTAATAAAATATGGAGCTCAGTGAACTCGACTGGCAGCGGGCCAACAAATACTTGTGTAAAACTGCGGTTTTGCTTACAATTTTATTAAAGCCAGCAGATCCTATTTTGTCGCACGTGTTTTTAGTTCAATATACAATGCTATGCATAAAGGTGGAATATATTATCCGTAATACCATTTGCCTACAACTTAGAGAGTGTGGCTTTAAGTTTGCTGGAGTGTAAATTGAGGTTTTCGTTATACAAATCCGACCAACCGTTTTCACAATTCAAACTGACATAAAGATGTATAGACATTTCAAAACTATAGTTAATTTTTTATCGAAGCATATAAGCTAACAAATTTTTTTCAATAAGTTTATAGAGAATATACTGAAAAGTCAATAAGAAAAATTTTTTAATCTTTAAATTTAGTTTAATCAATGTGGGTCATCCAGGCGGCGACTACTGGAAATTTTGGCGATCTATCGTCTGCACTAGAAATCAAGAATTGGCGATTAATATCATTATTGTACTTGTTTGCCTATATACCTAACCTTAAAATAATTAATATTCAACTCCTATAACATTAAAAAAAGAA
Organism: Apomyelois bistriatella; assembly: GCA_947044815.1. Taxonomy (NCBI): domain Eukaryota; kingdom Metazoa; phylum Arthropoda; class Insecta; order Lepidoptera; family Pyralidae; genus Apomyelois; species Apomyelois bistriatella. The sequence continues at coordinate 9,757,569 of OX345696.1, forward strand.
CTGATCTACAACAGAAATAGGGTAAATTTATTTAAGGGATCTCTAATTCCCATTATTAGATAAAATGAAACTGAGAAAGAGTTATACCTCGTATTAAGAAACGTTTGTTAAGCCTATTTTAGTTAAAATGTGTTTCGTCTCGTTCTTTCACATGAAGTGTCAGATAAGAGACAAAGAGCCAAAACATATTTTAGTTAAATTGGGCTTATCAAATGTTTCTTAATACGACGGATAGTCTCTATTAATAAATTCATTAATTTAAAAGGCACAAATCATTTTGAATCTACAATATCTTAACTGGGTATGATATGTCGGGTATGTCCAATAATTTTCATGCCGACTGAGCCGACATCGATTGAATGTGTTACAAAAAGAAGAGCGCAGAAGTTGAAATTATGTGAGTATAGAGTTGGTACCTTTTGTTACTGTCATTAAAAAAAAATAAGCTCAATTATTTGCAGCTAAATTAAATATTAGACTATTAAGATATACTTTTTATATATATATTCCCAATGTATCGCGATTGATCACGATCCCACCCGATGTAAAATGTAGATGTGGTCTAATATTGAGCTCGTTGGTACATTAATAGCCTATTTACTCTAGCCTTGAAAAAACATTCATCATAATGGCAAAATTATAAACGGGGTTTTTAACCTGACTATTATATCAGTTATTTACTGCCGCATTTGGACTTACTTGTCATCTTTGTACAATTTTGTCAGACAGAATCTGACAGTTTAACTTGTCAAAAAGTAACAACATTGTCAGATTACCGCTCATCATGTGCCTTCTTAAATAGAACTGCATGATAACTTTGCAATCTGGGGGCTTAGCCAAAGTCACAATCTCAAAACGTTAAAGAAGTACGCCAAGAACAAAATGTATGAAATTGACATAAGGTTGACCACGTGATTTATCGCAGCTTATGTCAACCCCATATATTTTGTTCTTGTCGACATTCGTTAGCGTTTTCAAATTTTGAGGTTGGCTAAGTCCCCAGTACCGCCAAATCTAGGACCATGAATTGAAAGCTGATGATAGAACTACAATACAAGGTCGGACAAAGATACATACCAACTATTATTGGATAAACAGAACACAAAGTGAAACCATTAAGGTATAGGACCCTATTCTAGGGTAGTGTTGCGTACACTCATTGTTATAATAGTATAGCACATATAACTTGACCTCAAGTTCGCTATACCGAGATGATAACGCTCGGATAAATTGAACTGAATGGTACCCATTCTACGATTCATGGCACACAATCTAAGGCCGGTATAATACAAGTGGCTTTGATTTTATTATCAATACATATAATAAGACACTAAAATGCGAGTGTCTGTACATTTAATATTTTTCAAAAAAACTGATTGAGTTCGATTAAAAAGGAGTAACAGAAACCAAAAAAACAGTTTTTGGAATTTTTGTCTGTCTGTATGTATGTATGTATGTATGTATGTCTGTCTGGTACGTTATAACTTCGAAAATACTCAACGGATTTAAACGCGGTTTTCACAGTTGGATTACATATGATTAGGAGCGTTGTCAAAACGTTGTTTCGTCAAAATCGGTTAAGGGAAAAAGAAGTTATGGTCGATTGAAAATTTACTTCAAACACTGCTTCAAAACTTTTAATGCGTTTACTTACGTTTAATTTAATTTAGATAAGGCTAGGATTTCTACTTTTTATTATCCATATCAATAAAGACGAAAACACGCACTGCACCTATTAATTTTAATAAAATAACACATTGAATTTGATCGTAAATTTAGTAACATAAAATCTCAATAGATGGCGCGAATTTGCGTACCTATAGACAAATCCCATTTGAAATTTCGCCGATCTTTAGCAACGTATGTTGGCCTATCAGTAGAGGTCGTAGATCATATTTTTAAGTCGAGGGTTCGAATCCTGCTATACATGACTTTTTTTTTACTTACTTTCTTTTACTTGCTTTTTTTACTTACTTTTTTTTATTTACTTTTTTTTTCGTTTTGTATTAATTTTTAAGAATTTTTTAATACTTTAGTAAAGAAATGTTTCAAGAAAGTACCTGGATCGAATCCTGTCACAAACAATAATTTTATGATTTCGTGTTTTATTTGTTTTCTAGAATTATTTTCTTACTTTTTTTTATAATTTTGAAAAGAAACAAATAAATTCATTTGCAAATTTATTTCAGGATAAACGATATCGCAACCCCTTACAAATCATATCTAATAGTTTGTCATTGACGACATTGAAAAAGAAGATTAATCAAATGGTTGACTGGTAGAGAACGCTCTTAGCGTTAAGTCCGTTAATATATAAGTACTAGCTGTTCCCCGTGGCTCCGCCCCGCGTGGGAATCGGTTATATCGCGCCCAAAAGTTTATGTTTGACCTCAGGTCGTTAACTACATCCCTACCAAATTTCATCACAATCGGTCCAGCAGTTTAGCCGTGAAGAGGTTACAGACAGACAGACTTTCGCATTTATAGTATTAGTATGGATATGGATTTTGTACTTATCTATCTATCTTTACATATAATCGGACAGTAAAAATTGAATGTCTGTACATTAAATATTTTTCTAAAAAACTGATACGGGGCGATTAAAGAAAGACGTGTAACAGAAACAAAAAAAAAAAATTTTGGAATTTTTGTCTGTCTGTCTTTCTGTATGTCTGGTACGTTATAACTTCAAAACTACTCAACAGATTCGAACGCGGTTTTCACAGGTGGATTACATATACGTTCAACAGTTTTGTCAAAACTTTGTTTCGTCAAAATCGGTTAAGGGAAAAAGAAGTTATGGTCAATTGAAGTTTACTTCTAGCACTGTTTCAAAACTTTTACAGAGTTGAATCCGGTTTACATAAACGTATTTAATATAGATAAAGCTACAATTTCTACTTTGTTTTATCGATATCAATGAAGACAAAAACACACTGCAGTCTCTATTAAATTTTAAAAAATTAACACATTGAATGTGTGTGGGCGTATAATTTAGTTACATAAAATATCAATAGATGGCGCTGAAGTTAATTTAATTATTTTTTTCTCATATGGTATTATAGCAGATTGAAATTTTTCCAGCAATTAATTCTAATTATTTCAAAAAAATTTTGGTTGTTTATTTAGTTCTATTGGTTGGTTTGTTTATCGGTCGTTTGTTGTATTGTATTGTAAGCTATTTGAATTGATTAGTTGGTTGGTTTGGCTTTGGTTTAAAAAATAATCAAACCAGCAAGTCAGTTCAGTTGTTGTTCGACGGAACATACGGTCGTGTCGTAAGGTCTAATTTAACTAACATAACACTATTTATTGAGTTAGGTTCTAATGACCCTGTAATAGGCTGCGTCTACTCTTTTAGAGAAAAAGATGTGATAGTATGAATGTTAATATTTTTAGTTTGATATCGTAGCAATGGCTAATGGCTTTATAAAATTGGCACGGGAATAGGATACTACTTATAGATTTAACTATAGGTCTGGATAGTTGTAGTTTCCACAGGTTAAGCGAAAAGCGAACTACACGCGGGCGGAGCCGCGGGCAACAGCTAGTATTGAATAATTCACTTTTTTTATTTTCTTTAATCTATGATTTGCATATTATTTTTATAATTCATTTTTATTTTACTATTTCAGCCAAATCTCATTCACTAATACACAAAAAGAAAAAGTGTACAAAACCAGACTCACAAATTCCTTTAGTATATTGTGCAATGAATCGGATTACGATGTACAGTGGCACAAACAGAAAAGTATACCTAAAATGCCCTTAAACTTACGTCTCAAGTAAGTATAATGCTTTTCTATGAAGCCTACTGTACTATGCCTCATCCATACTCGTTTTTAAGAAAATAAACATTACTTCATGTCGTTCTTTATGCCGCATCAAAGAGCCCGCAGCGTAATCGAGCGTGCGCCAAACATCTGCAAATCATTCAGCAATAAAACAACATCAATAGCGCCGACCGATTGCCATTCATAGGCTCGATAGGGCTGCCACTGCTCAGTTATTTTTCTGCCAAATTTTCATCTCTATATATAATTATGACCATATTTCCATGATAGTAGACGGTTATACTTTTATAAACTGCGAAGTACAACTAACATTAATAATATAGTTATTGATGATGATAATATAAAAAATATTAACAAAAAAGTTGTTTTTATTTAGTCTTAATTATTATTAACGATAGCTAAAGGTTACTGCCATTTTTGGCGAAGTCGTAAACTGATTAAAAATATGAATTAAAGAAATAAATAAAAAGTATTGGGATTGATTATTATAATTATTTATTTTCTAAGGCAATAAATAGTAATAAAAAAGTCTTTATTTTGTTTTATTATTTTATTTTAATGTATAAGGTACACATTACAGACAGTTTACAAATATGCGTTAAATACTAATACAAACAATGATCTAGTAAATTGTCCAATATACAGTGTAAACAACATGATCAAACTATAAATATCTTTAGTACAAAGGTGTTAAATTGATTTTTTTTATCATTTTATAATAAGAAATACTAACTGGAGCTGTTTTCATATGCGAAGGTTTCCTGAAAATGAATTATTATATCTATTCCATATATCATTCGCAATGCTCTCGCCTTATCTCTCTATAGTCCTCTACATATTCATTAATTAGGGAGAGAGGGTACGAAAGAAACAGAAATAGAAGAAATACGAACTTATTGCTCGCTGAAAAACATTAATCCTAGAAGGGAAAGTAAAAACGAAAATACAGAATCTATTTATCTAACGTAGGCTTGTCTACCCATCTTATATAAAAAAAAAATTAGTTACCTGTTTGTACCAGTGTGAAAAAAACTGAGATTGCACTCTAGACACATAGCAAAATCTCTTTTCGTAATCAACTATTAAGCCTCTCTAAAAACAACCTATCTTGGTAAATACATATATAGATTGTTTTTTTTTATATATTCCACACATACTTTGAAAGACCTATAGGTACATTATGATGAAGTGTTTATTGTTCGTTTTAATGCTTTATTTTAATTTTAAAACTACTGGTCTGATTTATGAATTATTTTTGCATTACTATTTGCTGCCTATAACTGGTTTTTATGAAAGATTATAAGCTATATAGTAGGTACATACACACAACGGATAAGTAATACCGTGGGACACAGCTATTACTATAATATTATAGCTGTAGCTGTGACTCCTTATTATATAATTTATTTATATAATAAGGAGTTTATTTATTCTAACGTTTTTCACTTTGGAAGTGCTAGTCGGATTTGAATATTTTTTGATTTGAAAAATATTTCTGCATATTATTATTAATATTAAAGTTTTTGGCTTTAGTACATGCACACCACGGGCGGGGGGAAACTGCGGGGAAAAGCTAGTTATAAGTAAAATTTAATACTTGTCTAAAAATATAAAGGACTAAAAATTATATGAAGTTCTTATAATTTACCTTATAAATAAATAATCAAATCAAACAAAAAAATTATTCCACCATTTAAACAACCCTACGAAGATCAATAGTAACGTAGTTAATATAGTTTGATCCAAGTCTTTTTATAGACACTTTCCAAGTCGCTTAGGCGAGGGTGTGTGCTTTTATAAGATATGTACTCACATGATGTTGCATTTATTAATTGAACTACAAGTAGACCTGAATGACTATGTCGAATTTTATAAATGTGCTCAACTTTATTTAATAGATTCACGCACGTCCAAAAACTCAACGCTACTAAATTTTGAGAGCTGCTCAACTATCATGCTGTCGCGCTGAACGTCAACGATATGACAGTGATAGCATAGCATGATACTTGAGCAGCTCTCAAAATTGAGTAGCGTTTGAGTATTCGGGTGTAAGGCGTTACTTTGCGGATTTCAAAGTTACCAGTGCTTACCAAATTGCTTTGCATGCTTCCGCCACCAGTTAGCTTACGCGAGGCACGTCCGTTCCTCAACTTTATGCCTAAAATTGAATGTATCTCGTTTAGTAATATCTTAAACAATAATTTTCATCATTGTCACTCATAAAACTTTTTTGACTTTGTACCACAAAATATATACGAACTAATCATAGCTAAGAAGCCGTTCTTAAAAGTTTATTTATGTAAGATCATTTGAGTCCTTGTCGAAAAGAATTAAGTGGTTGTACCTATAAATACTTTTTTTTTTAATAGTTTAAAAGGAAGGGTAATATGTGTAATACATGTATTATATGAACATGTATTATATATATCATGGCACCCGTGCAAAGCCGGGGGCGGGTCGCTAGTAATTTTATAAACGCAAAAGTTTGTATGGATGTTTGCTTCTTTTTCACAGGGAAACGGCTGAACTGATTTGATTGAAATTTGGAATAGAGATTGTTTAGACCCTGGAACAACACATAGGCTATATTTTATACCGGCATTCCCACGGGAGCGGAGCCCCGGGCAACAGTTAGTATCCATACATTTGTATTAACAAACTTTTCTCTCCCCAAAATAACGACTGTTCAGCAACAACCATAATATAATGAATTAAGATGAGTGATGCTTGTAATTCGTCATGAGCCAAAACAGATCTGTGAGACCCAGCATCTGGAAGTTTTTCGGATAGAAACTTTCTAATCAACGATTTGAAAGCTCACGTTTTTTAACAATATTATTCTTAAATTTCCGTACAAAAAGCTTTAAAAATATATTACTTGATTTTGGATATGCCTGCGTCTGTCTATCAGCGGACTGTACCTCAGGAACGCTTATAGCTCACTCGAGACTTGAATTATGTTTTTTTAAAATTACCTATGTACCTTTTGCTGTTGCCGCCATTACACAAATAATAAAAAGTTTACTTACTAAAATGTATGAAAGCACTTACTAAACAGCAAACGCCAAAATCATACCTGAAATAAAAAGTATTCGTAATAAAAGTTTAATATTTATTTTAATGAAGAATACAGTTGATTTCTAAGAAAAAAAAAGAACATTTAAAAAAGCTTTTCTTTCTCAATTCCTATTAATTTTGTGGGTCAAGGCAGCCGATACGATCAACAATGGACAAGCGAGTGTCACATCACCAGCTACGATGGAAGATATTGCTGGCCGCAAAATTGAGGTTAATAGAACTGAGACGCCTTTGACAAAATTCTTTTGTTATACTTTTGTGTAGTCCTGTATATGATTTGATATATTTTCATCTACTTTCACCAATTTTTGTTAAAGGTAAAAATTGTAAACAGTAGGTATTGTAATAGGAAATCATTTTTTTAATAAGCAAACAAAACAAAAGGTAAAAGATAGGTATCCTATCAGACGAACTGGGCTAACAGGTGGACAAAGAAAAAGAAACAAAATATTTTCCATCTTCACGGTTGGTATCGAGCGCTTTTTAGTGTTCTTAGATTACAAAATTTAAAGGCATCATTGACATTTTCCATCAAATGAGGTGAATACAGAAGCAAGATTCGAAAGCACCAGGAAAGCTCCTTGATGAATATTTAGTGGGATTCAAGGGTAACATTTATGATACGGTGTCCTAAGCGTGATAGGATTTTTGAATGGATTTTTTTTTATATACCATTTAGTAGGCAATCAGGCATACGTCCTACCTAATGGGAAGCAGTTACCGTAGCGTATGAACGCCTGAAATACCAGGGTTGTCACGTGCGCGTTGCCGACTATTAGGAAATCTTTTCACGCCCTTTTTGAAAAACCCCATGTATTATTCCTGTTGTTGTGTTGTTGTTATATTACGGACATATTAAAATCAGAACAAAACTAGCGTTTTACCTTTTAATCTCTGTCTATCTAGCAAATGGGAGATCCCAAATGCTTCGGAACAATAAAAGGTGAGGATGCAATGCTAATGAGGGTCCGCTTTCAGGTAACGATACTCCATATTCTGTTCGACTACAACTTATAACAGTAAAGTATGAGAGTGTACAGAGAGAGAGAGAGAGAGAGAAAGAACAGATAGGGGCAAATAAATAAGTTTGCTTTGTTCGCATCTTGTATGTAATACCTAGCATATCAATAAACGTCAAATGAACATAAATACTGTTCATACACAATAGTGTTTGTGGAGCAAAGGTAACATTACAAACGGAAACACACATTTCTTGGAATACGATAGACTGATAAAGTTTTTTACGCATCTACAACTTGGCTCATTGCCAATGCCAAGAGCCCATAAAGAGAATGACGCATCCATCGAAAAGGAGCTAAGAAGAGACTGAGGATATAGTAAACTCGAGAGCGGGTACGAAAGCATATTAAGATAAGTATATACAGTTCTAATGTGGCTTTTCTAGTCATAGTTTTCAAACAATAGCTCATCTGTTTTATTTGGTGCCTATTACCTGCACCACAAAGATAAAAACTGCTTCGCTTTTTGGTCGACGACGTGTATTTAAACGTGTTCCTGGTAAGCTAACCATTAAACTAACAACAAACAGTTAGTTTACAGCTCAGTTAATTAACTTTATAATGATTTAAAAGTTTGTTTGCTTGAATGCTTTTATGGTTAAGTGGATTATTAAAATCAATAAGTAAATGACAGTTGATACAGTGTCAATACTGAAGTATCAATAAAAATTTAAAATAAATATTTTTAGAGATTTTAGATTTTAAAATTGCTAAACGTGGAAGAGAATTAAAAAAGAGCTCTTGACATAGCTCTCCGCCATCAGCGGAATTCTTGACATAGTAATACCCGAGTTTACCAACATATAATTAAATTTAAATAACCGTATTATACACTCAAACGATAGTTTTACCATATAATTAAACAACTGTTTTAGTCTAAACGGTTGTTTTATGTTAGTAAACTCGGGTCTGAGTCACCTAATAATAATAATAACTGTATTATTATAATGAACTAAAAAGTGTCTGCAATTTGTGGCATTCATTCCCGCTCTCGCTTATCCAATCAGATTTAGGTCTAAAACGAGAATTTCCTACACATTTTCTTTTGTCTGCAAATCGTAACTATCCGACAGAAAAATATTTGGATCATTAAAATCAGTGGGACGTTATGGAGAGAACTGGCTTTGCTTTGATGTTTGCGATAGTACTACGGGCCTCACAATAAAGTCTATGTATATTTTCTTCAAAAAAGTAGTATGTATTAGCTTGCTCTTCATTTACATACATACATACATCATCAAGCCTGTCTCCTACACGCTCGCCGATTTCGGGTACTCCAAATGTCTCTCTTTTTCAAAAGGTCTGCGATTTAATCGCAGTATGTTTTACGAGGCCGACCCTGACCGCCGCTCCCAGCCAACTCTGCTTTGTAAATACTTTTCGTCAGTCTCCTTTCATCCATCCTCTCTACATGTCCAAACCATCTCAACATCCCTTTTTCTATCTTTTTCACTACGTCCTCATTTACACCGCATCTTTTCTAATCTCACTTTTTCTTATTTTTTCGCTCAAGAATAAACCACACATACTCCTTAAAGCTCTTATTTCAACCGCATTCACTCTACTTTCATTATTTTTTTGCCACACCCAACTTTCACTACCATACATAATGGTCGGTATTAACACTGCCCTATGAACAGCGAGACGTGCTCTTCATTTCTATGCTATAAAAATATTATAATTACCTGATCGTCTAATAAAGTCTGTTGATTTATGTTCTACGAGTAAAATTCTATTAATAGTTCTACTTTTCTTTACTTTAGTTTTTTACTTTTATTTTAGTATAATAAAATAATTACATAACACATAAACAAACCAGCTTCTCTGTAAAAAAAATGTCTATTAGGGTTTAAGGAAGAAGCGAATTGTATAAGAGATTATGCCGTCGCACCCACTAATTCATGAGATTTTCGTGTTGCAAATAGGTTATCACGTTCAAACAATATTTCTTATCTTTTGTTCCATAAATAAAAACTCATAACACAAACAATACAAGAAATATGATATTACTGCAAACAATAAAAGCAAATGATACATCAGATTGTGCCATTAGGAGCGGCGTATAAGATGTTCGATAAAATGGTTCGCAGTTCAAGCAATTATCTCAAAGCCTATTAATAGTCGAGGCACGACTGTCGTCTAATGAAATACGAGTATTGTAGCAACCTTGAAAATGAAAATAAATAACATATGTTCAAATACATAATAATAAAATAGGGTTTTTACACCTACATTTTAATTTTAATCAATTTGTCAGTCACTTACTTTCAATAGAATTCTAATATTAGAAGTTAATTTTAGAAGAATTTAGGTTGTAACTTTGGTAATAAGTTAGGTCACAAAGAATTCAAACTAAACAACACTAAAGTTATTTGGTGGTGTCATGTATATTTTATTTGGGGTTGTTTAGTTTATTTGAGATAACGTTGTATATTACGTCAGTCAAGAAAATTATATTTATAGTTCATGTGATTAAAAATATTTTGTATTTCTTAATGAGCCTTTATGTTATAAATTAGTAGGTTATTCAGAACTTTGTTTTGACTAAACTTTTTAACTTCAACTACATTTCTGAATAAAAATTCAAATTTTAGGTTAGATTTTTTAGCTCTAGACTAATTAAGCGTCCTATCTTCCATGACAAGTATGATCATAAAATTGGGTGAGGTGTGAATGTGAGACATAAAAAGTAATAGGGTAGACCAAACTGCCTTTATTTGAAACTCCAGAATGTGCTTAAAATATGTTAGCTTAAAGACCTTTGTATTTTAAGTTCAATTTTACAGAGCTAGATAAAATCTTTTCCTAATTTTTCTAACATTTACTTTAAAAAAAATGAAAAAAAAAATATTTCATTTTTATTTATATTTAATTTTTGTTCAAAATTAGACATGTTTTATTTTCGAAGATGATCAAATATCACTGTGTGAATAATTATTATAGATTAATATGAACGGCACAAGTGATTCGAAAATATTTTCTGATAATGATTCTGCTACTTAGCAACTTGTTCGGTATTAATATTTTTGTCGGTGAATCCATGCTGCATGGCTCCAATAAGGTTGCGTTTGTTTGACTATCATTTCAAGAAAAAAATTATGTTTTAAAAAAAAATATATTTAAAAATATTATTTTTATTTTATTGTAGAATAATGCTAATGGCTCACAAGACCTTTTAATTTTTCTTTACAAGTTACAAAAAATCTGACTACTAAACAAAATAGCGTGAGTCGGTTTTGCGCATGACTCTGACGGCGCAATAAAGCACTTTATGAACAATATATATTCATACTTCTATACTAATATATTAATGCGAAAGTCTATCTGTCTGTCTGTCTATCTGTTATGCTGGTATAGATATAGTTAAAGACCGGAGGTTAAACATAGGTTACTTTTGGGCACGATTGCCGCGGGCATAAGCTAGTAAATAATATATATGTTTTGACATATAATTTTCAACTTTATTTATTTTTAAGTATTTCTTACCATAGCGCAAATAACAACATATTCTCTGAAAATGTCACATTTATCTTGAATAGAGCCTACTAACAGACAGAGGGACGATGAAGACTAATAATAGGGTCTCGTTATGATGCTTTGTGTACGGTATCCTAAAAACCAACACCTTCGTCAAGTTCCAGTCACCTAAAATCGATCTTCAACAAGATACTTCTACTTATATCATAAGCACTTCGGCACTTATTATTTATTGGTATCATTAAAAGTTTGGTCATTAATGATTATTATATTCAGGTGTTTCAGCTTCATTCATTAAAGTAATTAATTTACGATTATGTACTTTATTTACTTTCATTGCATGTAGAGCCTATATTTGTCATCAAAAGTTGCTTATTTAAACGATAGCTTGGACGCCATCAAACGTCATTTATACGGCTTACATGGCAATGGTGTCATAAATTCGATATATTCTCGAATTTGGTTTTCTCAGTCCACTTAACTGTAATAAGGCATTATATTAATAAAATTAAATTAAAATATAAGACTTTTCATTATTTATTTTAAAATATTAATAGAGGTACCGATAAAAATGAATATTATTTAACAGCCTATTACGTATAAAACAGTGAATACAAATCATTTGTACAATTATCCGTTGTCGTAGGCACGGCAATTAATTTCGCTCAAACAACTCAATAGTACGTAGAATGAATGGGCGAGTACGTGGGTTTCGTTCAATAGAACTAATAAAGTCACTGTTGTTAAGGGTAGTGCATATCTATCAAGGTTTTAATAAAGTTAGTTTTTCTTTGAAACTTAATTCAGCTAAGGAATTATGCAACCAACTAATATAATTATTTTCATTTGATTATATTTGCAGTCTAGCATACGACCAAAGGGTGCAAAGGGCGCGCGGTCACCGTGCCCATTTAGGCTAGTTATAAAATGACATAACTAGCATAAATGGGCTATAGCTTTGCCAACTCGTAGCCTAGGATGTTTTTCCACAATACCTAGTAAGTTCACTACGTCTCTCACCCTCCAAAACAATACAAAAAATGCAAGCTCTGTTTATTGGGACCTTGTGCGAGGGACCATGCCTATGGCCTTGCATACTCACAAATACTAGGCTCACTGAGATTATCGTACTTTAAAGTTCTTACTAACATTAGTCGTAAGTTTTATTTGTAATTATACTAACATAAATGGATCTATGATATCTGAATAAATAAATTTATTATTATATTATTTTTATTATTGTTGACAAATTGGTGAGAGTGAGTTAAGCACGACCTTTGCACAAAAGTCCTTTGGTTAAAAAGGAAGAAAGAAAAGCTGTTTATTTGGTACCACAGAATCAGCACAACAACATACATTAATTATATTTAAGTTCAGTGGAGTATGTACCAAATTGGTCCCCGCTCAGCACATGTCGCGGTGTTAACCACGACGCTGAGATATTAATCGACTTAGCCTGACTTGTATTATTTCTAGTTTTAACTAATGGTTTTATGACATCTTAGTTAGTCAGCACTTAAAAATTACCATCATACGAGTAGCAACTTTCATCAATTCCGCCTCATTAAGTGTGCCTATCAATCTAGTCTAGACTATTTTATCAGTGATCGGTGTGACCTTAAATTGATCTAAGTGTATCTTTATGACATTGATGCAGTATTACAGTTCTTGCCTTGTTAACTCACGCGTGTTAAAATCTCATCTTCTCTCTATTTGACGTAAACCCTCATTTTAAACGTTGTTATTAATAGAATCTGCTATCAGTCGGACAAATAGATATATAGGTACATACTAGTATATTAATTGATATTCCCTTAGTCGATTTATTTGATATCCACGGAAGGGGTTGTATATAGTTTGCCGGGAATATTGGAAACTTTCCCGGGAACTTTGGAAATATTGCCGGAAATATTCCGGGAATTGCCAAATGACTTCGGCAACTTTGGGAAAGTTTCCAAATTTCTTGATAACATTGGGAATATTTCCGTAAATTTCCATAGGGAATATTCCCGTAAACTGTAAATTGCCAGCCGGCACATCACTAGTTGTATATTCCAAAACCGGGGACGGGGTATTATTTATTTATTTATTTATTTATTTATAAGTACACAAACAGTTAATTAGGTGGGTACATTGATAAGAAAAAAATATAATTTACAAAATAAGACAACCTAACTCACCAATAATATGTGTACATAACATGTTCAAAAATTTAGCTCAACAAAAGAAGGTAAACGAAAATAGGTAAAAATAATAATAAACCAAACGATACAATAGTGCTAAAAAAATCAGAAAAATAACATGTTAACTATATTATTTATACACTTATTTGGGCTCGGTTATTACAATTCGGCACTTTCTCTTAAATGCCGCAAGAGAATGACAAAATATGTCAGGAAAGTCAGTTGTTAAACTTAAGGAATTATAAAGACGGCACATACGGTTAATTGGATTGTTGTGACCAATATTATTTGAGCAAGCCGGTATCTGAAATAGCCGAGGAATTCTTTGAGATCGCGATGGAGCACTAAAGTTAATTTCAGTTAACAGAGTAGTTGACAATACTGAATTAACGATTTTATAAAGATATATTATAATAAGTATGCCTCATGCTATAGTTCACCTTGTCGTATAAAACGTGAAAAATGTATTTATTACTGAGTTAACAGTGCAAAATAAAATGCACGTTATCTTGTGTGCAATGTTATTATCTTACTGAATGGAATCTTTACAATGCTTACTATAATTGACTTTCCAATACTAGTACCACGCGCCCACATGATTTTTCATATTCTATAAAAGATGAATAGAAACCTAGCTGGAATGTAGGAGTCAACAACATTGTAGAATAAAATATGTTGTAGTTGGTACGTACACATACATATAGTCACGTTTTTATCCCATATGGGGTAGACAGAGCATAGGGTCATAAGACCTTAGACCACGTTTAGCATGATGATAGTTTAAACAGGAAATCAAATAGTGATGGGTTGCTAGCCGTATCGCCTATATCATAATTCCCCCATTCGCCGATTCTCTCAGTCGACTTTTACTTGCGCGAGAAGAGAAGCAGCTGGTACATTATATGTTATTCTTTCCTCCCCGACCAGCATGGAAGGTTGTTAGTATAAAATTATAAATTCAATAGTTGAAATTTTTAGCTATACAAAGCTTAGGGAAAATATAGATTCGTTTTTAGTAGTTTTAGGTGGTTGTCGATGTATTTTTTTAATAATGAGGAATGATACAAAATCATCAATTAAATTAATTACATTTAACTATAGTTAACAGTAATTTCAGTTTCAATCAAAGTGAATTTTAATAATATTATACCAACAATCTCTAAAATCTTACAATATTTCAGAAATTTTAATTAATTAGAGAAGCAAAGGATAATATTAGTCCCTTAATTAATTGATAAATTTAGTAATACTGCAAATTTAAATTCTTCAATCAAACATCAAGTCTTCCAATTCAATTCCAACTGAACAGAATTTCGAATAAAATTTAAAACTTCAAAGTGTGGAATTACACGTACTTTTAACCAAAAGTACAGTTCGAACCAAAAAAGGAAAAAAAGAACCTTGTCCGACCAGTTTTAAAGTTCGAATTCCACACCTGAAAACTCACTGGAGAAAAACAAGAAAAAGAATAATTCCCACAGACAGAGAGGAACTTGTCAACAACTTTCATTCGCTTGAAGAATTTGTTCTTACTATAGTTCAACAGTGAACGTATCGAGGTGGTGAAGTTTTAAGAGTAATATTTTTGGAGTATTTTCTTCAAGGAATGACAACAACGCGGTATAAAGAGTTCGTATTGCACGGATTGGAACTTCAAAGTGAGAACGGGATACTAATAGTCTAACGCCCGAATACTCAAACGCTACTCAAAGTTGAAAGCTGTTCAAGTGTCATGCTGTCGCGCTGAACGTCAACGATATGTATGACAGTGACAGCATTATACTTGAACAGCACTCAAAATCTCTCTTATACGGGATATGATAGTAGAGGAGTCGAGGGAGATCTGTATCGTGGCGAGTAGAAATCTATTTTATTATTAGTTTGTTTGACACAGGTCTGTTTTCCTGCGGAAGTACCATAAATGTATGACAAATAATTACACAATACAAAATATCTAAAATATTAAATTTTAATTTTTCGGTATAAGAAGGCCAAAATATATTATAAATATTATCTATAAAAATACCCGAAAATTAATGACGTATTTCCTATAATTCTCAAAGAAGAGAGATTACTTATTTTAAAACAATATTTTCTAGTTATTTTCATTTACTAACTAAATTAAAGTAACGTTGTTAGATACAACGTAATTTTTTCAATGGATTTCATTAAAAATACTCCAAAGGCACAGTCCTTTGCATGTTCATTGTAATCGAACCAATTATTGGGAGGTGTACACAATGCGATGCCCTCTTGCGACCGCATTGTACTACTGATGAGTTTGCGCTCATTGTGTGCGTGCCTTATTGTATCGGTAGATCAGCTCCCCGATTATGATTGTTCGCTATTGTTCTTTTAATCTTTTTTCAAATTATTAGGTGTTCTTTTTTCAAACTAAAACTTTTTTAGCTAACGAGAAATAATACCTACATAGTTATTTTTTTTAAAAGGAATTGTTTTCCAATCAATATTATAAACCTTAACAATTGGATGGGATATGGATTTATGCACTAATATATTGTTTGATTGCTAAGTTTAGTACATAAATAAATAGGCTAAAGCAGAAATGAAAACATGCGAATATTTTTTTTTTAACTGACTGCTAAAAAAATGACAAATTAACAGATATTTTGATGAAGCAAAAAAAATGCCTAATATTATTGCCAGTGCCACTATGTATATTATATCTATTTTGGTGAAATAATATAAATTAGTATTGCGATCCGGCGAGGAAATGCGGCCAGCATTTTGAACACGTTGCCTTTAATTGTAAATAGTTTTCCGAATTTAGGTTTTCTTATTATTTTGTTTAGATTTATTCTATAAATGTGTAATATACAAACTACTTGCAGACATTGGGTATTTTCTCCACTTATACCCCCAGAGCTTTTTTACAGCTCAAGCAGTTTTGATTAAAATATATGTTCTTAAACAGGCGCACTTTAATATTTGTACTGATATTTTTATGAAAACCACGCCGCTTATAAACGTAATCGCTGTCTTTGTTTTACTTTAATTACAAAAGGCACGGGAATCTGGGATTTAGGACAAAATTAATTTTGCTATGGCAGAATTACGCATTGTTGAATGAAAAACAAATGAAACGTTCACTAATTAATCAGCCTTTGAATTTTATTAAAATCATATTTTAAAAGCGTATTATTTAATAATTGTACATGCCTATATTTACTGAAATAGTCTCGCAAAAATGGCATTGGGAAACATACGTGCCACCAGAACACCTGGGTCATGTTCTAATGATCTGGTTTATTTGTAAAAAATGAGAACAGGAATCAGTTGCTCCATGTAATATTAACCAGCACCGCCAAATCTAGATTTGAAGAGTACCCCGAGATTTGAATATATAAGCTAAGGAACTGGAAAACACGATCGACTGACAATGATTGAAAAAAAATATGTATGTTTTTTTTTTACTTTTCCTGCTTACAATTCTATGTACAATCAGGATAGATAAATCTGACCCCAGGTTACTAGTGCAGGTATGGTAGGAAAGTCACTTTTATCAGCCCTCGACTGTACACGTATAAAGCCCTAAGAGCGATTAAATACACAAAGCCTAAAGAGAAGCATATAAGAAGTAAGATCTAAATTGTTATCAATTATTCCTTAACTCAATAGTTTTTAACATAATACAGAACAACAAAATTAACGTCAAACATAACTAAACAATTTATTAAAAGTTGATACTTATTTAACATAAAAACAATGATATTCCAAAAGATATTTTAGACTGACGATCTAATGATCTCAAAAACTTACATTAAGTATTACATTTACCTATAAATTCCAATTCCAAGGTTTCATGTGAACGTTTAAGACTTATAAAGTCTTTCCTCCCTCACATTCTCATTATTTGACATCAAACCTAAGCCAGATGTCAGACACGTCAGTTTAACAAGTAGACACCTTATACCTTAACCATTTACTCATGTATCAAGTAACAGAATATTTAGTCGGCACTCGACCCTTTGTTTTACCGCTTGTACGTTGTCACCCACTCTCTCTGGTAATTTATAAAACGGTCTTTATACAAGTACTTCATTAGTTACATTTAGTTTGTTAACTACTTCCGTGATCAAGTGGTTAAGGCGTTTTCATGTAGATCCCGGGGTCGTGAGTTCGATTCCCACGGGAAGCATACTTTGTTTATAGTTGTTTCCACTTTGGTTAGGACATCGCAGGCGTGAATCACCTGAATGTCTATATGATAAGAACTCTGGCGTCAAAGTTCTTAGGAACTGCCGCTCGGCCTCCGACTACCAGATAGCAGCCGAAACCAACGACTTAAAGTGCCTTCTGAAGCACGGAATCATCTAAAAGGAAAATAAAGTAGTAGTGAGTAGTGGCGAACACTGTCAAACTTTCAGCGACTTTAGTAAGTCTGATTATATGTATGCTAAAATTGCTTATCGAGTAAGTTACATTGCAAGGGCAATCGACCTATACCATAAGTAATAACATTACCATTTAATATTACATAACCATACATATTATTGCATTTTATTTGTAAACTGGTTGTTATTTCTATTTTGAAACTAAAAAAATATATAACATAAGTAGGTGTACATTATTGTATTTCATTTGTAAACTGGCCATTTGTATGTACCCATACCAAATTTTATCAAAATCTGTTCAAATAGACATACTTTCGCATTTTTAGTAGATATTACTATGGCTAGTATAAATGTATGGAAGTTTGGATTTTCGACCATTAACAATCGAAATAAAAATAATTTCAATGGTATCAATCAACCCATTAATTTGATACCAACAAAATATTGTTATGATCATTAATCAACGGGACCATTATTTATTCTAAGTAGACCGGTATTATCTGGAGCTTCATTACAATATTGTTAATGATTAATGATAGCAATGGATGTCAGGTAAAGAGTTCATTAAATTTACTACAATATTAATTGTAATAATCATAAAGACACAACCGTGACAACTTTTCTATACCCTTATCATCATCATCCCATGTATTATCCATACTTCCATATCCATACTAATATCCATACTTACATACTATCCATACTTCCATACTAATATTATAAATGCGAAAGTCTGTCTGTCTGTCTGTCACCTCTTAATGGCTAAACTGCTGGACCGATTGTGATGAAATTTGGTAGGGATGTAATTAACGACCTGAGGTCAAACAAAGGCTACTTTTGGGCGCGATATAACCGAGCCCCACGCGGGGCGGAGCCGCGGGGAACAACTAGTAAGAAATAAAATGAAAACAGATAAAAATACTTGCTCGGGTTTTCTTATGCCTGGTGTACGTGGGCAAATTTTTATTTAATTTATAACTACATAGTATAAAACAAAGTCGCTTTCTCTGTCCCTTCATCCCTATGTATGCTTAAATCTTAAAAACTACGCAACGGACTTGAATGCGGTTTTTTTAATAGATAGAGTGATTCAAGAGGAAGGTTTTTATGCCCATGTGAAGCCGGGGCGGGTCGCTAGTTCTTTTATATATGCCACCATAGATATGTACGAACATAAGAAGTAAGAACTTAGCAATTAAAGTTACTCTTACCCCTTATATGGTGTACTTATCTAGGTGGCCCATTATTTACACGAACTTTCAAATCCGTTAAGTAAAAAGGTAACTTTTGCTGATATTTTTCCTAGCTTTTATTTACATACTCTAGTTTAAACTAATCTTAACAAGTTTTAAAAAATTGCAAAATCTTATTGTATCGATCTGATATTAGTGCATGATCAGGTCATGCTTATTAAAATTAGCATACCTAGTCGTTGAAACGTTAAGCCACGGAAAAATTTCAACTCTGTAGAATTTGGGGAAGTGGGCCAATTTTAACTTGCAAGATTTCACCCAACTGAACCCTTATAAATGAATGGAATCGGTTTAAGCTAATATTAAGTCGTGGCGTAACCGAACAAGGAAAAAAAGACAACGAAACAGGGATCATATTCGCACCTACAGATAAATAAATAAATGAAAACCAAATATGATTAGTTAATTCTTTACGCTTCTTACTAAGATCTCAGAGTTCCTAAATCGAAATTAATCAACTATATTTCTTAACGCCTATTACTCCAAACAGGCATAAATAATTACGTCGGCTCAGTCATCAATGGGGCTTTGTAATTGACCTCTAAGCCAAGCCCGGTTCATTATTGGGATAGTTGAATGTCAAGCGACGAAAACTTTAGCACGGATCCAACGTCGTAGGTACGGTGCGCAGTAGAGCGCACTCACAACCTTATTAAGAATGAATACGATTATAAGATCCAAACAAGCCCTGACTCTATTTCATGCTCTGGTTGCTCAACTCCCTCAAATCGACATATTTTATGTCAATTTAAATTCTTTTATTTGTGTATATGTAAGTTATTTCTAACTCACTACAAGTTTTGGGAAACTGTTAGTGTAGTGAGTAGTTGAGTAGTAGAATAAATAAATAAGAAAATTTATCATCATAATTTCATCCGCAGGCAGCCTGGATATAGGCTACCCCAAGTCTTACTCCGACTAGCGCTTGCCCAAAATTTGGATGGCTGCGAGCATAACCTATTTTAAAGACTGGATCCGCCCTAGCCTAAACTTCGACCGAACTTTCACATGCAGCAGTGGACTATGTTAAGCAAATAATTACAAATCGCCGACGCATATTTTTTTTAAATCTCTGATATTTTGAACACCTAACGTGTTTGAAATAATGACAATTATATTAAATCTGTTAGTTGCTTGATGACACTTATGGTTATTTAATTAAGACATAGTAATTAGGTACACCTATAAACTATAATATTGGTGCTTGACATCTTGCAACTAATGTACTCAATTTATAGTTGATTTAATTAGTTCTAATCTATCTCGCACAAAGGTTAACCATCGGTATCTAACGTGTGATTGCGTGTGTGATGGGAACCCTACCCAGAGGTCCTGTTTTAATTTAGTTTTTGAGATTTTATTTTGATTTTGTATAACATTTAATACATTTTAAAGTGATTTAGTTTTCATTGTCATGTATTAACATCAAGGCAATTAAGTGAGGCTATAGGCTATTTTGCAAATGAAATGAAATTGTTTATTCTCAATATCCATACTTCCATACTAATATTATAAATGCGAAAGTCTGTCTGTCTGTCTGTCTGTCTTTCTGTCTGTCTGTCTGTCTGTCACCTCTTCACGGCTAAACGGATAGACCGATTGTGATGAAATTTGGTAGGGATGTAGTTAACGACCTGAGGTCAAACATAGGCTACTTTTGGGCACGATATAACCGAGTCCCACGCGGGCGGAGCCGCGGGGAACAGCTAGTAGGATATATTTTGATTACTTATTGACGTCAATCATTACTAACATTAAGTTAACTACCACTTCCAAAGCGCAAATGGAGAAGAAGCGGACCCACAAACTCCAATTCAGCAAAGTATTTTGGTTTCATTTTAACTGTGTTTCTTAAGAAATTGTGTCAAATTTTGTCGCCCTGGGCTCTAGCCTACTCAGCCTGCTAGTAAATCCGCCACTGATCTTTATAGTCACAAGGTATATAATACTACCTATCTTACTGGAGAAGAGGGTTCAGTCTTTTTTTTTGTTTTTGTTTTAGAAGTGCAATCAATGCATCGGTATCGAGTCGTATGAAACGAGAATTTGTAGCGTTGTTTGGAATTTGTATAGTCTACGCGCCAAAGAATTTGGAATCACGCACGCAGTTTTGTTTTTAATCTATGATATCGCGCACTGAATCGTCGAATGTTCGATTCTAAAGAATTTGGCGCATAAAAATCTGACGTTTTATTTGCTCCGGTGCTGACGCAGTGGACTTTTAGATACGAACTTTTAAAAAAGTCGCTTAAAAAAAAAATTAGAAGATGAATACAGAAGACGCGGAAAACAGCTATGTTGTACATAAACTTGCATAGTACGCGACGTGAGTACCATAAGCACGTTCTATAACTACAGTTATTTACTGCCAGTCTATCCTGTTCTAATTTAACAATTAGAGGAATACGTAATTTGAATTGCAAATCGTCAAATTTATACGTACGGCTTATTGAGAATGTGGCCTTATGTATTAGGAATATGAATTAATGGTTAACCACTAAAATTATTATCCATTCGTTGCAAATATAATCATGGTTTTGTCGATTCGTGTTTTAGATGAAACTATTTGTATTGAATATGATTTAACAGGTTTTCTTTTATAAAAAAGCAGTTATCAC
The DNA here is from genome assembly GCA_947044815.1 of Apomyelois bistriatella. Taxonomy (NCBI): domain Eukaryota; kingdom Metazoa; phylum Arthropoda; class Insecta; order Lepidoptera; family Pyralidae; genus Apomyelois; species Apomyelois bistriatella. The sequence continues at coordinate 9,779,346 of OX345696.1, forward strand.
AATGTTATATAATAAATAATATTTTATTTGGTAAAAAAATATTAGAATTCGTTTATTTAAAATTTCATGTAGTTAATACTTATTGTTGAGGCTTTACTTTATGATTAAGGAAAATTTTCTTCTGCCATAATAATTGCCTGAGGAGAACCAAGCTGTTATGGGAAGAGTACCTACTTGAAAACAATTTATTAGCCCATGGTAAGTTGATGTTCAAAGAATTTTATGATATGGTATTGAAGTACATAATTTATGTCCCAACTATCTCCCTGAATAATTAATTTCATTTAATATTTTGTAATAGTACTGAATTTCAGGTAATGTGTATATTACAATTTATATGACCATTTTATGAATTTTATAAAAAAAAATATAGTAATTCCTAGGATTTGTCCTAATTCTTTGAATCCACTGGAACCTAATACATGGAAATTCTGATCAAATTAATGATGTCTGAATTTCATAAATCTTTTAAAATAGAAATATTCTATAGTACAGCTCCATTAATTCATTCATTCCAGGTGAAATTTCAAACTGCCTTCATGACAGCAAATTCCTATGCGTAGGCCATTAAGGTCGAATAAGAGACAAGGCTAAGGATATTAAATAACAAAGGTTTAATAATCCGTTAGCTTATTGAATTGTCCGAATATTTCGTATTATTTAAAATAACCTCTTTTAGTAAGAATAAGGGTTAAGATATATAGACCTATATACCCTAATTCTTAGACCTAAAATGAAGTATCATGTACAGTGGGCGACATAAAAAAGTGTACCTACTTTCTTAGTAACTGTATTAAGTTTTATTTAATCGATTATATATAGTTCTCTTTATCGATTTCGGTGACGGCGATTTTAGACAAAAGTAAGGTATTTTGTCTTTCATTAGCTTTATATGGCTCTCTAGACTCAACTTGGTTTTAAATACCCTATCGCATAATTAAGGTTAAGACATAGATTTAAAAAAATTGCCGACCCCTCGCGATTTCCAAATTCTATGGCTAAAGCGGTTATTAGAACAAATGATCGGACTGACAAATTCTTAAGTAAGGTTAAAAAACTGCAGATATAAATATGTCTATAAGTGCTAGCCTAGCTTTATTTCACCATGCAAACCAAAACGCTTGGTTGGCCATAAACTATATTATCAAGCTATTAAAATAGGGCAAAAACCGGGTCACAAAACAACAAAACCATTCGCTTTTACTACTTCATATACGAATATCTGAATGAAATAAATAAAGTTTGACCTAATTTGATGATATTGGGTCACGATGATCTGTTGATGTCTAACCATGACCAAAAATAAAGAGAATACAAAAAATTAACTTACATACGTTGACTAATAGAAACACAGCATACGTCACCAAGATTTTTAGTTTTGTAGTTAAAAATCACATTGTACACACATTCTGTTACCTTTTTAATCATCTCTTTTCAATCATCTACTCGTATTTTCAATCATCTTTATCAAGTTAAGTGTTCCGATATTATAGTGGTGGTGATGGTCCAAATAGATTTTAGCCATTATACTACACAGTAGAAGTATTCCGATAAAATAAAATAGTTGTTTCAATTTAAGAAGTTTATAACTATTATTTTTGTGCTTCAATTTCTTACCCCATTTCTCTGAACGCGCTTACCTTTATTAGTTTGTCAGCTTATAATATTTTGTGTTACTTCTGTGTTACAATTATTTGATACTGTAACTTTATTACAATAATTCGTTTATTCCACTTTCCTCCGGATAGAATTAGAAGGCGCCATGAGTCTTCAAATTGGCAGCTTTAGGGTTTGCCGCTTTCTTGGCAAATTTCAATATTTAAAAGTAATATTGATTTTTTTGTGAACTTCTTTGAACAATTCCTGCAATGATTATTATCTAAAACTAGTTTCTCGAGTTTATTATCATCATTTGAGCGCGTTTACCAGTTACTGTCGTCAACTGACATTAAGTAGTTGGTCATGTCAGTCTACATGTGCTTAGACGTAAAATTAAACTGCCCATAATATGAATATATAAATAATAATATTATTATTATTTCATGTCCCAACTCAAAAGTTATTTTTAGTTGATAAGTATACTTACTATAATCTTTGAAAATACACTTAAATATATTTTTCTCGTGAAACTTTTTAAATAAAATTAACATTATCAGTTCAACGTTTTTCCCCAGTTACGTATTTCATGATGCCAAAATTTTAAATAAAACGTTGACCTTCAACTTACCAATTCACCTGAAGAATTTGTCCTTAAATAATTTGACGTTTCCTCCCCAATTCCTGTTTGCAGGTTAATAAACATAATTTTCGAGGAAGCGGACTCAATTAGACAAGTTCACAGTTCCTGGAGTTTAGATCTTGACTTATTTGGTATATCTTAATCTTGTTTCTTTGGCATTAGCTCAATCTGTGTCATTTATTTATTAATGTACACAAAACTACAAACGGATATAATGTAAAATTAAGTACAAAGGTACTAACGTATTACTATTTCTGTAAGGGCGTAACATTATTTCTCAAGGGTCGGCAATGCATACGTGACTGCTTTCGTCTATGGTCTACGGTAACCACTTACCATCAGATAGGCCGTATGCCTGTTTGCCAACTATTTTTTAAAATAAAGATTCGCATTTGTAATACTTATTAGCGATCCGCCCCGGCTTCGCATGGGCATAAAATCCTTCCTCTTGAATCACTCATCTTTAAAAAAACCGCATCAAAATCCGTTGCGTAGTTTTAAAGATTTAAGCATACATAGGGATATAGGGACAGAGAAAGCGACTTTGTTTTATACTATGTAGTGATAGTGAAGTGATGATGATATTAGTTGGATCATCAGAAGCTAAGGTATACTTGTGAAGCTATCCAATTAAATATCTTAAACCAAGTCCCAAAATGCTTATAAGCTGTCAAAATTTTAAGTAAAAGAATTAACAGAACTGATACAAAAATTAACTTTTATTCTTCACGGAGAAGACTTTCAAAGAGATCATACTTAAAGAGAAATCATTAGCATGTACAGTGAGCCACAGAAAAAAGTTTACCACTTTACCCCAACACTAATATCTAGGGTGATGATACTAAAAGAATTAAGGTTGTAATGTAGATAAATACAATTAGTACAATTTTGATATTAAAGGGAATAAAACTTTGCTAGTTTATCATTTCTACTTATTTATAGTTCAAATATTTGTGCAAAATGAGCTGAACAAGAAAATTTCAATTCATTACTAAAGTATCACTCAACTGTCAAGAAGTAGTTAATTTCATGAGCACTCAAATGACTTTTTTGATTATTTCATGAGAATTTTCTTTTTTTTTACATTTAATTGCTGTTATCCACGACCCCTTCCATGTGAAAATTGGTTATATTGCTCCTAAAAGGAGCCTATGCTTGACCCCAGGTCCTTATTATCCATGCCAAATTTCGTCAAAGTCTGGCCATTGGCCTACCCGTATAATTATAGCAGACAAGCAGACCGATTTTCGCATTTATAATATTAGTATGATTATGAAAGCATGGATTTAATCGTACATAGTTTTCCCTATAGATCTTAATTTTAACCGATTAAAAACAGCTTATACCAAATTTCGTCATCAGCAAATAGTGACGAATCCAGACCATCTACTTACTTAGAGAAGGAAATTTAAGTTTTAGGCAAGATAGTTAAGAAAACAGTGTTGGGTTAACACTGTGTTCATAACGATCTTGTCAAGCGACGACGACCGTGGCCTTACTTGACTTGGTCGCCACTATCTGTCACTATAATTGGCATGTCAATCTTGAGCTTCTGTGCCGGCTGTTCTCTCTAGGTAGTCGTAAGCTTGGATTGTTCCGTTTTCATCCTATAACGTCATATATCCTACTCATTCTTTTTCTGTGCCATGGTACTGAGCCTACTTGATTATATTTACTTAATTTTGTGCTATCTATGAATAAAGTAAACAGTCCTTAAGGCTAATGAGGGGCGTCAGATTACAAATACCCAATCTCTACCTTAACCTCAGTTCTGCCTTTGTAAACTTGGGTCCGAAATGCGGACAGAATTCCAAGTACTCGATTTGGTAAATAAGGTAAAAATATGAAGTAATTTAGTCAAGGACGTTTCCGAAGGTATTAAATGTTATCATTTGATGTTTCGGTAAGACGGTTATTATATATGATAAAGGTTCAAAATATATTAGACAATTTTCTTTTGTTGGTTTATAATAGTCTAAAGGAAAAAGAGCCTTTCGAAACACGGAGGAATCATATTCCTTATTTTTGGTTGTTGAAATTTAATGAAAAAATTATTTTGTTAAAAAAAACTTAAACAATACTTAGAAGTTTAAATAAAAATTACTTTCATATACTTACAATTCAAACATAAACGATTTATTTTTTAATAGAGTCCATGTCCCTGTCATCGCAAGATGATTTCTCTTCTCAATTGTGAAATATACATACGAAAATAACACCGTCGATACATTAACCCAATAATCCTATTATAACACATAATCCTAATCGATACCAATATAGAAGCACTTTGGAAGTTTCGAAATATTCAATAATCGAATCTATTTTATTCCTCAGTCGTTAAATAAATGGAGGGCTATTAACTTCATCAGACCACCAAAGTCGATTCTTGGTTGAATTTTTTCATCATCATCTTCTGGTATCATTAAGGTTGCCTTGTAGAGATTGCACTAGCGATAAGGCCGCCTATTGTATATCTTGTTACAGACTAATCCATGTGTGCAATTCTATAGGTAGTACAATAAAGTATTTTTACTTCTTACATTTGGGTATGGTTTTGAAGCCACAGGTTTTTATTTATTACGTTAGGAGTCAAATCCTGACATTATTGGTGTCACTAGCATGCTGCCAGCCCGTGACCTAGGTTATTAGTAAATGAACTTACTAAGGATGAGGTCTCTCGTCGAATTCGACTCGGCTGGGCAGCGTTCGGGAAGCTCCGTAATATGTTCTCCCTCAGTGCCTTAAAGCTAAGGTCTTCAACCAATGTGTGTTACCAGTGATGACATATGGGTCCGAAACGTGGTCCCTTACTATGGACCTCATAAGAAAGCTCAAGGTCGAACAAAGGTTGCCGACATAGCCCAGCGGATTAGCTCTTTGAAGTGGCAGTGGGCAGGGCACATAGCGCGACGAACCGATGGCCGATGGGGCAGAAAGGTTCTCGAATGGCGACCACGCACCGGCAAGCGCAGCGTCGGACATCCACCGACCAGATGGTCAGATGACCTAAAGAAGGTCGCAGGCAGACGCTGGATGCAGGCCGCTTCCAACCGGTCGTTCTGGAAATCCTTGGGGGAGGCCTACGTCCAGCAGTGGACGACCTGCGGCTGAAATGATGATGATGATGATGATGAACTTACTAATATTATTATTTCGCCCTAGTATCCAAAAATTTTACTGCATCTGTTACCATAAAACCAGAACAAACATATGCAAACATTGCTATTTGGAGGCAGAAATAGGTTTATGAGATATTAAAGTATACCCATAGACGACCTTTGAACATAAGTCTTCACAATCATTCCACATGGCAGCGATCTTCCATGGATCAAACTTTAGAAGCTTAATATTCAGTTTTTTGATATTTTGGATGTATGAGACATTCACCGAATAGAAAATCCCAGAACACTTACCTGAAATGAAAAAAATACAATTATTTTAAGTTTATATTTAGGTAGAATTAAAAATCAAGACTCTAACTACGAACAGTATGCGGACTTTAACATGTCACTAAATGAGTACATATAAAGGTATATACGACAAATCGCAAGATACCTATATTTTTAACTATCTTATTACTTTTATAAGCGAAAGGAAAGACAACACCATATCTCAAAAACTACTAGAGCAATTAAACTAAAATTGAGTGGGTGTTGTTTATAGTTAGGTTAGGACACGTCATCTATGAACAAGTACCTGAAATTATCATAAGAAGAGCCGTGATAGCCAGCTAATAGTAATCTAGTAACGCATAAAAATGCGTACCGCAGAAAAAAACCAAATGTAAAAAATATAACCGATACCAATCCAATATATTTCAATCTAAAGGTACACAGCTGCCAGCGAAAAAGTAATTGCGTGAAATTTGTTAATTAATTTTAGAAGCGGGAGCGCGATCAGGAATCTTTTAAAATAATTGATATTACGGAAACTCAGCTCAGTTGGCCTTCGATTTCAATCATAATAATCCTTTCGGCCAAATGATTTTTGATAAGTTAATTAAAAAGTAGACAGCGAATTTATTTGAATGGAATTCAATGTTTTAAAGAAATTAGGTTTGAAAGCTTTTGCTACTTAAGTACGTAAAAAAGGTACTTATGACAAATAAGTCCTACAGTTTTTAAAGGCAGGATCATGGGTACCTGGAATTTAATTTAATATGATCAAACATGATTTGGTGGAAAATTTTGCCTCGAGTAAGTACCTCGTTATCAAAATTACTATTAATGTAACTATTTCAAATACAAAATCATTCGATCCTAGATTATTCAAAGTAAACCACATGTGGTCGTACTCTTTAAATATTGATAGTTTAAAATTATATTTAATCATTTTAAATGCTTGACTGGAGTACTTTTAGAATTAGTCTGCCAATCGTATTTTTAACAAAACGATTTATTAATTAATAAAATACAATTAGGGTTTGAGAAATTATTAATTATTTAAATGGAATAATCACTTACATTCTACGAAATAAAACCATTGATTTTCTGAAACCATTGGCTACTGGAAGTAACGATCGTCTTTATGGACATCCACACATCGTCCCCAGACCATTATGGGAACCGAGAACGCCTGACAACTTAATGAAATGAGTCAACCCTGCCCACTCCATTAAGCATTTACTTATGTCTTTTCTGGTTTCTCTTTATTGCTATAGGTTCTTCCTGTCAACAATTAGAATGTGGTGGTGCCCGAAATGAAATTCGACAAATGGTACTCGTCTATCTACACGAAAAAATTATAAATTACATAGTTTCCTCACAAATAAACAATTGTTGCACACCAATTAATGAAAGGAAAAAGCAGAGAAAGTTCTTAAATAAAATTTTACTTCCCTTCTGGTCTCAAAGAAAAAAATTTTTGTACCAAAATCCTCGGTTGAAGTTTAATTTACTTTCTTCCTATTTCATACTAAATTTTCGTTCCGAAATGCGATTCGAGATCAAATTTATAAAGGGGGAGCGGAAAAATTGCTTTATAACAATTCTTTGGTTTAATTACAATGTTCCGGGGATCTGGCCATTCAACTCCTTATCATATTGAGTTGGAATTATATTCCTGAAATTCAAGACAAAATTTTTGTCCATAGATTTGTGTAAAAATTAAAAATCATGCTCGACTAGAAAAACTAGTCAGGTTTGGTATGTAAAATGTATTTAATTACTGCACGATTAGGCAGTCGTTCATAGTCAGAATGGGGTTTTATCTCATCCACTAAAGACACACACTTAACGCAGAAACCATAATAATAATTGCACATCAAAGTATTGGAGGAGAATTTCCCATAAGATCATAGCCTAATAACTGTTTCTCTCTTTCTCCTGAAAGACATTGATACCAGGAGAACAGAATACGGTGGGGGTGTTCGACTAAGAAACTATGTGAGAGTGGAGCTGTTCAGTTAAGTCTATGGCGCACCTTCTAAATATCTTAATCAACAAGACTTTTTTACAGTTGATGATCTTGGAACGGCCAGAGACAGAGCGGTCAATGTAGCCACGTACTGGTTTAACTAATTTTACAAGCTGGCCATATCGCGACAAGAAATTCATCTTAATTCTCTAATATAAAAAAAGAATAGACAAAAACCACAAGGTATCATAGTTTAAACATTCATTTTCTTTACATGCCATAAAATACATATTTTAGTGGCAAAATAAAATAATGTTTTTAGAACTAAGGAATGCCAACGATCGTTATATTTAATGGAATAACCGAAATACCTAAATATTTATGTTGTAAAAGTTTTTCTTTCAACAGGTCAAGAATAAAATTACAAAGCGAAAATTACACAAATGGTTTTTTCCTCGATTCACTATAAGGATACTATCCATCTAAAATTTAAGAGCTGTGCTCTTGTCGGTGGAATCTCTTCCTTCGGATTTAGACAACATATTACTCGTAATTGTTTGTATTAGAATTTTCCTGATCCACTGATTTTTAATGAGCAAATGTATGAATTATTGCACTATTCATAATTTATAATATAGTTCAATTTTAAGTTTTGACATTATGAATAGCTGGTCGTACGACCTACGACATTAATAATTTCTTCTTAGAGAGACCTTACTGGAGGATGCTACCTCATATCATATTGCTCTTTCGATTTGCTCAGGAGTCATTTTAATCTTATTCTGTAAAATATAAGATGAATTTAAGCTTTAGCTCTATTTTTGGCCTGTCATATATCTGCGTAAGTTATCTCGAAGCAAAGATACTGTTTTTGTGGAAATCATATCTCAAACATAGGCTCTAAGATTGAGGCTTCAATCTCTACAAATGAAGGGGTCTATTCTTACCAAAAACCATATTGGTGGTTGTTGATCAGAAATGAATTCTTCACTTTTTTTTCAGTTTTTTATTATCTTTTTAGGGTAATTTATCTCTGAAGACAGAGCCAGAAATTTAAACACGGCCCGAGCGCAAGCAAAATTTCGGGAGGGAAGGGAAAGGGAAAGGGAAATTTTTCCGTTCTCTGTACCACCAATAACACACACACTGTACCTTCTCAGTTGGTTATACATATGTAAATCGTGTAGAATTTTTTTCCCAGGTGTGTTGCCATCCATTTATTACAGTAAGGCAGAGGAGAACATTTATTTTTGCTTCTGATGTCGCGAATTAGATTGATGTTCAAAAACTTTAACGAAATGTCACATACTTAATCATATGATGAATTAGAAATCCCGAAGCTATGCCTACACAACTTTGAAACAATTATATTTACTTATTCTGTAATAGTTATTCACATCAATCACAGTTTTAGTTTTGAAGTAAATTGTTAACTTATGAATGAATTAATTAATTATAATTAATTAAGGAATATCGTTGTTGCCTTGGAAGATGGGTAGGCCTTTGGTATGCGACGCTACGAGCATTGATACCTTTGCGCCATCTCATCTTCCAAGTACTATAGGACATGCAGGTGCGGCTGCCGCTGCAGCGGAGACAGCCAAGCCGCTACACTCATAGGAAACTTTGTATTTAAATGATAAAAAACGAATAGAATTTGTTTTAACCACAATAAATTGTAATTAATATTCTTCTTCCATTTTTTTTGAAAATTGGAAACGTCTACAATGTTTGCGCCATAATTTACGAGGTATAAGAATCCAGCTTAAGAATAAAGCCATAAGGAAAATATGCGGCATTTGTACAAACGCACAATTCTTAATACCTGTCTTAAAGAGCTCACCAACTGTCTTTGTCCTGTATAAGTGTGTATCCTAGATGTTGTGTTCGGATTCTATCGGAATTATTCTTTGTAAAGCAGTAAGTATGAGTTGCCTATTTTTTTTATTCATAATTTTCCCATTTTCCGATTACCTTTTAAGCTATGTTGACACCATGTGTACTTTGAAACGCGGTCTATCGATTTATCAAGATCACTACATAGTATAAAAAAATCGCTTTCTCTGTCCCTATGCCTTTTGTATGTTTAAATCTTTAAAACTATGCAACGGATTTTGATGCGGTTTATTTTAATAGATAGAGTGATTCAAGAGGAAGGTTTTTATGCGAAACCTAGGCGGGTCGCTAGTGTATTATAATTTTTCTTATTCCATGAGGATAAAATGTAACTATTTTCCTGCTTTTGAAATTGACTTTAGGTTAGCGACACGAAGAATATGATATCATAAATATTATTGAAGAAAAACAATAAGACATCGTTTTTATTTTTAAGTAGACCTCAGGCTTGAAATTCAAAGCCCAAAATTGGATCTACACCGTAAAGCTGTCTCATTCGTTTTCACTTCTAATACTTACCTATTCAAAATCCTTCTCCCTATTAATGTTAAGTTTACTCTGAAAATTCTTCCAATTTATTAGAGCTCCGTGCATTAATAACTAATGTTTCACGAAGACCAGACCGCGTGAACGCTCCTAATGAATTAACTGAAGTATACCCAGGGAATTTAATATTCAACATGATTATTAATCGATGTTGTTAGACGATCCACTCATTAGCTGTGAATATTGTATTTCAAACTTCGAGAATAATGATTATGCTTTGGGTATCATTAATTAAAAGTCTATTGACATTATGTCACTTTGTTCGGTGAACAATAGCATTCTTGAAATGTTTTTTTTGGTTATATTGTACTTGTTTTATTGTTCAAAACCACAGCCGTAGATTAAAAAAGAAAGTTGCGAAACCGCGCGCGTTATTAACTCTATGTACACTGCCGTATTAAAATCGTGATCTTATCAAATCTTACTGCTTATCAAGTAGTTATTTGCTTACATTGTTGGCAAAAAGTTCCGGTATTTTTATGATACTTATATCTATTCGTGTCACGCTAGAGGTACGTTGTGTATAATAAAATTTCTTCATCTCGTCTGTTGGTTTATCGCACACAAAATGTGTGTAAACCGCCGAAACAGTTTCGCAATTCTTGTTTGCTTACTCCCTATATTTGCACTGATCTTTTCATGGTAGTTTGGTTTTACATGGTTAGTGTAATTGAATCATGGAAATATTTAATTAATATAGTTTATTTGTTAAATAACAGCAAATGTTGCCGTAATTTTGTTAAATAACTAAGATGAATAAAAAAACTCGATAGCAGTAATATTTTCAGGTAAAAAATAGACAACCCTCTCACTTCCTTGACTATCAATCTATATTATATTTTTCCAACGAACTGGTAAGTAAATATCAACCAACAGTTCATACTAATAATAAGCCATGGAACTATGTGTTTATACCAGAAATCACGTATTAGTTATTCAGTAGAGCTAAAACATACTAAGCAAATTAGTGGATTAACCAAATTAAGATTAATGCTTTACCGGTTACCAATATTTATTAATTTAATGCAGATATAAAATTACATAATATGGTAATCATTTTAATTGATAAATGCGATTACCAAAACAATACGACGAAGTTGCATATAAGAATCATACCATATTATTTATAGTCTACTATTAAATAAATAAATGAATTGTAACTTTATTTTGTTTACTTGTACTCATGGAATATTTCTGTTTTCTTCTTGGATTCTTGATATATCTTGGTTTGAGTGAACACGTTTAATAAGGATAATGTGGGAAACAAGATAATTATTATGTAAATGTTTGAAAATGAAACGTACAATTCCCCGTAGTTAAGCCCCTAAGGGGCTAATAAACCCCCGACTTTATGTTGGATTTCTAACTCTTTAAAATATTGCAGCATCCATACATTTAATACGACTCATATCGGCGTAAATAACATACGTTTTATTGCCTACAACAGACGTGATGCCGTACTGGCATAAAAATATTGCAAGAATATCTGAAATGTTTGATTTATATCAACAACATTTGTTTTTTTGAGGCAAGAAACTAGGACAGCGAAGGGGAATAGTCGTGTTGTTTTCGATTTGAGAATAGATCGATTTCTTTGCGTAGATGTTGCAAAAGAATGATTGAATGCTGGGACTATGGATTTAGATGTAGTTTAGTTTGAAATACAATTGACAAAACGTTGCAGTAGCTAAGTTAAAAGTATAATTAATATGCTGAAAAAAAGTTATATAACGTTTATCGAGTGTAGAAGTTATAAGTTACATTTGTCTACTAGATTGTCGATTAAGCATACTTACGACAAAAGTGACTAGGAAGATTATAATTATTTTGTCTCGAAATCGTATTTATATTATTAGGACAATATGTTTACACTACAGGCGATATCACAAGACGACAATTGAATTTTATTTTTATCTGTTTATAAAATAAGTATAGTAGTAAAAAACGGAATCACTTTTTGTCTTATTTCTTTAATATCTTCTTTTCGTCAATTTTAGATAAAAAAACTTTCGATATTGCATCTGAATCTGACACTCCTCAACGTTTGCTGTGATTGTGAATATTTTATGTTCTCAGCCCTCTGTTTGCGTAATACAAGAAAAGAACAAAAGGCACGACTTTCATTTTCCGCGACGGGAAGTAACATTTTGCGAATTTTACGATTCCTAATGCTTCAAAGATATATTTCGTAAGAAACGTGTCTGTTACCAACCGCAATGAAAAAGGCCAGTGACCTGATTTATCCTATCTCTGACGTTTGTAAACAAATATAACGACTATCATGCTTGCATAAGTTTGTTGGATAAGCTACGTTTTTGTATGAGTAATGGATATAGCTTATACATTTTTTTGTTTTGCCTCTCTTCACATCCGCCAAAGAATTTGGAATCGCGCGCGGGAGGCAAATTCTTTAATCTATGACATCTGCTATATTTTAATGTATGTAGTTAATAAGAAGTACCATCATGGGCATATAAATCTAACCTCTCTACTGTTCTTACTATAATGATTAGGGAGTCAGGTTTATCTGCCCTTGACTGTACATTTTTTTACGAGTTCACCTCATTTTAAATGCAAATATAGTCTAAGCTAAGACATAACCTCACTTTTTAAAAAGCCTATTTAAACTGAGCTGGGAGAGAGAGACTAGCCTTAAAAGACCCAGGTTATATTATGTGTATAGTTAATTAAAGTAAGTTAGTTGCATAACGTTATATAGTTATATTGCTCCACATCGCAATAAGAGTACACAACTTTTATTGTGTTTTTTGCATAAGAACTACAATTTACATTAAACTCAGGAACGCAACAGTGCCACTTTTACTTGTTGTTTTTATATATTTATTTATACCCTATGTTTCAAGAGTGGATTTAATGTGACATTAAAATATTGATATCAATTATTCTATTATACACATATATTCGTATAATAACATTAATTTTATTTGACGAAAAAAAAAGGACAATAGCAATGCAATATTGTTGAATCATTACAAAAAATCTCTTCATTACTGATCGATAAAGGTTCACAAACAAAACAATATGATTCATTCTCAGACTCATTAAATGAAATTGTCACGACTATCCTATACTCCCAGCCAGTGCGTGCAAATATCATAAATAACGTCAGATACGCATACAAAGTACTTACCCAAGGTACCCAAGGCAGGAACGGAAGCGATTTTTCTACAAGATGTAATGTTTGTTCGTTATATTGAATACTGCAGCAAATATTTTTTTTACTCTACTATCTTTATAGTAATACATTAACTTTATGAAACTTTCATAGACACATCTTTTCTACAAAATTTAATTTTACTTACAAAACTTTCTATGTACAATTATACGCTCAGCATCTGGTTACTATCATACTAGTTCCAGTGAGTAAGCGAGACAGCGCAATACATTCTTGCATGGTTATATGAGACAGTGGTAAGGGGCCTGGTCCTCACAAACATAAATAGTCATAGTCAACTCGTTAAGAAGATTTTTTTAATTTTCTTTACTTTATAATTATAAAAAGAAGAAGAAGCAAAAATACTACGACATTACGGCTTGAATGTGTGTTACCTAATTGTATTAATTTGGTTTCCAATCAATGTTGACGATATACGTGTGTACGATTTATCATAGTTACTTTAAAGCAACTAGATGGCGTTTGACACTTTCAAAGTTTTGTAAGTCAAGATATGGTTTTGTTTTTATATTTGCATAAGATACCATAGAAATTTTGCTAAGCAAGTCTCAATATACCTCGTCGTTTTATTTTTGGGAGGACCTCCTTAGGCGGCAACATCGAAGAATATATTAATCAATTGTTGATACTTCGGATTCAGTTTTTTTTCTTTTTAGAGATTTTGTTTAGAGCGCGTTTAAGAAATGATGCGTTCAATAATCTCTTAGCCTGCAGTCTTGCTACAATATTAGACTATAAAATAGGATCTTTCAAAAAGAGCGTGAGAAGTTTTATCAAGGGTCGACAATGCGCACGTAATACTAATGTACGCACGTAATACTAGTCAAAAATCCCAATTATGTAATAGTAAATTTTTCGTCAACTTTTCTGACTTGCAACAATCATCATTTCAAGTGGTCATTGGTTCCAAGTGATTGGTACTCAAAGACGTCAATTAAGAACGCAGCCGCACTTAAAGTATGAGTAGATGCTTCTATCTTTACTAAAGACATATTGGCTTGCATGCATACTCATCGACAACGCAGACATTATCTATTTTTGTTAATACCTTCCTAATATCCTGAAGAAAGCAATTTCATTTATTTTTAAGATAGCTTTCCACCTTGTTTTACGTGGGTTTCCTAAGACTTGTACCTCTGTCCATCGGCTGGGAGATTCCATCAGCAAAAACGTTCCCGAAGAGAGTTAACATCAAACAGGCGGACTCATTATGGGGTAGGCGTTTTATGGAACCCCGAGCTAAATAGCTATAAACTTAAAATGCAACTAAGATAACGCTTAAGTTATTAGACAGATGAAGACTGATATAACACGCTGTTTCACAAATTATGTACCTAAATAACTTCAGTTCGCAATACGAAAACAAAATATGAAAACAAACAGCACAGACAAATGGTGAAACACTCGGCAAAGATTCATTCCTAAATAATCAGACCATTTTGAATATCATACGAACTGGTTTCCTTAAATTTCAAATTCTACAAAGAAAATAGCAAATCTTTTTCTTTTTTAGACCACAAATCTTGATAGGAGTTAGTTCAGTGGAATACCAAATGTTGTGCTAACAAAGAAAACAAGAAACGCTAAGAGTAGTGTTAAAAAAGGATTCCTTTGAGAACAGTAAAAAATATAAAAAGGAATTTCTGTCTCCAAGTGCTCCGAGGTTACTGACGTCTAGGAAATGAAAATGTGTAGAATGCTCATCCTAGGTTTTTCTGGGATATGTTTTTAATGTAGCAAGAAAGTCGAGATATGAATAATAATGTTGTATTAAATCTTCCACTTCCTTGAGATATTCTTGAAGAGAATTTATATACAAACGAGGAAATGATATTTGGTATTCAGAAAACAAATTTACTGGATATATTATTTAAAATTTAAGATGCGTTGCAGGTTCAAGTACTTAATTTTTTTTCTGGTCATAATATCAGAATCATTTTCAGTGATAAGAGCATAGTATTTGAAAGTAAGTAGAGACGGGATGAACTCCCTGATTATCACTACATAGTATAAAACAAAGTCGCTTTCTCTGTCTTTTCTTTTAAAACTACGCAACGGATTGTGATGCGGTTTTTTTAATAGATAGTGATTCAAGAGGAAGGTTTTTATGCCCATGCGAAGCCGGGGCGGGTCACTAGTATAAATAAATAAAATGAAAAATAAAATTATTTATTTTCAGACTACTTGGGTTCATAGAAATGTTAGTGCAAACTCAGCCTATATTAATAGAATTTATGGGATACAGATAGACTTAAAATACTATAAGATAAATGATAATGAAGAGGATACAGGATGATCCAGTATCACATTTCTCACCAAACTTCGCCAGAGCGGGGATATTATGTGTTAGCCATTTATTTTTGAAAATGAAATTTAATTAACCGTTAGGGATAACCGTTGGGACAGTGAAGCAAAGTGTAAAGGTACTACTTTCTATAAGCACTTGTTTTCCATCTAATGCACCAAATAATCACCATTTGGAACAATTCAAATTTGTGTACTTTATACTGAAAAGTCTGGCTAGTTTATCTCGGTTTTCACCATTTTCTCAGAAGTAAAACCTAGTTAGTTTATTGTTGATTATTCTAAACTAAACAAACTATAAATAGTCTCACCAATACCAACAAATGTATTGTTTGATTGTTCTAAAATTTACGATACAAGTCAGACTTTGTTTCTTGAATAATATAAAAATAAGGTTCAATTTTCTTACAAGACAATTCAGTAAGTGAAAAACCGTTGTCAGCCAGATTGCAAACCGCTCAAAGTAATGTACCAGACCTATTCATCTCAACGAGTTCAGTTGGGTAAAAACAAGAGATTACATCAAGTAAAGTTGTTATGGCAAAAGTCAATTACGGTTCAAGGATACAGCCCCCATATTCTTGTATTATCGTAGACAACACACTTAGGCTTATATAAGATGCGAAAACTGTGTTGGAAAAGCGCCCGGATTGGGAAAAAAATCTATTTCAATGATTTTATCACGCTGGATAAAATTTGTTTAATTCTACCTCTGTGATGTAATATCTATATTATGTAATATCTATTTAGATATTTCACTTTAGAATCATTTATCTGATTTTCTTACGTTTAAAATATCTTGTTTCCCCTTCATTTAGAATAGTTAATATTTGAACTTTATTATGTTTCATTCCTTTCTTTATAGTACATATTTAATTTAAAAAAAGGTTGTTTAATTTAATGCTTTGGTATTGGGGATATGATTTTCATAAATACTACCACAGTACTTGATAAAAAGTCAAAATGAATACCTTTATTGTAAAAGACTGTGTTCCTGACTAAAGAAGATTAAGACCACAGTTTGTAAGTCAACATTTTCAACTAGAGCCCGCCCAAGTCTCGTATGAGTATAAATTATAGCCTGAGCGATCTAGGTTATTACTATCACTGCATTTCTATGTAGAATCCTTAGCTTCATATTTCTTTCGAAACTTGGAGCCTGCTTAAACGACGTCTTCTTGATAACTTGCAAGTATACACACATTAGGATTGGTTCAGAATCTCATTATACGTTCCATATTACGAGACATGTTCCATTTGAAGACATTCGTTGATTTGAGATGTCACTAGGGACACTTCGTGAGTCAATAGCTTCTATCGATATGCTTGTGTTCATTAGTTAGTTAGTCGATGCAACTAGTTGTGTAATGGTCGGTAATTGCATTTCTGCTGCCCGAAGGAAGCCAAGAAATACTAATGCCCATTACGGTGTATCGTTACTGAAAGCTGGTGAAGCTAGTTTAAAATAAATTGAGGTTCCACTGTCTGGACATATAGATATAGACAACAATCTCGACATTTTAAAGAAATAAATGGTGCAATTCGCGTAAGCGGAAAAATATTTTTTAAGCATATAGCTCTTTTGAGTACTTATCACTTGGATTGATGAATGAGTACTAGAATTAACTCAATTCACTATATCTTTTGCTACATTTTAGCATAAAAGCGTTTACTGCCTTACATAAAAAAAAACTCAGTTCATTGATCAGCATATAATTTGGCGTATAAAATTAGTAATCAGGGCGCTCAACAAGCTGCTTGGCATATGTGAGCGTTACGCAGTGTCTCATGGCCTTAGATATAATACTGCTAAGAGTGAACTCCTTGTTTTCAAAGCTAAAGAGAGAAAATATAAAATTCCAGAAGTGAAGCTTAACGGAGTTCCTTTGAATCAAGTGCAGAAATTTAAGTATCTGGGACACTGGGTTACGGACTCACTCAGAGATGAGTTGGACATGGAGAGAGAGCGGAGAGCCTTGTGTGTTAGGGCTAATATGATTATCCGAAGATTTGCACGCTGTACCAAGCAGGTGAAAATAACGCTTTTCAAAGCTTTCTGTAACTCCCTGTACACGTGCAGCCTTTGGACACATTACACTCAAGTGGCATACAGGGCTCTGCGCACTCAGTATAATAATGCGCTAAGAGTGCTGTTGGGGATGCGCCGTCCTTGCAGTGCCTCGGGGATGCTGGAGGAGGCTGGAATTGACAGTCTGTCAGCCATTATAAGAAAACGCACAGCTTCCCTGATTCACCGAGTGCGGAGCAGCACCAACATTCTGGTGAAGACGGTGGCGGCTAGATTGGACGTGGACAGTGCTATTATGAAACACTGGACTCGCGTTCATCTAGCCAAAGACACTACACCGTCAAAAAACTTTAATGTAGATTTACTAACATAGTTATAAGTTCCCCTGTTACTAACACTTTATGGGCTATGCCTGCAATAAATGATTTTTATTTTTATTTTTATTTTATTTTTATTTTAAAATTATACCGTAGTAAAATAAATAAGTTTTTGACGAGAGATTACGATTTGGCTGGGATAAAAAATTCGGAGACCAAATAATGGATATGATTTTTTATACCTAGGTACATTTAAAAAGCAAACATGCATACGTAACGGCAACCCGTAGGACCAACAGCAAAATCGTGTGCGTTTTTTTTTTTTTTGAAAATTCCATGTAGTTTGTGTAGTCTCTAGTACCACGGCGTAGGTCATTCCATATTTTCAGTGTATGAGGGATAAAAATACGCGACCCTTTGGGATCCAATATATGAGGATAAATTCCTTGTCGATGTCGAGCTATGAACAAATGCTGACTTGATTTATTTACACTAATATACGTAAATATAGAAAATCTGTGGCAAACATAAATAATGGTTACGATCAATTACGCAATTCTTGTCAATATTTCGGACAAACATTGTGTATGCTTGCTTATGTATTATTATTTTGGCCAATAGCCAGAGCTCTGACTAGTAACAGAAGTTGTTAATATTAAAAAAAAAAAACTATAAATCACTTGATTTATACTATTTTAACACTTAATCTTTGTTTAATCCAACTGTAATATATATATAAGTTATATAATAGAATTCATATTACGAATTTCTTAGCAATTCCTATTTCTTAAAAATTTTTGAAGAGGAATTGCAATGTTTATTTGGCTATTATACAAAAAATAGAGGAATTGCTACAGAATTGCTAAGGAATTTGTATCAATTCGATGAATTGCTCAAAGTGGCGTTTTTAGACTCCCTGTTTAATACCAATGACCTATTTATTAAGAATAACAGTTTCAGCATCGCTCCACTTTGTTGTAGTATGGTATTTTATAGGGAGGGATGTAAAAACAGATGCAAATAAATATTCCATCTTCATCCAATATTTTAGGATGGCAAGATTTACATATAAACAAACAAACTCTCCCAGTAATATCAGACTTCTGAACCAAGATACTTCGGAAACAAATCTTGTCACACAGGAATTCATAACGGAGAGATAAAAGAATATATCTCTATATTTTTTTTTTAACGCGTCCCTTTGTGATCCAATATATGAGGATAAATACCTGCCGATTTTGATAACAGAATCGGTCTTCTTTCTTAAGGAGTCGATACTACTGCGTCATACTCCTGAAGCAGTGACGCAGAACAGGCTCTGGATTGGTGTTGGCAAATGTCAAGAGCTACGGAAGAAGTAAGGAATTTCTTAACTATATTGGCGTAGTTTAAGGAATACCCAAACTATAGCACTAATGCTTCCCGCTTTTATCGTATTTAGTATTGAACCAATGACAATCAGAAGCTCAGCTGGCATACTCACTCATATAAAACGCATCATCCATCAACTGTTTATCTATTCGCCATCAGTAACAATCGAGGGAAAATGTATGTTAACAATAAAACGATAAAAATATATTTATTTTGTAAAAAATCTACATGCCTACAGACATCTTGTGTAAGTTGTTTTTTTTTTTTCGATTTGCACATATATTTTCAGGACATTCTAGAGTCAAACACAATATAACATCCTACAAAGCGACTTCATAAACAAAGATTGTATCTTCACTCGTTTTTATTATTCTCATGCAACACTAGTCAAACATAAATGTTAAAAAATACAACAATACTCAAAAGATTCTTGTTTATCCTAGTGATCCAAGATTTCTGGCATGAAGTCATGGGTTCAATTAATCCCTTTGACCTTCTGGCAGCATATGGAATGTGTTTCGGTTGTGTCTAATGACTAATGTTTCGCAATAGCCCATTATATCATAATTTAGTGCGCATTTACAACTGTTATGAGGACTGCAGACTAGCTCTTAAGAAGAATCAAGGTTGATCTGTTGTTAAAACATTGATCAATCATTATAACGATGAGTCAAATTGGTCTTGATGTTCGATTGATGGATAATTACGCATAAACTACGCTATGAAGTTTTAACTGCTCTAGAAATTAAAGGCAAAATATACTCAGTGCGCGGTACGAAGGCCGATTGCCGATCAACCATGGCGGTGGTAAAGCGCTTGTAAGCGCACGTAAAGTTAGAAGCACTTTAATTAGTTAATATTGTAGCGCTGTTGACACTACCATGCAGCCCCTGCATCCGGACCACCGCCTCACCGCGGCGTCCCCGAATGCCCTTTAAATGTCTCGACTGGTAGTTGTTGGTGTTCTTTCGCTTGACATCTGCCAGTTGAGTACATTACTGCTTTTCTTACTTCAGTCACCAACTTTGTGCTTGTATTATCCACAACCCTATCTTTCATTGTATAACTCGAAATAAGTACCTAGAGTTTATTTCTAATATCATCTTTTTTTATCTCGTTCGTTATAATATATGGTGAAAATATAACAAAAATCGTAATCGGTGACTTGGATCGTATTACATATCAGCGATAGCGAACTGACAAGTACTTCCCCTAGTGACTAATTATTTAAATAAAAGTAATGAATGAGATCAGGTCCCAATATTTGTCAGCAAAATAAACCCAATTACCATACCTACCCAATAAATACTAATAAACCACTTAATACTTCCTAAAGCTTCCAAAATCCATTCTTTCTTCAAGTAATCGCCGAAAGGTAGGTATTTCAGTTAGAGCTGTAATGTCATTTCTTTTAGTCGCAATCGTCGAGAAACTAACGCCGCCGCCGTGATGCTACATACAAACGTGGCCGTATGCGCAAGTATTACAACTTATTATGAACAATTTAGGTTAACACTGACTACACTTCGTCCGTGACACCTACAAAGGTATAAGTGAAAAAGTTCTATTTAAAATTTAACAAATGCTCTTGTGGGCGGAGTACCTGATGGTAGTTTAAATGTTAGCAGAAATATATTCTTTTAGTAGTCAAAAATCTTCCATTAAAGAGCTGATACAGACCACTCTACACAAAGCAGCCGCAATGACAGCCGAACGCCCCTACAATTAGCTCGATGTGAACTTCGCACAATGGAAACTCTTTGTTATTCAACTTCGGTTCAAATTGATCCGCTAACGAACTAGTTGTCCAGGGTCGGATTGACTGTTTGAAAAGGCCGGGAAATTGCCACAATGGCAAATTGCAACAAAAATACAACACCTTTTCTAAGGTCTAAATAAATTGGCTAAGTAATATATCATCTTGACCTGACCGGGGATCGAACCCGGGACCTCCTGATTAGCGGTCAGGCATCTTAACCATTACGCCATGGAGGCTGTCTTAATTAATTAGCCTGTGTGGTATCGAGTTCAGGAACAGACTACCCGTGAGTCGAAGAGGCGTCGAAATGAATAACAGAGATATCAATTTATTTATAACTAAGGACTAAATCTTATAGATAGAGTAGTCCTGCTCAAGTACATGCATGTATCTTCAAATAGCCTTTTCATATGAAAATCTGGAGTTTACCTTTAACAAAAAAATACTCAGCTAGCTCTTATACTATCGGAACTAGAATAGTTCCACGTACGCAATTTCACTAATTGAGACAAAGTCGAGGAGCGCGATACAGAAATTTTGATAATGCGGAGATTGCGTTATCATCGATTTTGTGAAAAAGTATTTTCTGATTCAGTAAAATCACAGAACCTATTGAATTCAAGTATTTTTTTTAACATTAAACAATCTAATCTCACTTCGAAAATTATGTGAATAATAAATAGGGTTAACAATGTTATTATATATAAATATAATTGAATTAGTGTTTCTTATTATGTTTAGCCTAACTTATCAAGCACATTTTATGTGGTACATTATAAATAGTAGCCCTAGATGGTAGCCTGTCAATGCATCACATGTAAAACAAAACTTAGGAAGAACTTGAAAACTGTGTAAAGAATTGATCTATTTGATGGAAGATAATAATAAATATTCCCTTCTTTTTAATTCTCTTTATAAAGAGAGCATGAGGTGATAAGAGAAATAAAGACGAGATATTTAATGAAACAACAAAACAACATAATCATCTCTCCCAGTGGCTTCGCTACTACCTCCGTGGTCCAGTGGTTGAGGCGTTTGCCTGTAAAGAGTTATGTGTTCAATTCCCATGGCATACTTTACTTTTACTTTTAATTAATTCTTGTTTAGTTAGGGCATTGCAGGCGTGAATCACCTGACTGCCTGATGATTCCGTGCCACCAGGGTGTGCATGGTCGATTGACCATGACACCATGAAATGGTGATGAGTGACACAGCGCTGCAATCGTGTCGCAAATGTCCCGGTAATGTATTTATTTATTTACTGTCATACAATATTTTCGCTACAATTTGCAATCGATAACTGAAATGTCGCGGTTATATATTTATTTATTTACTTGCATACAATATTGTTCACAAAAAGCTCATTCGTTGGCATATTTGTTCAGCGTTTGTGATTGTTATCGTACAAATACAATCTGTGTTCGAACTAAAATTGTTTTGATAAATATTGCCGGATTTTCAACCACATCTATTTGTTCTAACAATATAAGTTTTTAAAGGATTTTTTTCAACAACACCTTTTATGGTTTCTATCTTCGAAACAGGTCAGTGCACCACATATTTTTGCTTTTCGCCAGTTGTTTACTGTTCAATTTATTTAACAAAAGTACAAAATAAATAAAGTCAAATAAATAAGTAAATATGCTGGAAATGAGACAACGTATTTAATTTAATGACCAAAGCGAAAGTGACAACACAAACACTTTGCGTGAAAAGATTTGTCAGCGAAATGAAATTATAAATAAGCCGTGCCCTTGACTATGAGACAAGGTGAGCCCTAATGGATGTTATGGCAGCAAAAAATTCTGACTTATTTTAAGAAAACTGTACCATCGTTTATGTTTGGGTGGGAGTTTTAGACACATTTTAGGCATTTCGTTATTGTTTATTAAACTTAATTTGAAAATATTAATGGCGGACTTGAAGCCGTAGATGTTTTTCTCAACAGGTGATGCTAATATTATCGTAAAGTTTTAAACATGCAAAATAATCTCATTCGGTCATTCTTATCGAGTGGGTCACAAGGTCAGTTGACCCTGCACACCATGGCATCAGAGTAGTTAGACTGTCTCTCAATTTGTAAAAAACAAAGTCATCAATAAAGTATACAGCCCGCATGATTAGGAAGGTAAGTCACCGTTATCAAAACCCTAGTGATAACTGTCATTCATCATCTTCATCATTTCCGTCGCAGTCTGTCCACTGCTGGACAAAAGAATGAACTGTCATTCGCGAGCTGTCAATTTAAATTTCTTCTATACTACAAGTATCTTTTAATAACCTCGTAGTATCTGTTATATTCATTTTCAAATATTAATTTGAGAAAGGTAAAACATACCTATATTAGAATAAGCTATAGTTTATACATTTCACGAGCGTGTGAAACTGCGGGACACAGCTAGTATAATCTAAAAAGGCGTATAAAGAAAATAAAACAATTCAAAAAAAGGCTGAGGTAACAAATAAAATTCGCATTAGCTGAAAATTAAAATAAAATATGGAAACGGAAACGCGAGAAGAATGTTCCTTTTATTTCGCACATAAAAATGCGTTTAGCCCAGATAAGATCCGGATTTGTTTTCTGGTTATGTTCAGCAAAATGACAAATACATTTATCTTCTACTGTAAGCAATTTTCATGAGATATAATTAACACCTTTTGTTCAAAAAAGAAGTTGGCAGGTACCAACTATATAAGTAAAGTACTGGCTGAAAAGAGTGTTAGAAAAAAAAGAAAATGGTTTTCCCGCCGTCTCTGTGATTTTTCTACTATTGATTGTCTTTTGTTTTTTATCCCAATTAGATCAAATTATGAGATCAGCATTATTACATTTATAATAATTAAGCAGCAGTTCTGTATTTCAAATAAGTTCAAACAGTGAATAATTATAGTTCAAATTTATAAATACTTAAAAGTGCATTCTTCTTTCCTCATCGTTTTCCTTTCACAAATTTTTTTCAGCAGCATTGGCAGTTCATTTTACACCTTTACCTATTAAATACATTTTAAGAGGTAGGTAAATAATGTTACATCTATTAAAACTAAGCGAACGGCCCAATTTTCCCTAAACAAATTATTGGCCAAGGGTCTTTTGTTTTTGGATGATCTCTATGGCGTCAACACACTAGTCCTCTAATCTAGAGAGGTTTTAAGTTTCAGTCTTTGACTTGTATCATCATGCGCGCTTTCCAGTAGCAGGCTCTTTTAGTTTACGCTTCAGAGCCCAGTGTACGCTTTAAAAGCCTAGATTTGACGGTACCACTTATTTCTTACCTTTGTAACCCTTTTTACAGACAAATCAGTCCAATATGAACATGATCCAGATGTGGTAGTTGCCAACACTGTCAGACTTACCAGACTTACGTAAGGCATCTGACACAGCGTTACAGATGCCATCTAGAGATATGGGCCAACCAGATGCCTCCCTAAACAGACTCTCAGGATAGAAATGCCACTAATGGCAACCAATTCACCAGAGGTCGACACCCTTGATCGTTACCAACATGCATTGGCATACGCTAGGCTAAGGAACTCTTTAAAGTAACAAGAAGTAAGATTTGACTGTGATATTTAACTAATTGAACGCAAATACTGCGAGTCAAGGTTGGTCAAAAAATCAAGGCTGTCAAAAAAAAATACATATTCATCATTGATTGGCTTGAAACACATTAACATACAACGAGTGCTTATTCAGAGTTCAATGTAAGTACAACGTATCCATTCTCGATTACGAGATGTTATCGATAAGAATTACAAGAACTGTAGATATAGAGGTTTTATGGAACACGTATTATGTTGTTTCTTTAAGGGAAAGTGTGCTTAATTTGAAACATTATTAGCAGTCAGCATTAGAATTGCCATTGTGGTACAAAGGTTGCTTAAATCGTGAGTTCGATTTCCACAAGAAGCATACTTTTTTGTTTCCAATTTATTTAAGAATTGCAGGTTTTAGTGTGACATAACTAATTAAAATTCATCTTCGTTTTATCAAAATAGTCACGTATCATTATTTGAACTGTATCTATGCAAAGATCATATAAATAATCAGCAGGATGTAACGCAAGACGCAAAAATAATACATACCTTTTGTGTCAGTAGGTGTAAAATATGGAGTGCACGGAATATTATTTAGACAATGCTCTTACAAGTTGCTACTCGTATGATGCTAGAGAACAGAATACACATAAGAGAACTTCAAGATGGTGCGACTAAAAAGAGCGAAGCAAATACAACGAACTCTCCCGAGATAAAGCTCCCGAAAGGTTGGTTGAGCAGTCGTTACGTCCTCTTACGAGTGCATTTGTTCTAACAACTAACTAAGCAATTATGTAGTTAACTCTAATATATCAAAACAATATAAATGTACGTAGGTATACTCAATATAAATGTTGAATCTGTCGGTAATTTCTAAACACAAAATACCACGCATCTATGTAAGAGTAAATTTATGAATTCTGATTTTATCTTCCTATAAGTAAAACTTCAGCGCAACGTCTTTTTGTCGAAACATTTTCAAATATTAAAACATTCCGTCGTCTATTTCGCTTAACTGAGTATTTAGAGCGATTGTTGAGATCCAACGCAACTGGAACAATACTAAGAGAAAAAGAGAGAGAGAAAATACATCTTAGTATTATCATTATTTTGTGCTGAGCCTTATCCATAGATATAAGTAATAGATAGGCTCATCTAACTGTCGGCAATAAAAAGTCCACTTCTCACATCCGTTCAAAGAAACGGATGTCTTCGCTATCTTTATTACACCAACAATTATTTTTATTATCGGAAGGTGCAAAGATGTACGTAATGACAAAAGTAGTTACGGTGTAGAGTAGGTCTCATATAAAAATAAACTACCTAAAGTATAAATGTAAGTTTAATTTGGTATACTTTTCTGTGTGGTATGTGTGTACTAAATTAAAAAAAAAAACCGTTAACAGGTTCGAAGTATTTAAAACAATAGTTTACTGTTACTGCTATTCCACAGAAGTACTTACCTCTGTTTAGTTGTAGAGAAACTATGCCAAATCTTACCTGAAATGAAACGGAAATAATATTACTTAACCAGTTCAGTACAATTACTTTAAAAAAAGTTCGGCATTTTATGATAAGCCGCCTAACTAACGTCAGACCTCCTTGGCCTCTTCAATGCTTTAATATCGTAGATGGTGACGGGTGTCGAGTCACACTAGTTGAGCCAAAGAGTTTCAAATCGCGCGCGAAAACAAAATGTTTTTTTTTTAATCTATGAGTTGAACAGAGGAAATTCAAACTCTGTTACTTTCTTAGTCAGCTGCACTCTGTCGTTACCTCTTACAACATCCACGGGAAAAAAGACGATAGTAGGTATATTATTATGCCGGAGACTAGAGGTTAAGTTCATTATAATTAACTAACACTCGATATTCATATCCATATTTCCATACTAATTTTATAAATGCGAAAGTCTGTCTGTCTGTCTGTCTGTTACCTCTTCACGGCTAAACTGCTGGACCGATTGTGATGAAATTTGGTAGGAATGTAGTTAACGACCTGAGGTCAAACATAGGCTACTTTTGGGCGCGATATAACCGAGTCCCACGCGGGGCGAAGCCGCGGGGAACAGCTAGTATTTAATAAATCCAGATCAGATAAGTAATGTTTAAGCAAAACCAATTCCGCCATAATATCTAGGACCGAGGTAAGTTCTATTATATTCTGTGACCAAGGGTCTTAAACGTAAGCAGGATGTAACTGAAGGAATGAAAAATGGAGAATGTTCTTTAAGCAAATCCAGCTAATAACACGAGTACCTGGAAATAAATAAATCTTCTTTTTCTTCGATTGGTGGCATAAGGGAATATTTATATATTGGAATGTTTTAAATAAACGAATGGTGGCGTTTTGCCCTACCACAGTGTGTTTGTTGTACAATACGGAATACGTTATGTGAACACGTGATGTTAAACCACAAACTAAAGTAAGCGTAGAAGTAATGCTCCTAACTAATATTATAAATGCGAAAGTGATTTTGTATATTTGTTTGTTTGTTACCTCTTCACGCCCTATCTACTGGAACAATCTTCCTGAAATTTCGCATGCACATAGCTAGGAGTATTGAGGACATAAGGTACTTTTCATCCTGGGAAAAACAACTGTTCCCGAGGGAAATCCATGCGGGCGAAAGCGCGGGCAAAAGCTAGTTGTTCAATAATTTTGACGATTCCTTTGACTTTGTAAAGGAGGAAAATAAACTTTTTTTTTTATTATTCAACTTTCTATGAACTTGTAAATTGCTGGCAGTTGAAGCATTTAATATATAATAATATTAATAAAAAAAAAACAAAATAGGATTCATTGCTTGCTTAGATGCTCACTTAATGACTTTTTATTTTCTACTTTCAATAAACCCTATAAAAATAATTATTTAAACAAACCACCAATATGCCGAGGACAGTCTCAATATTTATATTTTTCAAAACACATAATTATTTAGGCATAACTGCTACACTCTGTGTCTATACTTTAGTAATTTTATAATTGTACGGAAGTTTATTGTGACTAAAAATTGTAGACACATTCTGTGTGACTGAATAGTCAAATATCTTTATTTACTGACCATTGAACATATTGACCCTGATCTACCTAATAGGAAATTGAGTACCTACTTCAGTATATAATTTTTTCTTTGGGTTATCGTAAACTTGCCACATAGTTAATTCGTCACGTTTTTAAAACTCCATACATTCAAAGTTAATTCGTCACATGCATAAAAAAGTATTAGTTAACTCGTCACAGGTAGGTATGCGTTATAGTTAATTTGCCACAATTAGCAAAGTACCGACAGCAAGCAAAGTGATTTATTTATTTAGTGGTTTAAATCTACGCTAATATGAAAAATGCCGAAGAGTTTGTTTATTTGGTTTTATGACATGACGACAGGTTAGATTTACAAAAAAAAACCACTCTTGTAAAGATGAAGGTATGTACCATGGGCGGAACTGAAGCGGACAACAAGTTAAATACATTTATTTACTACAAATGTCTAAAGTATTCAACTACATACAGGGGTTTATTTATTTGAATTTAATGATGGCCAAATTATATAATTTAATTTTCTATATTACTCAATTTTATTTTTCTATTGTCATGTGATCTATGTATTGGAATGCAATGTATGAATTATTATTGAATAAATTAATGATCACTTGATCAATTCAAATAGGACATCATTTTTTTTTTAGCTGCAAAATGTTGATAGTTATCTTGAGTTCATTCATACCCTAGGAGGCTGTTGGTGCTTTTTAAATAATCCTTTATATGAGGATGAGAAAATTTACAATCAGACAGCTAGGTAGCACTCCTGCACATGCTTTTATCTCTCTCGCTCGCTGCAACTATCTCTTTCTAAATGTAACAACTAACCCTTTCGGTCAATGCATTCTTGTTATCAGTCCAGTGACTCACATGACCTTGCGAGAGGGTGGTGACGTGTTTTGCAAAATTACTGTGCAATTTTAAATGTTGTAATTTGTGCATCTTTGAAAAAATGGATAATCAGCCGGGAACAAGTACGGGAGGACATGGTGTAAGTATTTTTAAATTTAATTCTATACAAAAAAAAATATGTGCTATTTGTTTATTATTTTATCTCTCAAATGCTCTTATATAAAAGGAGTTCGATTTTAATAACAGTTATTAAACAATGATTTTATTTAATTTAACTTTAGATAGCCTATGGTTTTAAAACAAAATTAATACTTAACTGACCCCTCATTATTTTCACAGCAATGTCAATTTAATCAAGTGTTTATTTAATTGATTCTAGTAATTATAATCTGCAAGTTAAACTGCACTAGATCTAATACGAACTATTAATTATAATTAAATAAATATTTGAATAAAAGAGTCACATTTCTTATTTTATTTATTAGCAAAGGTACAGTTTAAAACTTTAGATATAATTTTAAATCATACCGTTTTATGCTGCTTGTCTTAACTAGACATGACGCATGACAAACTTTAAACAAAATGGCCGACGGCTCAGACGCCAGCGGTGGTGTGATTAATCATACATTGTGAAATTTGACATGTATTATGCTTATTGTTTTCTGTAGACAAACACAGTTACAAATTTCTATACTATACCCGTTTAGTTTTAAAGCATGTAGTAATTTTTATGGTGATTTTATAAAATGCTGACTATTTCCCGTGACTTCAATTGCGGCATTTATTTCCGTTGTTGTTAAGAGTAAAGAGTATTCTTATATTGAAAGAGTTATCAAATTCCGTCCAGTAGCTTTTTTTCCTCTTTATAGTATTAAGTATAGATAAATTTATGATACTATTTCAACACCTTTTCAGGTCACATTTACGAAAACTGAAAGGGGACGGAGAATGCTTGTGAGAGGTGGTTATATGTACACCTTTCATCGGGAAACTAAGCTTGGAACTGTTTGGAGATGTACGAATCGTGCATGCAGTGCAAGTATAAAAATTTCGGAGAATCATAGCGTTCGAGTTTTGCATGAAGCGGCTCATAAGTGTAAACCAAATGTAGTGAAAACAGAGATTATCAAGACAAAGAATCTTTGTAAAGAAGCAGCAGCAAACACCAGCACACCTATGCCTCAACTATTTGAAGAAGTTTTTCAACCAAAAAAAGACGCGGGTTACGATTTATTAAGTGCCTTACCGAAATTTAAACACTTTTCAAGATCACTTTATATCGTAAGGAATCGTGAATTAAACGTACCCAAAACACATTTTGCTAAATGTGAAGATGTAATAATCCCGTTCAAATATACAGATTGTTTTTTATTATTTGACGACGACAGTGATCCTGAGAACAGAATAATAGCTTTCTGTACTGAGACAGCTCGTGAAGCTGTAAGAAATATTCGAACATATTTTTCGGATGGAACTTTTTCAAGCTGCTGTAAACCATTTTATCAGCTTTACTGCATACATGGTGATGTGAGAAGTGACGAAAACTTTACAAACGTAGTTCCTCTCATATACGTTCTAATGCCTAATAAGCAAGAACGGTCTTATGAGCGACTTTTTATTGCTCTCAAGAAAAATTTGCCATATTGGAACCCGGTGACAATGATTGTCGATTTTGAAATTGCAGTTATCAACGTCATAAAAAAAATGTTTCCACATATTAAACTACAAGGATGTAACTTCCACTTCAAACAAGCATTGGCTAAAAAAGCTCACGCCTTAAATAAGAACAGCATCAACGAAAAGAGACACTTGGCTTTGTGTGCTGCATTGGCGCATGTAAAGCTAGAAGACATTGAAGACGGTTGGTTGTGGATTATGGAAGATGCGCCACAGAGTGAAACAGTAACAACATTTAATGATTATTTCGTATCCCAGTGGTTAGAAAATAAAAATATACAATTTATTTGGAATATACATGGTTCTCGTCATAGGACAATAAATCTCGCAGAAGCATGGCATAAGCGTTTGAACAATATGATGCCTCAAAAAAAACCTAGAATGCTTCAGTTTCTGGAAACACTCAAAAAGGAAGCTGATTATGTAGATACTAAAATAAAAAAATTGAATCTAGCCATACCATCAAACTTAAGAACGCGCAGGTCAATTGCATATGACAGGGAGTTAAAAACTCTTTTAGAAAATTATAATAACATGCCCCTGTCTGAATTTATATTGAAAATTTCTTATATGCAGCATTTTAAAGAAATGTAACATGGATGTAGTTAATTCTACATTTAAGATTTAAATTAATAATTATAATGTATGATTTCAAAGGAAAACTAATGTTATAAACAAAAAGCAATATCTTTACTTTATATAATAAAAGTTCTTTTTACTATTGTTTTATTGTAGGTTGTTCTAATTTGTTACATAGATGTAGTTAATCCTATACTTAAGTTTTAAATTACGACTTTAATCTTTGATTTTAGGGGAAGGCAAGTGATGAATTATGACAAAAAATACTGTGATTTTATCTGTGATTCATTAAGTAGATATATTTTGTTTTTTTTTTTATGTTATACACGTAAGGTATATCAATAAGGTAGGTAGGTAGTAGGTAGGTTGTGCATGTTACCTAGGCAAATCAGCCGCTTTCTATTTATAAAGAGAACTGTGATTTTTACAAATTGTTACATAATATTTTAAATAAAACAGCTGTAAATTTTGAGAACCTTCCTAGAAATTAACAGCAAATTTATTTTTGTTTGCTTCTTCTTTGGTTATATTTGTACGTAATATTTAAGTAAATCATTCAGATAGAACTGTGATTTTTGTAATAGATGTAGGTAAGGTTAATATCCCAAAACTGTGATGAAAGAAATAAATGTTGTTATTTAAATTTTTGTTTAATTTTCTTGCTGTCTGTACAAAAATAATCAGTGTGACGAATTTACTATACTAAATATTAGACTGTGACGAATTAACTATAAAAAAATAAAAGTGTGGCAAGTTTACGCATACTTTTTTTCGTGACGAATTAACTTTGTGGCAAGTTTACGATAACCCTTTTCTTTTAGATGAACGGAATCTTAAAAGTAAACAAGCTCATTTGAATTTGATACTTACCCACAAAACTTCAGATACTCTTTTAACCTAAGTAAGATCGGACAAATAAATCACGATCGACAAGAAAAAGAACACTTTTTTCACAGATTGTTCTAAGTCAGCGATAAAACGTGTTCCCGGATTCCGTGTTTTCCCGCCATACACCTGAGGACCTTAATCATACAGGTATTTTAAACGATTATAATGGATATCGGGAAACCATTAGCAAAAAATGAGGATTATTTATGGGCATCCCGGGTCACAAAATTATGATGCATTTATATACAGTGGGCTACATAGATGTATACCAATTCACCTTTATACTACACCTTAGGTAGAATAAAAATTAATAAATATATACGGATATATTTCACAGATTGAGTTCCTGTGGGTCTGGTTTCCCTGTAAAAGGGTTACAGAGGTGAGACGGCAGTCGCTCCATTGTAATAACCAGTTCCGCCAAATCAGGACCATGATAAATAGCGTACCATGGGCTCTTAAGGTGATACCTCGGTGAATACTAGCGCCACCGTCATTTAAAAATCATTACTCACTGAAAACACAAGTTATCAAAAATCCCTCTGCTGTAATTATGGTTCTGGATCTGAAGTTAATTTTAAACATATTAAATTATTAAATTATAATTCCCTATAGTTACAAACTGCATTAATACTGAAAACGGCCACTTTTAGCAGTTTTGCAATTTGTAACTATATGGAACTATAATTTTATAATTGAATATGATTAAAATTAACTTCAGATCCAGAACCATAATAATAGTATTATGGTTCTGGATCTGAAGTTAATTTTAAGAAGGATTTTTGGTAGCTTTTGTTTTCAGTGAGTAATGATTTTTAAATGACGGTGGCGCTAGTGTTCACCGAGGTATCACCTTAAGCGTAAGCTGAAGATGCAACCGGGAAACACGCTCGGACGAAGAAGATTTTATACAGATTAAGCTGACCCCAAAGTAAGTTTGAGTCTGTTTGAGGCTTGTGTTATGGGATATCAACTCAACGATACTAGTTTCAAATAAATATATAGATAAACATCCAAGACCCAGGTCAATCTGAAAACATAATTTTTCCGATTAACCTGACCGGGGATCGAACCTGACCTCCGGTGTGGTAGCCTGACGTGATGACAATTAGTCCACAGAGTTCGTCAACTGCCTATACTCATACTTTCCTATGTGGCTGTAGGCCACTATACTCACTTGACTGTGAATGTGTGAGCCAGGCTTTCTGACAAGTTGTGTAAATTAATAAAAAATTTAATACTTAACTTCATCATGGCGGATTCATAGCCGAAGATATTTCTACTATCAGACCAACCAATAAGTGTAGAGAGATAATTAATAGATTTTTTAAATGTCTTTCTAGGATAGTCACATCTTTGGGTCTCATGGATTAACATTCTTAATGACATTGACAAACCAGCTGCTTGTAGATCTACTCGCGCCTACGTGGGTGGCTGGATTTCTTCCCAAAAGTAGCCTTTATTATTTCGTAGGTTAGTTAAATCTATGTAATAAATTGCATGGCAAGCTCTGTAAAAGCTTATTAGTATGAAAATGAAAAGATAAACCATTTTATACATTGTTAAACAAAGTGACAAAAAACATGATTATAGGAAACATGATTCCATCACAGTAATAAAAAACCGTCAATGTTTTGTGTACGTTTTTTCTAGTGATATATAGTACTACTTCCTACTTACTTCCTACTTTATCTTATAAATATGAAAGTGTTTGTTTGTTTGTTACGCTTTCACGCCCTATCTACTGCACCAATCTTCCTGAAATTCTCATACACATAGAAGTATTGAGAAGGACATAGGGTACCTTTCATCCCGGGAAAAACTGTTCCCGAGGAAAATTCACGCGGGCGAAGCCGCGGCCGTAAGCTAGTTTGTTACATATAAATCGAAGGTCAATAAAAATGCACAACGAAATACGACAATACACTTGACTTCCTATCACGAGTCACGACGCCGATTCATTCATTCCATTACAATGAAGGTCGGGTAATTATTTTGTCAATGACACAAAATACCGTTCATTAAAAGGCCCACAGTTGCAACAGATGATGATACTAGATAATGTTCGTAAATTTGTACACGACATGCGTGTCAATGTTTAATTTACATACTTATAATTTAACATACACTTATAATAAATATAATAATTATAAGCTAATTTTTTATAATTAATGAGTTAATATTATAGTCAATTAGTATATAAAAGTTACCTTACCAACTATGTATTCATAATTTCGAGACGATTTTACAAGTTTTAAAAGCTATCCAGTAATAAGATCAATATTAAATTAATTTATTTCAGACAACAAAACATAATTATAACAATTAGTAACATAATTGTAACATAATTGTAACATTATTGACCTATGCAAATATATAATTTTGACGGAAAAATATTTCATTCACATTTTTTATAAATTTTAATTTAATTTTTTGTTAAATTAGTATCTTATAATAATAAAAAAATATGAATAAATTTATATTGCGCCAATTTTTTTAAAATAATTTGTCCTAATCTTTATATTATAGTTATATATTTATATTCTTTAATATAGAACGGTAATCAAGAAGACAAATAAATTGCAAAACACTTTTATTCTTAAACATTTTCCTCGTTCCATTGACAATAAAAATGAACGAAATAAAATTCTCTGAGCGAGCCTTTCAAAGAAAAGCCGTTATGAAATTTCTAAAGAGGATCAATCATTCCTTATAAAACAATTTAACGCCGATTAATTTCTTTTATGTCATTAGATCTTCAATCAAGCATACGGCCCACGCAACATAATCACGCGGTCATCGTGGCATATTAACTTGGAAAACCTCTAGTGCTGTGCTCAAGTGCGTCACTCGTACTCTGCGCCACCCTAGCAAAATATTTGCTATTATACCCTGTAATATCACTTCTTTCACTCTTTAAACCGGAATACCACAATGCAAGAATGTTTGTGCATGTGCATGGCAGCAGAATGGGACGGTGAGAGTGATGTTACCAAGTTAACGAACTTTATACAAAAGTAACTCTATATAGCGAACATATGACATTTTCATGTAGCCTGGTGGTAGGTAAGAGAACCTCCTACTTTTTTGAAGTCGGTTAAAAATGAACTTTTAACTAAACAAGATTCAGTGTGACTTTAATGAGACTGTAATTGATATACCAATTACCTCAAATCTATTGACTCAAACTGACCGAGTAACCTCTTACATTAGTTCACTATGTTAATAGTACGCAATCTTAGAACAGCTGTTTCGTCATAACGTGGTTACTGATAAGACAATGGAATGTCTTGCATGAACCAAAAATGATGTACGAATATTGTGGTTATCTAGAAGATAACATAGATACATATAGTATACTAATTAAGGTGTATGTATAGGTGGCACAGATTATGTCTTTTTCTTATCAGCAAGTCGACTATGGGACATTATATTTGTAATGACCAGAACTCCGCCACTGATGAAGCATTTGCAGTGGGTCTCTACACTGGCAGGTATCTGATAGCGATAAGAGTGAGGCCATCGTGAGGCAAATTTAGTGAAACATAAATGATTTTTTTGAGTCTTATTTAAAGTTTTTTTGTTTGAACTGACAAAATAATACTTGATCGGCACCGACGAATTTATTTTTTCAAAGCAATGAAATGCTGCTTTTGTTATAACAAACTTACGAGTATATTTATTTAAATCAGAAGAATATTGAGATCTTCTTCTTATAACGTATCAATGGTTGAAAACTATATAAATTTGGCCCAGTAAGATGCAAATGCCTCACGGCCCATGATCCCTACACCTCCCATGGCTCTACCAACCTCTCGGTTATACGAGCCGAATCTCGGAAGAGTGCGCTGTACTAGCATTTCGCATCTCTTTCCAGTCGCACCTGCTTGATCTCCCTACAATTTCTCTATAGTGTCGCCTATCTATGAAATAATTGCATTTTAATAACTCTCCCCCATCCTTAGGGGGCTTACGTTCACAAGTACGCCTCGCTTGCCTTCTCGGCCAGAGGCCAGCTTCTGTCTACTGCCTCACGGCCCAGTCAGATGCCATAGCCAGGTCAGGTGTACATGAGGGCGGGCAGCTGGGGCACGACAGCAGGTGGTCCATCGTTTGTACCGCGCCACAGACGCAGCCGTCACTGCTGGATAGGCCCCACTTCTTCCTATTCTTCATGCACCTACCTACGCCCGATCGTAGTCTGAAAGGATATTGAGATCAAAAAGAATTCTTTATTGATACAGATTTCTCTTATAAACTATTGGTAGCAGGCATTCTGGTACCAATAGTAGTGAACACTAGATTATTTTAAAGGTCACATTTGCCATTACTCAAAAACTTCTTATAGACCAACCCAATTTGTGACCATTCTCATTTAGCCATAGCAAAGCCGGAAAAAATCTCTGTTTCATAATCATCATTATTTTAGCTACAGGCAGGCCACTGATGGACATAGGCCTCCCTCAAGGATCTGCAGAAGGACCGGTTGGAAGGGGTCAAGACCTAGCAATTGCCTGCTACTTTTTTCATGTCATCTGACCATCCTACTATCTACCATACTAATATCTTAACAAAAATAATACAAAGATTGTCTAAATAGAAATACAGACGTTTCATCTTATGCTATATTCTCCCTTGATACCTTTGAGTAGGATCGAGTATTTATATTACAAATTAAATTAAGATGTTTACTGAAGATTCTATTTAACTTTGAGCTTGTATTTTCCACTGTGGGTTGAATGTTTAAAACCTACAAAATAAAATAACACAATTATGTTGTTATTTTAAAGAAAACTAGACTTTAAACCTTTGATTAACATGAATAAACATGACAAAATTCAAATATTCAATTTCATTACCTGAATGATACTTTAATGATACAACATAGTTATTTTGTTTTTAAAACCTAACGGTGAACGGGTTATATAATTTTCATAGGATAATAATTATTTAATACAAACGGAATATGCACGTACAGTAATATTTTTTTTTATTAATGGAGTATAAATTATTTATTTTTATTATATTTAACAACCGTTATAGACATGCTTTGAAATCGATTATCATGTCGTAGGGCGTGGTAGAAGGGGCAAGCCCAAAAAATGCGGTGCAACACTGAAAGCGCTAAGATGAGAGCGAGAGTAACATATTTCCTCTTTAATATTACATACATACATATAGCCATGTCGTTATCCCATAAGGGGTAGACAGAGCCTAGAGCCATAAGATCTTAGACCACGACCAGGAAATCAATAGTGATGGGTTGCTAGTCGCATCGCCTATGTCATGATTCCCCCATTCGCCGATTCCCTCAGTCAACTTTTACTGCTTGCACGGGAAGAGAAACAGCTTATTTTTCTCCCAGAACAGCATGGAAGGTCTTTATTAATACACGTTGAATATCATTTGAAATCATTACGTCACCGTAAACACATTTAAGGGACGGTGTGGGACAGTGCAAATATTACAAAGCTGATCAAACAAGCATGCTTCTTTATCTCTAACGCAACCTTCTTTAGCAAAGTCGGGTAAGCAAACAGAACGCTTTGCTTTTGTTTCCCATTGTCAATGTATGTTGAAAGTAAGATACGTCCCTCGTGATACTTCTGGTATTGTAGGCGTCCATAGCATAGGCTGCGGTAATCGCTTTCTATCTAGTGGCACACATGCTTGTTTGCCTACTGAATAGTAAATACCCATAAAAATATATGTTTAAGTAAAAAATGATTAATTTTCAAAAAGTAAAGGTTCTCTTATTCCGGCTTTTTTTTAGTTACGTTTCAAAACTATTTCATTTACAATTTTATTTTTAACTCACTTATTGGTTCCATAGAAAAACTTTTCATTAAAACCGGAACTGAAATAAATGTTTTCTCAAAAGAATTAAGTAAGTTTTCAATTGCTCTTCTATGTGAAATATCGAAAGGTTCTAAGTAGAACCCATTTAAAGAATAGCATGTCGGTTATTGTTTACTGTTGAACTACAATGGTTTATTGTTGTACAAATTTTACCAGGTTATAATGTGTTCATTAAATAAAAGTGAAGAGATTTGTTTGAGTCTATAATTTTAAAAGTTCAAAGTTCAAAAGACTGTCAACATTAGCACCCGTTTTCACCATTTGCTAATCTCATTAGCCGTAAATTACAGTCTTAGTGTCTTATTCCCACGAGAATTACGTAAGAAAGGGGACAAGAATTATTTCATTTAAACCGAAATATTTCAAAATAAAAAACAAACAAAGTAATCATATCACTATATACAATACTAGCTTTTGCCCGCGTGAAAGTCCCTCGGTAATAGTGATTTTTTCCCAGAATGAAAGGTATCCTATGTCCTTCTCAATACTTCTATGTGTTTGAAAGAAAATTTCAGAAAGAATAAATTATTAGATAGGGTGTGAAAGCGTAACAAGCAAACTCACTTTCGCATTTATAATATTACTAGCTGTTGCCCGCGGCTCCGCCCGCGTAGGACTCGGTTATATCGCGCCCAAAAGTAGCCTATGTTTGACCTCAGGTCGTTAACTAAATCCCTACCAATTTTCATCACATTCGATCCAGCAGTTTAGCCGTGAAGAAGTGACAGACAGACAGACAGACAGACAGACTTTCGTATTTATAATATTAGTATGGAAGTATGGATTAAGGATTAGTATAGTTGGGATTGTTACCTCCATCGAAGCCTAGATGCTTATTACATGAAAGCATGTAGCTATTAGGCATCTAGGCTTTTCATAGCTTGTAGGTGGAGAAATAAATTTTAAAATAGTAACAAGTTGCTAGCTCATCGCTGATATAATTAAAACATAAGTTTGTCTATGAATGTATATTTTGTCTCTTGCTTCTCTCTCTTCGTCATCCGGTCTTGTTGCGCGCAGGCGCTAAAGTGTTAAATTACAAAAATATTTTTTTATAGTAATTCCTTTACAAAAATGGTGCCGAAACAATTATCAGACTGTGATTCTTTACATGTTGTGTTACAAAAGCAGTATAACCCAATTCCTTAATAATCTTCAGTCTACATTGGAAGATAAGTAGCCAGCACATGCTATTATTTTCTTTTTGCTTTAGCATGGAAAGATATTATGATTACCGCACAAAATTGTTTGGGAATTTAAAACAGCTTAATTTACTAAGAAGACATGTTAGCTAAAAATTAGCTGTTTTTATCTCAATACATCATTTTGGAAGTGTATCATAGTAATTAATCATGATCAAAGTTGTTTAGACTTTAGACCGAGAACAATAATGAATCTAAGATAAACTATCCGGCACTGAAAATATTATCTTGGAATTTAGTGCAATTCCGCGTGCAATCAATTAATTAATCGCATCTATCATTAAGTATCGGCTTATCACAATTAAAATCCGGGGTATTTATATCATACGTACTTTTGACTTCTGTGTGCTTATGTAGTTTTATGTAAATGACTTGGTGAATCTCATAGATTTAAAAGAAAAATGTAGAGATACCGCGCGCGATTTCCAAATTCTATGGTGAATCTGGACCCGTTTTTGGAGTAAAAACTTTTTTTTTCTTTTTTTGGGATAGGTAAAAAATGTTAAACTTGCATCAGAACAATTCGTAAGATGAAGGGAGAGTAAACCACCGGCGCGGCGTAGGAGAGGAAGTATTATCCTCCTCTCTTTCTACCGCGCGGCGAATATGTATATGCTGCCCTGGTTTTCATTTCTGCCGGCCTTTTAATTCAACCCATTGTTATTTTCTCTTTATCTTTTCTCCAGTAATAGAAGACGTATCATGATAATTTAACTTTCCTGAATAATGTGTTACGATAAATTCGTAATTCGTTTGCATTTTATCCTCTCTTCCCAAAAATATTACTTTGATTGCTTTTCAAATGCATTCTCATTACGTTCATATATAGGTCTTTGGGAAACTAGGTCAATAAATAGGTAGGCCGTTTTGTTGAGTTCAGTGAAGCCATATTCGTGGCTACAACACAAATCTAGTACTTTGGGCGTGGAAAAATGTTCTTTCATGTTCGGGTTATTCACCAACCTATGTGATACTTGTTACGGACTATAGTAGGCAATTTAGTGAAGATATGAATATTTCATCTTCATAGGTCAAGAAGTTTTGCAATTTCTACCTGTGATAAATCTTTCGTTTTTTCGTAATTTCGTTGACTGTCG
The DNA here is from genome assembly GCA_947044815.1 of Apomyelois bistriatella. Classification (NCBI taxonomy): domain Eukaryota; kingdom Metazoa; phylum Arthropoda; class Insecta; order Lepidoptera; family Pyralidae; genus Apomyelois; species Apomyelois bistriatella. The sequence continues at coordinate 9,819,088 of OX345696.1, forward strand.
GCTTCTTTTCAAAGCTGACAATCAACGAAATAGTGTTATATTATTATTATCTTAATCTAAATACTGAGATCTATGTAGTAAGCAACTAAGTGGTCATGTAATACCTATTGATTGTTCCCTAAAGAATTTTATTTTGAGAGCGTCTACGCATTTAATATCAAGTGTCGAGCAATATTTCGAGATCATTTACTCTTGGGGCTTTCATGATATTTCTGACCTAGTAATATTTTATTGGTGTTGGCCCATCAATTTATTTTATACATACCGTATATATTCATATCCCCAAGCGACTTTGTTAAACGAATGCGGTTATAACTAAATAGAATAAAACCAGAAGTAACATGGTTACAGAGTAATGAAAATATAAAACTTTTGTAGACAAATGTCAGTTTACTGGGCAACACAAGAAAACTTGTGCAAAATGTTCAAGATGGGAGATCGCTGCCATGAATCTCAACACTAGATTTTCAAAGTGTTAGTTGGGGGGATACAATAAGAAAGAGATAACAATTTTCAGTGCTTTCCTCAAGAGTGCAGCGTTGGTGCTTTGGCAAAGCTAGTAGCTCTTGTAAAATTAAATATACTTATTAAAAAGAACTGGTTGTGTAATTATTTTCCAAGGAAATATACGACAGTGTGGTTACAATTAATGTTCTTAATTTCCTAGAGCGCCCATCAGATGACGTTAGATTATATAGAATCACTGCATTGCCTAGATGAAGCATAAGTTAGTATGCAAAGCTAAATCGCATTAGTTTCTTCAGTTTGGAGGCATACATATCTACAAATTCTAACATCGTTAGACATCATTCCTTTTAATTTTTACAATCGAGCATAAAACCATCGCTGCCACTTCCAATGCGGGATGTTGTTACTGTCCACTACTGTCATTCATTCAATTCTCTTTTATTCAATCATTTTAATCTGAAAGTAATTGCAATTTGGTTATTACTATGTCTCAAATATAAGAAAGTGAATTAAGAGTATTAAATTTTTTTTTTCAGTATTATGAAATAATCGCAACAGCAAAGGGAACAATGAGTTGCCGATTGTAATTATTCTTATTAATTCATATGAGACGACAAAAGTTATGTCTATTTACCATGATAAAATCGCGGTTCCCTAATTCGCAACTCGGCGCCCTCAAATGTCATCAGACTCATAAACACACCCCTCAAATTAATCATAAACTTCCGTAATTAGCCAAGTCAAATGTGTATACAAGACAGAAATTAAACGTGCCTAAGAAATCTAATTATATGAGTACACGCGAAATCAACTTTAGCTTGTACTAAAGTCGCCATCGCGCTCATTTCTAATTCGTGAGGAAGCTTATAAAAAAATTATATGTTCACAAATTCTATTGCTTCGTATTTAAAAATGAAGCTTTTAAATTTCTACCAGAAGGTTATGTTTCCCGATCGTGTATGGATGTATATTTCTTTGTCACATTTTGTTCCCTAAATGGCGGTAGTATTTCAACATAAATATAAGGTCCAGCTTGGGTGTATTAAATTCAATCAGGTTTTTCAGACATTTTCTAAAAATTCACATTGATTCGTTTAACCTTTTCATTTCTAACATAGCTTATCGTTATCACAGGCTTATTTAAAACCCACTATAATCATAATTTAAGCCGCGTCACTGGTCATAGCCATCCTTTTAGAGATCCAATCTAATTCAAAGTGATTAGAATGGAAATAATTTAGCGATAATTGGTACGCTCCATTATCTTAAAGTTACATTTAAAACAATTTCTACTTCCACTAATTTACAAAACTTTCCCTAAAACCTTTAATATCTTAAGGTGGCACCTGACTAATAGCATTTTCATGTACCGTCATATGTATAAAGCCAACATTATAAACCGCGAGAGCCTCGAGGGAGAATTTCCCACATCAGAAGTGGCAATATGTATTAAGATAAATAATTTTCATCAATTCTTGTTTCACCAGCAGAGTTGTAAAAGGTAGATGTACGGATAACCCATTTTATGAAACTTAGAGCGCAAACGTCTTCGTCGTTGTCAAAAAATGAAAGGAAAATATAAAATGTTTTTTTGTAAATGGCACAATAAATGGTTAATTGATTCATTCATTTATTCATTAACACTTTCGCGGACAGTAAAGGAGATAATAATAACAGTTAATTGTTATCTACGTCGAGTTGTTACTACTGTCAGCGAAAGTGTTAAGTGCTAACTAATTTGATCTTTTTTAGAAAAATTATATTATCGAGGAATAAAAATAGGACAATTTACTTATTAAGCTGATCCCGAGCATTCAGCGATTCCAAAAGGGAAATCTTTATTGGAAAAGGTAACTAAGACTAAACACGATAAAAAAATTCTTCACTAATCTCACAATACTCACACTCAGTGAAACTCAAAAACAACATGATTAAAGTACGAAAGCAAGTATATACGGACCCCTTAAAAAATAAATTCCGTTCGAACATCGCCGTGAGACGAATCAAACAAGCTCAGGTGTTCCTCACAATGATAGAACTAAAACAGTGCAACACACTACATTATTCATTGCTCCAGGCGTTTTAAGGTAAGCACTCACTGTATGACTTATGTTCAGAGATGGGGGCTGTTTAAAGTTTCACACTTTGTACACGAACACTTAGGCGCCAACTTACATCAGACGCGCAGAAAGCCAAATTGCTTTTGATACGTGTTCTAGAAATAACTGAGAATCAAACTCATAATCCCTAGAGTACGCTTCAATCATGGTTCTAGAAATGGCAGGAATGGTTTTTATTGTGGAGCTATGTCGTCTGATCTTCGCAATCCTTGTTACAGGAAAATATTTATTTTATTTATTTATTTTAATAAAGAAACAATAACACCTTTAAAGCTTACATGCCAATGTGATGTTATGCGTATGCTAGCTTTTAACATAAATATATAATAATACCATTATGATCATTATCCGAGTGTGTTAGTGGCCAATGCTGCCAAATTTTTAAAATAACAAATTTATTTTTTAATCCACGTTTAAACTTAATAGCAATAAATACATTGAATTGTATTGATTAGAATTGGGTAAAGTTACAATATAGACCCGAGTTCCCCAACAACCTTTTAAAAATTTGATTCAAATGTTGTTTTATGTGACGGTTATTTTAAATTTAATCATAATGTTGTTGAAAATAGGTCTATAGTTAATCAGAATTGTTTTGGGTGTATCTATCTCAAGGGTCATATAGAAAAAGGGTTAGGTGAAAACATTACATTTCGATACCCAATGGCTACCTTAGACGACATGTTAACTGAATCATCTATTACAAAAGGGTTCTTTTTCGCACCACTGAATTCGTGTTCCCAAGCAAATGTGCGTAGTAATTCGGGTTCTGAAAACACCAAGGGTTCTGCAGTTTATAGATATCACTTATCTGATAAGGGCCTTGTATGTACTTTCTTGCGCAGTTAGTTTTTTAATATGATTCGTTGAGATTTATTATGACAATAGTAGTATTAAATAAATCTATGGTTAAGGATCGCTTGTAAATGTCATCGTTTGCCTCTTAGTGCATTAAGTCCACCTAATGTGATATACAAATTAAAATAAAGTGCTAATTTAAAACTATATGCTAAGACGTGAATGTAGTTTCAAGAAGAGGTATAGAAATATAAACTCTGGCAATTTGGTGTGCATGGTTAACTGACGGAGTAAAACACACGATATGCTAATGTTGATAAGTAATGTTAACTTAGGAATAGGAATGTATTGGTTGAGCCGAGTGGTTGAGCTGAGGCCGCCGAGGTAGCGGCCGCCGCCGCCGCGCTGTGACTGTGGAGCTGTGGCGCTGCGGACTACCACGTAGGGCTATACCGGCGCCCCACGTAGGGCGCCAGTATAACGTTATTGTTAAATAATAGAACTAGATAAATAAAAGATGATATTAGAAATATACACTTACATTTAATTAGATAGTTATACAATGAAGTTAGGGTCGTGGAGTACAAGCACAAAGTTGGTGACGGAAGTAAGAACAGCAGTAATTGAGTACATTACTGCTGTACATTACTACTTCCGTCACACCGGCAGATGTCAGGCGAAAGAGCACGAACAACTTTTTTTTTTTTTTTTTTTTTTTTTTTTTTTTTTTTTTTTTTTTTTTTTTTTTTTTTTTTTTTTTTTTTTTTTTGCCAAGCCAAATTGCTTTTGATACGTGTTCTAGAAATAACTGAGAATCAAACTCATAATCCCTAGAGTACGCTTCAATCATGGTTCTAGAAATGGCAGGAATGGTTTTTATTGTGGAGCTATGTCGTCTGATCTTCGCAATCCTTGTTACAGGAAAATATTTATTTTATTTATTTATTTTAATAAAGAAACAATAACACCTTTAAAGCTTACATGCCAATGTGATGTTATGCGTATGCTAGCTTTTAACATAAATATATAATAATACCATTATGATCATTATCCGAGTGTGTTAGTGGCCAATGCTGCCAAATTTTTAAAATAACAAATTTATTTTTTAATCCACGTTTAAACTTAATAGCAATAAATACATTGAATTGTATTGATTAGAATTGGGTAAAGTTACAATATAGACCCGAGTTCCCCAACAACCTTTTAAAAATTTGATTCAAATGTTGTTTTATGTGACGGTTATTTTAAATTTAATCATAATGTTGTTGAAAATAGGTCTATAGTTAATCAGAATTGTTTTGGGTGTATCTATCTCAAGGGTCATATAGAAAAAGGGTTAGGTGAAAACATTACATTTCGATACCCAATGGCTACCTTAGACGACATGTTAACTGAATCATCTATTACAAAAGGGTTCTTTTTCGCACCACTGAATTCGTGTTCCCAAGCAAATGTGCGTAGTAATTCGGGTTCTGAAAACACCAAGGGTTCTGCAGTTTATAGATATCACTTATCTGATAAGGGCCTTGTATGTACTTTCTTGCGCAGTTAGTTTTTTAATATGATTCGTTGAGATTTATTATGACAATAGTAGTATTAAATAAATCTATGGTTAAGGATCGCTTGTAAATGTCATCGTTTGCCTCTTAGTGCATTAAGTCCACCTAATGTGATATACAAATTAAAATAAAGTGCTAATTTAAAACTATATGCTAAGACGTGAATGTAGTTTCAAGAAGAGGTATAGAAATATAAACTCTGGCAATTTGGTGTGCATGGTTAACTGACGGAGTAAAACACACGATATGCTAATGTTGATAAGTAATGTTAACTTAGGAATAGGAATGTATTGGTTGAGCCGAGTGGTTGAGCTGAGGCCGCCGAGGTAGCGGCCGCCGCCGCCGCGCTGTGACTGTGGAGCTGTGGCGCTGCGGACTACCACGTAGGGCTATACCGGCGCCCCACGTAGGGCGCCAGTATAACGTTATTGTTAAATAATAGAACTAGATAAATAAAAGATGATATTAGAAATATACACTTACATTTAATTAGATAGTTATACAATGAAGTTAGGGTCGTGGAGTACAAGCACAAAGTTGGTGACGGAAGTAAGAACAGCAGTAATTGAGTACATTACTGCTGTACATTACTACTTCCGTCACACCGGCAGATGTCAGGCGAAAGAGCACGAACAACTTTTTTTTTTTTTTTTTTTTTTTTGACAGGACCTACAATATTAGCTTCTAAGAGCTTTAATATTTACAGCGGGACGGTCGCGAGCGATGCAAACGCTCATTGCCTTAAGGGCCTAAGAAGAGCCTACTGGTGGCGAGAAGCGCCCTGGTACATTTTGGTACCTGGAAAACGAGCTACTGTTCCTACTTCGTCGCACTCGCCGGCGAGTGCGGTGTGTCGGTGTGCCTAAGGAAAATCCCCGTCTCCTTTGAGACTGGAGATTTTCGTATGGCCGATTAGCTACCGTGATGGGGTCGTCGGGATCAAAGAGAACATTCCTCGGGCGTCGGTGCCGCAAGGGGACATCCTTGGACGGGCTGTAGTTAGCAGCTTGTTCCACTAACGGGTTCGGATGGGAAGAGCATTTCTCAAAGTAACGTTTTGACGTTTCTTTGAGGTATCTCAACATGGATGGGAGCTCAAGGTCCTTGTGTAGATCGCGTGTGCGTAGACCCCGGGGGGATCCCGTGGCTCTACGTGCGAACCTATTCTGAATGAGTTGGAGTTTATTCAGAAGAGATGGTGCTGCGTGTGCGAAAATAACGCTCGCATATGTCATGACAGGTCGGATGCACAGCTTGTAAAGAGTCAACTTATTTCTAAGCGACATTTTTACGTTACTGATCATGGGTGAGAGTCTGCCTAGATAGAAGGCTGCTCTGTTGCGTACTCTTTGGATGTGGTGTCCAAAGGTCATCTTGCTGTCAAAGATAACGCCCAGATATTTTGTGCGGTCAACCCATGGAATGGATTTTCCGAACAAAGATATCGTTTTTAAGAGCGATTGTGTGCTCCATGCCGGGGGTCGTGTTGCACCGCGGGAGTCTTTGGAGAAGAACACTGCTGCGCTCTTTTCCGGATTCACCTCGATGCGCCACTTCCTGAACCAAGCGCCGAGCGCGTCGACTGCTTGTTGGAGGCGTTTGGAGATAAGCTCCTTACTTGTACTGGATGTGAATAGAGCAGTGTCGTCAGCGAAAAGGGCTAACTCCACGTGCGGGGTCCGGGGTACGTCATTGGTGTACAATGCATACAGTATGGGAGAGAGCACAGACCCTTGCGGGACTCCAGCTCTTAGTGGTCGGGGGCGTGAAAGAGTTCCTTCGACTCTGTAGCGGAAGGATCTATTCGACAAGAATTCTCGTATGATGCGCACGAGACTGTCAGGCAGGCCCATGATGGCCAGCTTGGCTACCAAGCCGGCACGCCAGACTTTGTCGAATGCCTTCGCTACATCGAAGAAGAGTGCTCCTGTGGGTCTTCCGCGGCGGCGGTTGCCTAGGATGTGTTCGGTTAGGCGGTGCAGTTGGTGTACGCAAGAGTGTTTTGCGCGGAAGCCCATCTGCTCATTCGGGATCAGATTCATAGATTCGGTGTAAATCTTGAGTCTGGCCGATATGATTCTCTCGTATATCTTCCCGATGCAGCTAAGGAGGCTGATTGGGCGATATGAGGACGGATTTTTCAGGTCTTTGCCTGGTTTTGGGATGCCTATTACCGTTGCTTGTTTCCAGGCGTCTGGGAACGTACAATTAGCTAGGCAAGCATTGAAGATGCTCACTAGCAGCAGTAATAGAGTCTGGGGTAGGCATTTCAATATGCCGTTAGATATTCCGTCAGCTCCGGCGGCTTTTCGGGGTTTTAGGGATTTGATTATCGATTGTACCTCTTCAATCGTAGTTGGAGGGAGTGCGGTCACGGGGGGAGCCGATGCGGAGGCGGTGATGCTCTCTACATGCGATTCTACCCGTCGTAGGTGATCTGGGTCAACTGGTTCACGACTAGGAGAGCATTGGCTTTCCAGGCTGTCTGCTAGGCGTTCAGCTTTTTCGTCATCATCGAAAGCGATGGAACCATCCGGATATTTGAGAGGAGGAGTGGTTGAGATCTGATCGCACTTGAGACTTCGTGCCACACGCCAGTAAGTGACGTGGGACGGTGACAGTTCAGAGAGGAAATCGCCCCACCTTTCGTCCCTGAGTTCCTTCATGCGCTCCTTAACTCGACGTTGAAGGTAGCGTAATCTAGAACGGGCCTCTTCGGTGGGGTAGAGGTCGTGTTCCCTTGTCGCGGCGTTTTTCTCCGTCAGCAACCGCCTTGCGTCTTCCGGCAGTTCGAATCTGTGGTTAGGGTCCACAGAAGGGACCTGCCTGGAGCAGTCCTTGATGGCTGCTTGCAAGTGGTTGGTGAGGGAGGAGATCGCCATGTCGGTCTGTTCGGTGGACGATATCCTTTCGGGTATCGCGTCCAAGTCGGGGGAGGGTTGGTTGAGTGCTTTCGCTAGTCTCTTCCAATCCGTGATTGTCCTTGTATGAGCGGGGCGCCCATTGTCGGTCTGTCCTAGTTGGAGAAGGACCGGTCTATGGTCCGAATTTAGGTCTGAGTGCACCTCTAATGAACACACTGTCAAGGTGATATTCTTTAGTAGGGCAAAGTCCAGGACACTGGGGTTTTGGCCTTCCGCGGTAGGATAGCGGGTCGGAGCCAGGGGCGCTACAACGTCGAAATCCAGGGACTCTTCGAGCCTCATTAGGGTTTCGCCGTTCGTCGAGTTGGTTAGCGAATGCCACCTGGTGTGTTTACTATTGAAATCGCCAGCCAATATGGTAGCGTTTCCCATAGAAAACAGGGCTTGAAGGTCGCTCTCAAGCAAGCTTTTGGTGGGGCTGAGGTAGACGGAGGCGATGTTGATTGGCGGGTGGCCAGTCATCGCTATTCGGAGGATTGAGCATTCCAAGTTTGTTAGGGAAGGAGGGTCGAGTTTGCTGCAGTGCAGGGACCTCTTGTAATAGATTAGCGTTCCGCCTTTGGCGTTTTCTAATCTATCATTGCGAATGATGTTGTAGTTCGCAATTTTTGGGTCTCTGTGCGATGGTTTGAGGAAGGTCTCCTGCAGTAGGAGGATGTCAACCTGATGTTGGGTGAGGTACTGAGCAATTTCAGTCCTTTGGTCGCGGAGATTTCCGTTGGCATTGTAGAATGCCAAGGTCAGCGATCGGGGTTTGTTCCTTTGGGCCGTACTACCCATCACGGACGCTGGTTGGCGCGAAGATGTGCTGGGATGTCATACGCAGTGATCTTCGCAATTTCTGTTCTGTAGCTCCTAATAACCTGCGTCCGGGCGATCCAATCGTTGCCGGCGGCTATTAGGGCATGACCAAGTTCCTCGATGATGTCGAGGTTGACGTCGCGGAGGACATTGAAGCAGACTTCAATCGCCTCGTCGGCGGTTGCCACACGGGGGACCGCGTTCCCACGAGGGGTAGCGGGCTCCCTGCGGGCAGCGACGGCGGGCGGTTGGGCCTGCCTCGTTGTCTGGGGGCGGGGGGCTGAGGGTTTGGCAACCGCTGCAGCGAAGTTGGGGGCCTGCGGGGCAGCCAGAGGGGCTGGGGGAGGGGGGGGCCCGGTTGGCCTCTTGTCGAGGGCCGGGAAATCGGAGGGTGCGGCCGAGAAGGACGGCTTGGGTTTGGGGGCGGGTTGCTGCTTGGGCACTCGGGGAGAGCGACCGGCCGGCACCTGCCTTGGTTTGCTCCTCGGAGCTTTCGGGCAACCGCGCCAGTTGGCCGGGTGCCCGGATTCTCCGCAGAGCACACACGCAGGCTCGCCCGGGGACTCCTTAGTGCGCTCGCAGTCTTTGGTTGCGTGGTCCTCCGTGCACTTAACGCAACGGGGGCGAGCGTGACAGTTACGGGCGGAATGCCCGTAGTATTGGCAGTTGTGGCACTGCCCTACGATTCCGCGTTTGCGGGGGGTCTCTACAGAGAAGCCGGTGAGGCCGGCGACGGACTGGATCTTAAAGATCCTTTTACCCTCCGTGGTCTTGTCGAGAACGACCATGACCATGTCGTAGGGGGTCCGAGGGGATTTGCCCTTGTACATCCGGTGGACTTCCCGGACGGGTAGAGCTTGGGCTACGAGCGTCTCTCGGATGAACTCCTCTGAGACGTCGTGCGGGATTCTCCTGATTACTACCCGGAGGACTCGGTCTTCTTCGAGCGTGTACGAGTGCCACTCGTACTTGCGCTCGTGGAGGAGGCTTGTCAGGGCCTTGTGGTCTCGAAGGGTGGGGACTGTCACCCTAATACCTATGTCGCACTTGTGCGCCTTAGAGTATTGGATGTGTCTATCATTGAGAGTCCGGGAAATGGACTCCCAATGTTTGGAGTCGTGAATGATGACCGGGGGTGGGGGTTTCGGCTTAGGGCCGGTAGTCACTGCGGCCGTGGAGGGGCCTTGAGTGGGTTTGTGCGGGGTGGGAGGGCGAATGGCCTTTCCTTCTCCATTTCTGGAGGTTTTGGAGGGCGGTTGCCTCTTGTTTTTAGGTTTGGGCCTGCGCTGACGCTTGCCACCAACTACGACGAATTCCTCGTCGGAAGAGGACGCTCGTGAGGCGTCCGAGTGGGACTTTGGAGGCGATGTGTCCATCGGACACGATGGCTCCTCATCGGAATCCGGCTCTGACTCTGCCATTGGGGACAATGGCGAATCGCGGACGGGAGGACGTATGTCCCTAAGATGGACGGGGGATGGAGGGGGTTGAGAGTCCTCGACGGGGAGGATCCCATAACGGTTTCGGGAGGCGGTCGCGGGCGCGGTCGGGGGTGGGGGAGGGGTTGCAAGGAGGGCCTCCTTGTAAAGGAGAAACTCTCCTAAATTTCCTTTCTCGGTGAGGAACCTAATAAATAGGTCCTCATCGGGAGGAGGGGTGGGGGCCGCCATTACGGCGACAGTGTGGCGATTGAACGCCAAGGGGTGGGGGATAACCCGAGGGGTCCACTCGGGTGTCCTAATTCTTCCTTCTGCCGGGTGTAGACAGAAGGGTGTGTGCCTATTGGCCCTACTACGTGCTGTCTGTAGGGGTCTGTTGCCAACCTTGTTAGGGTCAACAGGTGTGTACCTATCAACTTAACTACCTAACCGATACCCGGGGTTGACTAGGGGACCTCCCCAAGGCCAGTGGTTCCGGGCCCAGCCTGTTTCTGCCCGATACCCTGAAGGGGTAAGAGGGCTAGTGCCAGGGTCCGCACTACCACCGGTGAGCAACAAGCTCGGCCTGCGTTCGTTAGAAAACAGGCCAATTTGCTTCCCGGAGGGCCCAACTAAATGTGGGACTCAACCACACTGAAGGCGTGTGGGCGTGTGAAAGAGGTTGACGCTCGGTATGCCCTGAAAAGGACGCTACACGAGCAAAGGCTTTCCCGTCCTTTAGACCCGTACAAGTACGGTCTAAAATTCGGGGTCACCCGTCAGTCGCTCTTCGCGATAAATGCAGGGCTACGCACGCCGATACGGAAACCGCACCACAGTACGACGAGTCGTAGAGAAGTTTGATATTCCAGCAGCGACGATACGGAGCACCAGCAGAAATCGGTCAGAAATTCCAAGCAAGCTTTCTTAGTGATAGACAGCCGCGACAGCACGTCCGTTCACCTCGAGAGCGCAACCCAGAATCACTGGCACGAACAACTACCAATCGAGCCATTTATAGGGCCCTCGGCGACGCCGCGTTGAGGGGTGGTCCGGCTGCAGGGGCTGGTAGTGTCCGCAGCGCCACACGCCCCCTCCGTTAGGCCAGGTTTTTTCCAGGAGGGAAAAATTCCTAACTCCTCGCGTAATAAACAAGCACATATATAGTCCTGGCAAAATGCGGTAGGCGTTTGGCACCGAGTGGTTTTTGATGGGATCATGCCCCACATAACCACCCAGCTTCCCACTCAAGGCTGGGTGGTAGGCAAAGGCCTTTACCACTCGTAAAAAAAAAGAAATAGGAATGTATATCAAAACAAACCTGATAACAAAACATTGGATTACCAATCTCATTTAGTATAAAGTCAAATTTAAAACAAAACTAGTTCCCTATTGTTTACGTTATCCCAGTTCATTAAACACGGTTTAACCCTTAAGCCTTATTTCCATAAACTCTTAACCCCGCATATGGAGCCCTTCTTAACACGTGACTGTTTATTATTTAAACCCGTGTCTTGAATTTATGATTTCAATTTTAATACAATGCGTAAACGCTGAGCTACCATCGCTATAGAGACGACTACTTAGTCTCATCTTAACCCCTCGACTACCGAAAATCCAGACACAATAGAAAACATATTGATATGTGACAATTTTGTTCGCTACCTGAACGGGATTAGGAGTGTATTGTATTTTTACTGTCAGCTAACTACATTTCGGAGTCTTCCTTATTTTGTAAACTTTGCAACGCATTTTACTTTGGGGTATCTCCCATGCAAATATAATGTTTTTCTGTATCAGAAATACACTTCGTCGATAGATTTTATAAGGACTATGCCTCTGGGTGACAATTGAGATACGTTAATACTATTATCTTTTCTGTAATTGAGACTTTTATCCTAATTAGTTGTCACCGAGTTAAAAATATATTTGGTAAAAAGAACTATTAGAAATTATTTTCAAGTTATCTCTCGAGGTATTTGACTACCTTAGAAACACACTAAAGACATGAAATTCCATTTCACTAGTCTCTAAAATGTCACTTCTTGTCATTATCTGCAATGTTACAAGTAACAGGAGTTTTAATTCAGGTCATAACTTCCAAAATTAAGCGTTCGAATACAGTTTCTTAGAGAAGTGTTCCCAACGGGATAAGTGCCTACTAATTAAGGGAAAAGTCCAAAGTGTGATTTGAGTAAGCGATCATGCCGAAAATTTTACCTTTATTAGGTCTGAAATGGGTTTTATAATTAATGGGTGTGGCGCCGCTGAAATGTAATGATATTTATTTTGAAACACAGTATTTATGAATAAATATTTTCGGGCATTTTTTATATATATCGTTAAGCTCTGGATTTTGGTTTGTGCGAAATAAACCAGACTAATATTAATATAATTATTTCAAATTTTGATTATATCTATATAATAAAATAAAACCAACCAAAAAAGCTACCAACTGGTCAATCAAATTTAAAAAAATCATATAGGTGTACAGAGTGGACAGGCTACGATAGAAATAATGATAAATGAAATTGTAATGTTGTTGAAATTTGACATAGTTAAAATTTACAGACTTTTAAATAGCACCTTCGTCACCATTTGATTTGGCGGCTTTTACGAGAGAGACTGCCGTGAAATCGTCTGACCCTTTATCCCCGAGGGAAAAGCCGTCACAATTCGTCCATTGTTCAGCAGGCGTAACCAGCTAGAAGATGGGGTTGGCTACAGCCCCAAGAATGTTATTTAAAGAGCGAACGTAAATAGTATATCCTATCCTATTCAACGAGAAATATACTTATATAAATTTGTGTTCGCGTTTTCAAAAACGGCTCTAACGTTTCTTTGATATTTCAAACATATGTTCTTACATAGTCAAAAAAAAATCTAGCCGTGTCTGGGAAAATTAATTTTGCCCATATTTTCACGCAAAAAAGATTTTCCGCATAAAACAAACGAAGCTCGGTCGCCCAGGTACTTGAATACAAAACCAGACAATAAACGAAGAAGCCAACGCCGGGTGTCATACTTGTCTTATTTTTTCTGGTACTAGTGGGATAAATCGTGCCATTTGTCCAATGGTACTGATGGTCTTAAAAAAGTGGGTTTAATTTTATAACTATAAAAATCATATTAAACTTTGCTATTTCTTACATACACTAACCAAGATATACATAAACTTAAGGCTAAGCACTTAAAAGGATGTTATAGGTTAGGCGTAAGACAAACTTAGTTATTCACATAGCAAACATCCATTACGAGTTTTAGGTCTTAAATGTTTGCTCCTCGTGTTAACAATGCTCAATTGATATCTAGTTTGGAAAATAAGATAGTATCAATTACCTTTTTAAGTTATAATGGAGGCATATTTGGCTTTTGTATTGGGTTTTATAAAAAAATAAAATTTTGTTAGATTTGCTTCGGCATATCTTTGAATATTTTTTTTTTCGACAGACTATTATTAGTTTTGTTTTTATTTACTTCACTTCTGGATGCACCTGAATCCTCAAAAATACATCAAACATAAATGTACTTTTATAAGATTTAAATCTAAAATTAAAACTAAAATAAAAACTAAACTTAAAAATAAAATCAACTACAAATAAAAAATGTCCCGCAAATTATTGCCTTCCGGGAATGTTCCCAAAAGGCTGGCAGCATTGCCACGTTGAATGGCAATGCTTATTCTTTGTGCAAAGAAATATATATATATATATATATACAAAAGAAAGTCGTGTTAGTTACGCTATTTATACTTCAAGAACAGCTGAATTGATTTGGCTGTAAATTGGTGAGAGGTAGCTTAGAACCAGGAGAAAGACATAGGATACCTTTCATCCCGGGAAAAAGATCCCGAGGGAAGTTCACGCGGACGAAGCCGAGGGCGAAAGCTGGTTTCTAATAATTTATAAAACTTTTTACTTTAAATATGTAAATTAAAGCTTTTGATCTATAATTTTCTTGTCTATTAATATCAAAACATATGTTGTTTGCATTATTACTTACTACAAAGTAACGTAATAATTAATTACTAGAATTAAACATGCCATTCATAAAAATACTAAACACGCACACATTCCTTGAAAACCGGTTCTTAGCCATAATACATATTCATGAGTAAAGTTTACATAATAAAACATTCCTAAAACCATTGTGACACAGTATGTTTGATCTAAGAAGCGTAAGCAATACTATTTGGACTTGTGGAGTGATATACAAACATCGCCAAAAGTATTGGATTTGTGAAAATCCTTTGGCAAAAAACTTTGGTACACATTATTTGTGAATAATGATTGGTTGAAAACATTTTTGCTTGTTTTTCTGCTTCATAAAAGTTCTTACTCTATTTCTATATTCTTTACTTTTTGCTTAGAAACTATTATTAAATTTTAAATCATAAATCATTTAACAGGGTAACTTGCCCAACACTCGCGATATGTCATCTGTCTATCTTGTTGGTACTTCTCCTAAACTTCTGCAGCCCTGACTCGGTCTCTATTCGACCACCTTTCGGATTCAACTCTCATCATCTCTGCTATAAACATGGTCCTTCTATTCCTACTTGCTTTGAGCAAGGAACCCGTTACCCAATCAGCAGAATGGGTAACGTAAAATCAGGTATTTTTCAACATTTGCAAGCTTTTGTCAACAATAAATGTATATTTAGATTGTCTAGAAGAGATTGCATTAGCGATAAGACCGCTTATTGTATTATCTATGTTTAATAAAGATTTTTTTGTCTTTGTCTTTGCTATTTGTGTGGTCTTGGTTTGACGAGTACCTTAATTGCATTTATGTAGAACTGCTAAGTAACGTGAATTATTTGATAAATACGGTCAATGATGGAAATTGCAAAACAATTATTTAAGTTTTGTTTACTTATAAGATGGTGTGAGAATACCGAGTGGGAAACGATCAGTATGTCGTCCCAAATACCACTGAAAGGATGAAGTATGTAGAGAGGCATTGAACGGCGTATTACTATGTCGCTAGACGACTCGAAGGAAATTTCGGTTTTAAAAAAATACTTAAATTTCAGTATCTGCCCGATTGAATTTGCATAATGTACTTACTGTTGTATTTAAATGGTTGAAGGGTGATTAAATCTTAACAAAAAATGGGATCAAATATTATTAAAAATTTGTTAAAATCATTACATTAAAAATTATCATCCTTATCTTTTCTAAAGTCATTTTTGATTTCTTACTGAAATATCTAAGAAAGTCAGACAGATATTTTTCAAAGATTCCTTTCATGATGTAGACAACCGATAAGCCCGGATATCCTGCCGAGGGTGCAGATCCCCAGACCCCGGTCTAAGGGGAATCATTGACACTCATTATACATAAAATATTTTTATATTTATAACGTATATAGTTCATTGTTAATTTTATTGTATATGTGTATTAGACTTTAGATTAGATAGAGGAATAAATAAATAAAATAAATAAATTGAACGTGTTCGATGAAATTTGGTAAGCGACAATAGTAGTACTTGGATGGATATGTAATAAATTCAGATTTAAAAGGCTTTCTAATAAGAAATTTCTATAAAAGTAACACCCTGGTATTATTACATATATGTCCCTATTTAATTAATTTAATAACGAAATTGGGGAGTGTAGCACTCAGTTAATATTGGAAGACACCAAATCGATTGAATTTCTTTTTTAATTTTATCCTATTCGTGCATTTACCGTCATGCGTATCATTCTGAATGTCGATATATTTATCCATACGATATTTTCTAAAACCCGTATATGAGACATTTTCGAATATATAATATTCATATACGTACTTACCTATCAGAATTTGTATAAAAAATGTGAAGATCTTTCAGCTTTATTTGAGACTTCAATTTTACTCCGTAAGCCGATGGACTTACAGAACAGGGAATTTTTCCACCGATGACTTTTAAAATGAAAAAGGCGGAACAAATCAATAGCAGTGAAAAATGTGCCAAGCGTGATGTAGCTATAATTCTAGAGAAAAATATCTCTGAGCTTCCGCCACACAGTTATATCGAATACTCGCTGTGAATGTCTTCTAATCGCGAATATTCGCTTAAGTGACAGGCTATTCGCTGCGAATAGATTCAATCGTAGAGTTGAATTTGCCGCGGTTTGAATTGAACATGTTCAATTTTACTCGCTGCAAATGCGCACTTGTCGCGACAATCAGCTTTGTGTGACAAGGTGCTCACTGCGAGTAGCCACGGAAGACGACTATCTTTGAATTTGCCCACCAACAGACTGTCAAGAACGCTCGTTTGGAACACGCTGTGTGATATGTAGACAGCGATTGTCGCTGCGAATAATAGTCGCTATATGAGACCGAACCTTCAGCGAAGCGTAAATTAGAATCGCTTTTTAACGTTCGAAACTGTCACTTGGGCTAACCCCTCAGTAATTCAGATCTCTGACAGATAAATAGACATACGAGTGATCTTTAACTACTACAAACTATACTTTGGTAAGTGTTTTTATGCGAGTGATCCTATAATACAGTTTTGTTAATTTATATTTTACGAAACCATAAAAACGGCCCACTAAATGATTTAAAAAAACTCAGTCATTTGACAATACACGTGTTTCGTGTATTTTAAAATTTTCGTAACAGAAAATACCATTTGGCAACGATCTCCGTAACAGAATTTTCATTTTCCGACAACCTTCAACCCGTCAGTTAATTTTAACGAGACGTGTCGAAAGCAAGTCCGTACTCAACAGATTTTTTATTTTTCCTCGGCTACATTGAAACCTAAGAAGGGTTATGATTTTGACCGGTATATATTCGTGTTTTATTAAGTACTTAACTTTAGTATTTACTTTGTAAAAATATTAACTCTCTATCAGAATCACGGTTAAATCTTAATTTTTATCATTAAAACACACTCCAATATTACATTATTTTAACTAAAGATTCCCAACTCAATAACTACCACCTATTTAATATGTAACTGTAAACACACAAGGCATACAGTTTTTCAAGCACCATATTTTACAAAGAAACTTTCTCTGATTTTCATACAATTCGACCATTTTAGTAAACAACAAGTAAGTAAACTAATAACTCGTACAAAACTTCATTTATAATGGAGGTAACTTTAACAGATAGAGATTCTCTCGAACTTGTGTTGTGTAAAGTATGTATTTTAGAGCCATTAAACACAATATGTTTTTCTTCTTCATCTATCTGTGTACCACATTTAAGGCAAAATAAAAACATTTGTATTTATGTAAAGATCGTATATTTTTGCGATAGCGAGACGCAAGAGGAAATTAAAATGAAAAGTTACGTTATTAAACGTACCTGAACGCCAAAGCTTTATCATTTCTTTATTTATAAACAGCAGTTAACAATCACATAAAGTTTTTAAATTAAATAAAACTAGCTTTCGCCCGCGGCTACCCCGACGTGACCCCGCGTGAGATTCCGTCAGGAACAGTACTATTCCCGGGATGAAAGGTACCTACCTAGGTATGTCCTTCTCAATACTCCTAGCTATGTGTATTCGAAATTTCAGGAAGATTGGTTCAGTAGATAGGACGTGAAGAGGTAACAAACAAACAAATATACAAACTCACTTTCACATTTATAATATTAATTAGGATAGTTAGGAATAGGATTAAAGAAGTATAGGGCAAAAAAGTCACGGCTGGTACGGCCTACGGGTGAAATAAGGATAAATTTATAATGAAGATTAATTTAACCGATCAAATAACCTATGAACAACATCATTCTTCAAACATAACTCGGTTGATGTTGAAATGTATCAATTCCAAATTTAAGCTTAATATTGGGTGTGATTTTATTGAACGGGGATATCTATCAGCGAACAAACAACCAAGCCTATTCAAGGAATTAATGAATAAAATACTGCCAACCCGTGTAACGTAATAATAGGAAATGATAGGAACCATGATAATAATAAGTTGAACCTTAAGCAAATATCCATAAATATCCTGATATATTCAAAAAAGGTTCAATATCTTTGAGCATTTAGTTCCTCATGTTTGGAATTGTAAGTGGCATTGTTTCAAACCAAACTATGTCATAGTTTGGTTTAAGTTGTTACCTACATGCTCCATTAGGAATCTGAAATTAGTGTTGGCCACTGACACACCCAAATCATGATCCTATTGGTTTAGTTTCCCGGTAAAGGGCTACAAAAGCAAGACGACAGTCATTCCAAATTAAAACCCAGTGCAACCATATCTTGGACCATGAGTCATGTATACTCTTAACTGTGAAGCCTATGCCGAGGATATAGGTAAATAGATACATGATGATGACCGAGAAACATGCCGGATGAATGCAAATAGTAACTCCGATAAAGTTTAACGTCAAGTCTACAATGATCCTAATATAAATAAATAAATATATAGGGGACAAATCACACAGATTGAGTTAGCCCCAAAGTAAGTTCGAGACTTGTGTTATGGGATACTAACTCAACGATACTATATTTTATAACAAATACATATATATATAAACATCCAAGACCCAGGTCAATCAGAAAAAGATCATTTTTCATCTTGACCTGACCGGGGATCGAACCCGGGACCTCCTGAGTAGCGGTCAGGCATGTTAACCATTACGCCAAGGAGGTCGTCAAAATAAAGACCTCAATATCAATGCGAAACAGGTTAAGCTCAGCAAGGAGATTTGGGTCTAATGCTGACAAGACTTTGTTCAAGGAATACGTTTTCATTTACACGCACAAGTCCCTATAATGTTCTATAGTTGTTTGAATTTGAATTTAATTACATTTGCATTGAAATCCATTTTGTTAGGCAGATTTTATAAAATACTAGTCCATGAATTTTATGCTTATTCTTCCTTATAGAAATTTCGTTAGCTCTGAAAGTCATATTTCGACAATTCACATATCACTACTTAGTATAAAACAAAGTCGCTTTTTCTGTCCCTATATCCCTATGTTTGCTTAAATCTTTAAAACTACGGTGCTGGCTGCAGGTATAGTTATATTAAAACTACGCAACGGGTTTTGATGCGGTTCTTTAATAGATAGAGTGATTCAAAAAGGAAGGTTTATAAGCCCATGCGAAGCCTCGCGGATCGCTAGTCTCGAATATTCTAAGAATGAAATCACACGTCAACAAATCTTTTTATTTGACCAAAACAAAGCTACTAGGAACTTAGCTGTAACAGGCTGTAATCTTAATCTCATAGTCGAATTATCACACATCCTGTTGCAGAGTCAAGTTTCAGTATTGGCGTTGCGTGACGTCACGAACGTGGATAAGATCCTCGTGTTTGTGTTGTTTTGGGATATTTGGGATACATAAATGTTCAACTCAAGTGCTTACATACTCTGATAATAAAACGTAAAATAAGGTACCTGTTTTTCTTTAGTTTTAAAGTCAATCAATAGGCACTGGCAATGAACCAACATCATCTATCTTCTATATATATAAAAGAACAAGGGTAAATTATAAATCAACGCCCAGCCTAAACCATAAAAGCTATAAACTTAAAATTTAGACCGCAGTTTTATGTTAATACGTAGTGCTCAGATAAGAAAGGATTTTTCAAAATTAGACCCTAAAGGGGGTTAAAATTGAGAGCAAAGTTTGTATGAAAAAAAATTAAAATCTTCACCGATTTTCTTGAAACTTGGCAAGAATGCTTTTCAACAAAAATAACCAATGGCGTGTTTCAGCGTTTTTTGAAATTCAACATCTAAAGGGGTAAAAAGGGGGAAGTAAACTAATTTATCATCACAAAACCAAAACTATAAAAGCTATAAACGTAAAATTTGGTCAGTGTCTTAATTATACTATATACTGCCCACATAAGAAAGGGTTGTTCACAATTTCAACCCTTACAGTCCAAAAAAAGGGGTAAATTTACGTACCTATAGACAAAACCCATTTGAAATTTCGCCAGTAATAAGCAACGCATGGTGGCCGATCGGTAGAGGTCGCGGATAATTTTTTTAAGTCAAGGGTTCGAATCCTGCTAGACATGACTTTTTTTACTTACTTTTTTTTACTTACGTCTTTTTCGTTTTGTATTAATTTTTAAGAATTTTTTACTACTTTAGTAAAGGAATGTTTCAAGAAAGTAGCTGGAAGTAGCTGGATCGAATCCTGTCACAAACAATAATTTTCTAAATTCGTTTTTTATTTGTTTTCTAGAATTATTTTCTTATTTTTTTTTTTTTTTTTTTTAATTTTCTTTTTTTTTAATTTTGAAAAGAAACAAATAAATTCATTTGCAAATTTATTTCAGGACTAGCTGTTCCCCGCGGCTTCGCCCCGCGTGGGACTCGGTTATATCGCGCCCAAAAGTAGCCTATGTATTACCTCAGGTTGTTAACTACATCCCTACCAAATTTCATCAAATCAAATCAAATCAAATCAAAATCTTTATTTGCCTGAATGTATGTACAAAATGATGTTGTAACAATATGAATGTGCGAATACATTCTACCTTAGTAAGGCGTGCAAATCTATCATGTCTAAAAAATACTCAATTATAACATTATCATCACAATCGGTCCAGCAGTTTAGCCGTGAAGAGGTGATAGACAGACAGACAGACAGACTTTCGCATTTATTTAGTATGGATATGGAAGTATGGATATGGATTTTGTACTTATCTAGGCTTCTATACATATATTCTATTAGGACAGTAAAAATTGGATGTATGTATTTAATTTTTTATTTTATTTATTAAAACAATATTCTAAAAACACAAGAACAGCTTGTAGAAACACATCACATTAAGTACATCAGTTCAGGGCCTTGATTCTGTAAGCTTTCATTTTAAACTTCGAATCTGAATCCGCTATGAGTTTCTTGATGGCATTCTAAAAATTGGATTGATAATTCGAATCTAAGGTATACTAGAGCTACCCTTGCGACGCGACGTGAGATTTTGTATGAGATGACGTAAGATGTGGCATTCTGTAAGGTTATTCCCCCGTCATTTCGAAGCTCACTTCTCACTTGTCATTTTGAACCTTATGCGAAAATGCCTTATGTGAGTGATAGAGACGTGAGAAGTGAGTTGTTGTTTGAAATTTATAGAATCGACAGGCTGTACAAACAATCAGTTTAAATTGTGAGTGACAAAGCGATTGTTCATGGTTTCCTGCAGCTTGTTATAAGTAGTAAATCATTGTAAAGATTTTGTGATTGGTGTTCACGAAGGAGTCAATTTTCTTATTTATGATTCTATTATGGATAATACATTTGAAAATACATGTTTTGGTTAGGTCACCCACTTTAATTACCAACGAAAACTGGTTTATGTAACTTACAAAAAAAATGGTTGCCTGTAAAGTCGGTTTTACGGGCGAAGATTTTACGTGACAACGTCTTTTTCTCGGTAGAATATTTATTGATATGAATATAATCTGCCGCGCGCGGTCTGCCGCGCGCGGCAGACCGATCATAGTTGAGTGGGAGAGAGACGCAAGGCATTCGGCGGGCCTCTCTCTCGTTCGGTGACTCATCGTAACGTTACCGAGCGTTACACTTTTTCATAAGTGACTCCCAGCCGCAACCTAATTTAAGACGTTGTCACGTCAAAATCAGTTGCCTTGCCTATTAGATAAAAATTTGGAAACTACTTCATAAATTGTGAAAATTTTGACATTTTGATATTGTTAATCGCAAGGACTGAATTTTTATATATGCTTCATACCTGTTTCTCAAAGAATTAATTGCAGTATGCATACAGGATCCTGCAACTTACTATACTAGAAATAAGGTTGCCATTAGCTCATAAATTTTTAGCTCCATATACTTATTATTAAAAAAGCAATAAATACTTTTATAAAAATTTTATTAATACTTAATGATGTAAATGTTTCAAACGCAACATAATTAGCACCATTACGTTTTAAACATACCATTATAATTATTAAATATCCAATAATTACATGTTTAATTACGATTTAATATTTTCCTGTACTTTAGGTATTAAATGTCTCGACTGTCAATAGACCATTCATTGATGTAAACTGATTATTCATGTCAAGCAAATTATTGTGTCTATAATGGGTCTTTAAGTATTTCCATACAAATAATATAAGTGCGATAATTACATTTTTTACACATACCTAAGACTACAGAAACATTGTACGTGTAAAATTTACAGATGACGCTTATTTGTAAAAAAAATTTCTTATATTTTTTTTTAAATCGATTGTTATTTGATATAATTATGAATTTTTTTTTTTTTAAATAATTGATTCTATGTCTTAGGCTTATTTAAAAAAAAAATAGTTTTAAATTTTTTATAAGGTTAATTATTTTTATCGCTCTCAACCAATTTTCCCGGATGCGTTCTTAGCTGTAAATTAGGCTCATCTGCACCATTGATGGATAAACTCATTATTAGACTAACACTACGTAGTTGAAAAATAAGTATACTTAATCAAAACTTTAAACAATAAATTCATCTTCCAATTGAACGAAACTGGTATTTCCTTGACATTATTACGGAACCTGTATTTAACATTTCGTAATCCATTCATTATTCATTACACTGCGGTTAATATTATAGGATTGTTGTATCTGCGATTGTTTTAGGCCCCTAAATATATATATATATATATATCGATATAGGTACCTACGTTACGACTCCATTTAAAGCCCATTTAAACTGTCCTGTATGAATGGTCTCATATGTGGCTTTGAATAACGTTGGTGCGAATTACGCCGGCCCGAAAAAAATGCGGCCGGTACGCAGCCGCTCGAACATTTATTGAATCGAAAACCGCAGCAACGAATGACATCGCTGCATCGCGTCATTATCGTCGCAAACACGTTTTTTCGAAGTATTTATAAATGGAAAAACGAAATCCACTATCAGTTTCTTTATGGGGTTTGGAATGGAATACAAGGTTCTTATTACTCTGAGAACTAGACCTAACGACTCGGCTTTGCACGGAAATTAATAAATATTTTCTGATTCTGATAAGTTCTAAATAGAAGCCTATTTATAAATATGAATACGGCAGGAAGTTTCCGAATGCAGTCCGCTTGAACCGTTCAGTTTAAAGATCTTTAAGGTCAAATAGCCAGTGGACAAATAAATGCAGCTGGAACGATGAAAATTAGTCCTACAATATAACCCAATATGATAAAAAAATAAATAATTGGTGGAATCGCTTCAATAGGGCCATGCAATCAACAATAACATGGTAACTTGATATTTGATGCGGAGGGTAGAGAACAACGCTCGCTTTTTATGGCGCCGTAAAACCTTCCGACATCCGTCAGATATCCGTGGTTATTCATCAGACAACTTAACGAGTACGAATCGTTTTATCTTCACCCACAGACTTGTGAAAACTGCAGACGTAGTATCAAATACACACAAGTGAAGCCTGCAAATTATGACCGTTTCGTTTGTTATATACGGCTTTCACTCATATCATACTAAACCAACTAGTGACGCTGGTGCATAATATTTGTGTTATGAAACTCAATGATGCTTTATTTTTCAACATAAACAGATAAACATCTAATCAGAAAAATATCATTTTTCATCTTGACCTGGCCGGGGATCGAAGCCTGAGTAACGGGCATACATGATACTATTACGCCACGGAGGTCGTCAAACAACAAACGCGACACATTTTCGAATATCCAATTTTATTTTCGAATTCGATGACGATCCGTCTGTCCGTTCATTTATGTCTGTCTACACCAAATAAATTATCGAGGCTCACATGATATCAGCGGGTAACAGTTAAAATTGCGTTCGATCATTTTTTTAGATTTAAATGGTTTTTAGTGACGTAGTGTATTAATAGTATATATTATTATGTACTACCTACTCTTTTATATATATTTTTTTTTGAGAAGTCTAATGATATTTTAAAATTTATTGACAAATGTTATATTTAATTTATATTTGATCTCATTATTGGTAAAATATGCGCTCTTATTATGAAACACTTGTCACGTCATATACCTAAATATATGCAAATACCTAAATATATTTTGTTACTCGACTAGATAAAAAAGACCATTCTGTAGTTGTGAACATAGACTCAATCCGTGATACCACAAATAATAGACCGGACCGATTTTTATGAATTTTGATGATATAAGTATTTAAGTACTTTTAGACGCAATATAACCGAGTCCCACGCGGGCGGAGCCGATGGCAACAGCTTTTTTTTAAATACGTTAGAAAAAAAAACAAGCATTTTGAGTTGACTGAAGATAAAATCACACAGAAATGTTAAATCAGTGGATGAGCACAACGTGATGTCGGTTTGTGTACATTACGCACTGAAATGTCATGAATCTGTTTAAAGAGCCAGTGTGGTACACACTGATGCGATTTTCATTCATCAGTAACTTGGTGTATATATTATAACAAAATTAAAGACCGTATTTGTTTTCCTTCTATATCTATATCTTTATATTTTGTATAATATAAACAAAGAAAATACTTATTTGAAGGACAATTTTGCGCGGCTGCTAAAAGGAAAATAGATAGGATCGTGTTAGTATTCAAATTTTTAGGATATTATGATTTGATACTAACGACTTAGATCATTCATTTCTAAGCCTAACGACTGCAATCTAACAATAACAGCAAAGTCCAAAGTTTCACGGAGTAAGGAGGAGAAGAGGGGAAAAGGACCAATCCAAGTCGGGCCACGCACGCTTTTGCTTGACACTCACAACCGTCACAAACGCTAGGCTATCGAGCATATAATCACAGTTAATATTCCTACATTAGCCCACATTATTTAATCTTGTTCAAAGGTTTATTTTTCAAATATGACGACGGGCAAGAATTTCCTAACGATATTGGATTAAGTGAGCCTTGCGGTCTGAAGATTACTCTGAGGTACATTAAATTAGACTCGATATCTACCAAAGCGGAGATAAGTGGAGGAAAGCCTTTATAGGACCGGATGCAACAAAATCATTCTAATCAACCATAGAAGCTCTGGTTGGTAGCTTTCAATTTGTAAGATGCATTCTAGGAACACTGAACTAAAGTACCTATATGCCTTTGATTATTTAGTACCTGGGCGACCGAGCTTCGCTCGTTTTATTTGTAATTTGACAAAACAATCACAGTAAATATATGTACTAAAAATTAGGAACAAAAGGAACAAGTCTCTCAATTATGTACTGGTCATTTTTATTACCGATCCTGTACAATCCAGTGATGTATTTATATATTGAAAAATATATATTAAATAATTTGTACCTTAGAATGAATTCCTTAAAATTCCTTAAAAGCAAAATAATCATTTTACTCATAAGTAAAAACGAAGTCCCAAAACTACTAGCGCTGGGAAGCTGAAATTTGGCATATACGCCATTGAGATCTCCAATTTCTTACACGTACTAACTCTTGCTATATAGTCTCTTTACATTAAATATATTCCCATGTGGATTCCCTGTTACCCTAGTTCGTTTGAGAGTAACAAAATTATTAATTGATGTTTACTGATTACACCTACTAAGTACTGTCGAGGAGCTCGATAGCCTAGTGCGGCGCCCGTGTTCTATTCATAACGATATGCGCGTCAAGCATAGATCTAGGAATCGCGCGCGGGATTTTTTTTTTAATCTATGGCGTCAAGCGTGTTGGCCACTAACACAACCGGGTCATGTTCCTGTAGGTCTGGTTTCCCTGTAAAGAGAGTTACGGAGATCAGACGGCAGTCGCTCCATTGTAATAACCAGTTCCGCCATATCAGGACCATGATCAATAGCGTACCCTGGGCTCTGAAGCGCAAGATTAATCCGTTGGCTCGCTGGAATACAGACACAATAGAAAAACAATTGTTATGTGACACATGTGTGCGCATCTTGAGCGTACGGGTTAAGATGCAACCGGGAATCACGCTCGGACGACCTACTAAGTACTGTAGACGAGAGACAACAATGTCAGTTTTACCATAAGTAGGAATTAAAAAAAATACTCTGATTCAAAATAAAATAATAAATGTACATTTTTTCGGTACATATTCAACTTTCTGTTCTCCTTATTGTAGTGTCTGGTAGATAATGCTTTTAGAATTAAGTCCGCCAATTGTATAAGTATTATTTACTCGTGTAACAAATAAGATTTTAATAAATAAATAAGCTAGATAATAATGGAAAAACTAATATTGTGGAAACACAAATCTACAACATATATGTGTCTGCCATATTGTTATATACTAGCTATTACTCGCGGATTCATCCGCTTGTAATGTGATGATGATGATAATGACTAAACATACCCTATAACCTTAAGAATCAGGATGTTTAAATAATTTTTAAATTCGATCAAGTATTTCTAAAGTTAAAAACATTCAAACTAACAAACTCTTCAGTTTTATTATATTAGTTTTGATTAACCTATCTCTACATTTAGATGCTTTCCTAAAACAATATTTCTTGCTTTGTGATATGTATTGTCAGTGTTACCAAGTACGAAAAATATTGTAGTTAAAATAAGATTTTACAAATATAACACGAAAATGTAATAAAAAAAACAAAGGTGTAAAACAAACACAATACAAAAATCAAAAATATGAATATATGGACAGTAGAATAACACTTTATTAAATGGTGGGATGAAATTTCAGCTCTACATATATCGGAAAATAGAGTTGCAGTATCTATTGTTTTTAAAATAAAAGTGGCCAGTGTTAAAAACAAAAAATAGACAAATGCAGTAAATGGCACAAAACATTATTCAGTACCCAATATTTAGGCGATATATAATATTGAGGTAAATAATATGAACAGAAGAGTTTTTGGTAAGAAAGTCAAAAATGTCATGTTGTCCGCGCTGTTTTTATTTGCCAATATTTTTTTTATTTTTTTATTTATTTATTTCTCATAACTTACAGGCTAATTACAATATTGTTTTTGCCAAACTACATAATAGTTTAACGGCAAAATGATAAGATCCAATTTTATTATTTTGCCTATTTTTGATACTTGGAAAACAAAACATATATTTTAGTATCTATAAACATTTTTAGTTATTAGAACTACATAAGTTGATTAACATATTAAAGTACTTATGACCATGTATATGTAATTAAAAAGTAACAGTATTACCTAGTTGTCACTTAACATTCTTCGTTACATCACATAATGTTGGCCATCTGCTAGTGGTCTCGCCAAAATCGGTTCAGCCGTTTTGGAGACCAAGCCAGACAAACAAACAGAAAGACTGAGACGCACAGACCGACAATTTTTTTTTTTTTTTACATAATAATTTACAATAATATCATAACATTTAGCCATAGCTACTTTTTTAACATTACAAACAGAGACTTGAAATCCAATTAACTTGTATGTACCTATGGACACATGGACAGATAGTGCTTACGGAGTAAGCCTTTTAGGTGATTTTTGGAGGCTGCTTTACTGATAAGATCAACCAGTAGTTCATTACAAAAGGTGGGTGTTAACCATTTTCTTGTACGCTTACCATATTTATTGGTGACTTTCGGAACTTCTAATTTATATATATGTATTTCTCTAACATTTATGCATAACAATGGGGATTATTGTTCACTAAGTGTTCATGAACAAGCATGAGTGTTGGGAATTGGTACAGTGCCGATTAAGTAACTTAAACTTTTATATTACTTTAATACTTAGTGAAAATTTTCCACCGCTTTACTTCGCCCTGTGACTAGACTAACTAGACTTGACTAAAATGACTAAATATCGAGTTTTCTTGTAATCAATTTGATTGATTGAAAAATTCAACAATGGCAAAAATAAGCTTTATGAAGAAGTTTGATTGCCACAAAAAAGGAAAAAGAAGGAAAACTACAAAAAAAGAACATATAATACAGATACCATATCGACTCTACATAAGATAGAGAGATAAGGCGAAGAAGATTAATCGTTGTAACAAGTATTATACCACTTTCATATTCAAAACCATAGATTAAAAAAAATTACTTCCTAATTCTATGGTCGGAAGTGTATAAAACGTGAATCTAAATACTACCTCCCTTATTCATAAAAATATAAAAAAAAAGTTTAAGCCCGTTTTAACTAAAATGTGTTTTCGCTCTTTCTTTTACGGTAAATTTCGCTAAGAGAGAAAGGGCCAAAACATATTTTAGTTAAAATGGGCGTAACAAACGTTTGTTTATTTTTATGAATAAGGGGGTATGTCTATTATTCTGCTGGGAGAGATAAGCATCAAAGGAAGGCCAGAATATTCACAATATATATTTACAAAATCACTTGCCAGCTAGCAAAAATCGATATTCACATGAGAGAAAATAATTTGATTATAAAATAATAATCGAATTTAGTAGGTCACATAGAAAAGTATACCAATTTACATGTAATTTGAGATACAATACTTATAAGTGAATTGTGGCTAAGGCCGCCTTTTCTTGAGAAAGTATGTGACGTCCCACTAGTGTACAACTTACAAATGATATACTCGTAAATATTATACCCAACTTGTAACTTGTAGACAAGCTTTAGTTTTCAGCAAGTTTGCATGCAAACTACTTGCCTAATGGGATCGCGGCTTAGCGTATGTACATTGGCCGAGGGCATAGGTCATTGTGGAGCATAAAAATTAGAATATTGATGAATAATTTGGTTTCATGTATATTTCAGGTTTGAATAATTCAACACCAGCGTGTATTGAAGTATAACTCAAAATGATGAGCTACAAATTTTTTTAGCACATCACTTTAAATTATCTTTTTCTATTCATTTATTTGGACCACTTTGTAGTAAGTACTATCATATCGTCAGAATTATGTAATTTTATTTCTTCTAACTACATCGTGGTTTTACAGATCAACCACTGCTGAGAAGATACTCAAAGCAGTATCGATCACTAACACAATCTTTCTTTTTAGGTAAATTAAAATATTATCCCATGGACAACGTTAATTTTACGCAAGCCGCATACTTTATTGCCAATCGATAAAAAACTGTGTAAAAAATCATCAAATTTGTTTTAAGAAGAAAACTAGTTTTACAAATTCTTTTTGTATATGTTTAAAGTAAAAATTAATGTGTTAATTAAAATATAATGAGTTTTATTTTGAGGGTACTTGTAGATGATAAGCAGGGATAAAATTTTTGGTAAAAATTTAGAATTATTTGGTATAATTATAATATTTAACATTATTTTAATTAACAGAAATAACCTACGTATTTGGGGTTTGCTTAAAAAAGAATTAAATATAAAAAATATCGCTGATTTTAACGTCACAGTTTTGTTAGATAACCTAGCAATATCTTTATTAGCAAATACTTATTTAAAATTAAGAATATTATATTTTTATGCTATTATTTATATAAATTAAACCTATATAAATCACTAGATATTGAAACTGTCACGTTGGTTTATAACTAACAGATCCGGTTATTAGAAATCGATAAATAAAAATAGATATTGCTTATCGTAATATCGTAAACAGCTACTTGAGCTGATTCACACAACGATAACAAATTTAACACATCAGACAACTATAATCTCATTAACTCACTAAACTGGGTCAATAAAAAATAACCTTGAGACCGCGAATTTTTTTTTAATACTCACAGATTTACACACCTGCCACAGAATTGTAATCCACGAGGTTAAAAACAAACTTCACAACTTTTTTAAACACAAAAAATAGCACAAGTCACTAATATCAAGAAACGTTGGGTATTGTACCCATTATGATTGCACTGTACATCACTATGACGAAGTTAGTTTTTGACACTTCGACAGAAAAAGGCGGCAAACTCGCGGAGACTTCGAATAATCCGCTACGAACAACGCAACTACTCGCTTATGCGATCGCGCGCTGACTGGATCAGAAATCACGCTGGTGACTTGTGTTGTGGGCTAGTACTGGAGTACAGTTGCTTTGCCAGTCATTACGCCTGTTATCTGAGAAATATTAGATACTGAAAAGAGTTTCAGTGTTTACCTGAAATGTTGAGGTGAAATTGTATCTACTATTTTTTTTTATTTAGAGCAGTAGGAAATTGAAATATGCCTACTTATATTACTATCCTACTATTGAATCAAATTATTAAAAAAATATTGCTTTTTTTAGGGTATATATTTGCTATTATAGTCTGATATTAAATGGCATTATTAAAATTGTGAATTTTTGGTGTTTAAATGTATTATGTAGTCATTATAAACAAGAAATAAGCAGTCGATTATATAATGCTTGTTCTAAACAACCTTTATTATTTTTATAAAATTTGGTTAAGTACCTACTTATTGTTGCGATTGGTTGCCAACCTAACTGTACAAGACAATGTAAACTAATAACTTAAAACAAATTTATTATCTTAAAAGTATGTTGACATTCATCCAGCCGTTAATAGCCTAATGAGGACGAAAAAAATTGATGATGATGGCATATAGATCGAAAAACATAACCCCCTTCGGGCAGTTGGGTAACTATATATATTTATTTATCGAGCCAAGAGCTTACAATAGGTAAACTTAATGCTATAGGCATTTTTCTATCTATTAAATTTAGCCTCTGACGTTTGGATCTGACAGACACGGGACGGGTTTTTTTTAATATAAATTTTTAATACAATGCAACTTATAATTTAAAAAAGAATTTCGAATCGCGCGCGGTCTCTTTGAGGCGAGTCATTTTTTTTTTAACTATGTTATTTAACGTTACGTTGTATTAATTGATACAGGGCTATGTTAGTACTATTAAGTATTATATTCAGTGACAGGGTGCCTTCGATCACAGCCTGAAGATGCAACTGGGCCGGTCTGGAAGTCGTTGAATAGACTGAGAAGCCAGATCTGCCGTACAAGTAAAATGGTGTGTTGGGGTTTTGCACAGAACCCTGCTGACATCCGGTACCTACGTGGTCATGGTCATCCTCTGCAGACGATGAAGCATCTGTTGCAGTGTCCGTCGTGCCCTCACAGGTGTACTTTCGAGGACCTTGTGCAGGGCACGGATAATGCAATTAGAGTGGCGGCGTTTTGGTCCGACGTCATCCTAACTATCCTAACTTCCTAACTAATATTACAAATGCGAAAGTGAGTTTGTTTGTTTGTTACGCTTTCACGCCCTATCTACTGCATCAATCTTCCTGAAATTTCGCATACACATAGATAGAAGTATTGAGAAGGACATAGGATACCTTCCATCTTAGGAAAAAGCACTGTTCCCGTGGGAAATTCACGGGGGCGAAGCCGCGGGCGAAAGCAAGTATAAAAATCAGACATCGACACGACGAAAAAGACTAGAAAACACGTTTGTTAAAGACTGCCTGTGTACCAAAACTACCAAGCAAATTTCAACAGAGTCTGTTTAACAAGTAATGCGTATTTACTCTCAACAAGTAAATCGTCTTTACTCTAGCAACTTCCATTCATTCGATTTTCTATTATAATTATATTTTGTAGGAATAGAATACGTTAATAGGATTCCATTCCGAAAAGTCGAAAAGGATACCTTAAGCCCAATGAGTGAGTCTATTCAGCTATTTATAGTTTCATTAATTTACCAGCTTTGTAAGTGACATTGGTTACAAAGATGAGGTGATATTAGTTTAACATTTTAGACGTCTAGCGGCCCACCGGTGACCGTTAACAATTACAATACTATTGTATCTGCGATTACGACGTTCAGTGTGTTAAAAAATATATAAGGTGAATTTAAATTAACTGCAAATATTTTTAGGGCAGATTCAGACCACTAAACTGCACAACTTTCCTAAACAAACTTATAACGAAATACGAAAAAAATTTTTTGACCTCCCATACAAATTGAGAATCAGCTGGTCTAGTTTAGTATGGAGAGTGAAAAATAAAATTTCATATTTCGATTCGATATAAGTTTATTTGGAAAAGTTGTTCAGTATAGTGGTCTGAATTTGCTCTTAAAATATTTGCAGTTGATTGGTGTCCACTTTGTATAACCACACTCGTGAGACTATTTTAAGTAATTTTGTATGAACTGCTTACAAATTATGCCATTAATAGTATTTTGTCATTCGACACAAAAAACCCTTTAGTAGGTCGAATTATTTATCAGTTCTCGTACGCGATTAGATTTTTAATGGATTTGAACCACCTCCTGTGATTATAAATTATACTACTACACTTTTGACTATAATATTTTTAAGTGAACTTTTGAAAGAATATTTTTCTGTCTTAAGGGACTCATAACAATTTCTTTTTTAAATTTAAACAAATAGAACATAGTTGTTAACATAAACAAAATACCATACAATAGGCTAATGATTACATCAATTAAATTGGATATGATAATTCTATTGTTTGTTACTTGTGTAAAGTATAGGTAGAACTAAATAATTGTTCTCTAATTGTTGTTTCCATAATTCCTACCTCAGTTTTGTATTGTAATAATTAATGTTCTTTGAATTCGCATGTACGTATTTGCCAAAGGCTTAAGAGGCCTATTGTTTGAATGAACAATCTAAACCAGTCTCAATTGCTACAGTGAGTACGATGACCCTGAACCTATGTCTGGCGTGACTAGGAATTGCTTAGTTTGGGATCATTGATCGAAAAGAAATACCCTGAAAAGATTTGTTTACTAATGAATGGACAGCATTATGCATATTTGAAATGACTAGAGAATTTAAATTTTTATGAAAAAGAAAAGAAGTGAAAATCCTGAATCTTTTTCACGGAGCGCAAATATCTTATCAAAAGTAAAAGAACACAAAAGTAAAAGAAGTGTCTGAAATATAGGAATAAGAAAACACTTAACACTAGAATATTAAACTTAGAATCAAATCAAGCTTCTGACTTATTTCTTATGTTCTATTGAGATCACAGCGGGCTTAGCCAGTCACAATCGCAAAACGTTAACGGGGTACGACAAGAACAAAATGTATGGGATTGACATAAGATTGACCACGTGATTTACCGCAGCTTATGTCAATCCCATACATTTTGTTCTTGTCGACATTCGTTAGCGTTTTGAAATTATCACTTGGCTACGGGTGCTGAATATGAAATCGCTGGCGTTTTTTTTTAAATCTAAGATTAAGAGGCTTGACGGCGGCATGGCACGAGTCCAGTCTATATTTTCCGACTAAGATAGAATTCGTACTATTTCGCATTTGAATTTCAGTTTTTTATAAGCCTAATTTATAAATATCGAGTCACACTTTCGCTTATTAATGTTAAGAAAATTCATTTTCTGCGATTTATTATATTAGCAATCCCCAAACCCCACAAGCAATTTTATACCGAGTTATTAACGAGATAGGTATCTCATTTATTATGCATTCATAAATTAATACACATTAAAGCTGCCGTGAACGCTCTTGGTTGGTATGCTTACCTACGACACCCCAATTAATAGAAGTATACTCATAAATTTAGCCTTATTCTCTCGTATCCCGAATCCAAACGGGATTTAGGATTCAGATCCCAAAAATTCGCAAATGTTTATCTTCTACTAACTGTTGCCCGCAGCTCCGACCGCGTGGGACTCTGTTATATCGTGCCCAAAAGTATGTATGGCTCCCGATCTTTATCAATATTTGTACTCAATTTCATCAAAATCGACAGATAGACAGACAGATTTTCGCATTTATAGGTAATATTAGTATGAATACCGCGAATTATTTCTATAAAGTAATCTCTTATTAATTTGGAAGAAGTATTTTATTTTTTCATTAAATATAAAAAATCTGTTATACAAATATTGGAACAATGCTTCCTCAATTAAGGAAGTTATGCCCCAAGGAAGGTAAAGTAGAAAAGAAAGTGGATGTTAATATTTTTTCCAAGAATTTACTTGAAATATATTTGTTACTAGCTGTTGCCTGGGGCTCCACTCCTGTGGGAATTCCGGCATAAAATATACCTTTTCATTTCTCATACTCGGAAAGTAGTGTTTTCCTGATCTGAGTATAGGGTGGAAAACGCTTCATGCCCTCCCACGGGCCGAAAAAACCCATAGTAATCACTTTCTTCCTTAGGGCGGGAAAGAAATTTCAAAATTAGAACATAATTTTGCAAGTGAATTTAGAAGGAAATAGGCAACAAAAAATTTCAACAACAAAAAACATGTGGAAGTATAAACAGCCAGTGTTAATTTAAAAAATATTTATTAGGGTCAGCACACAATAAGAGCAAAGCATTTTCTGATAACACTAAAATATTAACTTCATGAATATGGGCAAACAGTGAAAAATAAACACATGCACAAACGCGACGGTCCTGAACATCACGTTAAGAGGTTTAATTAATTTTTCATTTTTTTTTTTTTGATAAAACTAAACTCGCTAAATCAGTTGATGGTAACCCCTCTGCAGTGCTCTTGGTGTGCGCTGATCTTAAGCGGAACTGAGAGGCCCCTATGAAGCGCGCGGTATGTTCTAAATTTAAAATTTAAAACTAAATTACCAACACAATATCATTGAAGAAGGCACTACTCATGTTTTTACTATTATTAATTTTAGAAAAATTTCTTATTTTCCTTATATTCGAAATGAAAAGTAAAGTGTTTAACACGGGTAAAATAAATAATTCCTGCTCAGACTATAGCCGCCCTCGCCGATTCATTATTGTCTTGAGTTCCTCATTCAAAACACAAATATTACAGAATTCATAGACTATTCTATGAATTCTGTAATTTCTGAATTTTTTTCTACTAAACGTGTAGATACTTACTAGATACTATCTACTTAGTAGATATTTCATTTAAAATACTCATGAAACCTGATTATTCCTATTTACGTTTACACACGGGAACAAATCTTTGCAATGCGTAGGTCCTGTGGGAATTCCGGGATAAAATATACCTTTACATGTCGTAAATACCGACTAAAGGATGTACAGAAGTCCAAATTTCTTTGTACCTATCTTCGACTAGTGGAGTTTCAACCAACAATAGTCTGGTTGGTCATTGAAACGTATCATGCGGGCCACGTTGTATTAAAATAAAAAAAAACTGAATGAACATACTCTCCGAGTCATTACTATCATTGGATAATAGTAGATTGTAACAAGGGTTGAAAATAATCCCGTACTCAGGTGAACATAGAATCTCTAAAATATACTCGTATTATATGTTATCCCCTAAAAGCCTGTTAAGAGATATATGGAAGATTTATTAATTGTTAAAAGATTTATTGCTTATTAAAAAAATAATCTAAACTATATGTTAACGCTTAAAACATAGATAAAAAAAATTGCCTATTGCGATTTAAATTTTTTAAAAGCTTATTAAGAGATATATGGAAAATACAAGATTTGTTGGTTTATTTATTTTTAAATTTCATGTACACAGAAAAATACACAAATATAAGTTGGATGTTAGAAAAAAAAATTTTTTAAAAAAAACCTTTTTACATGTTAAACATTGAATAAGCTCGATAGTGCGAGTCAAGCGACGGCCAGCGCGGTTAGCTAGGATTCGACTTGTTGCATTGCTATCTTAGTTCCTCATTTTTCCAAAATTACAGAATTCATAGAATAGATATTATATCTTCGCCCGTTTACTAGATTTTTCATTGAAAATACTCATCGGAAGCCTGAATTATTCCTATTTACGTTTACACACGGGAACAAATCTTTGCAATGCGTACCTATAATGAAATGCCATATTGAAGTGTTTACCCGCTTTGAAAAGAGATGAAAGGTGAATTCCTACTTACGCATTTCTTATACATATAGACGGTATATTGTATTCAAATGCGTTATTGGATATTGATTTTATGCTAATACTCGTCGACAATGTTTCTTTTATCCTATTTATTGTGATTCCAGATTTTAGTATATGTATATCTTATTTCGTTTTGGTAAATATTCCTTTCGGTTTTGCTTACTAGTCATTTAAAACACAAATTATAGTATAGATATTCAACCGTCCCACAAAGAAACGCGCCTATGTCTAATATACCTACTATAAGCGTACTGCCCACACTAATATATATTAAGGCCATCTTATCGATCACTTAAGACACAGTTGATTTCCACACTAATATTATCTATCTGTCTGTCCGTTACGCTCTCATTGTGCTAAGGCACAACCGCTAGACCGATTTTAATGGAATTTGGTATGTAAGTATATAGATGAGAACCAGGTGTCAAAACTACCACGCGGGCAATACCTAGTCTTAAATAAAGCAATAAATTAGTTTGTTACCACAAATTAGAACCCTTTTGGTGGTGAAATCCTTAAAGCTTTACCAATTTATTTCCTTGTACTCTTCATAAAGCAATTTAATGGCACGCCTTTTCAGAATTATTCTCGTAACATATAAAAAACAACTTTTATTTGGTTATAAACCATAGATTAAAAATTTAAAAATAAAAACCCGCATAACTCTATATTTGGCAAATAGCATCTTCAAAATTCTAGGAAACGACGCCAATTTTTCTTCACAACTCTTTTGGGACCATCCTCTTCTCGTCCTTATAATATAAGGGTTTATCTGATTTTATATGTATATGGAATTATAACACTGTCTGTTCATTCCTAAAAAATAAATAACATGTTTTGAAATATAACGTATTCTTATGTCTCTATCATCTATCAAAAGTTTGGTTCACATCTTTTTAATTTGTATATGGTTTATTAAATGAATTTAAACAATTTTATTTCTTATGATTCAAAAGTATTTATTTTAATAACTACATTTTGTTCTTATGAGATTGTTATCATTTTTCTTTAAACATTTGTAGATAATTGAAATTATTTAAAAATAAATAAAGAACATTTAGAAGGAGGCCTACGTTATTAAAGGTAACATTAAGCCTATGAATAAATGAAAAAGTCAAATGCAAAAAGAAAATCATCAATTTCGTATTAGTGTCACGGTCTATCGACCATGCACACCCTGGTATCAGAGTTCTTCGGAACCAGTAATACCAGAGGTATATAAATGATATGTTTTACACAAATAGAGCTCATACCCGCAGGATAATGCTAGTGAACAGTACCATCGAGATAAGGCCGTATTATGGTCAGAACTGGGATAGACTTGGGGGCGATAAGAAAAGCAAAATACTGTGTAAATCGTTCTATAAGGATCTCCTGGGATTGCTACATATACCTAGTAGGAATGTTATACTCAACTGACATTCATATTTCATTAATGATGGTTTTTCTTCCCGTAAACACAATTAATGTGACGATAGGATCCGATTTTAATCTCAAAATTAAATTAATATTTCAACAATGTTTAAAGATTTTATTCTTTTGAAAGAACACAATACTAATATGGCTGCTCGAAGGCCGAAAACGCATAGAGAGAGAGGTGTAGTGGACCCTTAGAGTGGACCGCACTTCGTACAAGGCAGGGACCCTACTACCGTTTCTTAAAACCATGCAAGATCCAGTGAGTAAGCGAGACAGCGCGATACATGATGTAAGGCGACATCTCCCTTTTTTTTTAGGTTGTACATATTATGATTTTTTAATATGTATTGATTAATTTATTCCTGCTATTTGATACAGGATTGGAAAAAGTAACTATGTGGTGACTTATGACAACCTATATGATAATGATTATATCATCTCCCTTACTCACTCACTGGATCTTGCATGGTTTAGCAGTGGACTTAGGCTGATTTTAAGAGATAGTGGTAGGCCACCAGGACTTTATAATATTTATTTTAAATCAACTGTTATTGTTACTTAAAATTGGTTTGGTTACACATACTTACATACATAAAATCACGCCTTTATTCCAATAACAAAAAATTAAATTCTTACCTATTTGTACTCTCCTGGCAACGCTCCAAAACACATCAGCATGGGAACCGTATCAGAATTTATGTTCACGCACGCAAAATCGTTTTCACCCCAGCCTAAGATCAAATTAAAATGTTAAGACTGAGCAACGTCAGCACCATTCTCTGATAGTTACAACTATAGTACAGTCATTAGGGTTACGCCTCGTAATAAGAGATACTAAATCATCAACACCCCTTCATTTTCGTGTTCTAAATGGAATCAAGGTTTCGTATTACCCTATTTAAGGAATAGATTTTTGCTCCTGTACGTTTTTCGTTTTTATTCAAAACTTTTTAACTGTTGTAGTAATCTGACCACGGCGGTAAATACGGGATATTTTGGAGTTATTTTTTCTTTGGTAAGTAATTAGTTATTTCAAAAAACCGTAGTGAGTGTTATAAATAAATAAAAAAAAAATTCTAGAGAGAAATCCAGAAGAAAAAACAGGGTACTTAATACATTTATATGAATATATAAAACTAAAATAGTTCATTTTAAAAAGGCTACAGTGACTGCGCCGAATCCATCTTTCGCGTACTTTGCTTGATTGCTAATGTAATTTTGAAAACAATTAATAATAAAAAAATTGTTGGTCATCATCCTCAATGCATGCGCGGCGTCTTTATTTATAACTTGGCTTCAACCCCCGTCAAAGTTTTCTGGTTCCCCGCTAATAGGAAAAGTAGGCCAATCTACTGCGATGCCGTAGATAGCCTGTTTGTTCCTATTTGTAAACACAACTTACTTATTTTTTAGTGTTTTGGCTTCTAAACAATAACAGTTTTTTTGTTAGAAACAGTTTTACTTTTTTTTAAACATCAAAGAGTACTTAATACTTAAATCGGGTCGACAGATTTCAGAAATGAGGGTTTTCTGATGACAATAGATGTTGCTGAAAAACTAGATGAAGCAGATTATAACAGTGTTAGTGCGCAAATTATAGGGTACATGCTGTCGTGCCCGACTTCAAACACATCTTGTCCTTTAGACGACTTGGTGAAGTCGATTCGGAAGGCCATTGAGGTGGTCTGGTTCTGGGGAACCCGGACATTTACACGAACAAGATTGTAGAGCGGTTCTCTAGTTTTCTTGCTCTACTTCCGAAGAACTAACTTTTGAATACTTCTGACTTCAACGCAGGCCGGGTTGTTTTTTGACGTACCTGCCTTGGAACAACTATATAGAGTTTCCTTTTACATTATGTATCATCATTGTCATAATAATCATCATGATGCTTGCATGAAGCAGCTTCAGCTTGAAGAGAGGTAAAGAAAACTTTTGCTTATTATTGGGACGATAATATTTAAAAGAAACTTCGCTTTATTTATTTTACTAAAAATTATATTTAAAACTATAGTGTTCTTTTAGTCAACATCTAACTGGGTATATACCTTTAACTTTCTGTCAAAATACGTAAAACATGTACTAGGTATAATAGAATTTTATATATGGTATGTAATTAAGTAGTTTATCATAAATCTACTACGCATTAATTCGTATTTTGTTCTTCTATTTTATTTAGGTATATAATTTTGTGAATAAGAAGTAACATTACGGATTGCAAAAACCTATATGCCACAGAATAACACACGCACGTTGCTAACCAAATGCCGTTAATTATTTTGTCACAGTATTCAGTAATTTGTTTGCCTTGCTCTACGTAAGTAAGTTAAATATATTTAGAAGTTCCTACCAACTTCCATGTGGTGCCATGCAAACAGCCATTGACTTGTGATTTTAAATAGAATAAGAATTTGCGTTTGCCAAAAAAAGATAGTAAACAGATCTACTTATCAACCTCTGATACAATCATTCATAAGCATGCTAATAAAACATAATAAAAAGATCTTGTCAAAGAATTAACTTCCTAAATTATGTCATACTCGTTTTTCATTTTATACAAATAAAATGTAAATAAAAATTAAGTTAAAAACTATAACCCGACTACGTGGTGTCTTAAAAGGATAAAACAAGGAAATAATTGAGATAGAAATCCAGAAATGCATAGGAACATACATACATACATATTTACATACATACATACTTACATACATACATACATAGACTGCCAAAATTATTACCCTTCCTTTTGGCTTCGCCGTAGTCGGGTAAAAAATAAATAAAACATACCGGCGAATTGAGAAACTCCTTTAGGTTCTTAATTGGGAACTAGTGAGAATGATCGACTTGTTTGACAATAAATTATTACATACTCTGTATCACTCACATTTATTAAATATCGTTATATCATCTAAGCACTATCTCTAAGAGCTCAATAGCCTAGCGGGACATGCGTGTTTACGATGATAGCCATGTCAAGCAACGGGAATCGCAGCCCAGCTTGGAATGGTCGCCACTAGAAACAATTCATCTTGAGCTCCTTCTGAAGGCATGTTAAGCCGGCTTGGCATCAGCTGTCATCGCTAGATGCCTGTATCAGATACCTATAGGCAGCCTGAAAAATTCGACAGTTATGGTCTCTACCACACCTGAATCTTATTTCAAATTATTATATCTTTTTTTTTTTATTTACTTGGAATTTTTTTGTTTTCATTGTATGTCTAAACATATACAAGTCAATGTAAACAGCAGTTCAGTTTACGAGATCCTTAGCACAGGCTGGTAATTGCCTTAACGTGGATTGGTTAAATTTTACCGCTTTGCGTAACTTCTTGGTTGAATATGTCCCAAGTGAGTAACTTTCTTCAAGCCCTGACGCTTTATGTCCCTATTTCAAAGTTGACATGTGTGACATTTTAAGGTGTGGATCCAGAAAATGAGGGGT
This sequence comes from Apomyelois bistriatella, assembly GCA_947044815.1. Classification (NCBI taxonomy): domain Eukaryota; kingdom Metazoa; phylum Arthropoda; class Insecta; order Lepidoptera; family Pyralidae; genus Apomyelois; species Apomyelois bistriatella. Next base: position 9,859,661 of record OX345696.1, read on the forward strand.
GTTATAAGTTTGATATGTCTGTGTGTCTTGTTTGAGCTGTAGTTACGATGTTATACGAAACTAAATGCTCTTTAATAATTAGTTGGTTTACTTTTGGTTTGTAACAATAAGACATAATAAGTAATCGCTCCTTTCGCCACTTTGGATTAGACGAAAATTGGTCTTGTAGTCTTGGTTATGTCCGCGAGTTGTTAGAAATGAGTTGTGGAGATCTGTTCAGCCGTCTGAAGATAATCACTTCTTTTCTTATTGACAACAGGTTTTCACCAACTTTTACAGGTCCAATTGATGTGGTGTATAGGTACTTCGTAGATATTTCTAAGATACTTGCATTACTTACCAACTTTAAATATATAAAATTGAAAATTTGATTGAATCGTATTTTCAACAAATAAAACATAATGCTTAAATATCAAACTTTATTATACAATATAAGGTGGACACAAATCAACTGCAAATATTTTAAGGACAGATACATACCACTATACTGAACAACTTTTCCAAATAAACTTATATCGAAATACGAAATTTTATTTTTCACTCTCCATACTAAACTAAATCAGCTGATTCTCAATTTGTATGGGAGATCAAAAATTTTTTTTCGTATTTCGCTATATATTTATTTGGGAAAGTTGTTCAGTTTAGTGGTCTGAATCTGCCCTTAAAATATTTGCAGTTGATTTAAATTCACCTTATATATTCATTTATTTTGTATGGTTTTTATATAGTACTTAAAGATAGACGTTTCCCAGATAGGCTGCTTTGAAGTAACGATCCTCTCCCATTCTTTCCAGGTGTCGCTGCGATATAAACACAATCGGCCGCCTCAAATATCGCTGGAGCGATGCTGTGCAGGCTGACCCTCAGGTCAGCAGATGGGCGCTGTAAACTGGCGAACCATATCACGCAGAATAGAAAACTATGGCGCTCTCTTGTTTCTGAGGCCAAAATCCACTTTGGGTCGCTAAAAGCAAGTAAGTAATAATAGACGTTTAGTATGAAACAGAAGACGGCATTGCTCTTTGTGAAAGTGTTAAACAGCTGATAATATAAAACCTTTTTTGACTATTCGATCGCCTTGTCACTAGACACTAGCCACAGAGATTTTCATTTAACTAAAACATCAATAATTTTTTGACATTTTATGCATTTGAGGATTTGGTAAAAATTTCCATTTTGTAATTGTTTTCCTTTTTTACGATAGATTATTATAAGATTATTTTGTTAATAAAATGCAGTCGGTTGTGACATTCGAGAAACCTTTGCCCCATCTTAGTTTGTCAGATTGGGACGCTCGTCTTTACGGCTTACAGGTTCGTACATAAATATCGTTATTGTAAAGAATTAGATGGTTAGAAGACCTGAGGAAGGTCGTCGGCCGCATGCTCGAGAAAGGCTGCTTCCATCTGGTCAATCTGCAAATCCTTTGGGAGGTTTTCCAACAGTGGACTGGACATCCTGTGGCTGAATGATGATGATTGTAAAGGATGTACTTTTGATGATCGTATCTCGTTTACCATTCTATCTGTATCTCCTGTATCACGTCCCATACTTCCACGAGTCTTTGCTAACACTGTCGATAGCTAAGTAATATTATCTAAGTAGTAGTATAAGTGAAATGGCACGCGGTCAGGCCCTTTCATTGTTTAAAAACAGTTGACAATCAAGCAAACACCCCTCCCAAGTTGCCATGCTTCTGGTCTAGAATCTGTCTCTTTAAACCAGAAAACTATACTGCTGTTTGGCGACTGAAATATGTGAGTTAGGTATACGCAGAAGATGAATAATGATCAGACGTTTGTGTAAGGTACACAAACGTCTGATCATTATTCATCATCATTAATAGCCTTTTATATCCCACTGCTGGGCATAGGTTTTTCTCAAGGCATGATATCCATTTCGATCCTAAGCGATCCGCAGTAACTATCTATTTTCGAAACGTGTTTTCTTATGTCCCCGAGACATAGGCCTGCCTGTCTGCCACCAATCTTGTTCATCCAAATTTCGGATTTCGAAAGCAATAGCATAGTAAAATCAATGAAATATATAAAAATTACATTAAGCGCAAATACAACTCCGTAATTTTAGTTTTAAATTTTAATAATAACCTCGCTCTCCAATAATTTTATGGGACCGGCTGATTCTGTTGGCAAATTAGAAAAGTTTTGAACTGCCGTCCGAAATTGCCTGGTAAGCCTATTGCGGAAAGATTCGAAGTATCACCCAACAGTTAGGGGTAATGAAAATTTATTGTTTTATGAGCAACTAAAGCCAGATGTGTTACCCATTGGTCACACATATTATGTCAAGCAATTGGACAATTTACTGAGGTTTCGGACAGAGCCGCTAGCAACAGCTACATACATACATACATATCATCACGCCTGTCTCCCGTAGGGGTAGGCAGAGACTAGAGATTTCCATTGGCTACGATCCTTACAGACCTCTCTCGCTTCCTCTACACTCATCACTCTCGTCATACACGCTAGCCGATTTCGGGTACTCCTAGTACCTACAGCAACAGCTAGTAAATAAATCATGTTAAGAAAAAAGAAGTCTTACGTCAATACTCATTTGGTTCTATCACCTCGTCTCTACATCTCGTTTTCTTGGCAGAAAATCACATGCGAAGACACTGTCAAATTAGACTTTCAAAGTCTGAGAGGTGTATCCTAACGGGATTTTTGAATTCATGAATTCAGACTCGAATGTTACTTACTTTAACTTTGTCGTTTCATATAGTTTGACTTTAAGATAGGTATTTGAATACCAGGTAAGCCATTGGTCCAACTGTTGCACTTTCTTTAAGGAGAAATAATATATTATTGTACTCATGGAAAATCTACCTATTTTAGAGACATAATGGCTATATGGACTCTACATTGACTTTGCCCCGTACCTGGCCACCTCTGCCGCCCGTAAATAACAAAATGGAAAATTAAAATCATTACATTATTATTCTATAAGGTTAGTTAGTAAGTATAAAACTAGGGAGAGTGTCCTTAAGATGATACCCTGGGTGACTAGCGCTTCCATCATTTAAAAATCATTATTCACTGAAAACACAAGTTATTAAAAATCCGTGTTATGTAATTAACGTTCTGGACCTGAAGTTAGTAGTAAACAAATTAAGTTATTAAATTATAGTTTCCAATAGTTACAAATTACAATATTGCTTAAAAGTGGCCGTTTTAACCTTAATTACAGTAGATGGATTTGTGATAACTTGTGTTTTCAGTGAATAATGAATTTTAAATGATAGTGGCGCTAGTGTTCACCGAGGTATCGTCTAAGAACCAGAAAACGATCTAAAGAAAAGTTATTTAAATTTTTGTTGAACAGTTACTTCTGCACGACATTGCTCTTTATATTGATTCAGGAGTTCTGCACATTGACAAAGTTTGAAATGCTTGATTTAATCTTCTTTGCCTTTACCTTATCCCACTTTTCTATGTGGGGTCGGTACAGTATGTGAGTTCCTTCCATTTAGATCTATTTTCAGCCATCCGCGTCATACTCCTCCTGGTCAATCTCCCTCACACAATCCATCCATCTCTTTTTTGGTCTTTCTCCTAGATCCCGTAATTTTCATATTTAATTCTCTTTGCGTTACATGGCTTACTTGATTTAATACTACTACAAAGCAAAAACCTACATTCTATTCTCAAGTCCCAACTAAAACATTTTATACATTTGATGTGTATTTTATTCATACAGAGAACCGTAAATATTCATTTTTACATACTTTATTCGAGTGAAAAGTCGAATTGCTCATAAAATCTATGCATTGTTTTTGAAAGTTCAACCAATGTCGTATTTTTCGTTTACGAGTGCATTAGTTTTCTAGTAATATTCTTGTGTACATTAAAGTAAGTGGGGTTAGGTCATAATACATTAACAATCATATGTTGTTCCTCAGCTAACCTATTTAGACTAAACACTCATTTTTTAAATGTTATTTTAAAAAGTTCACACCTGCTTTGGTCATTTATACTTAAAGAAGATGAACGATCGCTACTTAAAAAGGGGAATCAGTAAATGATGTCAATATCATGAAAAAGAGTTTAATTCACTCTCAGTCGCTCAGTGTCTGCTCCGATAGTAGTCTTTAAAGATGCTAAATGTGATGAAGTTTATTTATTTAAGTAAGTATTTTTAGTAAGAATAAATACATTTCAAGACTGTTTGCTAAGTTTTTATGACTTCAACAAAGAAAACAGGCACAAGTAAATAGAGTCATCTAAAATGAAATGAAATCATTTATTTATAACTAGCTGTTGCCCGCGGCTCCGCCCGCGTGCGCCATGGTTCGCGCCCGAAAGTAGGTTTTGTTTGACTCCTAGTGCATAACTATATCCATACCAAATTTCATCACAATCGGTCTAGCAGTTTAGCCGTGATGAGGTAACAGACAGACAGACAGACAGACAGACAGACAGACAGACAGACAGACAGACTTTCGTATTTATAATATTAGTATGGAAGTATGGATAATGGGATATTCTTATCACTTATTGACGTCCTTCATTACTTAAGTTTTTCCACCACCACTTAAGTTTTTCCTTAACCTTTGATTGCATTTTACGATATACAAGGGATTAGGAAAAACAATCATTATCACATCTTCAGGAGTCTATTCTTAATCCGGAAATCCTAGATTTTTTAGGATTATACCTTCATATTCGTAATACTGCGTTGGGCGCTTCGATTTCATATAAAATGTTACCCAGTGATAATACAGATCTGCGTGTTACATGAATTCCAAATAGCTGTCTTTCTGATGCATTTCGTTCCATAGAATACTTGCATTCGAATTTTATGGCTGAATGTGATAGCTTACATTATGATCTCTCTCTTTGAAGCTTTGAATGAGGATTTTATGTTTATTATATAAATATCCGTCGTAGGTAGATATCAGTAAATACTGGATAGATATACAGATACATGGTCATTCGTCTGGTTTGTTTGATGTTGTATGAGAAATGTTACAAATATATGAGTATTTTGTACATACAAGAATAAAGTGCTAATAAATAAATATAGCAGTGGACAGTAGTGAAATGATTATAATGATGATGAAATGAATATATAGATTCTATATATTACCTAATGTATTCTTATTTTCATACGATTGGATTAAATACCTACTACCTCGCGTATGATGCGCGCTTTGTCGCCGTAGCCTATTGGCACTTGTAATAACTTAAGTAATATGTCACTACCGCATTGCCAGCTTACGAGTATGACCTGAGATAGGCCTGCCAGTAATTTCACTGTCTCTATCACCCTTCAAACTGAAAAACAACATTGCAAGCACTGCCGACAGAAATATGTGAGAGTGAAGCACTCCAGCAGACGGCTACAAAAAGGGCGTGAAAAGATTTCACAATTTTACGGTATACGGTGACCACTTACCATCAGGTAACAGCATGCTTGTTTACCTACTAAACTGTATAAAAAAGTGTGTATCTACCTTCTTATCTTATTAAAAAAAAACTTGAAAATATCTACTTACTGCTACTGAAAAATTTCAGGTTACTGCCGACACACGCAGAGCCGATGCATTCGACTTGCGCTACTCTGCCCACCAACTACGCAATGAAACAAAAATCAAGACTGACTGGGACAGCTATCACAACAACAATAGACTCCGAGCCAGGTGCCATTAGCGACCATCCAATACATTATCTACTCTACATACATTACTTCCAAAAAAACCATAGTAGCTTTGTCCCACATAATAATTTATAGATCTATAAAACCTAAGAGTTAGTACGCAAATCTCTAAAACTGACGATATTTAAAAATACCACCAAATCTTGAGAAAGGTTATAAACTCTAGGTAAATACACATCATAAGCGGGTGAATCCGCACGAAATAGTAGTGGCATCAGTGGTTTTACCCGCCCATTGTGTAAATTGCCTTTTTTTAAGAAGCAGGCTACGAAATGTAGAAATTAATTTTGAAATTCATTCAGTAGTTTCTAAGATCCCATATAACGATATGACAAAAGAATGTTTCATCCTTCAGAGTCTACGAAATAGAACAATGGAAGTCAACAATACAGGAGCTACTCGACCGCTTGGACCGGGAGATGGCCAGCTTGAAAGAGGAGAAGGCGTCAACTGAGCGAGAATTGGAACAACTCAATATGCCTCTCTTGGTTTGCTCCGAATGTCTGTCTAACAGGGATGGCAGGAGGAGTTCTGAACTGACTTACGATCTTGCTGATACTGAATTGAAAAAGGTATCGATCATCATTATCATTTGAGCTCATAATCTTAATTTCATATAGGTGTAGTAGTAGATGGCAGCCGGGAGCAGCAACGGCTTAACGTGCCTTCCGAAGCACGTAATCATCTTTATTATCAGACAGTCAGGTTATTAAAGCCTGCAGTGTTCTAACCAAAATAAAAACAACTCAACAAAGTATGCTGCCCGTGGTAATCGAACCCGCAACCCCGGGTCTACAGCAAACGCCTTAACCACTTGACCACGGAGAAAGAGAGACCAGTTGCATCTAGTTTAAGCATCAGAGCCTATGTAGCCTATCTAGCGTAAGGTACGCGCGTCTGCCGTCTGACTTTCCTCGCTCCAGATCACGCACAAAACTTTCTGATTTTCCTGATCGTTAACTGGTCTTCACCAGTCTGTTTAATCAGCGTTTACTCCGCCAATCGTAAAAGGATGTTTGCCTTGTGGTACCATAGTTTGAAAAATAATTTCAGGAACTTTGCGTGACTGAAAGCAACAAGAAAATGCTGATAGATCGCTGTCAATCGGCTTGGGAGAAGATCAACAAACTTGAAGTAGTCAAATTCAAGCTCCAACTCGACCTGAACGACAAAAACGAAGCGCTGCAAATAGACAAAGATATGCTTGGTCTCGACAAAGATTGTGCTAATATTACCTACAAAACTGACTCTCTAAAGACTCCGAAGAGGTATTAGCTTGGTTATGAAAAGACAGTTATGGCACATGAGAAAATCTGTTAAACAGAGCTCTCATTCAAGTTTCAGTACTACCCCAATACTCGAAAGCTACATAATTTTGAGAGCTCTTCAAGTATCATACTGTCACTATCATATCGTTGACTTTCAGCGCGACAGTATGATACTTGAACAGCTCTCAAATTGAGTAGCGTTTTCGTATTCGGGCGTAAGACTTTTATATCTTTAACGCCAAAGTATATGATGATTAAAGTTTGCATAGGCTTACTTTCTGTAGTATAGACGTAGATATATACATTATCGATAACTTCAACTCACTTCACTCGACCTTATCAACACTCAATTTCATTGGTTCAGCTGTTTACCGTGAAGTCTCGTATTTATAATTTAGAAGGGATAGCGTCTGATGATGATCACTAGCTAATGTCTTCTCTCATGTGGTAATCTACAAAGTTTACGATACTTCATCCTGTTAAACGCAATCAAAATCACATTTCCCACACCTGCCGCCTCTGTACAGTCATTATTAAATATTATAGCGAATAAAACGTAAAATATTGAAATGTTTTACATAAACCAAGGGACATTGAAACTTAATGGCGAGGCATTAGATTTTTGATCGTTGTATTAAATAATTTTTGAAAGATTTTCTGGCCTATAATAAAATAAGATTTTTTTAAAAACATATAAATTACTTTGTCATTTGTGGCAAATTCAACATACAATAGGCATTAATATTTATTAATCAGAACATTATTTATTAAATTATGAAAAACTGATGAAACTTAAGCCACCAATACATATAATAAATCACCTTATGGTAGCAGTTAATATGAAAATTATCATTTTGGTTTGATAATTACTATTTCTGAGTATAAACCAATATCTATATTACATATTCTATATACGTTGAACATAATGCTTACTCAGAATTATTTTTCAATCCGTCGCAAAAATCAAATTTCCAACAGCAAAATTTCCAATGAAATTTCAGAATGATCACGTATGAGCAGTGGTATGAAAAATGCGAAGCGACAAAGAAAATGGCGATGGACGAGCTAGCTGACACCTTGCGTTTGCGCGAAGCCCTATTTGTGGCAAGGGGCAGAGCGAGAAACGCCTTGAGGGCGCAAACTGACGTCACTAATTACATGATGAGAAGGAGGATCTACGATACCCAACGGGCGAGGAATGAACTACAGTGGCAGAAGATGAAGGTGATATGGTTTTTTTTTCAGATAATAATATTTTTACATTTTACATTTTCATGATAATGTAAAAATATTATTCATCGGACATTTCGAAAAAAGAGCTAAGCAATTTTTTTTAGCAATTATAAGTACAAGAAATAGTCATAAACTTCAATTTTGACGAAAGCACAGAATTAGTAATAGTACTACGTAACGAAAGCTTATAAATATTAGCCATCTATTTATTTATTCACAAGAGTATTAATAGTCATGAGCAGACAGGAAATGATTAATTAGTAATTTCATACCGCGGAGGTCCGCCAGATATGGAAGCTGGAAAATTTTCGGATGTTTATACTTTTTTTCTGTTTTATTGCTCGAAGAAAATCAAATGAGCTATCAAAATTATCACCAAGTCTAGTATTTATTATTTTACTTCTTTCTTGAGTTGTGCATCCGAATATGAATCGATCACGATACATCAGAGGCGCGGCTTAAATAATTTTTTACCTAGTATGTTGTCAGTTCAGCACACCTGGTATAAAAACGTAAATCAATCGTAGCCTATCGACGCTAGTGCATGACAGCTTGAAGGTGCCACTAGTGCCACTCGTAGCTAATGATCTTTCGCCACAATACCTCAGATGGATCTTCTAGAAAGGTCTACCATTCTTAAAGTTACTTTGTTGCGTAGTAGAAACAACGCACGCGAAGACAACGCGAATGTATAATTCACAAAGTTGAATGCCATGAACTTATAAACAAAATCTGTGAACATTAAATTGCGTTAATAAATAAAATCTAAATTTTGTGTAGATGGAAGAAAATATGGACAGCTTGAACAAGGAGATAAAGACGATGGGCGAGCAGTTTGCTGATAAGGTAAACGCGTTGAAGGTAGCTGAGACCAGGCTGGAGACGCGAGGGTACCGACCAGGGATAGAATTGGCCTCGGACGAGGCAGACATTGGTTTGAAGGAGGAAGTGAAGAATTTGAGAGAGACTATCAGGCAGCTGCAAGATAAATTGGACTGTGCTAAGTATGTGTTTTATTGGACTATTTTAGATTTAGATCTTAATTTTCCTTTGTAAATGGGTGTTGGTGAATCCAGCCAAAACAGCCGGCACCAACGGTATAACGTGCCTTGCGAAGCACGGAGAAGCTCAAGTTAGAAATCCCACGAATGGAGACCAATCCAAGCCAGGCCGCACTCGACCTCGGATGACACGCGCTATCATTACGAACACGCATGCTCCGCTAGGCTATTGAGCTCCTCAGAACATACTATTCTAATCAAATCAAATTAATTTTCAGAGCCACATACAACGCTCTTGAAAGTACGTCCATCCAGATTGCTATAGACTTGAACGACAAGGAATCTACCTTGGAAACTGACATACGAGCTTTGGAGATGAGAGCAGCATTGGAACCGAAACGTCCACAGGGCACTGACAAGAATCTCGTGCTGGCCAGCATGATGGACGAGGTGCCTAATGTTGAAAATTAAAAAAACGAAGAACGCCTCCCTTAGTTTTTGAGTAATTATAGCAAAAACAGAGATGTGTTTTAACTTTTTGCGTTGTTGGTTATGTGTAGTGTGCGTGATGATTATGTTGATTTATTAGTAAATTTTTGTGATCACGATTTAGTCTTTTTTTCTGCAACTTTCATAAGTTACTGAATAATTTTCATCTACAAACCCTATAGCATTAAATGCTAAAACAACCTGAGACCACTGATACAAACGTACGAAACAAAAAAATCTTTGATTATGTACCACAAGAAAACAGTGATTTGAGTAAATCAATAAAGCTTAGTCCTGTCGTTTGATGCAACTGGATAAACGCTTGGATGAGAGAAACCCGAAGTAGATATTAAAAAGTTTTTATCTTTGTAACTATAATATATGATTATCAAGTCTGTTTTCAAATTTCCTCTACTTCAAAGTTTGGAAGTAAATCTTGTGGGTTTGACCCAGTGGTTTTGATTAGTTGTCGGTTCACAACTTTGCTAATATTGAAGGATATTCTTGTATCAATGAAAATTATTATAGGAGTATATAATACTTAAATGCAAAAGTTCGTATAGTTTGCATGTGTATAAACAATTTTCAGTCAGAACTGATTAAGGGCTTCTCTCTCAGGGACATCATGGCGACCCAGTCGTCGTGGTGACAGCAACTGAGTCACCATAGAAACACCAGAATCGCTGTACTGTCAATATCCCCTCCTAGTTTAGAACGGTAGGACAACAGGTAAAAAAAATACCCGTTGACCCACCAGAGGGACATGTTAGTGGAACGACGGGTAAAAGGCGTAGAGTCGCGGATTTTTAGTATGTTTATTCTCTAAGCATCCTGAACAAACTGAAGAAACTGCTTAGGTCCATGCTCACGCACTCTACACTTTCTTTTGAATTATTCTTTGAGCGAACTACAAAGTTGAGACAATGTGCTCTCTCATATCAGCGCTGCAACCTCAGATGGTTGCTAAGTAGCCCAAGGTCCGTATTTTTCTAATTTCGCCCGGTCTACGGCTTCCTTTGTTGTCATCATCTTTTTTTCGTGTGGTGACATGGTCAATTGACCATGCACACCCTGGTGTCAGTTTTTCGGAACCCCCTCTCGGCGTTACCTTATGATCCGGAAGTCGTTGGTTTGAATCTCATGGGAAGTATACTTCCCAAAAATCCTTTCCAGTCTAAGCTAGTACATTGCAGAATAAAATCAACCGATTGTACGTTAACAGATTTATGTGATTCTTAAGGCACGTTATAAGCCGTCAGTATCGAAATAGAGAAACCACGTCAGAAGTCGTCTAAAACTAATACCGAAGTGTACAAGGTCAATTGACTGTGAAAGCCACAAGATCTAAATGAATAAATCACAAAAATAGGAAGAAGTTCTGGGTTCTTCTTTTTTGACGAATCTAATTCCCTGATTCAGAGTAAGAAATATTCCTTTTTGTTTGAAGTCGGCATAAACATTACTGAATTTGCACAATACAGTCCTGAAATCAAATTACTTGGATAGAATTAGAGCCACTTAGGCTGTGGACCCCTGGTGGCTGCGTCACGCCTCGTTTGCTTGAGTGGCCCGGGAGGAATATAAATTGAGAAGGATCCTAGTCATATCCACATTCCTTCCACATCCATCGTCGGTTCAGGCAGTCCAGTAAGTCTTCAGGTTTTTTTATTTTTAGCTTATTATTTTAATACTTTGCTTTTAGCTTTGTTTCCGTGGGAGTTGAGGTTTAAAATATATTGATTCTTATCCGTGTTCAGACGATAGACCCTGGAGAAGGTTATTCAGTGGTAGAGGCATTCAGAGAGGAATCTTTCGCGTGTTTAATATATCTATTTCTATATACACTACATAGTATAAAACAGTCGCTTTTTTGTCCCTATGTCCCTTTGTACTTAAATCTTTAAAACTACGCAACGCATTTTGATGCGGTTTTTTTTAATAGATAGAGTTATTCAAGAGGAAGGTTTTAATGCCCATGCGAAGCCGGGGCGGGTCGCTAGTACAGTATAGATGTAGAACCCAAAGAGACAAATATAACGCTAAAATTACTTCAACTTGACCATATAATAAGTAACAATTCAAATCTGAACTCATCCTCTTATATGTATTAGTCATAATATTCAAATAAAGAACTTCCTGATTTATAAGTTTTTATCTTCTAAATTACATACTCGAATTAAAAGTTTAATCGACCCTATGATATCATTATTGTTTTGATTTGAATTGCATATACAAAGTTAATACTTAAATGCTATTTTAAAACCAGAAGTTCTCGTTGTGGGGACTTACTTATCATACGCGTTCAACTAGATTTTTTTTGACATGATTTCATACGCGGAAATTAAAAAGACGAATCAATCATAACATGTAAGAAGTTTTTGTATCCGTATAACCAATATGTACCTAACAATTTATTTAGGAAGTGTTATCTACAATTATTGTGATTTAAACAGATCGAGTGATAAGCAGATCCGCTTCCTAAAAGGCAGTGCGACGGTTTTATCTACTCATTAAAAGTTGAACCTTATCCATTGCCGTCCCAGTTCCTTCCTCGTTCAAACATTATGAAGATTTCCGACTGTGTACAGTATAAATTAATTTAATCGTAGGCAATGTATAGCACGGTACAAGAAACTTGTCTAGAGGTTATTTACATTTGACTTTTGTCCGTCCGGAAGTAAATTTCTTTTGTCTTTAAACGGGCGATTCTGTTAAGCTGTTTAAATTGGTTTTTCGAGCCCCTTTTTTTAAATTACAGCGACAGAGTCAGAGCACGCTTTGGGTCTGTGCGAGATTATTTGAATAAGTAAATTTTGTTTTAATTAAAGTAATTAAGGTTTTTTTGGGTGGACGACGAATTTATAGTATGAAAATGTTGGTTGCAAAGTTGGGCGAATAACCCTAGTATCATCCGTGTATGCTCGGAGAATTCAGGCGCCCCGGGCTACCGCTGAAGGCGACCCGGTCGGTGTCGACGGAAAGAATAATATGGACACGTTAGTAATTCATAATTTGACTTAATGACAAGAGTGAAAGGGTTCAATTCCTGCGAATTGTGCTAATTGAGAACTTACTTAACAAATTTTATCTACAGTCACATCCAAGACCAGTTGATTGGTATACGATATTTTAGCAAAAGAGATCTATGCCTTTATGAAAAACCTAAAAGAAAAATTGTTGCAAATATTTAAAATTATAAACTAGAAAAACAAATGAAATATTGAATGGAAAAAGTTATGAAGTCGTCTGTAAACAAATATTTTTATGTTAAAAATAATCACGCTTTTACTTTTTTGCAGAGAAATCTGATTATAATCTTAGGAAAATGTTCAATCAAGCTACATGATGTATCTCCAAAAAAATTTGCATGTGAAATGCAATGATTTGTTATCCCAAACCTTGCAACATTTCATCACATGTATTCTAGGAACGATGTAGCATTTTATGGACCTTGATTTAACACCTTACATAATGCAAACCTTGAGTTTCTTTCGCGTATTGTTTTTTCCTTTTATTGGGACGTTGCATGAGGAAAAAGGTTTTTGGTAAAAAGAAAGAAATGTAACTTCACATATAATTAAAATTTTCGTATAAAAAATACCTACTTAATAAACGGTGAATATAAAAATAATTTAGTTTTTATTTCCAGCTTTATTTGTGCCAAAAGGGTACGTAGGTAAGATTAATGTCAGATAATTGAAAAATATGAAAATTAAAGTAAATACGACAATCTACTATCATTTATAGAAATAAGGTGCTTTTGTAGCATGGTGCCAAGTACATCGGTTACATTCCCACGCTTTTTTTGTCTTACTATATTAGTACGTATTTGCCTGTTAATATAATAGTATAAAAGTAATTCTCTATTGAATTTGTGAACTTGATAGGTAATTAAGAAGATTAGATTTACGACGTATAAAAGTAATTAGGTTGTTTTTATTTCAATCTTCAGCCTTATTATTTTAGTATAACTAGAGTATTTTTTAGAAAATTCATCCGCATCACGCTTCGTCCAAGTTATTTATAGAAAATCATTAGGATAGGAACATGTAGTATCTCCTCTAAATTCACTTTTAAAATATTTGTGATCTACACAAAAAAAAACCAGCAAAAAATAAAATTATTTTTTATATATTATAGAACTGGTATTATCTATTTTTAAATAAAAATAAAAGAAAAGCTCCATGTCCTCATTATGACCGCCCTAAAATTATGGACTTCCTACTTAGAACTTTCGTCTTTCGCAAAGGTACACAGATCCGTTTCCTGGGGATATCCCTTTCGCCGCCCCACCTCCAACCTGCTCATAGCTACTATGGTTGCGCTATGTCCACCTTGCATATTTAAACAAGAATCATATACGTATGGTCGTGTCGAAAATTTTCTTTGGTGTTCTCGAGCTTTGCCCACTTAGTGGACGAAGGCGATTTGTGTTGATAGGCCTTGGATTTTGAAGGTTTGATGCTTCGGATTATAACGGTGAGTGTCTTCTGCTTTTTAGTTTCGCGCGTTTGAATTGGTGCATACGGATTTGTTGTTTTGTACTTTTGGTATGAATCCCTTCAATACAGTAGGCTACATAGTAACAGTATATCACCTTAGGTGTCAGTGTAAGGGACAGATGGTACACTTCTCATGTGGCTAACTGTACATCTTGAATTTGCAGGATCTGAAATCTGTGCCTAATCGGTCGGCTTAATAATCCGTATGCTCCGATTCAACTCAGTATCCTTTTATGTTGTTTAGTTGCAGTGTTGTTATTTTGTTTAGAATCCCTTGTAAACAAAAAATTGATTTTAGAGGGATAACTTTACCATGGATGTTTTAATGAATATAAACTGCAGACGTTAAATATTCTATAATTGAGAAAAATGAGAACGTTTTATTTCCTGCATAAGTTTATCAAATATTTTAATTAATAAATAAGTGTACATTACTTGTTTACCCAATTGATAAGTAGTACCTATATTAAAAAATCTTAAAAGAACCTGGAAATTAAATTAGCTATTTCAACTTGCTGATTTAATGTTATTAATTTGAATATTTTAAATTTCATGTATCCTTTTAGAAAGGTAACGAATGGCCTGCATGGATTTATAGATACACTTGCTCTTGTAAAAAAAAATTGTCAGAAAACTAATGAATCAATTCTAACTTATACCTCAGCAACTTATACCTCTTATCTTAGATCTCCGTGATGACAAAGAAAATATACTATATAGATGTGATGACGGGGTAGTCATTGATTATTTTTAATATAAAAATGATCCAATTTATCCCTTATTTAAAAAATAACTAGAGCAAACGCCGACTCTACATTCTAACGTCTTCTATGATCATGTTTTAAATCCATATAAACAACTGCAAATTTTCATAAAATCGCCAATATCCCAACTAATATTATAAATGCGAAAGAGAGTTTGTATATTTATTTGTTTGTTTGTTACCTCTACACGCCCTATCTACTGAACCAATCTTTCTGAAATTTTGCATACACATAACTATCGAACTAGAAGTATTGAGAATAAGGACATAGGGTACCTACCTTTTATCCCGGGAAAAGCATTGTTCCCGGTGGAATTTCACGCGGGCCAAGCCCCGGGATAAATTTTTATTAATTATCAACTTATAAATTGGTCAGGTTTATCCTATATATCAAAAAAAATCGTAACCTGACATCCGAGAACACTTCATTAATTTATTACCTACAAATGGTGCGGTAAATAAATTTGGTTTTCAGATAATCCTACCAAAATGGCTAGCAGGATGACTTCAGCCCTCCTTCTCATCGCGATGATCACTATCTTATCAAGTATTGGTCATGTACATAGCAATCCAGCTATTGGTGAGTTGGTTACAATATTTTTTTAACCATTTAACAAAATAGGAGACTCTCAATCGGTTCGACTCTATTATTTTTTTAAAATAGTCACATTATGACTTTACTACTAATTTCAACTACAAACGCGCTGCCCTTCACTCTTGGCTACATCATCAACTTCTAAGCGTGTTCTCGGTTACAGCCCAAGCCATATGACATCGAAACCCAGATCGCTAAGACCCAATTATTCTTTTTATTAATGACTAGCAGTCTATTTCGGCTTCGCCGGTGGTACATACATAGCCTATGTCAGTCGGGGATAGTGTGGCTTTTCAACAGAATTTTTAAAATCGGGCCAGTAGTTACGAAGCCTATTCGATGCAAACAAACAAAGGCGTAGGCCTTCTGTAACAAAGCCGGGGTAGTGTTAAAAAACCATGCAAGATCCAGTGAGTTTACACGCATTACATCTTGTATCGCGCTGTCTCGCTTACTCACTGGAACTTGCATGGTTTTAAGAGACGGTAGTTATCCCCCAGTACTTACCCTAGTTTATACTAGACCACAAAATAGCTAATAGTACTAGACTAATCTTATGCATAATGTGGCTATATTAGGGCATTATGGGAGCATCTACCGACCAACCTTAAAACGCCGCCAAAAATAATAACGCAGTGAGTGGGTAACAAACAACTATTTTAAAAAATCTATGTAAAACCTATTGTCAAATGCATTTCGTAACTGTTTGTTAATTACTATCACTGCACTATCACTACATAGTATAAAACAAAGTCGCTTCCTCTGTCCCTATGTCCCTTTGAATTCTTAAATCTTTAAAACTACGCAACGGATTTTGATGCGGTTTTTTTTAATAGATTATGATTTAAGAGGAAGATTTTTATGCCCATGCGAAGCCGGGCCGGGTCGCTAGTTCTAAATAAAGTAAAAACAACTAAGTATATTTTGCTTAAACTGCTCTTCTTACATTGAGCTTCTAAGATTCTAATAAAAGGGCTAAGGCTACAAAAATAACTACGAAGTAGGTACACAATAAAGTTACGAAAGTCGCTAATGTCAAGTGCAAATGTTACCAGGGCCGGTTGGCCTGTCACTCGAATGTTGAAGACGATAGGAGGCAATGACCCCAATCCGCGATTTGGCACTTTCGCTGTTACGCAATTCACCTTAGCCGCTTACACTTGACCCCGCCGTGATGATCTAGTACCACGGCCGACCACGTGATTGTAAGGGCATGTATTTCTCATTATAGGGTTTTTACTACAATTGCAAGCAAATAATCGAACGTAATTCCAGCGCCAAAAATCGCAGCCTCCAAAAATTATTGTTCTAACTAATCGAGTGTAATATAAAAATAAAGGGTTTTAAGGCAATTATAAAAATACTAGCTGTGTCCGCGACTTCATCCGCGTGGAATTGAACAAAAAGTATTGTTCATTTCGCATAGTTTACGAAAAAAAAATCTTAAATGGAAGTAGCCTAAGTTACTCCTTATTACAGCAGCAGATATAGGTAAATCATCCAATTTTTATATTAATTTATTATTTTACAGCGACCGGCTACGACCCCCTAGAGATTTGCATCGAAAACTGCGCGCAATGCAAGAAAATGCTTGGAGCATGGTTCGACGGTCCACTATGCGCTGAATCCTGCATCAAATTCAAGGGAAAACTCATTCCGGAGTGCGAAAACTTCGCATCTATCTCACCTTTCCTTAACAAACTTTGAGGTGAAAGAAAGAGACGACATTCGTTGATTACTTCGACTGAATTGGCACGACAGTTGACAGAGCTCACACGTGATAATGTGATATAGATGTTAATGCTTTACGTGTGTGTAGGTACCTACTTTATCATTGGAATATGTAGTTTCGTCCTTTTATTTTAAATACGTAAAAGTCTGTCAGGCTCAGACGCTTGATAGTGTCGATAATATATTAGTGAATGGCGCTCGACAAGGGCTAATTCGTTTTTGAAATGTGTCTTCAACTGGAAGCACGGCAAACCTACTAATTCCATTGTACTACTTCAGTGCCTTACCCACAACGGAATTTTTGAAGAGCCGCATAAGCCTACAATCACAGTTATCCTGTTAGCTTGCTAGCCAGTTAATTAGAGCTGCTAAAAACATTTATCTTAAGACTCTTCTAGGTCTGTAAGTGGACGCCTTAGATTCGGGACCTTCGACAAATTCCAAAGAAATTCACCTGATTTTTAAATATCCTGGTCAATCTATCAAAGTTTTTGTCCGTTTTGTAAGATTCTATTATATGGGTACTTTACCTATACACCACCTTTACATACCTTTTACACCACCAAGTTCTGTCGTCACAGAGTATCGCCTTCGAGTACACGCCTTAACCCATTAGCGAACAAATACCTCTCGACGATAATTTTGATTATGTTCACCAAAGGGTTAAGTTAGAAAGCCATAAAACCAAAGAATTGGAATCGCGCGCATTTTTCTTTTTAAATCTATGCATAAAACTTTTAGCCATTTATCGGCGGCGCATTACCGCCACGGTCCATGTTTAGCTTTCCCTTTAAATCCTACCTATAGCTATGATTTGTAATTTGGTGCAAAAATGAGATGGCGAAAAAGAAAAGTCCATGAGATTATGGTCCAGAGAAACATTTTCTGTATTTGTCAGCGTGGCCGTTTTTCTTTGTTTGGCCAACTCGACGCCATACGAAAACTTAGGCCAAACAAACAGTGTAATTATTTGTTTTTTGTAATATGTGCGTTTTTAATACGTATGATTTGTATTAGTGCACGGGTGGATTGTGATATTTGGCCGGCGTGAGGGAAATGTTCACGAAATTAGGTTTGATTCTCTGTCACAGAATTAGTAATAGTCTCTGTCTCATGTCCACGCCATACCACCCATTACCGATACCTATAGATACATGATCTAAGACTTTCCCGATTTTTTTTCTCTACTTCGAAATGTTTTGTGGGACCATATTATCCACTACGATGTCATTATTACATACCCAGTAATGATAAATCTATGGATTTGTTATACAGGCAGTGCCGCATGGCCACACTTCCGCACGTAACATTACATTTTTGTCGATATTAACTGTTGTGCCATTAAAGTTTTCGAGGGTTCAACGAATAACCTCAAACGACATGCCAAAGCTTTAGATATGTAACCCAGTATTGTTTACTTTTTATACTTATTTTATACAGGGATTAATTAGTGTAAGAATATTCCTAATAAATGCGATTAAATAAAACTGACTTTCATTTTTGCACACTTATTTATTTCATATAGTATGCTATTCATTAACCCGATATAAATGACTTATTAGTACTTAAACTATTTATTATTTGTATAGATGTTATGTTAGATTGACTTTTTAAAGCCAGTTAAATTTTTACAGTGTGTTCAGTACACGAACATTCCGGATTTTACATTTTTAGGGTGTCCCCAGGTCCCCACACTTAATCTACACTGAATCGGTTTCCGAAAACCAAATAAATAAAAAAACCTTTATTTTAACGTAATAAGGGCTTGCTAATTGCATCGATCTGCTTAGACGATGCAAAGCGATATCGGCCGCCAAAAAAACTACCTTATTACGTTCATATAAAGTTTGACTAACTGAAACAGAGTTCGCGTCGATAAGTATGGGCTCACCTTATTACAATAAAACTTATAACTAAAGAAATGTGCAATGAAATATGAGAAGTTATTTTACTTTACATACGGAATGCCGTCAGCTGATCACTTAGATCTTTTTTAAATAGCCCCATGTGCTGTGTTATAGCTAAATTTTAGTGTATATGATGTAAAAATTTGCCTTATTTGGCTTATGTTTAAAAAGTCATTAGTTCAGATATATTACTCGTAATAGACGTAAAATCTAGTACATCTGAAAATCGAAACTTTTATCAATACGATTTTATATTTGAAGTATCGCAATAAATATTATTTTATAAGTCAATGATTTCTTATGTTTTCGCGATTGTTACACATTAAATTAAACTATTTTATACGGTTTTCTATCGCGTTTATTGCTTACTTATTTATACCTAACGTTTCAAGCACTTTACAGAGCTCATGGTCGCAGGAAGACTGAGTTGACATTCGTCAATTAAGGTATAAATAAGTAAGCAATAAACGCGATAGAAAACCGTATAAAATAGTTTAATTTAATTTTATAAGTCATTACGTACAGTCGGCTGCAGAGAAATCTTACCCCCCATGCCACAAGTATCACTATTGAAAGGGGGTCATATTTCTCTGCTGCTGACTGTACGTACAAGGTACTTACTTGAATATGGATCTAAGTTCATTGAAATAGAGTTCAGTTTACTTCAAGAATCAAGTTAGAAATATCCGAATAGACTGCGTACTGCGTAGCATGGGCAGAGGTTCAAACAAATTAAGCCTTCATTTTGTCCATTAATAATCTTTGACAAAATCCACAGGTCAACAGGGGATGGTCTATTTTTAAACTTGATACCACACGATATGATCCATTAATATCTTAATAGATGAAATCTTAAACAGACACCAAGATGTGTCCTATAAAATCAAACGTCGTGTCGTATCAAGAAATAAAATGACATTGATAGATAGAAATGGAAAGAACTACAAAAGCCTAGCCATGATAATTATGAGTTTTATTGTATAGTTCGAATTGTAAGAATTTCATCAATTTCTGCCTAAATTCCGGAAATATAAGTAAAATGTACGATGTTTTATATTCATTGTTATAAGTAGGCCTTTACTTATTAACGGCTAGATAAGATTTTTTTAAGAGGCTCGTTGAATTGTATATAAACTATAAAAAAATGTATTTTTCTCATACAAGTGAATTGTACAAATTCTTTTTTGAGAAATAAAAATTCTTACACCATAAACCATATTGCGCTTGCCGGTACATATTCTCCATTCTAGAACCTTCCTGCCCTAATGGAATTTTCCAATATACTTATTCAATTTCATAGGTGTAAAATTAAAGTATAAATAGACTAACATCAATAATCGCTGCTACTGGCGTTGTAGAACGTAGGTCAGACCGGCAACATTGGTTGTGTTTCCATCGGTTCAGTTTCTAACAATGGCAGCTCATGTAGAGGGGCACCCACTAAAAATAAAGCAAATTATATTTTACTAGCGACCCGCCCCAGGTTCGCATGGGCATAAAACCTTCCTCTTGAATCACTATCTATGAAAAAACTTTTAAAGATTTAAGCATACATAGGGACAGAGAAAGCCACTTTGTTTTATACTATGAAGTGATAGTGATATGTAGTTATTAATCTCAATCTCATACAGTATATATTACTACACGGTCATTATTATCATTTCGTGTAGGTGACACGGTCAATCGACCATGCACACCCTGGTGTCAGAACTTTGTCCTCGGAACTTACATAGACAAACATCCAAGACCCAGGCCATTCAGAAAAATATCATTTTTCATCTTGACCTGACCAGGGACCGAAGCCGGGACCTCCTGAGTAGCAGGCAGGCATGTTAACTATTACGCCACGGAGGTCGCTACAGACATATTATAAAGAAAAAACTGATAAGTACCTTGTTCATCTGAAGTTGGCAGCGTAGCACTGTGGTCCATGGTTTGAGACTCCTCCATTGGAGTGTCGAGGGATTGGGGCGGAAGAGCAGGCTCTTCTAAGGGCGGCAACTGGAAATGTTATCACAATTTAAATTCGTAAACGCTATGATGAAAAAGAGAGCTAAAAGAAGTAATGTTGGTGAAACAAATAGAAAAATAAAAAAAACCACTACTGAACAAAATTCTCCTCTACAGAATGGCAGTTGAAGAATTGAAATTCTTTGACCAAGGTGCTTTTAAAAATATATATTTAAATTACACAGCAATAGAATGCTCCAAGAAAGCCACAGACAGAGAGTGGAGAAGGATCTCAAGACCAGCAGACATGGGGAAACCCAATCTGTAATCACAACCATTTGTCAAGAGTGTACGATTAAGAAATAACAAAAACAATAATTTAAGTAAAATGATTACCTCAAGTGCCATCCTAGGCACTCTACCGACTTTATTCCTAACGCTGAAAGGTACACAACTCTCGTAGTACTTGATGGTGAAGTCAGGGTATGCTTCACCGAAATCATGGCCATTGACCACATCAAGTTCGAGGCAACCATACCTGAAAATGAAATACATTAAATTATATCCTTTATTGACAAAAATTTGAAAACTTTTATTAATAATAGCTAGCTAGCTATAAGTGGTCTATTCCATGTATCGTATCCGGCCTAAGAATAAAACACTTCCTGTGAACTGCCAGGGTATGAGTACAACCAGGTCGGTAGGTCTTGTACTCCACACAATATGAAAAACAGAATAAAAAAAAAGATATTTAAGTTGGTACAACAAACATGCGCGTGATAGAAGGGGTTAAGGTTTTATAAATAATACCACGTGTGATCGATACAGGGTCTATATTCAGACTACTCACACAACATAAGTCGCTTACTCTCTATGGTTAGTTGTTTACATTATTTTATAGCTTATATCTATTTCGACCTATATATATGGAGGTGGCTGTCACGGCCTTCCTGCCCAGGCTTCGCTCTCGAAGCCTCACTCATCATTTGACCTGAAAGAGATATACAGAACATTTATTAGAAACCTGTTTGTTTAACAGTTCTTTGCTCATATTTAGTTCTTAGATATGAGCTTTTCGGACAAGGTTTGTGTGTTTCCACACTTCTTTGTCGATTCCTTTGTGGATTATTTGTTTTAATTTTGTTTATTTGCTCATATTTTGTTCTTATTACATATAAGATATGAGCTTTCAGACAAGGCCTGTGTATTGTCACACCTCCTTGCCGAGACATTTTTCTTTATTTTATTTATTTGCTCATATTTTGTTCTTATTACATATAAGATATGAGCTTTCAGACAAGGCCTGTGTGTTGTCACACCTCCTTGCCGAGACATTTTGCTTTACTTTATTTATTTGCATATTTCGTTCTTATTACATATAAGATATGAGCTTTCAGACAAGGCCTGTGTGTTGTCACACCTCCTTGCCGAGGCATTTTGCTTTATTTATTTTCTCATATTTTGTTCTTATTACACATAAGATATGAGCTTTCAGACAAGGCCTGTGTTGTCACACCTCCTTGCCGATACATTTTTGCTTTATTTTATTTATTTTCTCATATTTTGTTCTTATTACACATAAGATATGAGCTTTCAGACAAGGCCTGTGTTGTCACACCTCCTTGCCGATACATTATTGCTTTATTTTATTTATTTGCTCATATTTTGTTCTTATTACACATGATATGAGCTTTCGAACAAGGCTTGTATTTTATTTACACTTCCTTGTTGATACTTTTTTTTTTTCAGTTCATCTCTTGCTCTCTTGTCCAATAAGTCTCAAATTCAGTTAAGTAGCTTTATTATTGTTTTGGTCTGAGCACTCTTATACACCAGATGTTCATTTCTTTATCGATGGATATTTTTTTTGCATTCCCAGCACACTTGTTGAAATTGCTCTCAAGTGTTTTGCCGTCCACATTTTTAATTTTTTTTTTAAACGGCTGTCACGATACTATTCACACCAACACTTGAAGTACTACAGACAAATTTCACCTGCCGATACTATTTGTAAGGTTATCTATTCAATGCCTTTGATTCATTTTTGAAACATTTTTCGTGTGGTTCATAACCATGAATTTTCACTTTCATATTCAATAGTCAATGATCATCATTTTGTCAATTTCAAACTACATATTTCCTTTTTTTAATTTGTGAAGATCTTCTAAATTTTATTTTTAGATTTCTTTATATATAGTAAATAATTCATTAAATATCCAGTTTAATATTTTCATAATAGAATTGTTAACGATCCATTACATCGTGAATCCTCTTTTACCAATCTTGCACAAATTTTCACATCTACAGAAATTATGTGGTTTTATTTTTGTCATAGGTATATTTATTGGATTGATCAATATATAACTCTACCGACAAGAGCACGGCTCTTAAATTTTAGATAGATAGATTTATATTTATCTCATAGAAAGCTCTTCTACAACTAGTAGGCAGTTTTACTAGAGTCTATTTGGTACCAATAACTGACTGGATGTAAGTGCCAGTACATTTAATTATTTTTGTATAATTGCTCGACCATTCTGATTCTTAATCTATTTTCGCTAAGTTCCCATTAGTTTTTATTTTATTGTAACACATCGAATCAAGCTAATCTTTTCACTCTTTGTTTCCATCCATGTATTATTTTAATTCGTTTTCCTTATAATAAGTCATTTCATGATATCAAAACCCTTTGGTGTTAATTTGTGCCCAGTTTATTCTGGATTTCTCAAAATAGTTCCGTACAGTTATATTATAGGTACTTATATAGTCAATATAATTATTCTTCTTTCTCAATTATTTGTTTCTATTGTGTATATTATCATATCATTTTGATATCCTTTAAATTCTATTAGTTTTGATTAATATAATTCAGTTCAATTGAATTAGCGATAAGTCCGCAGTACAATTTAGTACAAAGACTAATTTTATTTTCGATCCTGTATATTCCAATTAAATGATGAACTTATATAATTGATGCTATAAACTGTTTATTCATTCATTTATTCATTCAGATCAGTGCTGACGTCAAATTGTTGTCTGTATATAATAGGTAATTTAATATTCTCCATTTTTTTTTTCCAATTTTATTGTTTTTCGGTTCGAGGATTATTCTTTCAATGAGTCAAAAATTGCTAAAAACATTCTTTATAGATAAGAATTAATTTAATTTCATTCCCTTCTTTACAAAGCTTTTAAATTTCTTTTTCATTTATTTATCAAGGGGATTATACAAATTAACACTGTGTGTTTATTTGTCGTCGATCTTCTCTTCAGTTTAAGCGGACCCTGGAGTCCAAAGCAGTCAGCTTGAGGAAGCACCGAGAAAACGCTATGATGAAAGAGAGACTTCGTTTTTCGAATGGATTTGTTTACTACTTCTTCATCATCATCAATCCTAGCCCTTCCCATTTCAATAGGAGTGGCTCTTCGTATTTGTTTACTTCTTGATAGTGTTTTTTATATATAATAAATTTACCTATCTTCCGATTTCTTAGTTAAAATAGGTTTCGCATAAGTATATGTAAATACTTTAAAGGTTTCCAATATGGTTGGTGTGGTGTGGTTTCCAAAATATCAATTTTCTTTATCTGACGTCAAACGTTTTCATGTCAACTTAATAAAACTTCATAAAAGTTAGATGTCTATAGCTTTTCTTATTGTTATTTGTAATTGAAGACCAATTGACAAATGGAGACCAGTTTTTAACCATTTCAATTATAGCTCTGAAACCACACACATTTTGCAACTCTAGCCTATTTTTAACCGACTTCATTCCATAGCGATAACAGGTATCGCATAATTTAAGCTTAATTCTCATTATGTTATTGTCCGAAGTTCTTAAACAATAGATCTCACTTTTTCTCATACGATAACAAAGGTTTCGTCTGTTGTACCGCATGGTGCCGGTCTTTATTCATGTATGTTTATAACAAGCGATAAGACTGAAATGTTTATTCAAAAGTTCTCGGAGCTACAGTTGATCTGTAAGTTTAGAGTTTCAAGTCACAGCATTTATTAAAAGTAAACAATTCAGAGGTACCGAATAATCGCTTTTTCCGCTCCAAGTTGCTATAAACACTACTATTGTTTTTACTCGTTACTTCTCGCTTTATATTCCTCTTATCAACAGTTCATCTTAAATTAAATACATTTAGTTTTCGAAGTTATTTCCTCAATTTAATTATCACGTATTCATGTTAGAAAATGTGATTGATTTTTTTATAGCCACAATCATAAACATCAGGAAATTGAATAAAATAGTAATTACTTTTGTTTTCCTTTGAGTAAAAAGGTGATGCACTGAGCTGCCACTTATGAGTATCTTTGCATTAATAAAAGTTATTGTACATACCTCTATGTCTTCAATGTCTAATTATATAATGAGGTTACCAGACAATTTTCCTTTTTCTACTCTTTGCTTGGCCCAACACTCCAATAGTACAGTCCTCTTCCAGATGTTCAATTTTCAAAACAGTAGGTATACTTATTTATTTTCAAGATAACAATCAATCGACTTTTTTTTTGTATAAATACATTTCAGTTATTTTCTTCCCTTCAAAAATGTAATTGTTGGAATGATGCCCTGTTGCTTCTTTTTTTTATGCAGGTCCTCCTGTTATCAACTTTATGTAGAAATTTATTATCCTTCCAGTTATAAAGTCTTATAGTACTTACTCAAGGAACTCTAGTCCTTACATTTCATTAAGTTCATTTTCAATACATACACAATTAGTTCAAATCTGAGTAGTCAATAAAAGTTGCCTTGATAAAATCTCGACCAAGATGACCTTTTCTTTTTAAATCTTATTTATGTCGTTTCTCATTGGTAGTCTTTATGACCGAATGAATCACTTTCTGGTCCGATTATCATATCAAAACATTAAATCCACGTCGTAACATTTTTACTATGAAACTAGACTTTCTATGTCTGCACTCCGATTATTTGACAAAAACCAACAATCAGCCAGTAATAGCACTATTTCACAGTTGTCTAAGTTCACTCGTGAAATCACTCACAGTCAAGTTACCGATCTTTTCTATTTTTATATATATATATTTTTTGTTTGGTAATTAAGTAGTCATTTATTTATTATTTAAATGTTCACTTACTATATCATTTATCTCAGTCATTCAATATATTTTCAACCAATTATTTAGTACGTTATCTTTTTTTTTTATATTCACAGTATTATTACTCAGTTTTTATATTCACAGTAATTAGTATATTTTAAGCATATATTGTCTATTCATTTTTTTTTTTTATTCTGCACCATTTTTTAATCAATTTCAATTTATATTACCGTTATTTTTACTTTCATTTTTATTATATATTGTCTCTACTGTTTCACGTTATTTATATTTTATTTCCGCTATTTACACTTTTCTTAGTCTTTTTTTTATGAAGTCCGACCACTTTATTCATTATTTGTAGGCGTTAATTGTTCATTGTCACTATTATTACTCATAGTTATATGGAGTAGGTTCTCAATCGCGATCCCACTTCTGATGATAGAAGGGGTTAAGGTTTTTATAAATAATACCACGTGTGATCGATACAGGGTCTATATTCAGACTACTCACACAACATAAGTCGCTTACTCTCTATGGTTAGTTGTTTACATTATTTTATAGCTTATATCTATTTCGACCTATATATATGGAGGTGGCTGTCACGCGCGGGTCTACTGGAAGAAATTTCTGTAGAAATAAGTAGCACCCTTGTACTAAATTTCTTAATTATAATATAATGTTTGTATTTGAAGTGTACATGAATTAATTAAATAAATAAATGATTTTTTTGCATTCTTGGAGTCCAACTCGCACTTGGACAGTATATTTTAGCCACAAATATTATTTACATCTTACATTTACGATTTGGTTTATTGGCACAGAATATAAAGATAATTTTAATGTAATAAAGGTGAATAATACCAACCATTTAACTAAGAAGTAAAGGGTGCCATTCATTAACTGAGCAGCGAAAATCCTTTCAGGCAGCAAACCTCTGTCAAGGCCTCTGGGCTTTTCTATTTCCTGAAAAATAATTTATCATCCTATTACTGAAAAATAAATGTCAATATTTGTGAGGACATGAGGAATGGATACAATGGACTGAGTGAACAGATAATCTAATAAAAAAAATGGCTAAAATTATACAGTCTTACATTCTTACATCTCATTTCAACAGTGAACAATAATGCTCCTTTACATCAAACTTCCAACTAATATTCTAAATGCGAAATTGAGTTTGTTTATTGGTTACGCTTTCATGCGTTTTCACATTTATCTTTCTGAAATTTCGCATACACTTAGAAGTATTGAGGACACATATAGGGTACCTTTCATCCCGAGAAAAAGCACTGTTCCCAAGGGAAATTCACGCGAGAGCGAAGCTGCGGGCGAAAGCTAGTATAATTATAAAAGTAATTTTTATTCACGTATTATAATATTCATCAGATTTATATTAAGTTTATAATAAGCTGATGTCTAAGTCAAGCAGCATTTTTTAACTTTACCTCAATTTTATTGTTTCACTCTTTATCACCTAAACATTTTTCCAGATGCAACTTTATCTTGAAAAATACATAGACTTCCTTTTACTGTATAACTTAGTATCAAGCCAGCAGAGATATGGGCAAAAGCTAGATGTAAATATATGTTTCTTACCTCAACTTTCTTCGACTTCTTACTTCTGCCTCTTTTACGAGTAGAATATGTCTCCTCAGTTGTCTCCACCGGGGCGGCCGCTGCAGCAGAT
Organism: Apomyelois bistriatella; assembly: GCA_947044815.1. Lineage (NCBI taxonomy): Eukaryota > Metazoa > Arthropoda > Insecta > Lepidoptera > Pyralidae > Apomyelois > Apomyelois bistriatella. The sequence goes on from OX345696.1 coordinate 9,887,533, forward strand.
GCCGCCGCCGCCGCCGCTACTGCTGCTTCTTCTCTCTCCTTTTTGGCACGGGCCTCTTCATATGCTGATATCAATTCCGGACAGTCCAAATTGTCTTCAGGCTCCCACGTATTGTCATCACTAAAAATTAATGGGACTTTTTTTTTTGGATTTTTGCACAAAATGCGGAATTTATTTAAAGATTTTTATATTACTTATTTGCCTTTTAATGTCCCTTTTGGGTACTATTGTTCCCTCCAGTAAATAAGGAATTGTGCAGATTCATAAATGTAGATAAATAAATCGATTGATTTATAAACCCCCAATCTCAAGAGACTGTGTGATGATGTTTTGGGATCTATTGACCTCTCTAGAGATGAAGAATTAATAGAAAGATCAGTTAAGAATAATTATGTCAAGGTCAGTCTTTACATCTTCACAAAAACCTCTGCTGAACATAGGTCTTATGCTCAGATGACAGAGGCCTTATTCCAGTTTTTTTACTATTTAACCTAGGTGGACTGCCTACCAACCTAGTAGGTGGATGTTCGAAGCTGGACCTATGGGTACATTGTCTCTATAGTAGCATAATAATCTCAATACACTGTTACCAATGTAATGTTATCCCCAGATGAACTGGGATAAGCGGTGGACAAAGAAAAAATAAGAAGATACTGTTACCACTATCCAACTGGAGGCAGATTCCAGCGACAAAAGTATTCACAAGGTGTATGCCATACAGGTTACTTATATAATGACAAATTTATTTAACACCTCTGCATACCTAAACAAATTCTTTCATAAGCAATTAGCTTTGACTTACTCAGCATAACCTTTCCACTTTAACATGTATTCCACTTTTCCATTCTTCACTCGTCGATCCAATATTTTCTCAACTGAAAATTCTTCATGCTTTCCGCCTGGTCCTGTACCCATAGGGCCTTGACTTTCCACAGGTTGAGTGGCCAAAGGCTGAGATGCCTGCCCGAAATTCAGGTTTACTGACTGTGCTAACGATTCCATTGACTCATCCATGGCTAAAGGTACCTTAAAGTTGAAGTAATTAATTTAGTATTATCACGTTGGTTAATATTTCCTTTGCCATCCTTATGGCAATGCTGGGAAATTTTCTAAGTCCCAAGTCTTGTGCACCCCTTCGTATACTCTAACCCAATGCTGTTAATATACATTACAAACAGGGATGGCATTTTTGATTTAATCATTCGGCTCGAAAATAATGTAAATATGTCCAAGGATATTGTCAAATAGCAATAGATGATTGACAAAATGCTCATTATTGTCATGCATGCATGATACACTAGTTACTGACTTAAAGAAAGAATTACTTACGGTACGGACACAGCTTAAGGGATAAAGATGGGGGGAAAATAATAACTGACTGATTTATTTAGGTTTTAAGTTAGGCAAGCAAGTAGAGTTTTTTTCGGTGATTGATTGGTGTTTGATTTGTTTGTTTTGTTGAATGAACGTTGGCTTGGCTTGCCAATGGCTTGTTGCACAGACTAGGGAGGAGATACTTGCTACCTTTCTACTGATTGACATTGACATTTGACAATTTTGACATTGATCGACATTTTTTTATTTATTTCTAATCTTTTTAACAGCTCTGGAAACAAATCTTATAATACCTTTTTGGAAATTAATCTTCTTCGGTCCTACTTTTGTCAAGTCAAGTAAAAATCGTGAAGTCTATTTCAGTTAACCACTTGAGTCTTATATATTATAACTATAGTGTAATGAAAATGCTAAACCAAACTTATTGGTTTTATTCTAGTTAAAATTCAGCTATTGACAGACAGAATGTCACATTATTTTTAAAAATCATAAACAACATATCATTCTCCCCCCCTTAAATAATCCCTCAAATAAGCAGGCGGACGGCGTTCTCTATCAGAACGGCGTAGAGTAGGTTCTTCCGTCTCTATTGCTAAGCCTTCTGCAGGCAGGTTAGGTTCTTCAGTTTCACGTTGTTCACGTTCCACTTCTGGGTTTTCTACCTCCTCAAAGTAGTCTTCCTCCTCCGAACTAGACTGAGGCAAAGGAGCTAGATGTTTATTAGAAACGACTGTTTCACGACCATCTGGAAGTTTAACATAGGAATACATAGGATTAGGTTGTATTAATTCAACTTCATCTACTAATGGGTCATACTTTGAATTTCTCACATGTCTTTTTAATAAGACTGGACCGGGACTTGTCAGTAACCATGATGGCATTGATTGACCATTCAATGAGCGTCTAGGATGTTGAAACATTCGTTCATGAGGGGTGGCGTTTGTAGAAGTGCATAATAATGATCGTATTGAATGTAGTGCAAACGGCAGAATTTTTTCCCATTCTTCAGTTTTCATATTTTTAGATCTAAGGCTCAGTTGTACAGTTCTCCATAATGTGCCATTGAGTCTCTCTATTTGTCCGTTACCTTCTGGATTGTAAGGTGAACTTCTACTTGTAGCTACACCAAGGGCATGAAGGAATTGTTGAACTTCCGCCGAGATAAACGAAGTTCCTCTGTCCGAGTGTATGTATTGAGGTATTCCAAACAGATAAAATATATCTTTAAGACATTTAATTACTGTTGAAGCAGTCATATCCTTACATGGATAAGCAAATGGAAATCTAGAATATTCGTCGATGACTGTTAAGATATAACGGTTTGTAGTATTACTTGGCACTGGCCCTTTGAAATCTATGTTGAGTCTTTCAAAACAAGAAGTGGCTTTAATAAGGTGGCCTCGTGTCTGTATAAACCTTGGTTTGATTTCTGAACATACAGAACATGACCTAGTCATAGATCTTATTTCTTCGATTGAATAAGGTAAATTCTTTTGTCGAACCCAATGTACCATTCTTGCTATTCCAGGATGGCATAAAGCGTCATGTAATTCATAAAGCTTATTTGTATAAATACTTGCACTTATTCTCGACAAGGCATCAGCAGTATGATTTTCCTTGCCAGGTCTGTAAATAATGTCATATTTATAACATGATAACTCTAGTCGCCATCGTTCAACTTTTTCATTCTTTATTTTGCTTGTATGTTTTTGATTTAGCATAAATGAAACCGATTGTTGATCTGTGATGAGAAGAAAATGACGACCTATAAGATAATGTCGCCACTTCCGTAAAGATTCTACAATGGCGTAAGCTTCTTTTTCAATAGCCGAATGACGGCGTTCACAATCAGAAAGACTTCTTGAAAAAAAGGCAACTGGTCTTCCGTTTTGTGACAGAGAAGCAGCAATAGCATGTTCTGATGCATCGGTTTCAACAACAAATTTTTCTTCATCGTTTATTGCAGATAAACAAGACTTGGAAATAGCAGACTTAAGATCATTAAAAGATGATATAGCAGTTTCTTCAAGAGGAAAATGATTGCTAGAAATAAGTGGTCTTACTTTTTGAGAAAAATTTCGTATTCATTTTGAGTAGTGTGCAAATAATCCAAGAGCTCTTTTCAGTGAAGGCGCATCTGATGGGACAGGTAAATCTAGAAGCGGCTTTAAACGTGTAGCATCTGGTTTAATAGTATTATTTTGCACATTATAACCAAGTAGATTAATTGAATTAGAAGAAAAAGTACATTTGTCTTTATTAAGAGTTAGCCCATACTTTTTGGCTGCAGCAATAAATCTTGTCAAATTTTCGTCATGATGTTCTTTCGTTTTACCACAAACGGTCACGTCATCCAAATACGCAAATGTCCCGTGAAGTTTCTCTGATTCTATCAAAAATTGTAACGTACGTTGAAAAGCGGCTACTCCGTTTGTAACGCCAAAAGGAATTCTAGTAAATTGATACAAATTCCCACAAGCTTCAAACGCTGTATATTTTTTTTCTTTTTCTAATATAGGAATTTGATGATAGGCACTTTTTAAATCGATTTGGCTGAAGAAATTGTATTTTGCGACATTGGCTACAATAGTTTCAATACTTGGTAATGGGTGAGCATCAAGTTCTGTATATCTGTTAATAGTGCGTGAATAATCAATTACCATGCGACGACGGTGATGATCACCTCCGACAATCAAGACTTGGGCTCTCCAAGGAGATACTGATGGTTCAATTACACCATCTTGTAAGAGATTATGAATTTCTTGTTTAATGAATGTTTCTTCTTCGTGACTGTATCGTCTTGACTTAACTGCAACAGGTTTTATGTCAGGAGATAAATTAGTGAAAACAGACACAGCTGGGACAGATGCTTGCATGACATTGCATATCTTAAGCCTTTCTCTTTTTCCACCAAAATGTAATTCTAATGAAGAATGATCCTAGAGTATGTCATGTCCAATAATGACGTCTGCGCATAAATTATTCACTATAAGTATAGGTATGTTCTTGTAAATATTATTATTAAGTTGAATTGTAGGAAAGCAGACTCCGTTTACGTAAGACGAATGACTAAGAGATGCTAGTGTTATGATTTGATTGCATGATTGTACTTTAAGATTCAAAGTTTGTACTAAATTGCGGTCAATAAAGCTGACAGAGCTTCCGGTATCAATAAGTGCATCAGCTCGTTTGTTATTTATAAATATGGAGACAGTAGCCTTATGTAGACTAGATGGAGAAGCAGCTAATATTCCAGATAAATTTTCTTCAGTTTCTGTTTTTGTTTCAATTGAATTAGCAGTAAGTCTACTTCGACAAACATTAGCAAAATGTCCTTTCTTCGAACATAACTGACAATTTGAATTGAAAGCAGGGCATTTAATTCGCTGGTGTACATTTCCACCACAGAAGAAGCATCTTCGTTGTGTGTGTTTACTGTTGGTAAATATGTTCTTGTTAGATATAGAGTTAAGCGTATTTTCACTAGTGTCTATAGCACTAAGAGTTGAAGGTTGTGAATAATCTTTAGTATTATTAATTGCAGTCTCTAGTGATATTGCAACATTGAGTGCTTCATCTAAAGTTAGTCTCAAATGCTCTAGAAGTCTTTCACGAATTCGTTGAGATTGGATTCCAGAAATAAATGCATCTCTAATGTACTCATTTTTATATTCTTCAGCTGACACATTTTTAAAATTACAATTTTGAGATAATAGTTTTAACGCCTGAATATATTCCGAAATACTTTCGCTGGGTTGCTGTTTTCTTAAAGTCAGAGCATGACGTGCATGAATTTCGTTCTTCGGTTTGATGTAAATAGAGTCCAGTGTATCTATGGCTTTACTGTAAGTCTGACATTCCTTTATGTATGAAAAAACTGTCGGCGAAAGATGATTTGCTAGTAGTTTTAATCGAATGATATCGTCTTTACATTCCGGCAATTCTTCCGATAAAAAATTGAGAAAAGTATACCGCCAATGAGTCCAGCGTAGATCAGCTCCTGATGTATTAGGTTCTATATCAAACCTTTCAGGACGTAGATAGCGTGAAAATTTCGTTGAAGAACTCGGAGTAGGGGTAGCCATTTTTGTTAAATAATTTTCTCTGTTATTATTTAGTTACACATTTCTTTTTATTTCCTTTTATTTTTAACTAGAATAAATTGTAATGAAAATGCTAAACCAAACTTATTGGTTTTATTCTAGTTAAAATTCAGCTATTGACAGAAAGACAGAATGTCACATTATTTTTAAAAATCATAAACAACATATCATATAGTCAGATGGCTAAGTGAAACGGTGGATCATTTTCACTTAGTAATAACTTTGAGATTTTTGTGACGAGATAAAAGTCGTGTAATGGACACTGTACCACTTTCCAACTTACAAACACTTTACGAATAATAATCTACCATAATTATAAATAACATTCTTTTTCTTTTATAATCTACTAGCTGTTCCCCGCGGCTTCGCCCCGCGTGGATCTCGGTTATATCGCGCCCAAAAGTAGCCTATGTTTAATCTGAGGGTGTCGATTCTGCTAACGTTAAATCACAATCGTGTCAAAATAGTGTTTCAATGGTAGTGCTTTTTTACACAATAGTTACAAGAAATGTATATTTTTTTATATCAATTCTGATGATCACACCACACACTAAATTCACATCACATCATACTGTCATAACTCTTGTAAATAGTGTGTAAAAAGCACTACTATTGAAATACTATTTTGATACGATTTTGTCTTAACGTTAGCAGAATCGACGCCCTGGTCGTTAACTACATCCCTACCAAATTTCATCACAATCGGTCTAGCAGTTTAGCCGTGAAGAGTGACAGACAAACAGACAGACTCGCATTTATAATATTAGTATGGAAGTATGGATATAAGCTACATCTATGAAAATTGGCATACTGCTTTAGTACTAGATTACTAGTAAGTATATGATTACGTAGGTACACTTTTATTTCCTTTAGACGACCTGATATTGTCAAAATAAATGTCGTCTTACATCATGTATTGCGCACTTACTCACTCGTTCTTGCATGGTTTTAAGAGATGGTAATAGGCCACCTGAGCCCTTAGCACCTGAGTAAGCAAGACAACGCAATACATGCTGTAAGGCGGCATCTCCCTTACTCACTGGATCTTGCATGTTTTTAAGAGATGGTGGTAATTAGCACCTGGGGGGTCAAAAGTGGGTCGAAACGGTTCGTGTAAATAGTGTATGATATGCGCGCGGCCTGTTGCTGAAACTTGGCATGCGCACTACCGTGCGCTTAGACCAAAAAGGAAGAAATAATAACATTGATATAACTTGACTCATTATCGCAAACTGCCTGCTGCTTAAAGGGGACTGTAGTACAGAATCAGCGAGCAAGGTAGATTAGGTCCTGCTGTAAATAGTGTTCTGTGATATAGACGGCTTGGCAGCTGGCTGTGTACGTCTTGTTGTATGTCTTGGTGTGAGAGGCGTCATCGAGCAGATAAGAACAACAAAAAATGGAGTATATAATATATTTTAATTAATAAAGTAAAGATGATAGTTTTACATAATAGACATTTGTTAAGACAGTAAAAAGGAAAGTGTCACACGAAAGAAGAATGAGTAATTCATAATTTGAAAATACTAACCATAGAGATTGTTATAGTACCTCATTTACCTCTTCAACACTCCTCCTTAACTGAGATACTAGAGCCAATCCAACTCCTCCTCAAACATGCATTCCTCTCAAACAACTTTCATGCTTTTCTCGGCCAAGACCTTTCGTCAGCACATCTGCAGGCATCTCGCTTGTAGGTAAATAACTTAATTTGACTTTACCTGTTCGAATCATTTCCCGAATATAATGATACCTCACATCTATGTGCTTTGTCCTTTTATGATGCATAGGATTTTCTGCTATTTGAATTGCAGACTGGCTATCACTGAATAACTCCACAACTTCATTTATCCCAGTCAATTCAGCCAGAAGTGAAGTTAGAAAAACTGCTTCTCTGCATCCCTCTGATAAAGCTACATACTCGGCTTCAGCACTTGAGAGTGCCACCGAAGTTTGTTTGCGACTTTCCCAAACAATAGGGCATCCTCCAAGTGTGAATACAAATCCTGAATAGGATATTCTATCACACACATCACCAGCGTGATCGGCATCCACATACCCAACTAATTTGTTTCCAGTCTTCTTAAATATGAGCTCAAATTCTTTAGTACCTTTTAAATATCTAAGTACACGTTTTGCTGCTACCCAGTGCGTTTGCGAATAACAACTGTTAAATTGGCTTAAATAACTAACAGCGTATGCAATGTCTGGTCTCGAACAAACAGCCAGGTACATCAAAGAGCCAATTAACTCCCTATATGGCAGTTCTTTAGGTGGAATATAATTTTCATCTTGTGGTTTTACAAGTTTTATTCCACTTTCAATAGGCGTCTTTACACTTTTACAATCGCTCATATCAAACTTTTTTAAGATTCTTTCAAGGTAATCAGTTTGATTCAGATGAAAACTGTTATTTTGACTTTTAATTGTCATTCCCAGAAACACATCTATTTCACCTAAATCCTTCATGTTAAACGTCCTTTTCAATTCTTCTTTTATTGAGAATCTCTCGTTTTCGTTATTCCAAAATAAAAGAATATCATCTACATAGACAGCTACGATCATTATACAGTCCTGTTTCTTTCTTAAATAAACACAAGGTTCCGTTTCACAACGCTTGAAACCTAAATCTAACAAGGCCTTATTTAGCTTCTCATACCATGCTCTTGGTGCTTGCTTTAAGCCATAAAGTGCCTTCTTTAGTAAACAGACATGTCTTTCTTTACCATTCTCTTCAAAACCTTTAGGTTGATTCATGAACACTTTTTCTTTTAAATCTCCGTTCAAGAATGCAGTAACAACATCCATCTGATCTACCTTTAAACAATTTTCAGCAGCTAAAGCCAAAAGTAATCTTAAAGTGCCATGTCGTACTACTGGTGCAAATGTTTCGTTATAGTTTAGGCCTTTTATTTGTGTAAAACCTCTAGCTACGAGTCGAGCCTTATATCTTACTTTCCCCGCCTCCTTTTTGATTCTGAATATCCATTTAGAATCAACAAAGTAGCCATCAGCCTTTTCAACTAATTCCCACGTTTTATTTTTCTTAATGGCATCAAGCTCCTCTTCAATAGCTTGTTTCCATTTATCTTTATTTGCTCCTGACAAAGCTTCATCTACTGACAAAGGTTCCTCTGTTATGTCCTGTTCTGCATAATACATTACATAATCATCAAACTTTGCAGGTCTTCTTCTTTCTCTAAAAGGATATCGTCTTTCAGAAATTTCAGTTTCAACCACATTTTGAATTTCTGTTCCACAAGGACGCACATCCTCAACTGTTTGGTTAACAGGTTGTAGTTCACCAACATCTTCACAGTCGAAAAATTCATCATTGTCTCTCGGTACTTCATACTGTTCACCTTGATGACCTTCATTAGTAGTATCTCTTATCATTATGGGCCTATCCTCAATATCTACAGTAGATGATTGTACTGCTCCCATATTTTCGGAAGTTACATTTACTTGATTAAAAAATTGATTCTCAAAAAATATGACATCTCTTGCTTTATGTAAGTTATGTGTCACAGGATCAATAAGTCGATAGCCTTTTGTTGTTTCACAATAACCGACAAAGAGCAATTCTTTAGTCTTAGAATCAAATTTCTTTCGCTTCTGTTTTGGAACATGCATAAATGCACGACAACCGAAAACCTTCAAATAACTGAGATCTACCTTTTTCTTCGACCAAAACTCTTCTGGTGTCATCCCTTTTAAAGCACGAGTAGGACATCTATTTTTTAAATAAACAGACGTATTAACCGCTTCAGCCCAATACTGCTTACTAAGTTTCGCTTCTTCAAGCATACTTCTAGCTCGTTCGACAATGGAACGATTCGCCCTCTCACTTACTCCATTTTGTTGCGGTGTATATTCCACGGTTAACTGGTGAATAATACCATTTTCGCTCAAAAATGCTTGCACTTGTTTATTGACGTATTCAGTTCCATTATCCGTCCTAATCGATTTTAAAGATTTGCCGGTCTGCTTTTCGACAAATATTTTAAATTCGACTAACTTCGAATAAACCTCATTTTTGTTTCGCAAAAAATAAACAAAAGTTTTTCTCGATTTATCGTCAATAAACGTTAAAAAATATCTAAATCCACTAAATGAAGTAGCTTCCATCGGGCCACAAACATCGCTATGTACTAATTCAAGGACCTCAGTAGCACGCGTACTCTTCTCTTTCGGGAAAGGTAAAATAGTTTGCTTACCTTTCAAGCACGACACACATTGTACTACTTTATAGTCTTGAAAACTCACGCCATTAGCTAGTTTGTCTCGCAATAATTTCATGTTGTTAAGTCCTAAATGTCCAAGTCTGCGGTGTCATAGTTGGGCTTCATTCTCAGCATCAGTTTTTAAAGCTGAAAACATGTGAGGATTAGAAATAGATTTCACTACATAAATCCCTTGTTCTTCCTTACATACCAACTCAACTTTACCACTCACTTGACATTCATTCGCCTTATACAACTCACAACCTCTTTTCGAAAATACTACAACAAAATCACGATACACTAACGTACTTACACTCAAAAAATTCGTAGATAATCCAGGCACGAAAACAACTCCACTCACACTCACGTTCAACTCATCTGAACATACGTCACCTCGGCCTTCACCTTCAACTCTATCACCATTCGCACAAGATATTTGGATTGGCTCACGTAACTTCACATAGTTTTTTATCCAATCTTTTCGATTTGTCATGTGAAATGACGCGCCAGAATCTAAAATCCAATCAGAACTTTTGTTGCGATATGTATGGAGCGCCGTATGCGTTGTATGCGTCGTGTGTGCTTGACTGTTCCTCATATGTTTCTTAGGGCAAAAACGCGCTTTATGTCCTTCCCCACACACATAACATTCTATTGTTTTGTTTGATGTCTTTCCTTTGCCTTTCAACTGAGCTTTATTAATGTTTTTGTCTCTATAAGCATTAAAAGCATTCTGTTGCGAATCTTGACTATTACAATCATCTATTTGTAGTAATTTCGTTTTAACATAGTCTGTAGTCAATGTTATGTTGCTATTCTCTATGGCCATCCTCATTGGCTCATATTGTTCTCCTAGACCTTGAAGCATCAGTGCAGCTAACAACTCATCATCCACTTCTTTGCCCATATCTGCCAACTGACTTGCAAGTGACAGTATCTCCATGACATATTCTCGTGGACTATTATACATATTTAGCTTCGTCTCACAAGACGTCCTAAAAGTCTACATCTACTGTTTACTCCTTGATCTTCAAAGGCAGTCCTCAATGCTATCCATGTCTCTCTAGCTGTAGTAGCTCTCTTCACATGTACTAAACAGTGTGGTTTCACCATTAAAAGCATTTTTGCTCGTACCTTTTTATCAATTTTTAACTCAGTAGGAGTCGATGGTGTCTCTTCTATATACTCCCATAAATCTTCCATTACAAGATATAATTCTACTTGTACCTTCCAAGTTGCATAATTTGAAGCGCCGTCTAGTGTTTCAACACTTGCAAATAAATTCCCATAACTTGGTCCAGATGTGGTGTGCGGCGCACCATCCCCAACTGCACCACCACGATCCATATTGATTTATGTTCTTATCTTTTTCTTAAGCTCTGCTACCATGTGAGAGGCGTCATCGAGCAGATAAGAACAACAAAAAATGGAGTATATAATATATTTTAATTAATAAAGTAAAGATGATAGTTTTACATAATAGACATTTGTTAAGACAGTAAAAAGGAAAGTGTCACACGAAAGAAGAATGAGTAATTCATAATTTGAAAATACTAACCATAGAGATTGTTATAGTACCTCATTTACCTCTTCAACACTTGGCTTGGTCTTGGCATTGCTTTATGTTATGATGTCACTGTCGTCGTTGTGTTATGTCACTGTCATTGTCACTGTCACTACATTATATAACCAAATAAAAAAATAGGTATGAAAACATAACAACATACATAACCTCAAAGCTAGCTAGGGTGCTAGGGTTAGTTTTAGTTTGTTTGTAGTTACTTGACTGAAGTATATGAGTGAGATATTTTTGTGTGAAACCTAAATCATTATTCAACTAGGCTCACGAAGCAAATACACAGTAATTTGTATTCACTTTGTGACTAGGGTAGTCGGGTAAACGACGATTAACCGGACGAACAACCAACGTGTTTTTATTTGCAGCACAAGCTTCACTGAAAACATAAGGTAGGCTCGTTATATCTGTTAGGAAGACCATCGAACTGTATCTAATAAAAACTCAAATAAATATATCAAATCATGGTTAAAACTTAAGAAAGATAGAAGATGATAAGGCGGCTACATCATCATTTCAACTACAGGGTGTCCACTGCTGGACCTAGGCCTCCCCAAAGGATTTCCAAAATGATTTGTTGGAAGCGGCCTGCATCCAGCTCTTCCTTGCGACTTTCTTAAGGTCATCTGACCATCATCCCGCCTATTGCCACTTCAAAGGGCTAATCCGCTGTAAAGTTAAAATATAATATTGTTTTGACATCATAACTAAAATATTGCATTTTCATTACAGATGGCAGAAATGAATCTTTTTACTACTAGCACGGCATTCTGTGCAAGATGTGGTTCAATATTGCCTTTATTACAAGAGTTTGGTTCCGTTAAGTGTTACTCTTGCAAAGCAATCTACTTGCCAGACAGTAAGTTACCTATATTTATCAACAATATCTTTCGTTATCTCAGCTACAAGACATCCATGGCTACATACCCTCATAGATTTCTTTGAAAGACCTTTTGTTAAACTAAATATTGAAGAAAAGTCTATATTATTGTTATTTAAATAATACACTAGCAGCTTATAGCTGATGCGTGTATATCACTGCACTTGTGGATTTAAAGTCTTTAAGTGTGTAAAATAATAATATTGTGTAAAATATTTATCCTGTATGAATTTGTTTGGTGCAATAGAGAGTCAAACTAAACTGAATATCACATAGAGATGAATTAACCCAACAAGCACTGGTTTCATTATAGGAGTCTTTGATTAGTTGCAGTTACTAGCCACCAGAGGAGCATTGATCAGTGCAGAACATTCCTAATTGTCATTCACACATGTTTACTCCTGACATTTTGTAAATTAATAAAAAAAGCAGTTTTCGGGGAAAATAATGAAATGTTATCTTTACTTTCACAAGTTTTTAGTTAACACGACAACACAAAAAATTGTCTTTTAATTCGCAACTTATTAATTTTTAATTTTATAAAATTAAATATAGATAGGTCCATGGCATGCCATCTAGCATGGAAAAGAAGGCAACTTTATCAAAAAGTTTTTTGGCATGTGTGTGCTTGAACTATTTCTTTTTTAATCTAATTTTTTAGGCAGGATAATAAGACTAAATGGAAGATATACCATTTAATAGGTGTTACAAGCTGGAATAGGCTATGGCCGTGTTATTATTTGCTTGCTAAAATGTCTTTTTTTTCAGATTTCAGCAATTTAAAATTTAAATACACCATCAATTTTAACACAGTCTCCATTGTAAGTCATAAAGATTTAGTTCATATGGACAATCCTGAAGGACCGGTGGTAGAGAGGAAATGTCCCAAGTGTGGAAACGAAAGGATGTCCTACGCAACATTACAACTGCGATCGGCTGATGAAGGACAAACTGTTTTCTACACTTGTGTATCTTGCAAGTAAGTTTGTTATTTAAAAACTATGCAAAAAAATATTAGATACAAACTTAATTTTATAACCACTTACATTCTTTTAAATTTCACGGTTATGTCCTTCAGAGGGCGCTATAGTAGTTTATTGTTACGTCACATATCGCAATAAACTTAATATGGTGCCCTTTGGTGCTTTTATATTTCCACGTGGACGAGTTTGCAGGCAATGGCTAATTTAAAATAAAAATCCTGCTTTTGGTTTTGTGATCTGGATAAATCAAGAAAGCTGAGGGAAAACATAAAGAGAGAGAAAAGATATGTTGTCGTTAGTGATGTGCTGTTACAAAGTTAAGTAAATTTACCCTTTCTCATTTCCTCAGTCATTTCCGTTTACGGGAATATTACCGAGAATGTTTACAGACATATTGGGAAAGTTTGTAATATTCCCGGGAACACACATCACTAGTTGTATTGGTTTATCGTTTGTAGGTCTACTCTAAACTAGCTGTTCCCCGCGGCTTCGCCCCGCGTGGGACTTGGTTATATCGCGCCCAAAAGTAGCCTATGTTTGACCTCAGGTCTTTAACTACATCCGTACCAAATTTCATCACAATCGGTCCAGCAGTTTAGCCGTGAAGAGGTGACAGACAGACAGACAGACTTTCGCATTTATAATATTAGTATGGATGGATTTCATAATGACCCCTTATTTTAATTATTCTTACGTTGTTACAGGTACAAGGAGACGGAGAATTCTTAATAGTTTAAGCGTTTGTTATTTTATGTATATAATTGTATTGATTTACTATGGCTAAGTACAAGATTATTTTCCTAAAGTGGTATTTTCTTAAGAAAGAGACCAAATATTGAAGTGAATGCAAATTCTCAAAAGATTCCATAAGGAAGGAACAAACACATAAGTAAAGCTCACAGAGCAAGGAAGAATATGAAAATTCCTTGTTCTGCAAATGCGATGACGAGGAACTAATGTAACCGGGTGTCGCCACCAGAAGAAGTGGTGTTGGTTTTGAGTAGGAGACTACACTGCCATATCATATCGATGCTGTTATATCAACAATGTTACTCCTTTATTTAGGCATACGATTAACATAAATTACCGTGACCCATGACTGTTGCCATTATCCCCACCCAGATAACGCCGCGCGCCATCTAATCTAGACGAGTTCGACAAAAAGTGAAGACTTGTCGATACAAACTGGCAAATTCACGCTAGCTAAATGCAGGGTTACACGGTCCCAATCCGACGCCAGCCGAAGCTTTATCTACAATCGTTGTACAGTCAACAAATAAATAATTAATTTTTTTAACTAGCTGTAGAATGCGGGCCTGCCAGTGTTTTTCTCCGTTTTCTCCACGAAGCATATAATATGATTAATAAATATACCTGAGTATATAATTGAGTTAGTATCCCATAACACAAGTCTCGATCTTACTTTGAGGCTAAGTCAATCTGCGTGATTTGTCCCTATATATTTATTTATTTAACTTCTTTGTGGTTTTATCTCGCCAGATACTACCCTTTAACAGGCTTAAAAACTAGCCCCATGTAAAATTTTGATTTAAGTGTCAGCAGAAATAAGCGTTTTCTCTATGTTGCCCAAAGAAAAATGATAGAAATGCATTTTTTAATCGTCTTCATAAAATGACCTCCACGCTCTTGTCAGATCAAAGAGTATTTAGTGAAATATTTAGATTAAGAAAACTTAAGTCAATCATTATTAATTCATAAACGATAAAATCAAACTGAGGGCCTGTTAAAGTACATATTAGCTTTGTTGTTTGACTGTACACACATCAAACGGTACCGGCGAGCTTCATTCACAAGCACAGGTGAAACCTTCCCGTTTCACATTCGGCACGCGCTACTGCCAAAGATTCAAATTTTTTATTCGAATCAAAAGGAGACAGCGACACTCGATGTCGCTTGATTTCTATTTGCAAGACAGTGATGGAGTTTTTTTATCGAGCGCGCCGCTGCGCCATCGAGATGCTAATTAATTTGATCAGTGTACGTTAGGTTCGTGGTGGTTAGTGCGGTGTTTGCTCGATGATTTCGCGGTTACGATAAAGTAGGTGATGGCATGTGATAGCTATTATGGCGGTATGATTTCCTTAGTTGCGAGGTGCATTGAGTTTGATAGGCAAAACGTGTTCTTAAGACAGTTATTTACTTCAGTCTCTTGATTTAGTTCGATTGAGTTTTATAATGATGACATTAATATGCGATCGACTCAACGGTGCTCTACCACTTAGCATTTTTCTTATAACTGTGTATTTTTTATTCGTTTCTTCACACTGTAATTGTCCGTTTATAGACAATATTTAAACGGATAACTAGTAATAAAATTCGTTCTATCGTCAGGCCAAATAATGCTTTATTAAATTTATCTTAGAGTTAAGATTTCTTAAGTTATTACCCGGAGTATGGGAAATCCTTTCATATGTAAGAGCCCATCTGCCTATAAAGTTTCGGCTTCATAGGTCAAGTGGTTTGAGGTTTTGTCTTTATCGCATGAGTGAGTGACCTGTTTTATTTATTTTACGCTCCGGGTTTCATCTAAAAGAATTTGTCCTGTACTCGTAGGTAATCCTAAGTTGTGTTGATTTCACGCGGGAGAGATGAGAAGATCATTTTGTTTTTACTTAAAACCTGTTTATTAAAGGTATTAAGTAAGGTCGTAGGAAGACTGCATGTGGGCCTCTTAAAATCGAAATCTATGAGAGACCATGTGCAAGAGAGGAAAACTTGTGGCTGAAATGAATGTATGAAGACAAAAGAGTTATTTTGTTATGCAATTCCTAGTCAACAACTAGCGACTAACCTGCTAAATAGAGTCGAACATTATTTTCTGTATACAACTTGGCTGATAGTGTAGTTAGGTTTTACTAGGTAATAAGGCTGTACTTCCAACCGGGTTATAGCCCTACATTGGCCTTCGCTGGGGCGATAAGTTGCTGAAGGACGTGCTAAAGGACCTACTGAGCCTCATAGCTAAAAACAGGTGACCTGATACGAGACTGCAAGATATGGCGTCATCTTGTATCGGAGGCGAAGATCTTCTTAGGGTTGCTGCTCCCTTAATCATAAGGGTCATCGAACCTCTTCAGTTTCGGAAGGTACTCGATGTAGTACCCAGGCAGCAGTATTTAAAAACTGTTCATGCGGAAAAAGAGTAAGTGTACAATTACGATAATTTGTAGAGCCCCATATTTCTAATGGGAAGATTTATAACATTAATAGAGATGATGCTAGAATTGCTAGATGCCATTGGTACTTTGTGACATTTAGTGATGTTTGTTCTTTTGTATTTCATATTTATCGATTTAGTATTTCATTCGATGATTCCATGGGAGGCGTGGATGTCGGTTTTTCTTCTATCTTGATAAACTTTTTTATATTCATAAACCTAACATAACTTTTATGGAATAACTAATTTGTTCTGGTCATAGAAATCAGGATCTGATGATTTGACATGCTTTATGCGATGCTATGATACAGCTCTATCATGCTTAACAGATAAGGTTGCACCATTTTGGTCTTACCTCGCGAAGATGCATCTACTTCTGACTTTGCAAGTTTCCGAGAGCATCGACATTCTTCGCTTTATCGATGTCGATACTTTCCACCTGTGCCGCGGGGGCCGGGCGGCAGGTGCTGCCCAGACGCGGCGGCGCGTCAGTCTCCCGCGGCCATCGCTCCGGCAACACGTCGCGACGGCAACTCAACACCGACCACACGTGCGTGGCGCAACCCTATTTGTTGTTCCAATTTTAAAAGTGCTGTGCCAACTTGTGTGTAGGATTTTTCTTTTCGATTCCTGGTGAGTTTTAATTTTATTACTGGCCTGTTACAGCTAAATTGCTAATCGATAACGCGTTTCTATCATTCGCGTCGGTAAAATTATCGTGTTTTGATGTGGAAGTATGTTAGTAACAGTATACGATCATTCGAAATTTACAGAAACGAATACGTTTGTGAGACTAGTTTGTAAGTTTGTATAATATCTAATGGATGAGCTTATCTGACGAATAAGGTTTTAATTATTGGTGTCCCACTTCGGTTTAACACTTAAAAAGATGGTTGTGAAGGTTTTTATGTTGAAAATTAGTGGGAGATCAGCCTTTTATGCAGAAAGATGGTGTTGGTACGAGATGAGAGATAAGATAAGAGATTTACAAAGAGTGTGCGGTCGTGTTAAGTGCCGCATACAAAAGACATCAACGGGCACCGAGTATTCGTGACAAAATATGTAGAGAATAGAAGAAAAGCTCTACTGAGTCGAAAGTGTACACTATTGGATTTTTTAGTATCTTTAACGAATTTCAATTGTTTGTTTTTTAATAGATAGTCGCATATTTCTATTTTAATATAAATAAATCGAATATTGGGATATTTCAATGAATGTCTTATATATTCAAGGTAGTAGGGAAATAATTATGTGAAAAAGATATTAGCTATAATTGAAAGTTTATTGTATTATGCTTACAAAGAAAATCTATAGCTGAAACCTCTGTTTTCATAAGTAATCTCTTGTTTGCTTTACAAGCTTTCTTGATAATAAGAATTGTTTTTAAGATTTGGGTTCGTTGCATTTCTGACTAGACTGACTTGCTTAAAAAAAATTGTC
The DNA here is from genome assembly GCA_947044815.1 of Apomyelois bistriatella. Lineage (NCBI taxonomy): Eukaryota > Metazoa > Arthropoda > Insecta > Lepidoptera > Pyralidae > Apomyelois > Apomyelois bistriatella. The sequence continues at coordinate 9,905,251 of OX345696.1, forward strand.
ACGTCAAGTGACACATCTCTAGTTTCATTATTTTAACTTGTGTTCGTGATAGTGTCACCGGGTGTCAGCATCATGTGATAAGTTTACCAGTTACATATCAAATGTTTTCACTTTATTTTTTTGTGGATGTTTTTCTGACCACTGCCAAGATCTTTATGTTATACTTTTCATGACCACTAGTGAATAAGGGGAAAAATATGTCTCAATTTTTTATATTTCTTCAACATGTGGTTGCAGAGGAGTGAGAAGAAAAATAGAGATTCCATCATAGAGATTTCATCCAGATTCCATTAGCACAAACACACCGTATGGCAGTGAAATTACTGGATACTGTGGCGAAACATCCAAGATCACAAGTTGGCAGCGCGATTTATTTATTTATTGAATAAAGGCATTGATAGCATTTTACAGTTTCCCAATGCGTGCTATAAGCTAGGGCAATTTACAAAGGTATTTACACAGGCGATAGTGACACCATTAAGGTGTCGCGAGTATATATCATTTCTTCATTTATTTAAATTTTATTGTACAAATTAAAAAAATAATATTAAATCTTTGCAGCATACACAAAATAAATAATGAAACAACTACGTTGCGGTGTATAAGATGAAAATAAATCGAAGTAATACTCATAATACTACTAATAATAAGTACTTATATAGCTTCTTAAAACACAGTATTGGATGTGATTAAACAAATAATATTTTGACAATTGTGAGTTATCTACGTCATATTTATCGAAAAACGATATTATAAAGAACATGAGTAGTTTTTGCCAATAAATTACTCGTATTTACATCGTAACTCAACAACTGTTCAAAAATCGAATTAATTTACCAAAAAGTTTGTTAATCTTTTATCTAAGATTGGATCCCATCAGATAAACGACAAGCTCTGTTCTCTCCATTTTGTGAACGGAATCGAAGTTAATTAAAAAATCGATATCTTTTATAATCACAGTTTTATCAGCTAATAAACTGTTGTAAGCTTTCAATTTTCACTAAAGCCTTCCGTTACATGCTAATAAATTAGCGGTTTTGTTAGACAGATGTTTAGATTATGTATTTTCAGTCGTTTGTTGCATCTAGCGACTTAATTTATGCTAGTAGGTCTTACTAGTAATAAACAAAATGTTCGGAAAATAAAACGTTGACTTAGATTTATTTATCAAAACTAACTTAAACTCAGATTAAAGAAAAATGCTCAATTTCGGTTACTTGGTTGACGTATAAGCAGTGTTGTTGCTGAAATATTTTGCCTACTTGAAATAAGTAAATTGATTGATTTTAGAAGAACTTCGAAATTCCAAAACAACCTTACTATGTGCTAGAGGCGCTTTACAAACTTTCATAAAATATATACTAGCGACTGTAGTTTGAAAAATATTTGGTACTCACTTTTACTTGGAAAGCTCTTGGAAAAGTTATTAATTCTTTTAACTATTAATTTGCTTTTGCTCTATAACTAAAAATAAAAAAATCGTCAATAAGCATTTTTCCTGTTGCATACTAATTGACTGAGAGCCCGGGGTCGAAGAAATCACAATTTCTTAAAGAGAGTACATAATAGTTGGCATTATTTTTGTGGCCGGCCGCCTGCCTGACATTAATTCTTAGTAGAGCTGTTGTTAGTAGAATCCACTGTTAGTGGCGGTGTGAGTAAATTAAGACCTCTGTAATTTTTTTTGCATTGAAAAATATCTTAGAAGTACCCAAAATCGGCGAGCGTATATGGCGAAAGTGATGAGTGTGGAGGAAGCGAAGGAGGTCAGTAAGGACCGTAGCAAAGGGAAACCTTTAGTCTCTGTCTACCCTTGCGGGAGACAGGCGTGATTATATGTGTATGTATTTTTTTTTATTAGTCGCCTAAACTATTCCTATTCCTATGGGTATAGGAAGAGAGGGGCTAATCTATTTTGCAGTCTGAGATCACACGGCCAACAAAATATCAATTTATTCTTTACTCAATTCAGAAATCTGTTAGTAATTCAGTATGCTGGCGTACGGACGAGAAATGAGAGTAAAAAATGTTACACTTCGGAAGTAGGCTAACCGTAAATAAAATTATAATTGGCTTTGTCTCTCGCTCCACGTATCTTCACGGTGTCTTAACGCCGTATAGTATTATGGCAGTATATGGGGCTACGTAGGAATTAGTGCTTGATAACGCCCGCGCTAATTGGCAGTCTTATCGTTTTATCAAGGGCTGGTCTGTATTTGAAAATACTTACTTCTTCTTCTTGTAGAGTCGAAATGGCTTTCCAGTCGCCTTACATCATATTGTGCCATATTGCTTACTCATTCGTTATGGGCCTGCTAAATCAGTTGTCGGTTACCCCCCCAGTCTGTTAAAATAAAAACGTGTTATCAGATTTTGAATTTTTCTCATAAGTGATGAGTGTAGTACCTGTCGTGACAAGTCATCCTTGTTTATGCTGTTGTTGGTGATAATGTGGCAAAAAATAAAGAGAAATATAATATCACAAAAGTCAGAATTTATTACGGTGCTAAGTTACATGGGTCTAAATATGAATAAACACTAAAAACATTGTAAGATTGGTGTTTTAAGTATGCATAAAAGGCTATAAAAATCAATAAAATATTATAAAGAGCTGAGTGAAAGACATTAGCAAATGTGTGATATCTGCAGCTAATAAATATGACGACATAGACCCCAATACAGACACCCTTTGATTATTTGTTATACAACATCGTCATAAAATATAGCGTACATTATTGGAGATTGCCATGGCTAATTTTTTTTTAAATTTTATGACTACGAATTCGTAAGTCGATGCTTAAGATTTACTGTGCAACTATTTTTGTTGTGTTTTATCTGCTTTGCTCTCTATATTGCACATAAAATAGAACATATGCATAAGACAATCAACATACCTTTTAAAAACATCTTTATTGATCTTACATAAATTCATTTTTTTTTTCATTCATTCCAGTAAACATTCTTCATCATGAAATTTCAAATTGTAGATCCCTCAAACTGGGAAACAGATTATAGAATTTTATACTAGTCTAGTGACTTAAAACAAGTTTAACTAATAAAAGAACGATCATTATAAATTTAAGAGATAGCCTCTCCTCGGTAGAGTTCCTTCCATTCTTGTCTATCATAAGACGTCTGCGACACAACGTTTCTTTCACCATAATTTATTTTATATCACTATAAAAAATACGTATGCTTCCAATCAAATCTACAGGATTTTCATATGACGTTGCCAGTATCAACCGAGACGCGTAGAAGACAAGAGGGAAGGCCTTTATCCAGCAGTGGGACAATCAAAGCTATTAAAAAACAAAGTATCAGAAAACACAATGTGCAAAATTACAGTAAGTATTTAGTGCTATAAACTGGCATACAACAAGCAACACTTGAGCATCTTTAGTGGTCTCTTCCCAACCACAAGAATACAGCTAGATTAAATTGTTTGTATAAATGTTTACCACAAAGCAACGGTTTGATAGTAATAAAATTCATCTCCGCCATATCTTTTTATTTATCAATGTTGTCTTTTATCTTATCGTCATCTTCATCGTTTTGACCTATGATTTTGATTGTAAAGAAGGTTATTAAAATTTATTCCATTTGTTATTACAAATTAACATAAGATTATATAATAGTATATTGCTTATCTGTAAAATGTAAAATCATAATTGTACTATATGACATATAGTATATGTATAAAGCTAGTCAAGTTTAATAACGTTACTTATACTTTTTTTTTTTAAATCCTAAGTCATAAAGGCAACGTTTTTGATGGCTACCATCAAAATCTTCTCTAAACAAGTTTTAAACTATAATGAACCTGTATTAAATTTACTATTCCCATAATAAAACCTTGGATGGGGGAACGAATCCGTATATTCGATTAGTAAGGTTCATAATTTAATCCCTAGTAATTTATTTTAAAAGAACCTCCGTGGTTTCAATAATTCATTTAGATAAGTAAAATTTATGGCCGGTTCAGAGTTGAGAGGCTGTCGGTTTGGTTCAAATGTGAGTGAAAAGCGGTGAACCTTTTGTTAGCTTTTATTAACTTAAAATAATTTGAAGACTGCCTTCTGATTATCCTAAACGGTACAGATGGCAGCATGTAAGCTTCAAAGGTTACAAAAGTATTCGCTGCAAAAAATATTATTTTACTTACACGCATTTACTAAATTTACAATAAGTGGCCTTTCAGTAAAATATATGGGGCAGCTGGTCTTAAAATTGCATACATACATATAATCACGTCTTTATCTCGTACGGGGTAGACAGAGCCTAGGGTCATAAGACCTTAGACCACGGTTAGCATGATGTTAGTTTTGCTGATGTAATGATTCCCACATTCCACGAGTCCCTTGTTCGATTTTTATTATCTGCGCGGTAAGAGAAGCAGTTGATACATTATTTGTTTTCTCTTTTCTCCCAGACCAGCACATATGATCTTTAATATGTGCTAGTTATAAAAAATTATAAAAAAATTATAAAGGGCAGATTCTAAAAAAATTAAAAGTACTTACTCTCTAATCCGAATTATTCTCGTAAGGAAATGTTTAAACTCGATACAAAATCTTCTGTTTTACACCAGACTGTAATGTGGGCGTACATTGTTAGGTTAGCTAGATTAAATACCCATCTATTATAATGTGTTGGCAGAATATAAATTGGCTATTTGTAACTTTTAAGTGCAAAAATATTTTATTTACCACTGGGCGTGTATTTTTTGCTTTCGATTCATGTAATATTAGGCCTTATAATGTCATATACTTATCATCATACCAAATCTAGTTTCGTAGTAAGCGTGATGTCATTAACGATGAATAAACTTAAACTCTATGAAAAAAGTCACAAAGAATGCAGATCGTGTGTTTGTTGACTATAATATTCATCTCTAAAAAAAAAAAAAAAAAACAATATGGAAATTACTAATGCCCAAATTTTTGGAAGATGTACAAAAGTCAAAATTATTTGTTTGAATACGACGCAACACGCTCGTTGAGATATTTAGCTTTAGTATCTACGCAAATATATATATGTTCCTATTGATATATCTATGCATTGATCTTTAAGACTGAACGCAAAATACTCTACCATGATACAAACTGCAAGTTTAACACATAATATCTTCAAAATCTTAACTCTATCAATATCATTAAAAGTAGAGATAATGACTTACAAATTCCAACGTAACAGTTAAACTTTGAATCTAAACTCTCACTCGGGTAAAAATCGTCGGGCGGCCGCAGAATTCCATAAAATCATTATTAATTTATTAATGTATACGGTCGCTCTCTCCGAGAGGAATTCATGGTGCGGTGGCTGTATCCTCTTAGCGATCGCATGATAACGTCACTTGCCTTGCTGGGGCTAACCATTGGTAGATTATGGGAATTTGCTCAATTTATCCCCCTATAATCATCAGTGTAAGAGAAAGCTGCTATTGCTGTCTGTTTTAACGAGTCTTGGGGCGGGTTCTTAGTTTATTCGAATAGGGAAATGAGTATTTTTAGTCATCATCGTACGAGCATGTCTCCGAATAACTAATACATTTTATTATTTGACAGTTCGGTATTCGAATTATCAGTAAAAACAAATATATAAATTAAAATTGTCGATTTGGATTGGACACAGATTAAAAATATTCCCCCGAACCATCGACAACCCACGTCCTTACGCGTCAGGGTGCGCTTATTATGGTCATAGACATGACGGCATTGGTTATTATATTGAAGCGCCCGCCGTCTGACCTCTGTGACCCTTTTTACAGGGAAACCATGTCAATAGAATCATGGTCTGGGTGGAAATAAATATAATTTAATATTATTATTATTACATTCTTAACGGTTTATAGCTTGTTTATTTTATTCGATGAATATACCTATAAACACATTTATAGACGATGCATGTAAAGATCAATGTCCACATCATAATCATATTTTGATTGATTTAATTATTTTTTTCAACCATACAGAATGTAAATGGTACAATAAGGTGTAATTTCATTAATTACGGAGTCGGATTTTGACCTTTTCCTGTCTTGGTACTTAAAAATACCTGCCTGATCCTGATCAGACTGTCTTAAACGTCTATCCTTACAAAAATTCTAATCTATCTCCATGAATTATAAAAATATATTATGTCTATCTTCATAATTATTAGATGTAATGCATAAAATATGAAGAATGTAAATATATCTCTACATATAGATAATAAATCTTTCTTCCTCGTAAAATTGTCACCTTAAGTATTCGTTTTTATCAAAGGCGCGTTGGAAAATGAAATTCGTGAGAGCGATTCGCTGCCTCATATGCGCACGCGACGGGCGTTCAACAAATACTTATACCGTAATATACGGAACAGAGATACGTAAATTTAAAACACATAGAAGCGGCAAAACAAAAAAAAATGCAACAATGAAACTTGATGTGGAATTCTTGTTCGTTCGTGTCATGTAGGTTTCAAGATCAACTGACCCTTCACACTCTGGTGTCAAAGAACGATGAAAATGATGAAGTTAAAAAATAACTCAAACGCAACTCGGATTTGTGTACGTATAGTTATGGACTAGGTTTTTAAATTTTTACTGTAAGTTTTTTATATGAAACAAAAGAAAAATCTTTATTCGTTTATTGTTTGGTGCTAAAGCTGAATATAGTACGAAAAAAAAAATGCACATATCGGTTTTTGCGATAAAGCCTTGTGACAGACAAAATAACAGAAGGTAAAAGTTGGAACCCTTCTTTCGTGTCTACGATGGTATTTATATTCTGTCAGTCCATAAAAAAGCCACATGAACAGCACTCTGAGACCACGAATAGGTCATTCATAAATAGTTCAGGTGTTAGGACACGTAGAGCATGATAACCAATGTGCCATATTTTGAGAAGAGTCGTTGTCGAAAGACCAAATAGGCCATGGCTCGTTTTATCTGGATGCGGAACCCTAATAAAATTACGTGCCTATCAACTTGTCTGAGTCAAATTCCTGTTTGATTATAGAAGAAGTAGCTCTAATATTTAAAAAACGTTGGCATTCAGATTGCAACAATGTAATTGATGTGCATATTGACTTGAATAATGGCTGGGAATACAATTTCAGAACAACATTTTGAGAAGATTTGCACGATTAAAAAGTCATATTCTCACGCAATTCATTGTGCTTAAGACGTATTTAATATCTGGAAGTATGTAAAAATTTTATTTTGTAGAGCAAGCCTTTTGTAAATAAGCGATATCAAGTAATGAAAAAAAGTATATACATATTTCAGCGTATATAGTTTTATTAAAAAAATTACATGAAATGAAATTATTATAATTGTTTCTTATTCTTAAAATTACTAATATAAGAGTTATACCTACAGCTTGCCTGCGACCTTCTTAAGGTCATCTGTTCCCTATTTTTAAAGACATTTGTATTTTTGCCGTGTCTAGTAGACTGCTTTAATATGGTACGGCAAACGGACCACGACATTTGAAATTAAAAATGTAACGGAGTGATCTTATAAACAATTGCTCTGATTTTCCTTAGAAATTAATGCAGCATCATTCTCATTATCAGTAAGCAGAACTAGTAAGTAGCGTTTTGATGGACAGCTCATGTGCGTATAATTACACCTAAATTGTATGTAACATCAGTATGTTACTATCAAATTTAAGTGATTTAAGTAATCTATACGGTCGAAATATTTTGATATTACTGCTTGTTAGTGGATTTAATATACTTAAAGATATTAATTATAAAAGTGTAACGGGGGCGTGTCTGGTAAAATTATTATGAGCAAAACGGGCAGCAGTAGATGGATCCGAAAAAACTAGCGCTAATATGTACTAGCATGATTAATATGTTCTTGCCAAATTACAACATTCTAGTACTAAGGGTCCCTGAGCTAGAGAGGGGTCGGACGGACGGACAGAGCGAAGCTATAAGGGTTCCTTTCCTTGTGGATTACGGAACCCTAAAAAACGAAAAAATTTACTATAGTAAATTTATGTCGATGGGAAAGAAATCAAGTCAAGAATTTAGCAAAGCTTGTGTATGGATCTGTTTACTTTTATGATCATCCGCGTTTTTCCCGGTTGTAGCCCAAGTTCTATGGCTTTTGGCAAACCGCGATGTCTTAATTTACCATCCATGAGGAAGTTTTTCTTCTCATTTCCTCTTGTGACTGCTGGAAGAGATTTCTTTAAGAGCAGCTCTAGTAGATAAAATATGAACAGATTCGTCATGACTTTCTAATTCGAAATAAAAAGTTTGTGAGCCTTATTATGGTCTGAAATTGGTTACGTATTTAAGTAAATGCAGTATCATCACTAATTGCTCAACAAAAATACGAAAAGACACGATAAAATGACAGAAAATCAAACTGTTTCAATGTAAGACAATGAGTGAATAAATTGTAAACGTATAATGAATTATTAAGCGTCGTCGACAATACGAGAGCACATCAACATTTTTGAGGCCGTACATGAATTATTTATTGGGCTAACTGTTCGGATCACAATAGCGGGATCAATGCTACTGAATCTCTGATGGATTATTAAAAAGAAATCAGTGTGAGTGCGCGTTTTGGGCGTTAAATCAAACATATGTCACTCCTTTATTGTGTTCTTGAGTGATAGATATATTTTTAGCCAAACCCTCAGTGTTATTCAGCTACTAATTTTATTTGACTTAGTAGCTGGTTTAATATTAAGGTGAGGTTATGGTTAGCTTAGCCTAAGGTTGGTTAGAAGAAGTTGCATTAGCCACTAGCCCGCCTTTGTACATATTGTTTGAATTTTTGTCAACATGTTTATCATTAATATCTATCTGGTTAAATATTACTTTAATAATTATTCTCCAGAATATCAATACAACTACATTTATAGAGGTTTGAGATTTTATGAACTTTATTTATAGACACTATTCATGATTCATGACATTTTCGCATTCAAAAATCAACAGCAAAATAACATATCAATGTCGAATAATTTGTTCTAATCGGTTATTAAAAACTAAAGATATCAATAAGTGTAGGTACTCAATAATTGCATAGATTAAAAACAATATTTACCCCGCGCGCTATTTTATACTTCTATGCTTAAATGTAAGGTCATTTGTCCTTAAATTATAAAGCGCGCTTATTTTTAAAACCTATAATTATTTATTATTCTCAACATTCACCAAATCTATCACATGCGTTCACTACTAAGTCTTGAATGTTTTTAATTATATCTTTACATGAAATGTTAAAATCATAAAAATTGTCTTATATCTTTCAATATATAAATTTTTCATGCAACAATGTCTTAACATCTTCATTCAAATTAAGGATACATTCGTTATTTTAGCACTCAATAAATAACTCTCCAAGTCTCTAGATCTATAATCGCCACAACCAAGTGATAATGAGTATAACCACAATTTATTCGGTTTACAACTTGTGAGATTCTATCAGTCGTTTTATACAGGGGTCATTTATAACTGTAATGTCACCATCGCTCTTTGTTGACATGTCTATTCTCTTTGTATTACTTATAGGGCTTCATCTTAGTCCATTGAATTTATTTAAGGTCAATTTATCAATATTGAATATAGTTTGTTGATAGCAGCGCCTAGTTTAGGAACGCTCGCAAAACGGGAGTATGGCAGACGCATTGACCGCCCATCAAAGGTATTGAGAGAGTAAGAAGATTAGCTAATATAGAAAGATATTAAACTGTATCAGTTTATAAGCTAGCTAATATAAAGGGAAAAGGAGGTAAGGAAATTAATCAATCAATATAATTTGAAAAGAAAGCGTTTCCAGATCTTTGCACTCACTGAAAAGAAACGCAACAGAGAAATATCACGAGTTGAGTGAAATAAAAACTTTAAAAAACGTAAAGGACTTATTATGAAAATACGCTTTAAAAATTATATTTAAGCAGATACGAAGACTAAACGACACTTTCTTAAATCAGAATCAAGAGACGGACATATTTATGTTTATCATCATGAACTGTCAATAATCTTTTAGTCGCTCTGAATGAATGAATGAATAAACACTTTATTGCACCAATTACATAAATACATCATTGGATTGTACAGGATCGAAGATGAAAATTAGTACAAAGGCGGACTTATCGCTAATGCAATTTCTTCCAGCCAAATTCAAATTCAAATTCAAATTGTTTATTTTCAATATAGGATATTCTTATCACTTATTGACGTCAATTGTTACTTATTTTAAGTTTACCACCACTTCCAAAGCGCAAGTGGAGAAGAAGTGGCGCCACAAACTCCACAGCAGCATTTTCTTCAAAAACGTCAATTCACAAAATTTGAGTCAAATCAGACGAGTTTACATTTGAATATTTTTATAATTACCATAAGTTTATTATTAAATAAATATTGAGGATTATTGAAACAGTTTAATAAAAATGTCAAGTAATAAAAGATGTCATGATATAATAAAAAAAAAAATAATGTACTGAATGTACATATGATCAATTTTTAGCTATAGTTTGGAGGACTCCGCACCAAGCTTAAGTTACACATCCTTGTCATTGAGAAAATCATGAGCGCTATAATAGGCTTTTTTACAAAGTAAATTCTTAACATGTGCTTTGAATTTTCGGTCAGGCAAACTAAGGACCGACTCTGGAAGCTTATTGTAATAGTGTATACAGTTACCCAAAAATGAGTCATTAACTCTACTTAGCCGATATGATGGGAGATATAATTTATTTTTATTCCGTAAGGGTCTATCCGTAACATCGCAAATTTTTTTAAAAGAAGAAATATTTCTCCTGGTATACATAATAACCTCAAATATATATTGAGAAGCGAGAGTTAAAACATTAATATCCTTAAACAACTCCCTAAGCGACTCCCTTGGTCTTAAACCATAAATGGCACGAATTGCCCGCTTTTGCAAAATAAAGATAGTATTTATTTCACTTGCCCTTCCCCAAAGCAATAGTCCATACGACATTAAGCTATGAACCAACAACAAGCCAACCTTAGGGTATAGAGAAAAAAAAACCAAAAAGCTCTGTTTAAAGTTAAAAGCTCTGTTTAAAGTTTTGTGCAAAGAATTATGAAGTTCGTCTACGTAACACACAGTTCCTAATTCTGTGATTTTATGAATAAATACTGAAGGGAACTATAGAACTCATAGAGTTACCGCCAGTGACCGCTTGGGTGCTGAGGCAACTTAACCGTGTTATCACATCAGAGGCATCAAAAAACTACCATCAGGGTTTACATACAGGGTTAAATAACTTACATGATCCGAATGAATGATGAAATATTACAATTTTCTTCGAGAGAAATGATTAATACTTAATATTTATTAGCAGGTTATTACAAAGTATTATCTCATAAAAAAACTATAAGCATATATAAGAAACGCCCAGAGCTATAGGCTACTTTAATTTGAGATCCGAATCCATCTGGTAAACAAATTTTTACACATTATACCCGGTATACCGTTAAGATGGGCATCTAAAATTAATATTTATTCTTATTACGAGCTCTCGAGGCAATAATTAAGATCTTATTACATTTGATATGAATCTGATTAAATGACGATAGACGGACTGAAGTGAAGAGTAGTGTTATTTATTCTATAGTAGGTTTTAGCTTCGGGCCTTTTTCTTTTAGCATCGTTATGGTATAGTATTGTTAGAAAAATATAGGCTCTAGGTATATACCGTTGTGTGATCAGTTGATAATTTGTATGTAAAGTTTAGGGTACTGATATCGTTCCGATTTAATTAGAATTTCCAGTTCTGCTATTTTTTTTTAAATTCACAATGTCCCATGGTTGACCACGTTCACACCAGATGTTTAATGTGATTTGTTTTCTTTTCTTTCTTCTCTATTTCTTATTCTTCATTCTTGCCTTAAAAATGCCCAAATTGTATGTGTCCGTAAATACATAATAACAGTAACCATGTCCAAATATATTTCTTACATTTTGGTTTATCTTAGTGTTATTTACTATATTAATTTAAACTGACAGCATAGTATATTAAAAGAACTTGTTACTTATAGTTAACACGTTAATTTTGCAAACAAAATCTGCTGAATCATAGTAAGACGCACGAATTTGTTAAAATATTTCAAGCATTCTGTAAATAAAGCTAAGTATATTTGAAACTAAAATAAACAGTGTTCCTTATTATTTGTGTAAAAATCTAAGGTGCAGATTTAAAAAGTTGTGACAAAAGTTTTTTTTATTAATATTGGCATAAAGAATACACAATTTTTTTCAGATTGAATAAAAAAAAAAAATTAAATCGGCCAAGTGCGCATTGGGATTTGCGCCCTTAATATATTTTTTTATATCGTTATTACGTCTCCTAATGTGCCTCCATCACGTTTTGCTTACCGACAACGAAGTCTTTAGTTATTTAATTTTTATACTTTCTAAACGAAACTCTTAAAAGGAAGAAAATAATAATTTTTATTCTTCATTATAGCGCCCATGCTTTGCTCCGGAGCCCAGGTTCCGGTTTTCTTATATACTTCTTCTATAGGGAAGACTATAAATAATCTTCGGCATTCAAAGATTATTATGTTTATATTTTCCTGTAGATACTTTATTACTTTCACTTCAAATTATCTATATTAATTCACAAAAATTATCACAATTTTTCTTTTTCCCACGCTGTTAAACTATATAATGCATATCTTTATAATTCGCACAACCATGTTACGATAACGTTAAGATATTGTTAAAAGTAAAGTGTTCTGGACCCGATTATCTTTTAAAAGTCATAAAATAGCAAAAATTGTTTGAGGATATATAGGTATCCTTAAACAATTTTTGCTAATTTAGATGAGTCAAAGAGTACTAATGTATCAATATATATAAGGTTGCTACTTTCGAGTAACATCTGTAAGATTTTCTAAGCGTCTACATACAAGAACCTTTATTTAATTTGAGCTATTACTTGTAAAAGGCAGACTAAATGGAAACGTTTATATTTTGACAAAAAAAATGTTAATTTTAAAATGAGTATTTAAGAACAGATTTTCTATAAAGGCTGTAAGTCCGCCATTTACATATTTTGTAATAACGTTAAATTGTTTAGTGTTATTCGATGTCTCATTATGACTAAACCTGAAATATTATGTTCTTTGTAATAACGATTACTAACACAGACAAATTACAAAGTTACAAATTACAGACGTTCAATTAAACTACGCTAGTAGCTTAGTAGCTGATGACTCTAAATGACCAGTGTAATAATAGGCTAGTAATACACAATACATTTCTGGCGAAGTATTCAAGAATTAACACAAATGTTGTAGAACACGCAATGTATTAAGAACGGAACATCATATCATGATTTTAGAGATTGTATGATCGTGTTCAAAATTTATTGGGGCTTTTCGTAATAGAATTTTTATTGTTATTTGTTTAGTTGTTGAATTTATTATTTCGACATGATTGGCGCATAAGGTCGCTCCGTGTCAAGTAAATTAATAGGACAAATTTTTTACTAGATATTTTTTATTGCCAAATGTATGTTATGGACGAAAAAGATTAAAGTTTAGGCACAGAATAAATAGTACTTACATAGTTTAAGTAACTTTGCATCTTAAAATTTAATTTTATAAATAAATTTTAAAGGCATCTATAGCAAAGAAATGAATATGACAAAATTTATTGATGCAAATCGCAAACGATTAAAAAACAAACATTTGCACAAAAACGCGTCTCTGACGTATATTTGTATTTTAAATTATAGGTTTATGGATTTCGTTTGGCCATTGACCTCTATCAATATGAATTTACTTCTTTTCGATCAGTAAATAAAGGATTTACAAAGTTTTATAACAATTTAGGTAGTACCTACTAGTGTTTAGGCTGCCTATTCAAAATTGCCGTGCTCTTTTCGGTGGAATTACTTTCAAGTACCTTAATCTATTTTCCATCAGCCTGTCCAAATTACACGGATTCTTACAGATCTCTCTTACTAGAAGTTATTATCAGCACAATAATATAATGAGTACTAAAAATATCAATTACAAAATAAACATATTAAAAATGAAGAAATCATGGGTTAATAATTGTGTAAGAAATGTACTCGTACTTATAAAAAAATCTATATACCTATACCTATCTATCTATATATATAAAAATCAATTGCTGTTCGTTAGTCTCGCTAAAACTTGAGAATGGCTGGACCGATTTGGCTAATTTTGGTCTTGAAATATTTGTGGAAGTTCAGGGAAGGTTTAAACGGTGAGTAAAGTGCAGGTTCAGGCGGTACGGAGTTCGCCGGGACAGCTAGTCTATATATAAAAGAACGCCGTGTTAGTTATAACATTTATAACCAAAGATCTACTGAACTACTCTCTCCGAAATTTTGCATACAAGTTAGAAGTATCGTGAAGGACATGGTACCTTTCATCCCGGGAAAGAGCACTGTTCCTGAGGGAAGTTCACGCTGGCGGAGCCGCGGGCAAAAGCTAGTATTTTTTAATTTGTGTCTGTGAAATTCATGGAAATTGATACTTATATTTTTTTTTACAAATAGACAAAACGGTCATAAAAATATGCAATCGCCTTTAAAAAGCTAATGACCGTTAAAAAAAATGTTTATGGATTGGTAGTCAATTTTTTTTATGAGCTTGCTATGATTTATATGTTGGGTTGTTAAGTTTATTCTGCAAACGTATGTTTTTATTTTCTAAATGGCTAATTAGTATTTAATTGCAATTGTTTAAAAAATTTAGAAGGACCATTGGGCTTGATTGCGATACGATTACTGTAAATAAATATAGACTATGCTATAAAGTATATATACTGGCGTAGTTAGTAGGTGTGTAATTAATCTGTATGCGTAAATACATAATCTGACAGTTGTAAAAGAGAGCTTTGTGCAATAAGCTGCAAAGTTTGATTCTCTATAAATAATAAAAAAATTACATAGCTTTAGTCGTGCGGTGCGATTTATGAAGAACCTATTAAATATCAGACTTTTATCATATAACAAAAAAATTCTGCATTTTATTTCAAGAACCATATTTATGTAGTGACACATAGCGCTGAACTTTTTATTTTAAATTTTGAGTTCTGCCTAAACAAATATTCTGATGTTCTTAAAGTCAACAGCCAACCCACACCCTCTTGTTCTTACCAAAAAAATAAAATCACAAAAGTATACTTCTCACAATATTTTATCTGAATTAAACTCATTTATATTGGTCGATTAGATATGGCACTAGGAACTGGGAATGAAAAATTTCATTGGTTAAATTTGATGTTTCATGCTTCAATAAAAAATTTACCATCCTATTTTTTTTTTTTTAATTCAATAATGTACTTATAAATTTACCTAATCCTTAGTATGACTAGATCTAAAAAGGCTATGGCTGTAAGAAGTGAAAATGTTTAAAAGAGTGAAAGGGAAAATTACTGAAAAGATGGTAGCAAAACTTAGGTAAGGTAGATAAGGAAGGCATATAATTTTTTTCAGGGATAATGTTTTAGACTTGTTTGTGTTTTAGACAATAATAAAAATAGGTTTTATAGCTTCGTGTTTAGCATGAACTCGCCCAGCTTGAGCTTTCCAGTAGTGTTATATTACTTTGAGTGTACTTAGAAGTGTTTCTCCACAAGTAAACAGTTGGTAAGTGGTATCACTCTGGTATTTCACCGCAAATGCGGTTGTACGATACTCTTTAGGTTGCTGGAATTTAGGTGGGGCAATAAAAATTAAGGTTAATGGTGACTACGTTAGGTATTGTGGACACTTTGAAATAACTTCTGTTAGTGCTTATATACGGATGACATTTTCTTTTCTACTCGTTTATACCTCCTTAAGAAAAAAAGTTTTACGAAGAACTTATGAGGAGGACCTGGGAACTTAACCCATTAAGTGTTTTCTTTTTAGGGGTTTTAATTTCGTGTTTCGATTTATGAAATCAAATGAAATTAAAATTAGGCAAGAATAACACATTATTTTGATAACAAAATGATATTTCCGAAAAAGCCTTTAGTCACATTTGTAAGCACGGTTATTAATAGTGGTTCCTTATTAGAAAGAAACGAACTCGAGGTATAAAATCCAACATCCTATATAAATTTATTTGTACTCGCGTTTTCGAAAACAGCTCTAACGATTTTTTTGAAATTTTAAACATATGTACATAGTCTAAAAGATAATCTGTTAGGTTTCATGTCTGGGAAAATTCGAATCCGAAGCTCGGTCGCCCAGGTACTATTATAATATTTAATAACTTATTTTGGGTAAGTAGTTTTTTTTTTATTATTTTACCCAACTGCCAGATGTTTTTTAAGCATTCGTATGTTGAGCTTTCTGTAGCCTAAATGATCAATCGATTTCAACATGAGTACATACTATTAGAGTGAGAGTGACAAAGCATAAAGGATTTGAATTTTCTCCATAATTAGCTTGTTTTTAAATAATGCATTTATAAGCCTATACAAACAAAAGATTTGGTATTTGTAGAGTTATTTCAAGTAGCTATTTACTGATTATAAATCTGAAAATGTGTAAAGAAAGAAGCCTCGTAAGTGGGCTCAGTGAGGACGGCCAGTGACACATTGAAGTACCGTTACCCGGCAGTACTGTCCGTCCGTCTGTCGGTACTTCAATATAAGAGTTTGTGGATAATTTTCTATGGAAACAAGTATAAAATACCATTATTTATCATGTACCCAATGAAACTATTGAGGACATTTTATTTTAAACATTGTCGAGAGATTTTACTGTTATGATTTCCCTGTGTTAGTATCTGGCTTAAGAATAGACCACCTCCTTTCTTGTAAGTGTAGAATGAGGAAATAAAAGAGTTCTTGATTTGTTGTACATATGTCTGAACTGTGGGGGATAACTTTAAAAATAATTCCAAACAGGGTTGTCAATTTGGTTATGGCCAAACATTCCGACGACTTCCGCAGTGTTGATTAACTGCTTTTCAGGAGGTACAGAGTTCGTTTCCGGTCAAGTCAATATAAAAAGTTTTATTGTGATTGGCCTGGGTTTTTGATTTTTATTTATAACGCGAATGTTATAAAATACAGTGTCATTGAGTAAGTACAAGTATTTAAGTATCCCATAACACAAGTCACGAACTTGCTTTGGGGCTAACTAAATCTGTGTGACTTGTCCCTACTTATTTATTTAATGAATAAAGGCACTGATAACACTTATATTAGGTACTACCTACTATTTATTTATTTAAACAAAATGATAAATTTAATTTGTATATTAAGAGAGATGCTAGATGAGAGGGAATGGTATACTATAGATGGCGATGATCACAATATAAACTTCGATTTGTCATTACAGCGCCATAAAATATTTAGAGAATTCACATTCATTCGTGCATAATTTGTATTCTGGTATAAGAAGACTCCGCTGTGTTTCTGACTGGTTTTAATTTATATAGAAAGCTGGCTTTTGGAATCGCTATTAGTCAATTTACCAATTGAATTTAATTTGTTTAATGAATTGAATAATTTTGTAGTTAATCATAATAATGTTACCTCTCATATTAATAGCTATATTGTTATAAATTTTAACATTACTGGCACTATTTAGGTCTATCAGTGTGTCTTTTGTATCATTATGCTGTAATGTAAAATGTACAGGACTGTTTATTACCATCAATAGTTAATATATAAATGTTTAGGAAAAATAGGATAGAAAGATAGAAGAATAGAAAGTAATAGGATATTTTGAATACACTGAATTAGCATTCTTAAGTTATCTATAGTAATATTATAAAGACGAAAGATTTGATTGTTTGTTTGTTTGCATCGAAAAAAATTCATAGAAAACAAACTATGGTAGTGTATAATTATGTTGCCTATAATAAAAAATAAAAAATATAACAATAATAGAAGCTTGTTTTGTCAAACGACTTTACCTACTCGTACCAGACGGCATTCCATAAATCTTTTTGCTTTTGATAGCCCAGTTCTCGACGAAGAAGCTTTAAAAGGTAATAATTATTAGTACATATATACACCACAGACGGGTGAATCACACGGGGCCCAACTAAGAAGACCCCCGTTAAAATTTGCTCATTAATTACTGCTGAGTGTATTCAAAAATGCATGAATGGTGCATTGTTAGTGGAGGTTCGAAAGGGCTCATATTATCAAGTCGCTGCTAAGTGACTCGGTTTAAAAGATATATGAAGTTATGAACTTTAGTTGAAGTGGTATAATCAAGCTGCAAGCATTAATGAAGCTATGTGTTCCAAAAGGAAAGGTATATACAAAGCAGAGTTGGCTGGGAGCGGCGGTCAGGGTCGGCCTCGAAAAACATACTGCGACCAAATCGCAGACCTTTTGAAAAAGAGAGACATTAGGAGTACCCGAAATCGGCGAGCGTGTATGACGAGAGTGATGAGCGTGGAGGAAGCGAGAGAGGTCTATAAGAATCGTAGTCAATGGAAATCTCTAGTCTCTGCCTACCCCAACGGGAGACAGGCGTGATGATATGTATGTATGTATTCCACTGTTCCGTCCGTCCGATTTTTATTTCCACGTCGTACATTGATAATACCTACGAAAGTAATGTCTTCCTAGTGCTCTCTCACTTTATTTTTATGCAATATCTAAATATTTCTAAAATAGAATCATAACTTTTCTTTAATATTTTAACTTAGTCAAATAATTTTATGATTAGGAATAAAATAATCTGAATTAATACTAACATGTTTTAGAACAATTTGTGATAACAACGTTTATTTTAAACGAAATTCAAATAATTATCGCTATTTATCGGAAACCAACCTTATTTTTTAATTGTTATTTATTTCTTAAAACTTTATCAAAATAATATTTCTATAAAAACTTTATTTGATACTAACTACTCGCCCCGGATTTGCACGGGTTCAATGCTATATAATGCATTATACATATAAAGCTTCCTCTTGAATCACTCTATCTATTAAAGAAACCGCATCTAAATCCATTGCGTAGTTTCAAACATCTTACAACAGTTACAAACATAGGGACAGACAGCGGGAAGCGACTTTGTTATACTATGTAGTGACTCATAGCAGTTTATCCTGCAAAACATTTATGTGCCTATTTTGCCAACGTCGGATATTTTCGATCAAAAAACTTTTCCTGGCGCTGCTTATTAAAGTCTGGCAATCGAATAAGCACAAATGAACTGACTCTATATCCCTGTAATATTTTCTTCTTTTTTATATATTATTAATGGCAAACAGGCGTACGGCCCACCTGATGGGAAGCGGTAATCGCAGCCTATGAGATGCTTGCAATACTTATTATATTATTATATTTGCGGCCACTGTTTAACACTATACTTCTATCGCTCTACATTCTGCTCTTAATATCGTGTTATATATTATTATATAAATAAGTAAATGAGATGATTATTTGTGAACTCTTGAGGTTAACGGTCATACCATAGTAATTGTCTTAATTTCTTTTTTAATGATCAGTCATATTTTTAATGTTATGTCGAAATTTCTCCCGTATGACAGCCATTATAGTTTTAAATTAGCTTTTTTACGTTACAAATTTTGTTAAAGTCACTTTAATATTATTGTTAGACTCATTAAAATTTTCATGCCACAATTAGTTGGTATGTCGTGCGCCGGCCTCTCGTTTCTAAGTAGGTATTTTTATATCACCCATAACACTTCAAATATGTGTGTATCTTAATTAAGGTTTTATTAAGTACTCTGAAGAATTCACACTCCATTAATATGTGAAGGCTATATGGTTCCAAGAATTAGGCTATCGCATGCGATAACATTTAGTTATTAGGTAGATACTTAAAATTCGACATGCAGGACTGAAATACCACGTTAAAATTTTCATTATAATATCTATTCCCTTTGTTCAAACAAATAGTAACTTATTGATTAATATCTTTTACAAAGTAGTGCAGAACAAACATTCACCATTTCCAAAGGCTATTCACGCGAAAACAACACGAAACCATGATCAATCTACACAGAATGTCTCAATCTCAATTCAAGCTCAATATCATTGAAATACCATCTCGCGATAAGAGATGTTTATAAATGTAGATATGTCGCTTGCCTTAAACAACTTAGCATGCTCAAAAGTAGCGTGGTTTTATGAGTCGTATTATCACTTTTATTTATTGTTTTCATATCTATGACATCATGGCTGAGGATTTTGATTTAAGTGATTGGTTTTGACGACCAGTATCTTTTAGACCTAAATAAGAGATGCTGTCGTTGAGTTTCATGCTCGTACTTGTAAGTAAATAAATGAAACTACATGATGTGTGAATTTTAACAGGCGTGTTTTATTTTATTTTTACGATATTGTATGCTACAGGCACTGGAGTATACACAAATTTATCGGATTGGAAATCTATTAGGGTGACCTAACCAGCAGAGGACCTCCTCCAGCTGAAATGATGGAGTATATGGATTTTTTAAAACCAAGCATGTAGCGTAATTGGTAATTTACCTGAAAGGTAAATTATTATATCA
The DNA here is from genome assembly GCA_947044815.1 of Apomyelois bistriatella. Taxonomy (NCBI): domain Eukaryota; kingdom Metazoa; phylum Arthropoda; class Insecta; order Lepidoptera; family Pyralidae; genus Apomyelois; species Apomyelois bistriatella. Next base: position 9,925,708 of record OX345696.1, read on the forward strand.
GAGCGCAATTGTTTTTGAAGGCAGCATAGTGGTGTGTGTGTGGTTATATCTCATTTATATTCAATACTAAATATTCCTAAATACACATTAAATATCCCTAACGCATCTACGGCAGAAACATCATAGACGTAAAAATCTATGGTCCCTGGTATCACAATATTATCGTCGACCATCGACATACTTTCCAAAGCAGAACTGCGGTATAAGGTAAACAAACGTTGAACTAAAATCGTGAGCGATCGGCTTGTTTGAGCAAAATTAGATTTTATTTGTTTTTAGATATGGTTATGATTGGTTCAATTTATAAAGAGCCTTAGGGTTTTGATGTTATGATTTATTTTCTAAAAAATATTTCTTCATCAGTTCTCAACACTGTTTGGTACTGTTAGTCATTGTATAGGCAATTTTTACAGGTATTAGGGATATTTATTCCGGACGTCATTCTAAAAGTGATACGAAAATCGTATAGATAAAATTAATTGCAAAAGCTGTTATACAATACGAATACTCTTTTTTGCATCACAAAACAATAAAATTACATAAAACAGCTTTACTTAAGACACGAGGGTACTTACTTCTTTTAAGCGTTGTCTCTATCAAATAAATTTCTTAGGTTTCTCTCCATCCAGGGTACTGAGGACCGTTTTCCTTTTCGATGGCATCCTTCAATCTCATATAAGGTCATTAAGACGTTTTTGGCATATGATATCCACTTAACAGCCGCTTGCACCAAGAGTTCATAATATGAGTTAATACAAAATCTTGATAGCAATAGTTGTGGTAGCGGAAATAAAAAGGAATAATAAATGTATTAGTAAGCTAATTTAATCCCTTAGCTGCTAAAGGGAACAAAAAATAGTACTAAAGCATTTATAGTATCATCATATCAGCCACAAAACGTCCACTGCTGGACATAGGCCTCCGTCAAAGATTTCCAATGGGCCCGATCTGAAGCAGCCCGTCGGACCATCTAGTAGGTGGATGACCCACGCTACGGTTGCCAGTACGTCGTCGCCATTCCAGAATCTTTCTGCCCCAACGGCCACGGAGATTCGTAGAAGAATCAGGGTAACTGACATAGCACATCGGATTAGCTCGTTAAAGTGGCAATGGGCGGGGCACATAGCGCGTAGAACTGATTCATAGTATAATAAAATTAAATTTTATTTCTTCTTGTTCCAGATAAATCCAAATTGAGCCAGTTCGAACCAGTGTAGTGCGGTGAAAAAAGATTATGTGTGATCACTCGGCCACCAGCAGGGACCGAAGGTGACAATTGTGACTAAATGCCAGTTTTCAGTGGACAATGATCGTTTGGCGAGCGAAGAATACTAGTCGTCGGAAATTCGGTGACTGGTAAGTATTTTGCATTTTTTTTTATTTATTTTAGACTTCGGCGTTTGAAGTTTTATGACGCAGAACACTTTTTCCCGTGTAGAGCTATTATTTCTTCTCTTAAATTCTTTCCCGTCATATGATCTCATGAAAGAGTCGGTCTTGCATCCTGCTTGAGTTTAAATAATTTACACAAACTTATATTTTTTGGAAAGTTTTATCATCTTAAAAAAATATTATTCATATATATTTTTTTATTCCTTTTTTATTGGTGGTTAGATCTCGAAACACTGGCCTCGTACTATCATCCTAATATACTTACATCATAATGCTAATTACACATAAGTATAATATTCTTATTGAATTTTCCCAATGTCTGAACGTTTTTTTGTAGGTGAGATATTTAAAATTAAAACCCACTTTTACAGCTAGATCCTCATCAAGCTCATTAATATTTTACCTTATTAGAATTTTACAACCTAAAATAACGGCATGTAAAAAATAATATATTAAGGCCTACTAAGTCTCACTTTTCGAGTTTTTTAATCAGCTGGTCTCTAAACTGGTCCTAAAACGACAATAAATATATGTATTAATATCTATTACATCATAAAACATTGATACGTGGTTAATTCACTAACTTTTTGCGGGTACAGGTGCGGTCTATTTAACTACTGACTCACTTCCTACAATTATATAATTATATATTTCTTAAATTTAATAGGAGTCATACCTACATGGGAAAATGGGTAGTGCTTGGCCGTACCACTTTTTGCTTGTCTATAAATATGTTTGCGACGGGCTAACCAATCAAAAAATGACTAGTAATAGTAACGAATTAGATTATATCTGTATGCTAAGCAACACTTTTTTGATGTCGTGAATGTCGTCATACTATCAATATAATTATCGCTATGATAAAAATCAATGTTCAGTCATAATTTGATCTAAAAAATGTTAGAAATGTTGCAAATAATTTAAAAAATAAATGACTGCATATCAATTTATTTTAATCCTTTAGTATAGAGATTCCAGATTAAATCAAGCGAGATTTAAATGTTCTTTACTTATTTTTTCTTGTTATTTCTGTTACTTAAAGTTTTACCAGGAATAATGATATTTAGACCTGCATTTGACTCTTTTATATTATCTCGTCGTCTATTCGAAAATCGAATACCACAAGTCAGGATCGGCATTCTAAAAAATTTAAAAAATAAAGAAAAATAATTGATAATATTCTAGACCTCCTGCGTAGTATAATCTGTGATGTTGTTATCAATTGTAACATGATAGGAGACAGGTTAATTAAACCTATGGCCCGAAGCGAAAGATGATATTTCTATCAACTCTCCAGATATAACTTTATAGAGGCGACATTGCATGGACAGACCTGTCCGGGACCTGTCCTGGTAATTAAATGATATAAATTGAATGAATATAATTAAGGTGGATTTAAATCAACTGCAAATATTTTAAATGCAGATTCGGACCCTTAAACTGAAAAACTTTCCCAAATAAACTTATGTCAAAATATAAAAATAAAAAAAATTGACCTCCCATACAAATTGAGAATCAGCTGATCTAGTTTAGTTATGGAGAGTAAAAAATAAAATTTCGTATTTCGATATAAGTTTACTTGAAAAAATTGTTCAGTATGGTGGTCTGTATCTGCCCTTAAAATATTTGCAGTTGATTTGTGTCCACCTTATATAGGTACAAGTGATCAATATTCTTTCTATATATTTAATGCACTAGCTGTTGCCAGCCTATATGGAATTGTGAAAAAGATTTATCATTTTATAAATTTTTATCCAAATCTGTACTTTAAAAAATTAGTGCAGGAGATACACTAATACTTTAAGGGCTAAAAAAATAATCTGTGAAGAAAGAATTTAAACACAATTTGTAAATAATGGGCATTAGCTTGTTTCTAGCCCTAGGTATATAAAAAATCGTTTGAAAAAGGGGAAAAGGTTGTACGATGAAGATTTATTATAATGTTCCCTGAGGATTCTGGTACTATTTGTTGATAAATATGACTCAATATCATGATACGTTTTAATCATGGTATTTATTAGTTATGGGAAAAAAAATTTGAAACTAATGTTTGCGTTGTTTTTTTTTCAAATCCATATCCATACTAATATTATAAATGCGAAAGTCTGTCTGTCTGTCACCTCTTCACGGCTAAACTGCTGGACCGATTGTAATGAAATTTGGTAGGGATGTAGTTAACGACCTAAGGTCAAACATAGGCTACTTTTGGGCGCGATATAACAGAGTCCCACGCGGGGCGAAGCCGCGGGGAACAGCTAGTTTAGATTATATTTTAATCTTTTTAAATAATTAATATTTACAACTAATTTAAACCTTTCATTTCAAACACAGCTTTATATTAATGGATATTTGTCATGAAGTTTTCATAGTCTTTCATCTTCGCCGATATCAGAAAGTCAAGCAAAAACTTAAAATTATTGCATCTCTTAATCCATTTAAAAGATCATTAATAAAATTTTGCACGCATTGTAGTTGACCTCAAATTCGTGAGGTCTTGAACTTTTTGTGAACTAGGTTGGTACTTCTTTGACTTCATAACGTATTGATTGAAGCGAATAAGGGCTTATAACGATATAAATAGTTTTATATTTATTTAAGCTTTATACTATTAACTACAAATTGTAATATTATAAAGCTTAAATAATTGTATATTAAGAAAATAGGCGGACTAAGTGCTAAAAGTCTTATCTAAACTAAAACCTTTAAGCAAACTTTTGGGTAATATAATCTTGGTGCACAAATATTATTTTTTATGATGCAATGCATCTCATTAACATTTACTGGATCATCAAAAAGCGCGAGCTATAAAATAAATTATTGCAGAGGGGAAACTTCTAGAAAAAAATATAAATTATTCAAATCTTAAAGGTTCTCATAACGTATTGTGTGAAGCCGCTTAGACCGCATAAATTCCGCATCACACGGAAATGAGGAAACGAGAGATTTTACGAAATCCTTAGGGATACCAGAAAATCCCAGAATATGTCAAATAATTGTGGTTGTTAAGTCTTTTTTCTGGAAAGCTTGTAGCTAAAATGTTCATGACGACGTCTTCTAACTTTTTTTTAATGATATGACAAAATGCTAATATTATTTTAGCGACATGTTTTTCACTAAACTCAATTGCATTTTGACATGTTGATAACCACACGCCACCGTTTTTTGTTTCTTTAAAAGTATATGCTTTCAAATTGGTCCAAAGGAAGTTTTGGGCCAACTTGAAGACACTGAGCCTGAGTTTGATACTTCTTTTCGCTCCGACTTCTGTGACATCTTTAATTTTCGCAACAACGTTGTGCCTGTGCCGTTGATTCTGTAAATTTGATTGATTAAAACGACCCACATACCGGCATCGTGTTAATAATTCAAGGAAGAAGTAAAAAGCGGCCGCCGAAGACAAGGGTTCCGTTGGGAATCAATTTAAATATTTTGTTCGTGTTGTAATTCCGTCCTTTCTCCTCTCGTCCTCTAAATTCCGTTTGTACTTTCTCAAGAAACATATATATATATATAAGTATTTTGATTGCATCAGTTGCAACTTTATTGCTTTAGTTCCAGTGTACAATAAACGGACTCCTTCAATCATTTATACATTTCAAATGTATTTTAATGTCGAATACAATCTCTACTTGCTCTTAAGGTTGACAGTTAAACCATTTTAACATTAAGTTCGCATATTGTAATATGTATCTGTATTTTGAGCAAAAGAAAATAAATAAAAACAAAGGGAAGTATATCTAATCAAAAATAGGATATCAATGAATAAGATATTCATCCTTTTCATTGATATCTTATTTTTGAGAAGATAACTATAATTTAAATATCTGTGATTTTTTTACGTTGTAAAGCTTTGAAATCATGCTGCTAATTCAAACCAAAAATCGGGCCTTGATTTACCTATGCTTTGCTGTGTCAGCACTTCCAGCCCAGTTATGACATAGCACAGCTAACAAATTCCATAGAAAAAGCATGTTTTAATAACCTCATCGGTCATCAAATTAAATCGGATTATAGCTTTCTCAACTATAAATTAACATTTCAATCAAATTCATTAACAACGAAAGCATGCGCAAATTTACAGTGCGGCCATTATATGAAACAATTGTAAATTGAAATTCTAAATTTAATTGCTCAAAGACGATATTTGGGTGTCATTTCACATCATTTTGTGCTCATAATAACAGTTATATACTTATCAGTAATGGAAACGAAAGCCAGTCTTTCGAAATTTGACTGGCCAAAATCATATCTCAATTTAATCCCTATCATTTACAACATGACGTCGATTTTTAAAATTGTATGTTTATTAGCGCGAGGAGTGTGCTTGCAACATTGAAAATGTAAAATGACATACAATTTTGAAAACGGACCTAATGTAAAAATGATTGATCCCTGGTGGTCGGCGCCTGCAGCTCAAAGGCTACGAAACAAAATAAAAAAATAACAGGAGACTGTCAACTGTCTTTTTCAACTTAACGTATCTCGTTGTATTCTCAAGTCTTAGTCGCTTATTTTATTGGCAGATCAAATCAATTTCTCTATAGAAAACCATTAAATTGATTTGATTTTATCTTTGAAATAAAAATACATAAACCGTTGTTGATCGATCATAATAAACTCATACAGATTTCTAAGAAACGGTAAGTATATTATTTTACTGTGGACTTAATATCTGCGCTATCGTTTATTTTTATTCTTATAATGTTGCAATAAGGTTGTCTCTCCGACCTGAAAACTGATAAATAGTAATTTATCTGTATCTGAGCAAGTCCTGATACGTTATTAAGGGGTGTTCACGTCGTCTTTTCTGTCAAACAAGTATGTATTACTCTTTAAATATAAGTCTCCTCTACTTCTAGGTTGCTTGGTCTTGCATTATTTCGTGTAGGTGACACAGTCAATCGACAATGCACACCCGCAGGTTTCAAAGAACTCTGACACCATATCAGAGTTCTTGAAACCGCTTCTCGGCCTCTGACGTGGTTCCTTTACCAGATCGCAGCCGGGACAAACGGCTTAACGTGCCTTTCCGAAGCACAGAATCATTTTTTTTTATCATAATCAGGTGATTCAAGCCTGCAATAATATAACCAAATTGGAAACAACTAAACAAAGTATGCTACCCATGGGAATCAAACCCACGACTCCGGCTTTGACGGCTTAACCGTTGAATCGATTTTAATAAAATTTTGTATGGGTAGGTATAGTTAAATACAAGGGGTGAAACATAGGCTCTTTTGTGGCGCGATATAACCGAGGTCCACACGGGCGGAGCCGCTGGCAACAGCTAGTATTTTATATAGTGGCCAGCCCTCATTTTTTTGGTATTTATGCTCGGTATGCAGTATGCTTTATAATTTGCGTAAATATCAGATATTAATCTGAATATGATCTCCGCACTCATTCCTTATTATCGAAAGGGTGTTATTATCGATTTGTTTATACTTAAAGATTTTATTATATGTTATTGGGAACACAATTTCTGTCTGTTTGAAGTTTCACTACCTTCCAAGCAGCCCAGGGTCGCGATTATCTCAAAAACTCGATGTTTTCTTTTTATTTTTGTCACATTATAACATTTATTTTTATGGCTGGCCACATGCCAGATATCGATCTTCCTTTACTAACTAAGATGGTGTCACAATCCAAAGTGCTTCTGCTAATAAAAATCCCACCAAAAACATAAATGTAAAAAACGAGAGCCAAGTTCAATACAAAAATTATGCTTGGCGGTGAGCTTCGCCGCAAAAAGAATGGCGATCTAAATGAGTGCCAAGTTCTATGCAAAATCGAAATATGTTTTTATAGGAACAAAATAACATTATGAACAAGTATTAAACTCTATTTCTATGCTTTATTAGATACCTATAACAATTGCTGTTATTTAAAAATGTGAGATCTTGAAGTAGGTCAGATTTGACTTGGCCAGTTTTCATTACATAAGTCATTTTATAAAGTTATTCAACATTTTAATTGTGTTAAAAACTGGCCAAGTCAAATCTAACCTACTTCAAGATCTCACATTTTTAAATAACAGCAATTGTTATAGGTATCTAATAAAGCATAGAAATAGAGTTTAATACTTGTTCATAATGTTATTTTGTTCCTATAAAAACATATTTCGATTTTGCATAGAACTTGGCACTCATTTAGATCGCCATTCTTTTTGCGGCGAAGCTCACCGCCAAGCATAATTTTTGTATTGAACTTGGCTCTCGTTTTTTACATTTATGTTTTTGGTGGGATATCATTACTTTTTGTAAAGAAAACTAGGCAAGTATTCCTATTTAATGTTTTTTTTTTTTGCGTGACAAATTAACCTAAAAAAGCTACAAACAAATGAGGTTTTGAAAGAAACGATTTACGTAATATTAAATAACTCACAAATGCCGTTAAAGTACAATACTAAAAAGGAATAATTTATATCTGGACTATTCCAGCTATAGCTCAAATAAATTTAGTCGAACGACGCAGCATTAAACGCAATCTAATAGGTGGGTTTCCGCTAAACAACCGGGAATAACGAGGACGCTGGCGCGAATGAGCGCCGCTAAGAGAATACTTTGGTTCGTTCGCATTTTAAGTCGTATAGCGCTGTGAGCCGCGCACAAGTGCAAGGCGCGAGCGAGTTCAAGCAGCATTCTTAGACTAGTCAATACATACATATATCGGTACCAATAAGACTTCGCTATTGCCTTGACCTTGGTATACATACACATTGGAGTTTCTTTTAAGGTACAAAGAGTTCGAACTAACAAATTTATACCTTAAAATATTATTTCTTATTTTCAAAAGAAATCAGAGAAACGAACCTTGGGCACTGATCTTTGTTAATTTAGTGAGCCGTGGACTATAAGATAACTACTATGCAGGTATAAACCAACCGACCCGCTAAATTTTAAGTAAATAGCTACCGCTTATAATTTTGTACCATAAGTCAGAGCGTGACGCTGATTGGCTGGTGTGCTGCCGCGCGCCGCTGACGACACACCGTTGTTGGCCGGTTGTTTAGCGCGTAGGTATTACAAGTTTTTTGTATGGGGGCACTACTTATTTTTTGACTTTTTTTTATTTTTTGATTTTTTCCTACGCTTACACACAATTTCCGAGCTGGATTCCAAATTTCATCCTTCTAGGTCATCTGGAAGTAGGTTAGGTTTAGGTACTATAAGTCAGTCAGTCAGTGCTAAAATTTACAACTTTTTGACCTTCATATCTTTATAACCGTTTGAGCTAGCTTCATGAAATTTGGGCTTCTACATGTCCTGGTGGATCTTATTAAACACACGTAGTTTTATGTGTTTACATTAAAGAGGTTTCGAGTTATAGAAGGGTCAAAAGTGGCACCAAGTGGTTCGTGTAATATTACACTCGGCGCTGGCTAGCCAGTTCCTTTGCTTGAACTTGGCTTGACACGCTGCCGCGTGTCTAGATCTGCACTTCGATCTGTCCTGTGCTACCTCTTGAGTTCGCCGTTTCTAGTGAAATCCACATCCACAAGGATATTGAGAATTTAGTTTGTCGTGTTGTAGTAATAGATGGTCGTAACCAGTACGCCTATTATGAGATTTTATAAACGCAGATGCTAGCGACTGCGTTAGTGATTTTGTATGAAAAACCTGTACAGCTCCCTGGCGTAATATGGCAGCTCAGAAATTCCATACTTCTTTACCATCAAATCTAGGGCCATAATAAAAAGCGTACTCTGGGCTCTGAAGCGTAAGCTGAAAATGCAACTAGGTAACACGCTCGGATAATTAAAGATATAAAACATCCACTAGAAGAGCGAGAGTAGTCGATTTGTTCTATTGTTATTAAAACTAATTAGCATATTAAAAAACAAACTTACTTAAGCATATTCGTGAAAACTACGAGTCGTTTATTAAAATGAGAAGAGAAAATGCATCAGAACAGTATTAGGGGAAATCGGTTCGGCATTTCTCTAATCGAGCGAGATGCTGCGTGCGTAAAGACACGCGATGCCACTTTCATCGGGTAAAGCACTCGTGTTTTATATTTTATCGATTTTCACGATGTTAACTAGTAGGATTAATATTTAGTTTTATAGCCTAATGATTAGAGATATTGAAATTAAATCTTACGTGAATGACCGTAAGCTGCTCCAATTAATTAATGCACGATTAAGACTAGATATCATTGAAAAATCGTTGAATAAACATAATAGGGAGCAACTTTATTCAGAATTTACTTGTTACTCTTGCCTAGTAAAAACGGGATAAATCACAAAAATAAGTTTTTATTAATTAACGTTACTCATTTATTTTATAGATATGGGCTAGAGTCGGTGCATTACTCTACCTCCAATTAAAATTACTAACATTTTTGTATTAGTACTAAATTCTACTGGTAGAAGTTTATGATTCTAATACTGTTAATTATCCCACTTGGACTTTCAGACATACCACAATTTGTAATTATTTGCGCAGCTAACAACTCTATACCGTTAATATCTCGCATGTCTACTGTCTGGTGGACTGTTTGCAAACTACTATATTTGACACAACCAATACTTACCTTAACGGGGTCCATAACGCGGAAATCCCAGTACATAGGCTTCTATTACACAGTCTAATAATGTGTATTTGCTAGACGATAGAATGTCGACAAATGCTATGACAGGTCGGATTACATATGTTTCGTGCTCACAGAATGTATAAGATCCGGCATAATTGCCGGAATGGTATAAGGATAGTGATGAGATAAAAGTGTTATTTTTTTTCCACAGATCCTCATGTACAGGCATTCATATATATAGCGCTAAATTGTGAACTTTATTTATATCAAATGTTCATCATTTTTTAGGTAAATTTGTAATAATCAGGTACAAATGACATATTTTTTAATTAAACTTCGGTAGGTATGCCGAATTTTAACATCTTTGCTATGACGATGGGTTTATAAGTTTAGCAGTGTTGGGCATTAAGACCCGTATTCACGGTTCTCCGGATTCACAAAAAATATAATAACACAACTAATTTAATTTTGAAGTAGCCCTTATTTGTTATAATGTAAAAAGTATTTATTTTCTACAATAAAATAAGAACAACGGATGTGATGTGGATGTGATAGTATTGTTAGTACTATTAAGTATTTCTGTGACATTGTCGGTACCGAAGAACCGGCAATCGCTCGCGGCAATTTGGCCGGACTCTTCTTTGACTCTGTTTGTTTAACCAGTAAATAGCCTAGAAATATTAATATCTTTTTTTTATTAAAAGAGGTAACTATAATGAACATGTTTTAACAGAGCAATTACATATGTAAGCGATATCAACGGCGCGTGTAGTTGGTTGGATCATTGTGTGGTGACCCAATCGGCAAAACGTGCAGTTGTTGGTGTTTCTGTTGAATGTGATACTCGGTGGTCTGATCATTTTCCTCTCGTTATAGAATGTAACTTAAACCTACTTACATCCACTATATCGCTTAAGCCAAAATTAGACGGCTACGCCATCATGTGGGGGGATAGAAATGAAAAACAAATGAAAAAGTATACCACTGAGTGTCATAGACGGCTTAAACATATAGATTTTCCTTCCGAGTGCGTTAGCTGTGCTGATAAATATTGTGACGACCCTGACCATCGACGTGTTCTTGATAGGTTTTATTCGGACATAGTAGCCGCTCTATGCGGTGCGTCTGTGGCGGGTCGGGAAAGCAAAACGGTTGGTGAGCGTGGACCACACATAGTGGGGTGGAACAGGCATGTTAGCGGGGCTCACAGGGATGCCAGAGAGTCTTTCATAGAATGGGTAGCAATTGGTAAGCCTAGAACTGGTTTAGTTTATGATAAAATGTGTATGACAAAAAGGATTTTTAAGTCGAAATTAAAATGGTGCCAGGATCATCAAGATCAAATAAGAATGGATGCTCTGGCCTATAAGCATTCTAAAGGTAACTTTCGGGGATTTTGGAAAAGCACACGTAAAATGAATATGAAGCCTGGTCTCCCTGTGAGTGTCGACGGCGTGAGTGACCCAAAAAGTATAGCTGATATTTTTAAAGACCGATTTTCTGTAAAATCTTCCTTAGAGATGAATGTGGAGGTTCTCAATGTGGAGGTGAATAAGGGGCCGGTGGGGGTTCAGTTTCGCTCGAAAGATGTAGCCGAAATAATTAAAGGAATGACCAGAGGTAAATCACCCGGTCACGATGGCCTTAGCATTGAGCATCTCCAACACGCTGGTCCTCATGCTTCAAGGGTACTGGCGATGCTCTACTCACTGTGTGTGAGCCACTCTTACCTACCAGTGGACTTTATGCGGACTGTGGTTGTGCCTGTGGTGAAAAACAAAACTGGTGACTTAGCAGACAAAAGTAACTATAGGCCTATATCACTGGCTACTGTAATAGCAAAGGTGTTCGACGGTTTACTTAATAGTCAGTTAGATAAATACCTACACTTACACGATAATCAGTTTGGATTTAGGCCGAAACTGTCAACTGAAAGCGCAGTTTTATGTCTAAAGCATACCGTCGGATACTACTTAACTCGTAAAACCCCCGTATATGCTTGCTTTCTTGACTTGTCTCAGGCTTTTGATTTGGTTGCATATGACGTTCTGTGGAAAAAACTAGAGAGCATAGGCCTACCTCGGGAAGTTGTATCAATATTTAAATATTGGTATACACACCAGATTAATAATGTCAGGTGGGCGGGTGCTGTGTCTGAGCCATACAGACTGGAGTGCGGGGTGAGGCAGGGGGGACTAACCTCTCCCTCACTTTTTAATCTGTACATGAACGAACTGATCGTCGCGCTGAGCAGCCAGTATGTAGGCTGTCATGTCGATGGAGTAAGTGTCAACAATTTAAGTTACGCTGACGATATGGTGTTGCTGAGCGCGTCGATCTGCGGTTTAAGAAGTCTTCTAGAGACTTGTGAGGAATACGTTGGTCGCCACGGATTGAAATATAATGTGTCGAAAAGCAAATATATGGTGTTTGAATCCGTAGGGGCTAGATGTCCAAAAAACTTGCCACCTGTTCGTCTGAACAGTGTTCCTCTGGAAAGGGTGGATGAGTTCACATATCTGGGACATATAGTTACTGCGGATCTCAAGGATCATGCTGACATGGAGCGGGAGCGGAGGGCGTTGTCGAGGAGGGCGAATATGCTGGCGCGCAGGTTTGCAAAATGCTCTCGTGAGGTTAAAATAACACTTTTTAAAGCATATTGTACCTCAATGTACACTTGTAGCCTGTGGGCTAGATATTCGCAAAGGGTCTACAATGCCCTCCGTGTCCAGTTCAACAATGCCTTCAGGGCAGTGTTGGGTCTCCCTCGTTTCTGTAGCGCATCAGGAATGTTTGCCGACGCGCGCACAGACTGTTTTTACGCGACTATGCGCAAGCGTGCCGCGTCCCTGGTGCGCAGGGTGCGAGCCAGCTCCAACACCGTTCTGGAGATGATTGCTGGTAGACACGATTGTCCCTACATTCGGCACTGCTGCGACAAACACGTCCCGTGTTGCCGGATGGAGAGACAATTTTAATTTTAATTTTGTTAATTTTATTTCAATTTTATTTTAATTTTATTTTAATTTTATTTCAATTTTATTTCAATTTTATTTTAATTTTATTTTAATTGTATTTTAATCGTATTTTATTTTAATTTGTTAATTTATTTGTCTACTTCGTTTTTTTTTAATTTAAATTTCGTTTTATGTATAATTTAATGTTGAATATGGGTTTTAATTACCTGAAATAAATGAATTTTAATTTTTAATTTAACATAACAACACAGAACTTTACCAGTTCCATACGCGTTAATTGTTCTCCGTTATGATTATGAGCAAAAATTTTACAAGCTCATTATTAGCTGCCATCAACTCAAATAGCAAATAGGTCTTAACACGTAAAACTAATAAAATTCCGACAAAAAAGCATACTTAACAATTAGTTTTGTATTACGAGTGGTTAATTTACACTCTAGAAAGTGCATAGTGTAGTTTCGCACTTAGTGCGCGGAACTAATGTTTGACATAAGTGGTGTCACCATTATTGAGTTGTATTGTAGTAACGTTGAAGTGATCGTAAGTCTTTAATGGCGGCATGTCTTTCCCGTAATAAAATTTTCACCGTCTTTTTTTTACTTGTCTCACTTGGTGCTCACGTTGTTAATATTAATTATTTATATTTATTACATATTATTAATTTCATGGTTATTTTATTTAGCAAGAATAATAATACCTTTTACATTCCATCCATCCGTGGCAGCAGTCCTTCTGTAATCTATTTGAGGTCACATAATATCTCCGCTATAATCTTCCATTTCTGTCTCTCCTGTGCCACCTGCATCCATTTAGGGTCATTACGCTTATATCGTCCAATTTAGTTGACTAGTTCAACAATTTTTTGATTAGTAGAAAAAGCTGTCTGTCGTTTTCTTGCAACTCTTAAAAAACTGAGGTCTATTGACCCATGATTTTGAAAAAAAACCTTATGCCTATGCTTTTAATAGCCAAAAATGAAATATACTGTACTCTACACGAATTCCATGTGTTTTCTAGAGGGATAGCGCGCTAAGCAAAATGTGATTCATTATGCACAATTGGCAGATGAGCCTACTTATCTACCTGTATGTCTGACAGGTCAAAAACAAACGCTCTTAAACACCCAGGGGGGTCTAATGTAAACTATACTTTAAATAGCCTAATTTATCTTTACGTTCAGACCAAAACGACTAATTTCGCTTGTACGGTTAGAATTATTGACGTCTCTGTCAACCGTAATCCAATTATGTCATTAATATGACAGCTACGTAAGTGTGAGTGAAACCCCGCAGTGAAATTCATGTTCTAACATTCGTAATGTGTATCATGTACATAGATATAGAAAGGCGAACAGTCTCTGATGATGCCGATGTGAACACGAACAGTAACGCTTAATAAGTAAATATTATTTTATTTTTCATAATAAATTGTTATGAAAAAAAGATATATTAATAGTGAATGAGCAACATCCATCAATCGGACAATAAGTTTCAAAGCGTATGTTCATGACTTTATCGACTTAAATAATGATTGCAAATATATTCTTACCCACTTTATTGAATGGTGACTCTAAATATTCTCACATCTTTATTGATAATAATCACATGGAATAAAATTAAACTAATTGACATGAAATATGGGAGGAAAGGAATTGCACACACACTTGTTTAAACCTTTGATATATTGCAAAGTCTCGCATAGTCTTGGCCTCATATGGCCATTTGCTTTAGAGTAATAAACGATGGTGACCATAGGCTTCATAATTGCTGGTAATAAATAAGTTTCTTGTTTTGTGTTTCCTGGTTACATCTTCAGCTTACGCTTCAGCGTATAGCTTACGCGTAAGCCCAGGGTACGCTTTTAATCATGGTCCTGATGGTGGTACTGGTTATTTTATAATGGAATGACTGCCGTCTGACCTCCTGAACCCGTTTTACAGGAAAATAAGACCAATAGGAATATGATTCGGGTGTATTAGTCGTTAACACTATCAGATTTATCAGGCTGTCTAAAGTCATCAGACATAACCTGACAGTGTCATCTATCGGTAACAGCTGAGACCAACGGCTTATCGTGCCTTCCGAAGTACGGAGGAGCTTCTCTGTGCTTCGCCCGTCCCTATTTTTCTATCTTAAGCTGAGATTAAAATGCCACTAAAGGCGACAAATCCAACATGGCCTTACTTAAAATTTTGTATAGTTTAAGTACTATTAAAGTAACTACTCTGCTTCTACTCTGTAATTTGTTCTTAAAGATAAAACAGCAATTGTTGCAAAGTCGACTATAAAGCTAAATGTTCAAATGATAATTTAACAATTGTTACGTCTAATTATTCATTTACAGATTGTAAATTATTGAAATTGACAACTGCGTCGTAAATGTTGCTCATAAAATAATTTATTGTTTCGATATTAAACCGTTTGACTGATTTAACAGACTGAATATAATAATTGATTAGTTAAATTGCCGGTTTAACTCATTATATCCCGCAGTACTGTTAGAAATTATTTCATATCATTAATTATGTCCTTGCATAGCTGTATTTACAAATATATGTTTTTTATTTCTACCACAGGATATATAACAGTTCTAATGTAAATTATTGTATTATTTGCACACTTAACAAAAGTAAACGGTAGGATGGTCTTTCGTGCAGCAGCTTCAAAAGTTAGGATAGGCATGATGGTCGCCAATCTTCGTTAAGAAGCGGCACTATAAGAAGAAGAACAAAAGTAAAATTCATTTGGAAAATTTTGATGTAAACACCACATATAACATACATTTTAAGCAAATAAATAAATTGATTGATTGTCATAAGCACCCTGTTCTATCGTCCTACATCGACAAATATTAGACAAATGTTCGATTATTTAATCTGCCTTTTTAATACAACGCCTATATGAGGGGTAAATATGTTAAAAGAGATACTCTTTTTGGTTCTTTGGCTGAGGAGTAGATCATCCCCCTTTTCCTTTAATGGCTGTTATTAAAAGCAACTTAGAAAACAACAGATATATTAATTTCATTTTTAAATTATCCCTCCACTTATATTTCACATGTGGATCACTGGTTACTTTTATTTCCTCTACAATCTTTCCTTCGATAAATAAAAATTTAAAAAGCGAACTCTAAACATTTTAATAAATACAAATTACATACAACGGCAGACTTATCCCTTTGACTTTCTCGTCCTATTTAACCAAGTTTTTGATAGGATATTATTTTGACTTTGAAAGTTAACCATCGGTCATCGCGACATTGGCCGTGATCGTTTTAGCTAAAAGAAAGCAAATCTTCTATAGAGTAAGGTCAGTCTTCCAGTTATAAGTATACTAGTTTTGAATAGCTTTCAAAATGCACGACTTATTTTTGTAATTTTTTGATCAGCGATAAAAGAGAAGATGCACTCTATTTAATTATATTTACTTTCAAACACCCTCAACATAGAGATATTCTAAAATTGTAACAAGCCGACGGCCTACACTATAAAATTTAAAATGAGGGATTATTCTTATAAAAAAGATAAAACATTTCAGTTACAATTATTGTTTGTCTCTATGTATGCACATCATGCAGATCCTACTGCATAGAATTGAAAAACTCACTAATGAATTCAAAGTAATTCCTATCGTTTCAAGCCGTATCTATTAACACTAGCTGTTCCCCGCGGTTTCACTCGCCATTAGTGTGTATGTACTACAGCCTATAACCTTCCACAAGAATCAGGCTTTCATATACAAAAAAAAATTTTGCAAATCCGACCAGTAGTTTTCAAGCTATAAGCGTTCAAACAAACAAACAAATTCTTTTATATTAGTTTAGATTACGAGTCATTAAGACACGTAGGCCTTCTCTAGTTATTTTGGTTAGCATTAACATCTAAAATAAATTTTATAAAAATATGCTAAGTTTTATTATTTAACCTGTAAACCAGAAATTGAATTATGTTTTGAATGTATGACTAAATACAACAACTAGAAATTAATTTAAGATTAAATCAAGAACGCGATAAAAATCTAAAGGTCATTCGGCTTTCATAGTTCATAATTGTTTTCTCTTTATATAAACACATTTATTTTTAGTAATGGATGACAAGGCTGTTTCGTAGTGCGTCACAAGAAACTAGTTTAACCAAGTTATTCACATATTTTCACTTATGTAAATGCAATAAATTTTCTTACGTGTGAACCATAAGTCCGGTTAGAAAAGCGGTTCAAAAATAACTATCTGGAATGGTTGCATAACGTGCAAACATGTTATCAAAATCGTACTATACCTACTCGGTACCTTCTCACGTTTATTTTTTCTTAGGGATCCCACTTCGGTACATTCAAGATATGAAGTTTAAGACAAAAAATAATCGGAAAGTAATATTTGTCTCTTAGAACTCAAATCGCACCCAAGCTTTAATGGGTGCGAAACGATAACAATAAATAATAGTTCACTAAAAACAAGTTTTAAGTTAATTCTTTAGATATAGGTTTTCTTATTATTTTGATAAAATTCGTTTTAGATTAAAAATAAGTTATTTATTAAATAATTAAATTTAGTCTATGAATTCGATAAAGATTCAAGAATCATTGATTTTTATTGAATAATCATGATTTGACATGATATTTGAAACTTATATTTTTGTTTCAGGTCCAAAATGGCAGCGGATGTCGCTTCACATTTACCAAGAACGACATTCGTTTGGATTATACTCGCCTTGGCTAGCGTGAGTACCTTAATTTATTCCAAAATAGTTCAAAAGGGATAAAAAATATACTTAGACTGGGTTGCACCAACTTACTATAACAATAACTGTGTTGTCAAAGTACCGGTTAGGTGAAAAATGGGTTGCACCATTTTGTCAATCGTCAAAATACGTCATAACTTTTACGCTAACCTTAACCGCCCAAACTTGTCCGGTTAAAGCTATTGTTATTGTCAATTTATCTGTCAGACGGGTCAAATAACCTCCACGGACGTCATTATACTTGTAACCTTGGTAACTTACTATACTACAAAATACGACGGTGCAACCTATGTCGCTACAATGATTATAGTTAGCAGTAATGTTACTGTTAAATTTGACTTTAACTGTTACGATAACTGGTACTTTGGTGCAACCCACCCTTATTGTTTATATTACCTGCGCACGTATAAAGAAAATACATTTGTATAATGTAAACTAAACATTGAGTTTATGACGGATACGTTCCCCTACGATTTTTATGAACTATATTTCTGAATACCTAATTCTCTTTGGGATAATGTGTTACATTTTTATTAGATCTACAAGTGTGTTGACTTGCTGGCTGGAAAAACTGTCGAATTAAAGAATATAATATTTGAATCTTCAAATCGAATGCCATTGATCTCCGTTCCAAATAAAAACTCGACCTAGAACATTGAGTAAGCAGAATTACACCGTCCTTGGTGAGGTCGCAATGCAACGCTACGCAGTTGGATGGTCATCTGATCTGTGCATCGGGCTTGAATCTGGTGGCATTTCTCCTTTGGTCGTGTAATAGTCGGAGTATCCGCTCCATTTGAGCTGGTACTACGCGAACGCGTCCGGTGGCACACATAGCGTACATATCGCACACTGCAACTGGACCGCGTGTGTAAAAACAAACGGATAGTGGGTACAGTCGGTGGAAAAAGTTAATATACAATGATCCGGGTATGAGGTGTGTGAAAAATCGAGTTTAAAAATAATCATTGGATTATCGCGTTTTTGAAGCAATGTCTCTGTACCGTCTTGACAAGACATTGTCTAAGAGTAATAAAGTTCAAAGTTATTAAATATGCATTTTGTAAACTATTTATACGAGTCATTTGTGACCAGGATAGGGCACTTATAAATAAAAAATTCAATCATAGTGAATAAACGAAAAATACTCTTACATAAATAAACATAATAAAAAATACAAAAAAAATCATGGCGACGTAACACATATAATTAAAGTTTATTTAAAGGATTACGAAAAACATAAAGAGGACTAAGACCGGACTAGATATAAAAATAAATCCATTTGGAAACAGCACTTTTGTTGCAAACTGTACAAAATTCTACTTAACAGTAAGTGCAGTAAACCATTGCACGATTGCTAGATTGATTTTTTCTTCACAATATTCAATAAAATATTTAGCTTACTTAGTTTATGTTATCATAAAATAATTTCATAAAGTAATTAATTATCGTAAAGGGTTTTACATTTTATGCTTTTTAAAATAAATTATATATTCTTACTTTTAAAGAAATAGTTGTTCAAAGTCTAAACTATATTTGGTGATGCGCAATAAACAGCAAGGAAATCGGAAAATAGGTAGTTAATGTTTCACGTATCATATTTTAATAACAGTACTTCTTTTTTCACCTAAAATTTAACTAAACCGAAAAACATTAATAATATACCTACGTTTAAAAAAATGACTTTTGGCCAGACATTTCGACACACTATCCACCGTGGCGGCGGCGACACAAACTCCACTGTAGCAAATAGGACTGATCTGGTTATGTAGTTAAGCGAGGCTTGGATAATAATGTTGCCGAACTATCGATAGTTTAAATTGAAAAAACGCCGTACAATCGATAGAATTTTAACAGTTTTCGAGAAACACTGCAAGCAATACTATCGATTATATTGTTTTTTTCTCAAACTATCGATAATCGAAATGCTATCATCGATAGTTGACCATCGAGCGGCAACACTATTTGATAATAGTACATTTCTCTTTACTGTACCTAAGCCATAGCCAAAATTCGGCGTAAATCATCACTTCACTACATAGTATAAAACAAAGTCGCTTTCTCTGTCCCTATGGCCCTTTGTATGCTTAAATCTTTAAAACTACGCAACGGATTTTGATGCGGTTTTTAATAGATAGAGTAATTCAAGTGGAAGGTTTTTATGCCCATGCGAATCCAGGGCGGGTCGCTAGTATACTCATAAACCTACCCATGTATTTCCCAAACAAAGTCAAACCTTAACCACAGAATACTTAATAGTACTCCGTAACTCACTTCCAATTTGCCACGATTAACCAAAGGAAATTTCTAAGTAATTATCGAAGTGATTGAACGAATGGAACGTGTCACACAATGGAGGAGGCTTCACACGGCTCTCACAAGCCATTACGTGTTAGTGGAAGGACGTATGAGCGTGGACAGGGCTGAAGTGTGATTAGCGCGTTTTAAAATGGCCTGTTTTTAGCAAAAATTCTCAGGATTGTTTATAGATTTTAGTTCGTGGTATTTGAACTAAAACAATCCAATGATGTACGGTCTCTCGACCACATAAATTAAAAATTCATTTTGAAACGAAATTATATCGGTATATAAATTGCATGTTAGGTTTTAGGCTATTTTCAGTGCTGTATCAAAAGCGGTGAATGCAGGCCGCTTCCAACCGGTCATTTTGGAAATCCTCGGGGGAGGCCTATATCCAGCAGTGGACAGCCTGCGGCTGAAATGATGATGATAATAATCTAAAGTATATCATTTTTAGTGAACACAAAACTGGACATCTTAACTTGCTACAGATGTTGGGTATATGTGTGTATATCTACTTTTTGATAGTATTTTTGTATGCCCAATATGCCCAAAACATACAAGGGATATTGAAATCATGGAAATTTTCGATCTTGGTCACAACATCTTCATTGAAACTACATGCTATGTACCCAAAAACTATTATTATCAACTTCGAGATATACAATAATGCAGTTAGGTATATTCATTTTATTTTATAGCTATTTACCACTTCAGATGGTCATGATATTGTAATAATGAAAATGATTTCATTTTATCATATGACCTGAATTTATCGGAAAAAATATGAAATTAAATATATTTATTTGAAAATAAGGTTAAATACATGATTTATAAAAAAATGTAATAGTCGGGTAACATACAATTTTTAATTTTAATTTTAATTCCAAATTCCTCTAAAAAGAGCCTAACTATAACAATTATTTATTGTATACCGACCTTCGTACAACAACAAAACAGAAAAAACTCCGAAGCGTAAGCTGAAGATGCAACCGGGAAGCACGCTCGGACGAAGAAGACCTACCTTCGAGCAACACGGCCTCCGTACTGGAAAGCCGTGATGCTTGAAGATATTTAATGAAGGACGTGACAAAATGTGACTTAAATCTCTTCTGTTCAGCAATAGTAATTTTCGATTTGATTTGAGTGGCGCAAAGCACAGCCCTGAAAATTTCACACTGTGTGGCACATTGCCGTAGGTCGTGTTATGGAGGTAATTTTGCGGTATTTTCAGCGGATAATACAATTTTATTACGTCTTTATCTACGTTTGTTATTTAAGAAATACTTAGAGTTGTTATTGACGAGCCCTATTGTGGCATGTTGCCGGAAAAGTAAATGGGATGTGAAAATGTTATACACTTCTTGTCTGTACATTGTATAAACTGTTAGGTAATAACAATTTGAATTCCGGGTTTTTGTTTAGGTATTAGCGCCGTTTTCAAGATAAGATAAGATAAGATAAGATAACATTTATTTGCGTAAAACATGTGTGAGTTACAAACAACAAAGTATTTACATGTATTTGCAATGTGGTGTTACATTTAAATTGTACGACATGTTTTTACCAATAATTTCGGTGTGCAAATATTAAATGTCAAAATATAATTTATGTCACTTTTCAAAATAATTTGTTAAAAATACATGCACAAAAAACTTAAAAAAAATTATCAAATTAAAAATTGTCTATTATGAAATCATTAATATTATAGTAACATTTGTCAATTAAAATCTTTTTTAGTTTTGACTTAAATAAACTTAAGTTCAATTCCCTTATTTCCTTCGGAATTTTATTATATATTTTCGGAGCCATGCACATAACACTTTTATGCATTAGTTCTGTACTAGACGGATGCAGACACAGTCTGTCGCCGCCGCGTCGATTTCTAACCACAACATCTGATAAATGTGCAAATATCTTCTGATTGCTTTTAACAAATATACCTAATTCTAATATATATAATGAAGGAAGTGTCAGAATTTTGTGTTTTGAAAATAGTGGTTCACAACTTTCCGTATTTTTTAAACCAAACATTGCTCGAATACAGCGCTTTTGTGCCTTAAAAGCCACATCTTTATCTGTCGAGTTGCCCCAAAATATCACGCCATACCTGAGTGCAGACTCAACCAGTCCATAATATGCAGCAAGTAATGCTTTTGTGTTTACCTCCTTAGAGAGTCGAAACATTGCATATGCTGAGCTACTAAGTCTTTTACTAAGATCTTCTATATGGTTTTTCCAATCTAATTTAGCATCTACAATTAGGCCTAGAAATTTAATTGAATCGACATTTTGTACAATATTATCGTCATAACAAACTTTAACAATTTTGTTATTTTGTGGTCTTTGACTAAATTGTATAATTTTTGTTTTATTAATATTAATTTTTAAATTGTTGTTTTTTAGCCACATAATTATTGATTTCAATGTAGAATTTATGTCGATTTCATATGAATTAATGTCGTTATATTTAATTGTCACTGTGCTATCATCAGCAAATAATGTCATGGGGTGATTAGTCATGCGTGGTAAATCATTAATATATATTAGAAAAAGTAAGGGACCGAGCACACTGCCCTGTGGGACGCCATATTTAACATATCGTTCATTTGAGAGATAACTCTGTTCCTTTTTAGATTTAAAATTAATTTGATTTATTTCAGTGACTTGTCGACGATCTGATAAATATGATTTTATCAAGGTGTACCTATTTCTCAACTATAGCTCGAAATTTTAAATAAGTATCGAATAATTTTCGTTCGTAATCGAACATGTGATTACCGATCTTGATTAACAGTGGTTCACAGATTTTAAAAATAATGACCTTGTCTGTAAGTACGAAATAATTTATAAGCTTATTGTCTATAGCATTGTATGAAAGGACAAAAAGTTTTTTTTTAATTTATTTTGATTATAAAGTATTGTATGAAAGGAAAAAAAAGGTTTTTTTACCTTAATTAGAAAATTTTAGATAAATGTTGTCTAGTCATTTCAAGACCAAGTATAAGATAAATACGATTTAATAAAGAAATCATATGAATGAAAAGCAAAATTAAAAGTTGATTAAGATATTGTATGAAACGTGCCTCTGAATAATATGCAATCAAGTTTCATTTATTGTTTATTTGTTATATTTGTTCCGTAAAACAAAAGTATAATTAATGCAGCCAATGTCAGAAGTCAGATTAAATTCAGAAGTTGTATGGAACTTATAAAGTTCAAAGAGTGTATTTCGGTCTTTCAGAACTGATGAGAAAGTTAACTATCATTAACAGAGTAATCACACTATCGTAACTAAAGTCAAATTCAGTTGATTAATGAATATCTAGCAGGTTAGAAATTTAACGAAGTATATAACGAAGTAATTAGCAAAATGATTTATTATTACATTGACTTAACTTGAGAATTTTAGATCATATCTTCTTAGTCCTTTTGCATGAGGAATATAATTGTGAATTTTTAAACATATAATCTTATACTTTTTACGGGACTTTTATTATACATTTATTATTAAATTAATCAAAAGTTATTTAAATAATAATAAAATTACATGCTTTGTCAAAAAATTTAACATTAAAAATTAAAATCTTATGCTCAATAAATAATAATAAAAATATTTAAATGAAGAAATTGCATTTCAAGGACAGGAAGTAGCAAACGCTGGACTTAGAAGATGCCTTCCATGAATAATGCATCTTAACTTGACCCCAACAATAAGACATGTGGTTACGTGCGCCGAATGATGAGGTCCTAACGGTCTCAAATTTGCCCATCAACGAGTCCTGATGAATATTCAGATGATGATGACTTGGTGAGGAATGCTAACGGTTGGTACACTTCGACAATGATCATCGACAGTTTCAGCCAACGAAAGTAAATGGAATCCGGTTTATTTGCATTAGAACTAAATGTGTCTATTTTAAATTAATGAACGAAGAGATGCTAATGGTTATATTGTCATTTGTAACCTTTGAGGTCTAGTGGCGTTTAATGACTTGGTGTCAATAGTGAATCACGTGGAAACAATTGTTAGCAAAGACTGATACGATTTTTTTTTTTGGTTAAGCACACGCAAATAGTCACAGGTCTTCAAATGAAGAGGATAAGTGGTAATTTAGTTTAAAAAAATCTTACACATGGTCAACGAATCAAGAATCGGGAACATTAGTTGGTCCCGGCTGTTGATGCAATTTCGGCAGTCGTTAAGTTGTGTCAGATGACTTTCGGCAGCCTGAAAATCTGACAGTGTTGTCCCTGACATCCCGGACCATGGTCTTATTAGTCTGGTTCCCCTAAAAACAGGCTTATGGAAGTCAGACGGCGATCACGTCAGTATAACCAGTAGGTACAGCCGAATTCAAAACTATGATTAAATGTGTATTATTGAGCTGAAGTGTAAGTTATTTGGTTTAAAAGCGGCTTGAATAAAATGATCCTTAGCTAAAATTTCTGTCTAGTTGATGACAGGATAAAATATTGAAACTGTATAAAATGGAAGCATACTTCCTAAGCGTACTTCCTATTGTTATTTTTGTCGTAATACATCCATACTTCCATATCCATACTTCCATACTTAATATTA
Organism: Apomyelois bistriatella; assembly: GCA_947044815.1. NCBI lineage: Eukaryota > Metazoa > Arthropoda > Insecta > Lepidoptera > Pyralidae > Apomyelois > Apomyelois bistriatella. The sequence goes on from OX345696.1 coordinate 9,950,237, forward strand.
TAAATGCGAAAGTCTGTCTGTCTCTTCACGGCTAAACTGCTGGACCGATTGTGAGGAAATTTGGTATGGATATAGTTATGCACTAGGAGTCAAACATAGCCTACTTTCGGGCGTGATATAACCGAGACGCACGCGGGCGGAGCCGCGGGCAACAGCTAGTACATAATAACTAAGTTGTAGTTCTGGTCTTGTATGGCTTCGCAGCTGCAAAAGCAGTAAAATTTCTAGTCTAACTTAATTGTTTATGCTTTCCTTTCAACTTCGATATTATCAGACACCTGCCTCTCGGCTTGTCTTACGACAACTGTACTTATCTAGTGTTATTTATCTCGTAGATAACAGAATCCGTTTACCACGTACTAAAAAGGGTAAATTTTTAATTTTAATGAGCTGTGAAGTGTGGTTTTATCTTGATAGAAAAATTATGTTGACTGCAAAGATTAGAAGGGAGTAAAGCTTGTATCTTGTTAAGCAGTTAAGATCTCATTTATCGGCGGTTTTTATGGTGGGAAGTAAAGTTTGTATTATCTATGGAGCGAGCATACGGTATAGTCCATACTTAGTTGACAGACGATCCATAGAATTAGGAAATCGCGTGCGATCTCCGTCTATTTTTTTTAAATCTATGGTATAATCGTATTATGTATTAACATAGATAAAAAAAATTGCGTACCGCGCGCGATTCGACTTCTTTGTGTATTAATGCTCGTTATGCATTCTATCTTATGTGGTATGAACTATAACAATTTTGAGTTCGCTTACTTTGATTGAAAATATGAGTGTTTTGGTTAATCAAATATTTTTCATTCCGAACGTATGGCGATTAATATAAATAAATCACTTTATAGAAACTCGGACCTTTATCTTTTTCAAAACAATATACCTACTTAGTATGGAAAGCAATTTTTTTGATATTCTCATAGTAAAAATCGTTTAGTATGTGCTTGCATAGCATTTTGTAACCTGTTTTATCACAGACCTCTGAGATGATTATTCTTTTTGTTTTATCTCACTCATTAATTAATATTTATGATTCCTACTTCGTTGTTTATTTATTTTTTGCTCTAGATCATGCATATCATGGAATTGATAATATTCTGTTGTAATTTTATCATCGAAACGTATGTGGTGGTTAGCGATCTAATATCTCTATTTATTTGGAGTGAGCTTAGCTTCAACTTGTTAAAATAAAACTAAAATTTGAAAGTGTTGCAATGTCATTAAGTATTACACAGTTTTTTCTTCTATTCAAACTAACACACTCTTACGTTTCTGTCTATAACGAGGCAGACAGGGTCTTATTCAAGGCAATCTATAGACCACCTCGAGTAAAGTAAGATTGCTGATAGAAAATGTATTGATATAACGACTGGTGAACTTATCGCTAGTTTGAAAGATAACCCATTTCCTTGATTGAACTTTACGACTATGGAAATTATGATAAAATACAAGATATTCAGTTTATAAGGGTTATGAACGAAATATATTGTATGTTTTATACCTGACATGCTATTAAACTTTGCACCGTATTCTCTTAATTACTTTAGATGGTTTTTCATACATCTAAAGCAATTAAGAGACTTACTATTTTTAAGTAGACAAATGCTCAAACGGAAATTTCAAGTTAAATTTTAAACTGCATTATGAAGTAACAGCAGTAGAAGATTTTAAAAAGTATGTCGGTCATCACTACATAGTATAAAACAAAGTAGCTTTTTCTGTCCCTAAATCCCTTTGTATGCTTAATTTGATGCGGTTTTTTTTAATTGATAGAGTAATTCAAGAGGAAGGGTTTTTATGTCATGCGAAGCCGGGACGGGTTGCTAGTAAAAATATAAAACTTTAAATTGTGTAGTAACTTGTAGAGAAAAAAAAAGTATCGCGTTAAAGCGGACCCCGGGAACCTTTTAGTTATTCCCATAGCTACCGTAGGGGAGAAAAGAGCCAATAAGGTTATGCGACCACCAGTTACGCTTTTGTGTGCTGAGATATTTAGTTAGTACTTAGATAATTAAAAATATTGTTGTATAAATCAAGAAAATAGTATAAAAATAAGTAAATCAATTATATATTGACCATCGATTTCTAAATACATGCTCAGTGTGTAACTTAATTCTATTTACAAATTTACCTATTTGGGCTTTGTGAATTTAATGTAATACTTGGTAATACATCATGCATTAGTTTTGTCAATTAAATTACAATTTCATTACTATTTAATTATGTAGGTCCTGTGAGATATGACTTAATATACGTCATAGGTCTTGCTTATGCTTAGGGACGTTCTTACCTCTTGCCGATTACAATCGGCGGTCTCCCGTTCTATTAGATCTAGGGAACACAGTAAGGGTAACAGTTTAACAGTGCATCTGTGTTATTTTCTTTTCTGGCCCTGACTTACAAATTAAAAAGTTAAATTACAAATTTTCAAATATATGAAATGCAATAACTGTAACGCACTGAAGCTCAGTCGGTATGCTTTTAAACAAGTAAGTTCCTCTCGTCACGTCCATATCCATTTCTAAAGTCAACATGGAAACTCGATATATTTTTATGGTAAAGTTCATAAGACGTAACTCACTCGGGCAAAACTTGCTCAGCTGGTTTCGTGAAATGCATAGTACCGTTGACATCGGCTCACAAACACCGGTAAATCAATTGTGCTTTTCATGTTTATTGCCGTGTAAATATTGTTAAGATAGATGAAAAATAAACTTACAAGTTTTTTTTACCTGTCTGTGTACTGGTTAAATGCCATGTATTTTTTTTTATCCGTTAGGTGAGATTTATTTATGAAATAATATTTTTGTGTCTTAGTAGCCTCTTACGCTGTCCTAGCGTTGGTCCGACCTAGTGCCTTTGCCAAAGTCACAATATCAACGCGTCAACGAAGTTCGACAAGAACAAATTCTATGGGATTGACATACGATTGACCACGTGATTTAGCTCGGCTTATGTCAATTTCATACATTTTGTTATAGTCGAAATTCGTTAAAGTTATAAAATTGACTTTGGCTAAGCCTCCTTGCTGGTCACTCACGATCAAAGTCACACGCGACGCCGATAGAGCAGAAAACGAACTGAAAGGCGAAACATTAGGAAGATGTCCAATAGAGATTACGACCCTCACAGTTAGTATTGATTACGATACAAAGAAGAGAAGGAGCCTCTTAAATCATTCAGTGATTGCATTTAGATTTTGCAAATAAAAAGCCTTTACAATGAATTAGAACAAGACAGAAGAGGTTTGGAAAGTGTATTAAATGTGACAAAATCCTGTGCATCCGATACAAATTTTCATGTGCCGATTTCATTAAAAAATTTTTTGAACCTAATATAGGTCCCACTGCTGGGAAAAGTACCAAATTTCTATTGCGGCTTAGGTCTAGTCACTACTTATTACTCTTTATTTACGATATTTTTTATGAAACATGCAAAATACAATTCTTCAAATTTATCATTTTTCATTTCATTAATGAAATGATGATGATGAATAAATCTCCATTCACTCAAATACGCACGCTATTAATTCCTTAATATTTTTTATTGTTTGAAGATATAAGAAAAATAGCTGACACCACCGATTAATGTAGCAGTAATTGGTTAAGACCTTTTAATGATGGCTTAGTTAACTAGTGACAATTATCATGTTAATGAGATTATAAGGGATCATGGATCATGGTTTTAGCTGGTGTCAGATGTAAACTTACCAACTAACTTAAATACCTACTGCCCTGGTTTTAATTTACTGGACTTCATTCACGATGATGTAGATTTCTGAACGTGTAGCATCGCCTATTCATTTATTGCTTACTGCTTAGCAGTTTAGCACCAGCGGCTCCAAGGATATTATTAGACATCTTTTTTAAATAAACATGCGCTTGTTTCCACTTGCTAGGATCCTTACAGATCCCCTCGCTCTAATCTCACCACTCTTGCCATACACGCTTTCCGGTTTGGGAGATCCTTTAATAATATTTATATAAATACTAGCGTTCGCGCGAAGCTTCGCCCGCGTGAATTTCCCTCGGATATGAAAGGTACCTTATGTCCTTCTTAATACGTAGCTGAAAATTCAGGAAATTTTAGGAAGATTGGTTCAGTAGATACGGCTTAAAGAGGTAATAAACAAACAAACTAATATACACTCACTTTCGCACTTATTAGTTGGGATTATTTAAATAATTAAAGTTTTATATCAAAAGTTGTTTCATGATGACCAGAAAAACGAACGGAAGACTGCGTGGCTCTATCTATGTCAATGATTCACAAACATGAGGAAATTGACTCATCTCTAAGTACAAAAGCCCCGCAATTTTCTCAAACGTAAATTTTAATTAAAACTATAACATGTGCCATAATTAATTCTAATACTCACGCGTGGGCTTGTAATTAAAGTAAAAAATGAATCATCTCCATTAAAATGCAAATCAACGTGTTTATTGTCAGTTAATCAATATGTTATACACTGTGTTTTCATAGTGATTTATGTATGTTTTATCTTTTGACTACGAAGTATATAAAATTTCAGATCTTTGTTTAATAACGGTTGGTGATTTAATTTATTTTTATTAGAATTTCAAATACATTTACCGTGTTCAAAGCCTCAGTTGAGATGTAATATGTGACTATAGAAAGAGCGATGCTTCATGCATTGTTGCGCATCCGGATAAGTATATATCAATACATTTGCTCGAATATTTAATCATAGCGTTTCAACATTGACATATTACCAAAGTAAAAATGTGTATAAGGGCGTGACATTAGTTTTAGCACAAGTTTTCAACCCTAAAACCAACACTCTAATTACCGCGAAATAGATCTGTTTTTTTTTCATTTCGTAGTCCTGAAAACACCGTATTATGTATGAAGTAAAAAATTTGTTCTAGATTCTCAAGAAAATAGTTGTCGTGAAAAAGATAATATGATACCACCTTATTATCACCATAATCACCAGCTCCACTATACGAGTAGAGCGTAAATTTACTAAAGGAAATGGTAGTCATTTTCAATTATAGTACTTGACAAACCATTTCTTTTATGTTATGTCTGTATGCATATTGTATTAAAATGGAAATCATCGTTGGTTGTTACTATACATTTTATGTAGAACATTTGCTGATGTTTATTTATTTCTATCTTATAAAACCTTCCTGTATTCACAAGTATATGCTGGTTATAAAAAGTTATATAGGAGTAAGGCTAATTGGAAGACCCTTTCAATAGAGATACTTGTGGCATGGGGGTCAGATTTCTCTGCAGCCCACTGTACCTAAAAGTAAATGACTGTCAAATATTTTGACTGAGGCGTAGAGTTTATGAAGGTCTTGTATAGCGTGTAGAGTTAGAAACTTGACTGGTACATAAGATCAAATAACTTTCGGCAGTGCGAGCCAAATGGTCTCTCTCGTCTTCTTAACATTTTACAAGAAAATCATGGCTATTAAACAATAAACCAATAGAGCTATTATAATCATACAATTAAAAAAGCAATTCTTTTTAAAAATCTCTTTATTTTAGGCTTATAGTTAGTCCAAGCGACTTGTAAGGCTTCGTACGGAAATAAATACATCTAGAAAAATAATATAGTTGAGATACGATATGATCAGGTATAGAATTCTTATTTATAAATGACAATTCCTTACACTGATAACGTTTCTCTGTTTCCTTAATTTTCATATCCAACATTATACACATGTCAGAAAACAAATTAGACGTCATTTATTTGAAATAATTATCCACCTAGTGTTCAATTATCATAGAGAGAATGACATGGCTAGCAGACGCGTCTTACCTATCATTATGAGCTTGCGATTTAGAGCGTGACTGGATGTGACATGAGAAGTTTACAGAGAAGATATATTGCAGAGAACAAGGAAGTTCACTACATTTCAGATACGATACCTTGGTAAACACTAGCGCCACCGTCATTTAAAAATCATTATTCCCTGAAAACACGTTATCAAAAATCTGTCTTTTGTTATTAAAGTTCTGGATCTGAAGTTAATTTTAAACATATTTAATTATTATATTATATTATAATTCCCTATAGTTACAAATTGCAATATTGCTTAAATCGGCCACTTTTAGCAATTCGTAACTATAGGGAATTATAATTTAATATGTTTAAAATTAACTTCAGATCCAGAACCTTAATTACATTTTTGATAACTTGTGTTTTCAATGACTAATGATTTTTAAATAACGGTGGCGCTAGTTTTCACCGAGGTATCACCTTAATTACAAAAGACGGATTTTTGATAACTTGTGATTTCAGGGAATAATGTTTTTTAAATGATGGTGGCGAGTGCTCAATGATCTTAAATCGCCTTATGGTTTTCTAAGTAAGTAACATATGATTTACGAAAAAATACTACTTAAAAGTTTCAAGATTTTGTTTATTAATTAAGTACTCAACATGTTGTTCCCCTCTGGATTCCCCTACGAATAATTTATTGCTTAAAGAGCTATGCCCATCTGAAACTGTGTATTTGAATACATGTAGAAAGTTTTAGTAAGTATAGATAAGATTTAGTTGTATTATTCGCTTAGTCTCTGTAATAAGTCATCTCAGTAACAGTATAGAACATACGCGAAATTAAATGTACTCACTAATTGCTTATTTATACATAAACCGAGATTCCATCAACTCTCTATTTCAGGTATGAAGTTTCCATTTTTGTAAATTAATTTCATGAATAGCCATTATGGAGGATGATTCGTGAATTACATGACTAGATAGGTATTCTTGTATTTTTTATGTATGTTTTTGAAACACTTATTATAGTTTTTAAGTAGTTTTCCTTATGCACTAATCGTCTATGTCTGAATCAGCGTTTTTGAGTCGTTACAACTTACATTCATTTTTATTTTAATATTAAAAGTCTAGATAAAGTGACTGATGTCTAGTTTATAAATTAATGTATGTTATTTTTTATTCTTACGTTGGTCTGGCAAAAAATGACATAAGTTTATCTTTAGTCTTTTAAATTTAATCTTTAAATCTAAGTTTCTATATCGGTTTTACCAATATGTATTGATATATTAATTTCACAATTTTTATGTTCCAATCAGTCACAGAATTTATACTAGGCTCAGTTCTACTATCAGAACCGCATTGCGACATCTATTCTTCCTATTCTGTGAATCAACACAGCAACGCCGAAGGCAATGAACCTGCTTTGTAGTTGTAAATTGACTACATAGTGTGAAAAAACTTAAAGTACATATGTAAGGCGGGCGTGGCTTAAAAGTGGGGATATTAGTGTGGGCAATCTCTTCAGATGATGGACTTTTGTATTCATGTCGCAAGAAAAACTAACTTCTAAGGGGCGTTATATCTGTCAATCTAAAAAACGTCGTAGTGTCTATTAACATAATTAGTATTTAAAATTTTAGAATGGCTCCCTTTTAAGTTGTAGTTGTAGTAGTCGATAAATTAAAAATTATAAAAAATATGGAGAATAGAATACGATATATGGTAGCTGGAGTCCTGAAGGGTCCTCTTTGGATATCGCTGTTCCTCGCTATAACTAGAGTGCGAAAATAGAGGTTATAATTTATAATTTTCACACTAAAGTTTTTTTTTTCTATTATAGATTTTCAAATAGTAGCAAAAATGAAACATCTTTCTTTTACTTAAATATTTTGTATATAAATAGATAAATTTTGTAAAAAAGGCAGAAGGCAAAAGAATTTGGTACAAAGGTGAGTATTATAAAATGTTTTTACTTACAAGTACTATGCCTTATTACGCATTTCACAGAAGCGAGAATCTCTGACATCGATTTGTGTAATGTGAATGGGTCACATCATAAGTTACATCTTGTTAATATATTCCCATATGATTTCTGACAGTGACTTATGTATTGAATTATTGGAATTTAATGAAGACTGCCCATAATATGAAGGTACCCAGAACTCCTTTTAGAAAAATGCTTGTATACGATATGTAATTAATTAAAAAAAAAAGGAATTTCAACTTTTTAAGCTCCATTTTGCTTTATTTAGGTAGCACTAGTACGGCAGTAACTGAAGAATGCATGGATTTTTGGGTTTAATAATAAAAAAAAAAATACTAATTATTTTTTCTACTGTTCAATTATTGTGGAGCTTCTAATGACTCATGTGTATATTAGACTACCGTATATATAAATCTATGATTAATTTATTTCATAGACTTTTTTTCATAAAAGATGGCACCGACCGTCCATTATTTTATACAAATTCTGATTTGCGTTTGGAGGCAAAACTAGAAAGTGACGAAACTCAGAAACCCGTCAAAGCCTCATTGATATTCAAAATTTTAGAGGTTTTGGTTATAATCTACCTATTTTGGCCATATACATATGATATACAAATATTGAACATTTAAATACTTTTAAGACCCGCTATTTCTCTAAGCTTAAACAGTGACGTGACATAAAATCATGAAAGGTTGTTGTTCTAATAGTTAGTTTATTAAATTATTAATAATATTGTATCAACCAATTTTATTTTGAAGGGAAACAATAAAGTAGATATGATTTTTACTATGAAATGTCTGTCCTCCAAAACAAAAAACATATGTTTCTGAAACAAAGCTATAGTCCATTCATCGCACCTACATGATCGACATAAATTTAAGCTTAAGGTTCGAAAAGACCCATTAATTTTGATGAACTGAAATTAAGTTATGGATGTGTACCAAATAATTGACTCAAAACAAAAAGGTTATGGATGTGTAACAGATAATTGACTTAAAACCACAATGCTAGAGGAAAAACAAAAGATAAAGATAATTAAAAAGAAAGGAGCGGAGGTCCAAAATCGGCGGTTGTTTTGTGTAGGTTCCTCCCCGAGGTTCCTCCACTTCTAGTTAAGAAAAAAAATACCGCTACGAGACGACCAGTAGACATGAAATAATAATCCAGAAATTCTTAATTAGAAGTAAGAGATGTGATTAGAAAGAGAGCATCATGCCTTTTGCCAAAACTGCGCACGAGTCGACTCTGCGTGTCAATAGATGTTTCACCTTAAAATTGAGAGAATGTTGTACCAAATTTAAAATTTTGGACGACAGATACAAGTCAAAATCGACGACATTGCGACCTGTTGCTAAGCGACCACGTCTAAAAGCGGTTTGCCTTTTTTTTAGCTCTGACATCATTTAGCAATTTACGATTACAGCCTATGGCATGGCGGGTCGTTATACGGTCTATGGCAGACGTCTGCCGTCTATCCAGCATGTATTGACCGGCTGATTTGCGTATACTTGTAATAAAATCATGTATGAATTCGAAAGTGGTAATCGTCTTGAATGACTTGATACACTTGGATTTAGTACCTTTGAAATTATTATTTGCGTACGCGCATACTTGCTTTATTCCTTTTATGCAGTTGTTTTATGTTCTTTAAAATCATTATTTCTGTTAAATATTTAATTTGTAAATAATAAATTGATTTAAAATAAAAGAAAATAGACTTGTATGCGAGTCCAAAGGTTGGTGGTTGTATTATGTTGGTCATTAATTCAAACCCTTTTTTAAATTACTACTTTACTGTGTCGACTTCTCGAGTAGAAGTTACATGAAAAACAACACAACAACAAACCCTGTGCTCTGAAGCGATCAGCTGGTGTGATGAGGCATCCGGAAAAGCGCTAAGATGAAAGAGAGAACAAACGCAGACCTTTGACCTTACTTTTCAACACTAAAATGTCTATTGTCTACAACATAATAACTAATAATGTGAAGTAGGTATATAAATGTTAAAGGAACAAATCCGGAACCAACCGACAACATTCCTCACATACTTGTATCTTTATGTACGATAAATCTCTACATGACTCATGAACTTTCTTTTATATCTCACTTTCGGACTTTTCCTTATAAACAAGTGTTGTTTAGAATATGAGTCATTATCTTTCATCAGTTTTTGAACTTTTGTAAATAAAAAATTTAGTACATGGTTTTTACGGTCGTCCACTGCTGGACGTGGGCCTCTCCCAAGGATTTCCAGAACGACCGGTTGGAAGCGGCCTGCATCCAGCGTCTGCCTGCGACCTTCTTTAGGTCATCTGACCACTATCTACTGAACCAATCTTTTTGAAATTTTGTTTACACATAGAAGTATTGAGAATTACATAGGTACCTTTCATCCCGAGAAAAAGTATTGTTCTTGAGGGAAATGCACGTTGGCGAAGCCGCGAGCAAAAGCTAGTGCAAGTTGAGAGTAACGCACTACCTCAAACGCACATCTGGCTTTGAAAGCGTGATTTGTGTATCATTTGCTTAGAAATGCTAATTTAACTTATTACTCATACTTCGAGTGATGTTAACATAAATGGAAGAAAGTATTTGCTTTTGATATTTACAAGTTTGGCCGGTTACAAACACTCGTTTAACTGATTTGATATATAATTATAGCTATTCCATACATTGAGATTTGATTCATATGACCAACTAAATAAATGAGTTTAAATAAATATCTATATGATTGCTTTACTTAACCTTTAACTGTTTTTTTTTTTACTACTATCCAAAAGGTTGGCACAAAGGTAGGGCTTAGCAAATAGGCCAGCTTTGTGTCATTATCATCCTAGCATTTTCCCGGTTCCATTCTCAGCCGGTTGCCTCGGAGCCCAGGGTCCGCTTTTCTACTCCACTTCTCCCGATTTTCAGCATCCTTGTTGGTGAGTCCGTTTGCACGCATATCCTGCCCCACGACTTCAAGCCAGCATATTTTGGGTTTGCCCTTTCTAAGAAGAGGCTTAAAAGAGGCCAGCTTTGTGCATATGATATTAATTAAGTATTAATTGATATGTTATGTTTTTATTTACGCACAAAATATAGATAGAATGTAGACAGGTAAGATAACAACAGCTTTTTATATAAATATTTATCTAAAAATTCATAAAAAGGACAGTTAATAAGAAAATTATAACTACAGAATTTTTCTTGCATTAATTGCATCGCAGAGTTATGACTCTGCGATGCAATTAATGCAAGAAAAATTCTGATTTCATTCATGAAGCTACAGTTAGACCTCCAGAGTGGTGACATTGAGGATATCGATAAATTACTAACAAGAAGTGTTGGCGATGTCGATAAGAACTCCATTCACTTTAATTCAATGACACACGATTTATAGCTATGCATTATAATATGTGATGGGCAGTTACATGAGAATTGTGGAATGGTGAATTTATGTCACCCTTTGAACTTATATTCAAATGAACTACACTAACCAGATGATTATAGGACCGGTGCGCTTGATCAATGCGTAAAATGTCATATTCATACGCAAAATGACGAGTTTCGCTTAGTGTTAGAAATGAATAAGCCTAATCTTATTAGCGATATTGGACTTTTTGGGGCTGACAAACATAACTAACGAACAAACTAAATAGAGTAGTATATCTACTCTTCATGTTATCTTGTTTCTTTATGATATTTATTCGTGTTTATTGCCTGGAGCAGGCCATCGTTTTGTTTTCACCATTAAGGTTATATCCCCATCCGTTTCCGCTTTTATCCGTGTCGCTGTTGGTTTGCTTAATAAACTGAAATGAATGTTTTTCACTTTCATACTTCTTTCATTTTTACATCATTAATCGTCGATACGTCGATCAAACTCGTCATAATTATATTGTCCATTATTCTAAGGTATGGACCTTATATGCAGGCAGTTTAGGAAACTTAGCATAGCACCCTTTAACTGCATATTACTTAGCCTATGAAAACATATCCTCTTTCCAATAATCACCACTTATTCAGGTGAGATGTGAAACTCTAGAAACGTAATGAAGATCACATCTCCCTACATTGCATCCTACAGTGTAGAGTAATAACTGTCGATCCGACTCCGCTATTACTGTATTATTTTCTATACAAGTGCGTTATTACTTTAATGGATGGGGCACGCGTCGCGATACTTTCTTAGGTTCTGTTTACACTGGCAAACCATAAACATATTATTACTCTTTAAAGCGGACAAAAACTAATAACTTTTAATTTTAAAGAAAATTAATCAATTATATTTTTTGGAAATAAGACAGGATGAAAAAGCGTAAATATCTGCTAAAAATGCACGTAATTGTCGAATTATAAATCTTTAAGTTTCTTCAATGACCAACATGTAAAATAAAATCCCAAATTGCTAATAAACTTGTCTAGCGTGGAGTAAGAACAACAAATACATTATCTTTGTTCAAGAGTAATTAAAAAAGTAAACGAAGAACTGAGTGTGCCTTAAAATTAAAACTGTCAAGCCTATTTAAATATAATATTATGAATCGAGTAAAATGATTTTCTTTGTGATACTGGCAGCTCACTTAACTTCAATTTAAAAATGAAGAAAAATGATACAGATAGAGAATTCAAGTTGAATTTAAAAATCAAATACAATACAAAGCTGTTCTATGTATTATAAATCCATGGTAGAACAGGCTCTATTGTTGTATCAATTTGATACGGATCTATCATTAGGCTTGATGCCGGTGTCAATCAGGTGTTAGGGACTTTATTCAATCACATTTGGGACGTAACGTGATGATAGCACATCACTAGTGATGTATTACTTCTTTTAGAAACTTTGCACAATCAAGGTATTTTTAAAAAAGTGATTGTTTATTCAAGAGTGGATAATTATTTTAACGAGCAAAGATCACACGAAGGTATATAATATCTATACTAATAAGAAAGCTGAACATTATGAGTGTGTTTTATCTCTGGAACTATCAGGCAGATTTATTAAAATCGTTTTGCATTGATTGCCAAATTATAAGCTTCAAACTGTGTTCAATAAATTTCACCACACACACAATAAAATCTCTAATGTAGTATTTGTTTTACTCTATTTAGTTTAACTGCTCAAACTATTTATTACTAGCTTTCGCCCGCAGCTTCGCCTGCGGGAATTTCCCTCGGGAACCATGCTTTGTCCCGGGATGAAAGGTACCCTTACTCCTTCTCAATACTTTAAACTATGTGTATGCAAAATTTCAGAATGATTGAACAAATAAATAAACAAACTCACATTCGCAATTATAATATTAGTTGGATATATTAAGAAGATAGATATACTCTTTATTTTACCATTAAGGTTTCCATTAAATAAATAAATATAAATTAAATTAATAAATTTGCCTTATCTATGTAAAAAGTACAAGTTTCTTTTAAAACTACATATGTGGTTATTCATCCTAACATTTTATACCATATATTTGAAACACAGCTACTACGAGGAACAAAATTTACGTTTACAATTTGGGCTTGGTTGTATAATAATTTTTGAAGTGCAAACTTCTTTAGGCGCGTTGACATTAACATTTTGCACATTAAGATGGGAAACTTGGCCGAAAAATCTACACACGTAATAAAATACCAGAGACTGTACTTTGAATGTGATATTCCAAGAATGTTGTGTTTTGCGAATTTGGTCTTATAAGATCATGATACTTAGAGAAAATGATGTTATAAGAATACTACCTTCCTCTTGAATCACTCTATCTATTAAAAAAAACCGTATAAAATCCGGTGCGTAAATTTAAAGATTTAAGCATACAAAGGGATATATGGACAGAGAAAGCGACTTTGTTTTATACTATGTAGTGCTGATGTTTTGCAAACATAATGTTTTGCGAATGTGGTCTTTTGAGAATATGATGTTTAGCGACGGAGTTATTTTTTCACTTCAGTCGGAACTACAGCGTTGTCACAGTTGATTTTAAGATATACGTCAATCATGAGATATGTGTCTTACCATACCACTATGATAGCGTGATGAACAATCGCGTGTACAAAACTGGTACATAACCACTACTTAACTATAGAAAATGTCGTAAAAACGCTCGTAAGTTATTTAGATCTTACTTGCTAAATGTAAACCTTGTCTGGTTGTTCAATTTATGGATAAATACAATCTGGAGATGGATGTTTTAATTTGTATACTTAGTATATTTGAGTAAAAAGCTGGAATATAAATAGTGTTTCTAAAATACTTTTAAAATATCTCCGTTGGATGGTCGGAGGTTTTATTAATTTTCAATTTATTTATATTCTCTTTTTATTCATGACTCACCTGGTCATCATCATCATCATCATTATTATTTCGTGTAGAGGTCACGGTAAATCGACCATACACAACCTGGTAAGATAAATTAAAGCTAAAAAAATATTTTACTAAGCCGATTTAAGTTTTACTTGTTTATCTATTTTGTGGTTTTTGAGAGACTAGCGAACGGTGGTGAATTTTTCCTTAGGTGATTTATTTTTTATTTATCTTAATTGTGTTTTGACTCTTGTCATACTGCAAATTGTATCTTTAAAAGTAAGTTTTATTTTACGCGTATTTATAATATAATGCGTCACCTTACTCCTAATCAAATCGTTAGAATAAGAAAAAATCAATATAACCAAATTTCTTGCATATGAATAACAACCAAATTTCTATCATCCTTCATACTTTAACTACTCGATCACTTACCCCAAAGAATAACGATAAATAAAAAGAAGCGAGTTATGCAACTCTTCTATTTTCCCATTACCAGTTGTTATCCACAGGATATGTAATCGTTCCCTGGGGGCATCATTAACAATATAACCCTATGGGAGTCCTATTACTTCCTTTAAGAGGGTTTGTACATTACTTGTGTGCAACTAGCAGCGCCTAGCAGGCTTGCTCGCCGTTGTTAATAGGTACTGCTTGTCACAGCTTGTTATTTTATTTTATAAAAAGTTAATTTACGAAAATCGGTAATTTTATAAATTAAAGATAATATACAAATGAATAAACTCATCCACTTTATATATCGGTTTGGAGTATAACGTTGTAGCCAAAATAAGAACGTTTGCGATAATGTGATTATAAATTTCATTTAAGGTGTTTAGGTTATATTTTATTTCCAAATCATACAAGTATTAAAGAAACAATTATATTTTCTGCTGTTAATAACAAACACAATACATCAAGTAACTGTCCTTAACTTCTGGTAATTTCTATAAATCGTACCCAAAATTTTCACTCAATGTTTCCGAGTAAACGATTTTAATTTAATTTCTTTACTGCCTTTTCGGTCACCATGAAATTAGTAAAAGTGTGGAGTACAGGCTGGCACGAGAGTTAAATTAATATAAGTTTTAGATAGTTTAATTTATTTATTTTACAATACATATTATTAGTTTTTAGTATAAAAAAGTTGAAAATATAAAAGACACTTTTTTATATTATCAAATGGCGCAGTAATATATACGTTCGTCATATACCTTCTTAACACACGAAATGCGTTGTTATTAGACAAGAATGTAAATTAGAGATGAACACTATTTAAACTTCCTCTGTGGTAATGCCTTTGCTTCTAAAAGGGCTTAAATTTAAACCCGATCAGATCTTGAGAAAAAAAAATTCTGTTTCTGAAAAAAAATGTTCTCTTACACTGTTCGAGTTGCCCATAATTATATTCATCTTCACTAGGTCGATGAATAAAATGTAAATGAAATGTGTAATCAATTCAAAACAAAAACATATTTTATATTAAAGTAATAACAAAAACTTCTTAGACGATTTTTTATGATTTTCAATAAAATAAACAGAAATAACCTAGAATTTTTTTCTCTCCCTCTCACATTTATTATTTATTTGTTAAGTGCTGTTAGTTGATGACTAAGGCCTAATTCACAGAGTTTGAAAAGTGTTAAGCTTCAAAATGTCCTATCAGGAGGTAGGAGAGTACAATGGTACTGCTCTAGCTAGAGACGAGAATAACACTGCGACATTAGATTTATCGAGAAACTAGTTTTCAGCTATGGCTTCACCTGCTTGAATTTTGGTCGAAAACAATGCTTTTTCTCAAGATGAAAGGTATCTTATGTCCTTCTCAATACTTCTAACTATGTTTATGCAAAATTTCAGGAAGATTGGTTTTGTAGGTAGGGCGTGATAGCGTAAAAAACTAACAAACTCACTTTCGCATTTATAAATATTAGTTGGGATAGCAACAATTTAGCTATAGACCGAGCCAATTAATTTACACTTTGGCCAACTTTTTCACAAATTCACCGTTTACTCTACAATTTAGGCAGAATTAACATAGATTGTTTTATAATCGCAGTGCAATAAACCTGCTCGTCTGAGTCAGATCGGTATGATGGGTGGAAGTGGAAAAAGTCTGATCTCAATTAACGACTATTGTTATTGAAATCCCACAGTCTGTCTTAATAACATCAAATTAACGCATGCCATCTAGTGTGTATTGAGACTAAGGTGTGTTTACACATTATGGTAATTACTATCAAATTAAGATCGAGATTGACAGCCTTTGTTGGTTCAATATTATCACACATTTATAAGTATAACGTGATCCTAAACTGCTTCAATATAGCTTATCATTTTTATTTGTTTATATTGTTATGATTCATAATAATATTTCACTTGGGTTCGATCTAATCTGATTAGTTGATATGGAATAAATTCTTCTACGTCTCATTTGTAAAATAAGTGGCCAGTATTAAAGAGATTTCAATTTTCGAATAACCTTTCCTAGTTGTTTCTAAATAACAGAAATGGCATCCTATTGACACAAATCACGTATGATTGCTTCCTCGGCATTCGTTAATTCGATTGCATCTCTCTCGTCTATCCTGTAATAGAGTACTGATTACAGAGTCTTGCTCCGTAGCCCCACTTTCCATCAAGATACCAACATAATTAAACCCGTGTAATTTCATTATTATCTGCTCCATGGCTATTATCGACCCCTTGCTGGTTATTTGTCGGCTACCAGTGTGTAATTATCACTTTATATTGACTTTCCTCGTTTACTATGAGTGTTGCTGTTTTGTTCACTGTTTCAGTTTTTTTTTTATTGCAAATTTTATCCGCCTCTGTCTAATGTGGAATTTCTTTTTTAATTGTTGTTATTAGTCTTTTTGAAAAATGGTTTTAATGTACCCAATATATCTGGAACATAACACGAAGTACACGGACCTAGTATTTTAAACTAGTAAGTAGTTAAAAGTTTATTATGAAGGAAATTTCTCTAAGTGTGTCCTTTATCGCAAACGTTTCAAAATGTTTCTAATCTCTATGGATTGCCAGACAGATCAGTGAAAGTAAGAGATCGATCGCGTTTTCACCGTGGGATACGGTGCATGGGAAAATGCTTAAGTATAATAAATGCTACATCTTTAGTAGTAGGTACGGCATTAATCACCTTAGTCATATAGTTAATGATACCACAGATTTTTTAGGTCGTACATATATATTTTTTAACATGTACAAATCAATTTATTCCTGCTATTTGATACAGGATTGGAAGAAAAAGTAATGTGATGAATTATGACAAATTATATGATAATGATTAAATATCGTTTAGCACAAAATACGAGTATGTTTGTATATGTATAGTAAAAATAGTATAAATATCAATATTTTAAGTAAAGTTATAATATAATTATATCTAAAGAATACTTACTATACCTGGTATGTTAGTTACGGCTTATATGAATAGCTAGCTACAGACTAGCCTCACTTGTGACAAATTTTATGCTCGATTGTTAGATTCCATTGAAAAGGCCAGAGACCATCTTTCGAAGTAGCCTGGAATTTCATTCTTCGTTCAAACATAAATCAATACAAATATTACAATGTTGATGTTTATGGTGACAGTTTTCTTGACCACACTCCTGGGTTATTCCTACGAGCTTTTAGAGTGCCGCGTCATTCAGAAGTTCAAATTTATAAAGTCAAAAATCAATTTTATTATTAGATTTTATAAAATAATATAAACTGCGGTGGGTACCTAACGTTAATTTGATTAATGTTTGATTTTAGACACGTACTTGACTTCTTAAGTTTGTATTTGTGCATGATACGGCGGCCGCGCGGTCGAAACGCTAGTAGGAATCATCCTCCTACAAGGCATGGAAAATGCAAAATTTGCGATAGGTGCATACCTAATACACATTCTGGTCTTTTTTTTAAAACAACCACGAGTGAAGGGACAAAAAAGTTATTATGTACAGTCGGGGGCAGATATAAATCTGGCCCCCTGATCACTATGATAAATACATACGATAGGGTTAGGAGGATCACTTTTATCGGCCCCAACTATACTAACTAGTTTACTAAAATTTTAAAACAATTTCTTCGGCTTGTCCTTTTTAGAGGGTTCCATAATCAAATGGTGAAAATAATACCATTTTACTAAGCCTGAATACTGTACGGTACTGAATGTAAGCGCATTACCTCGTTACATAGCTGGAGATGGATTTATTTGCAGATTGTCTAAATCAGCTATGGCTTTCATAACAAAAATTAAATAATGGATCGGAAAAAAAAATGTTTTACTATATAAAAAAAATCTTTTCCTGTTTTGACAGCGAGACTGATACAGAACCCTTGCTATGGCAACCCGACTTGCGAATGACCGGTTTCATTACTTAAAATGCTCGATATAAATAAAACAATCCAGCAACCTCTGTAAAACACAACTAAGACAATGTTATCTCTGTACACTACACCGAAATTCGCTCGAACGCATGTCCGAATTTTTCGTACACAAAAATGTAAATTACCGGTTGCTTGAAAATGCTAATGTTGTCGTCTCTTTCACACTTAAAAATCTGTTATAGTCCCGTCTCGCTCTGCGAATTCCTTCTTGTCGCGTGGGAAAGAAATGCACCCGCGTCGTTCCCGGAACGTGCGCGGGCGATTCATCAAATCGCTTTCTTGACACAGATCACCTAATTTTTTAGATAAGTAATTTATTACAAGTGATGTTTTATTAATGTTTTCGAAAGATTAAACCAACAAGGTGCGAAAGTAATATATCTTTGCCCCTTTTAGCTCTGCTATAAGAGAATTTTTCAGGAATAAGCACCCTGTTCTCTTTTTTTTTTGTTTTAACCTGTAATGTTTTTTCTGGAATTAAGATAATATCAACTTAAATATGTATTGTATGTGGAACCATTTTAATTTTGGCTGTGAAAGCTTTGTCGGTTTTTATTTAGGTTATAATTTTAAATATTAATTCGCTTTAAAAAAGCTGATCTTGTCCCTCACCTGGATCCCTCAAGCAATTTTGTCTTTTCTTGTTTTATTTAATCTGTGGCGCCGACAGCAGCCAATCATCCAATTTTGGCGTAAACGGCCGTTCAGAAATTATTCCTTCCCCTTTATTATGTTTACACTGCACATTGGAAATTTCGGGGAATTTAGTTGTATTTCGCAACTCGTTGAAAATACTTGCCAACTTTGATTTACAATTACCGAACTGAGTTTACACGAAAATGACCTGTCTTTCACTGACTTTAACGTTCTTTAAAAGTATTTGCGAAGGATGCAAAATTTACGATTCTCAAGTAACAATCATATTTTCAGTAATCTTGTTAAGTATATTGAAGCGTGAAGTAGTTTAATTCGTGAGAAAAATTGTGTAATTATAACAGTTTTACTCGACTTATAAGGCCAAGAAATAGTTAGGAAACACTGATGGTCGTGTCATATCAGGAGGTGAAAAGGCTAACGAAAGATAGGTTCACTTGGAAGGCACTCTACTGATAAGAGCACAGCTTTTAAATTTTAGGTAGAAATCTCATTCGCTCATCAAGTCTGTTGAAATGCCATGACAGGTAGGCAAAATGTCTTATTCACCCATAATAAGACATTTCGCCTGCCTAGATGCTCGATGATCCTCCGTGGATGTCAATACTAGTGGTCTATTTTAAGGCGGAAACTACGCTTTTCATACTTTTGTATCATTTTCATTTATGATTAAATTTTGTCCACAGCCTCGGGCGAAAGCCGGCGAGCTATGGCCTATGGACCGGCCCGACGGAATGCCAGTCATCCAATCCTTAGAAGTAATGTGCGGGAAGGACCACATGGACGTTCACCTCACGTTTTCACATCCCTTCGAGGGTATTGTGTCGTCGAAAGGTATGTTTCTATTTCTTACATTTCAGTTTAAATTATTTATTGATACTCATGCTAAGATTTACAAATTTGCCCGAAATTTAGAAGTATTTCATGAAATAATTTTCATATTTTTTTACAAGCCTTTTATACTCGAACAAATCATTGTTTCTCTCATAACACAATATAGGTTTAGGAAACGGATTTCGTTTAAAACTTAAATACAATTTTGGTATTTTTTGTATATCATCAAATTGTAATTTCACTTTACTTTCGTTTTTCTTATTTATTTGTGTCGTAATATTTTATATTGAAATCTCACCAAATCTGGCGACACTAACAATACCACCTTAAGTAGGACACATGAGCGTAGTATTTATTGTTTGCGGCTTTTCCCGCCTTTACTTGCAATAGGTACGCTTCCGCTCTTTAAACATGAAGCTCTACCGATTTCACTCTAGCAGCCCGATTGAAGCTCTCCAAACTTGGCGAAGGAACAGGGAATTCCCCTAAAGCACTAAAATCCGTGTTGTGTCCATTCTCCAGTGGGTGATGAAGTCGTTACATCCCTATGCCAATTCTTCTTCTTGTCGATTCAAAATGGCTTGACTTAAATTATTTATGACCAGTATGTGGCTCTACGTTAATTGCTTTATCGTTGGCCGCTCCCAGATCCTCAACTGTACAGGAGTCCGGACAGTCGGGACATATATCACTACATAGTATACAACAAAGTCGCTTTCTCTGTCCCTATGTCCCTTTGTATGCTTAAATCTTTAAAACTACGCAATGGATTTTAATGCGTTTTTTTTTAATAGATAGAGTGATTCAAGAGGAAGGTTTTTATGCCCATGTGAAGCCGGGGCGGGTCGCTAGTCAATTAATAAATATACAAACATGTGAAATGGTATATTTAACCATAGTACATATTCATACCATGTGTAAGTACAACTACAATCTCACTACGAGCCAGCGGGCTATTCAGAGCGGCTCTAATTGTACACAATAATTGCTAAGTTTTCACTTACAATTATGACGGCTAGCTGAATTATTAATAAACTTGCCCCAGTTCTAGCTATACCATGCTTCTATATTAAATTTCTTTATAGCTGTGGGCTTAAAAATACACTTTGCTCTGCTTAAACAAGGAATCAAACCCAGAACCTCCAGATTAACGAACTAGCGTATTATCCAGTACCCCACAGGGAAAAGAACCTATTCGTGGATAAATTTTGTAATAAATAATAATAAAAACAAAAAAAAAAATTAAGATCTAACTAGGTAATTCATCTTAAGCAAGGGTTTTCAATATTTCTCTCTTTTCGCACAGGCTTATTATTCTAAAGAAGCTACTAAAATCCCTGATAGTAATAGTAGAATGCGTAATTACTTACTCGAAATTAAGTTTTAAATTTGAGTTTTATTGACGTAAACGTAATGTTGTAATATTTCATCAAAACAAAAGACGCGTGACTTTGTTTGTCGCAGAGAACAAATGTAGAAATTAAAAGCTAGCGTTTTACGTCGACCATAAAATAGCCTTAAGAAAATTATCTGCTGGAAGTAAAACTATTCAGATGTTAGTTTTTGTTTTACGGAACCTTCTAACTACCCGTTAGTCTTTGGTCACTGGTTCCCACTAAACATTAATGTGCATTCCATACAGAATGCTTATGCTTTTTATGTCTTGCTTACAATAAGGATTTATTTTATTTCGAAGCAAAGAGTAAACTTAATGAATTTCTGTCTAGGCTCCGTATGTAAATCAATGTACTGTAAAAGGTATAAATAAATAAAAGGTGTTTGAATATTTTAAACATTAAATTTTATTTTTGTATTAATGGAAAACTTACAGTTAATTTTACAATGATAAGTAGAACTTACAGTAGAAGAAATAATGGTGTGTTATATCACAGATTAATATACTAGTAGTTATATTAAATAAAGTCTGATAAAGCGGTTAAAGCTAAGTTATTACTATACTACGCAACTAAATGTAATCGTAAACATTATTAAAATAATAATTTACAGTTTTAATATATTTATTTAATTTCATTACATGGCCTGCTTCTTTGGGTACATTCTAGGTAGTACAAAAACACACCACATATACGTACGAGTGATACTGAGGAACAATAAGTTTGTTACTATAAAATATATATAGAAAGATACTTATATACGGAAAAAATATCGTGAGATTCGCTGAGTATACAAATAATATTAGTGATCGTTCATTTTAGCGGATAAATGGAAGGTATCGCGCAGGTTCAGTTAGCACATTAATTAAATGCATAAGGAACATAGTAATTTGCTTGAAGTTGCAAAGCGAATATCATTTATTCACCGTGTTTTATCGTTTGAATAATACTGTTTGCTTATTCAAAGTGTTAAGTAATTGAATGGAATCTTTATTTCGAGATTTAAGTACAGAAAACGTTTTGCCATTTATCCTTAGCATTTATCTCTCAAATGTGTGCAGAAATACTATGTTTAATGAATGTAAAATACTTGGTATAAACGTAATTATGTAGGTAGGTAGTTTAAAGTTAGATGTCGATAAAACTAAAATACCTAGGATTCCCATGGGAACGGGCGGAGATTCGTCTTCATACCTACTGAATACAACATAGATTAAAAATAAAAAAAAGTTGCCTGGGCGCGATTCTGTACTTCTATGGAGTACAATGAGATTTGCCGATATTAAAGGACGACAGCTCGATGCCGCTTTATATTTTTTAGGCATGTTCCTACTCTTTCAGTACCTACTCACTACTAGCTTTCTGGTGTTTCAAAGGTCTACCTTTTTTACTAAACCTATAAGTAGTAATAATTGAATGTTCTGAATGCCTGGAAAGGCTTTAGTATTTTGCGAAGTTGTCTCCACGAAAAGTAGTCAAAATGAGAAATAGACAGTTTGAGAAGTAGACCCCTGGCGCCTGATCGTATTTATTATTGTATTTTTGCCATCGTAGCTGTTACCCATATTCATACAATAAAGGCTTTTTATCTTATTTCTTTCCACATCCGTTTGGCCAAATGACTTCAAATCAGTATTTGTTTCAGGTCAGCATGGCGACCCCAGATGTGTTTATGTGCCACCGTCGACAGGACAAACATACTTTTCATTTCGGATCGCGTACGCCAAATGTGGGACGAAGCCAGGTGAGACATTTTTAATAATTTCATTTATCAATATTTATTACATACCTGAATGTAATATTTATGCCTTCAAGAATTTCAAAGACTTATAATAGACTAAAAGTAGAAGCAGACAGAAGAACTCGATCTTAATAGTTTTTTGGCAATGGTGAGGCTGCCTTTGATTGAGTAGAGGGGAGAAAGAAGGGGAGGCCTTTGCCCAGCAATGGGACACAAAATCGAAAGGATAAAAAAAAACTTAAAAATTAATGGCATAAAGAAGCACCAATATGAGGAAAAACCTTTTAATCAAACGAATAAAAAGATAACGAAAACGAATCAATAGATAGCGATTCTTAAGTTAACTTATTATTAAGTTAACTTATAAAGAACTTTATACGTTTATAAAAATACGATAAAAATAATCTAAAACAAACAGCATATAATACTACTTGTGCAGTTTCGTAATACTGCATAGAAAGAATACTAGCCTACATCAATATAGTCACAGGTGAACTAACTTAAAGTAGTCTAAATTTAATTTTATTTTTTTACAAAAATTGACTATAAAATTTACTTATTTTTTAAGATATAAGCTTTAGGGATATAAACAGTTAGTAAAATTTAATTATTGTTTTCTCTTCTGTAGCTCATTAAAATTATATATTTAATTCATTAAGTACAGCATTACTTACGTACTTGCCTGTCATAACTGTGTTATTAGACCCTGACAGGGCAAATACATGTGATGTTAGTAGTAACTGCATACGGCGTGAAAATATATTTATCTCGAAGAATGTTTATCATCATATTTATTTAATTACATATTTAAAAATTTGATATAATAAAAATATACTTGAGATTGAAAGAAATAAATTTGAATGCGGTTCATAAGGAAATTCCATAAAAAATAAACCAACGCTTATCAGCGCGATATCCGTAGTGATATATTCTACATGGGATAAAACGACCATTGTACCTATATTCTGATATTTTATGTGTATGTGTGTATAAAATTAAAACAAACAAACTTATTGAAATCACAGTAGAGGAAATATTTCCGAATATTTAAAAACTTGAGCAAACAAGTGCTTTTTGCGCCCCTTAAGTTTATTTTATAGCTTTTTAACTTCTCAGTAAATACCGGTAATTCGTAACAATTTCGCAATAAATAGCCGACTGACTTTACGGCGCTTCGGTCTCATTTCAACAAAGTACTTAAGTGAGTTTTTCTTAGTCCGATTCCTAGTCGACTAGCGCGGTATAACGGCCACAATCCCGCTCCTTCTGTGAAACTTCCACAAGCATTGTTTCTTGGAATCACCACTCGCCAGACTGCATAGCAAAGCGCATAAGGCTCAAAACCCTTCAACAAGAATACACCATCCTTCAATCCTGAGCAGAACAGTTTCCTTCCCGACGCGATGATGTATTTTAGACTTTACGCGCATCCGAACGTGTCGCATTATCAGCGCGTGTGACAATGCGAAATAGATTTTATATCTTTAAAGATAGGGTTGACGCATTAGTCTGCAGTCAAAGTTGGAAGATTGATGTCCTAATGGCTCGCTCGAAAGGGAGTTAGCTAGAAGTTGTTAAGGGTCAGTTTCGTTCGAGCGCGCCAGATACAAGCTTCTGGTTCGATCCGCGTTCTTCGAGCGACTTCAACTTTTTGCGTAAGTTCATCCACGTAGGTACAGCCCTAGCAATATATGGATTTAAAAATTAAGATTGATACTTTCTTGCACTATAATAACTAAAAACAACATAACTTTAATCTTTTATTTGAGTTGCCAGCACCTTTTATATGTAGAGGTACTTTTTTCAAGTATTATCTATCCTCGTTAGTAAAAAAAAAAAAAGATATTAAATTTGATTTTTAATTGATATTTCAGATCTTCATGGTCAATTCTACGAAAATACAGTAGTAGTTCAGTACGACAAGGATCTTCTTGAAGTGTGGGACGAAGCGAAGAGGCTCAGATGTGAATGGTTCAATGACTACGAGAAAACAGCGTCAAAACCACCTATGGTCATTGCAGACTTGGATGTTGTTCAGTTAGATTTTAGAGGTAAGATAAGCATGTTTCAATATAAGTCGATTCTGATAAGATACCAATATTAATTTATTCTTGGGCAGCATTTTCTTTTTTTATTCTACTATGTAAGCTAAAAGACAAATGCTCTAATTTGTTTATAGAAAGCAGTTGTAATATATGAACTTAACTCACATACCACCTTTTGTAAGAGAAAACTAATTTTCTTTATACATTTTCACAAACAGATAACTCTTTTGATAGTTACTATACTGATTGTATAATACTGATTGACTGATTGTATATACTGATTGTATTATTATACTGAATGTGACTGACTTATCCAACATTTAACAATCAGAGATCATAAAAATCGGCCAAATTTTTATAGGATTTCCTATTCGCTTATTTGTGATGTACTGCTGAGATAACACATCATGAAATTGGTAGAGCCAAAGTTAAAGTTGGTGTAATTAATCCGAATTTGTTTCGTTTGATCAACGAGTGGCCGCCTGGGGTTCCACTCCCGTGAGAATTTCAGGACATCTGACTTTCTTCTTCTTAGCTTGTCGACAGTCAATTAAATACCCTGGATGCCCAAAACTGAACCACCCTTATAGCGTTCTCTGTAGCCTTGTACAAATCCTCCAGCGTGCAGGTATCGGGGCACGCCGGGCACGTCAAAAGGTGGTCCATCGTCTGGAGGGATGCACCACACACGCAAGTGGTACCTGACTTCCTTCTAATAACTTCTTGTCTTTCAAGGAGACAACGTGGACTGTTGGATGGAGATCCAGGCTGGGAAAGGCCCGTGGGCACCGCCAGTATCTGGCATCGTCCCTCTAGGCTCCACTTTGACGCTGGTTGTAGCCATCAATGATTACAGAGGTAAGTTTATCTTTAAATTAAATATAATACCTTCTAGAGGGTTAGCCACAATCATGATAATTACTACCGTGCCTCTTCATTTATTTAGGTGTGCACTGCAAGAAAAATAATGATAACATAATGTGTGTAAAGTTGAAAGTTTTATTAAACACAAGCATCAGGAGTGCTATTTTTGAAATGATATACTCAAAACCGGTGAGTCGAATGATTTTCGTCCGAGTCACCGGTTATATCGCATGAAAATCATTCGAAAGCGAACGATAATCATTCGAATTACCAGTTTTGCGTATTTGATAATATATATAATAAAATAACGTCGTCGTATCAAAAAAAAAAAATTACGCATTGATATTGTAATTTTAGAAGGTCTAATTTCATTAACAACAGAGAAATTAATATTATTTGTTAAATTCACGTTTTGATGTGTTTAGTGGTATTGAATTGTTTTTTAAATTGAATCGTCTATAAACATTTCTTCGTGGTTTTATTCTGTCAGTACCAAAAGACATCAACGCGTTATAGATACTTGTAAAATAAGAATATTAAAAATACTGTAAATAATTGTTGGTATGATGGAATATTGAGAATTTCGCGATAAACAATATTATTAAGTATAATTTATTCACTAAGCGATCAGAATCATTTTTGAGTGTCTTTTATTGGTAAACCTAAATTAACTCAGGTTGTACAAAACTCTCCAACTGGCCTTATTCTGCCCCTGAAGTAGTAAAATCTTCCTAACTCCTTCCTAGTCGTCGTCGTCCGAGAGTGTTTCCTGGTTGCATCTTCAGCTTTAAGCATCAGAGCCCAGGGTACGCTATATTCAGTAGAAATACATAATAATATAGTGAATAATCACGCAGATCAAATCATATGACACTACAAAGAAACCAAAAATCAACAAAACAAGCACAGACATCCTATTAAAAGGACCGTTAATCGTTAAATAGCCATTGATATGCGAAATAGGAATTTAATTCAGTAATATACCTCGTTTCAAATAGTATTGCTCATTATATATGTTGAAACGTATTGTTGGTATACCGTTTTATAACCCAAAGTAAAGTTGAGGTTTGATTGATAACGACTGGACAAAACATGCACAATAATTTAAAAGAAAATAAGCTTAGGAATTTTTAAAGATGTTCAGATTGTCAATGAATTTTTTTTAGAGTAGAGATCTTTCTTTGTCACAGTGAACTCTACTAACAGATCTCTACTCTAAAAAAGGTTTAAGTACTTTTATAATGTCGCAGTTAAATGCTATCAGTCGAACCACAGCCCTAATAATGACGAACTAACTGGCATGAGAATTTTCGATTTAATTTATTCGTTGACGTATTTTCATTATAGTTTGTGTGCCGCTGATTTCTAAGAAGTAGGACATTTTAAGTTTAAAGAATAATAAGAGAAAAAATATATGTTAACGACATACAACAATGTTAACTAACTCAATCAAAACTAAAACAAATTCATGTTTTTTTAAATATTTAATAGTACAGTAAGTATGTGATAGTAGTAGTAAAAGTAATGAAAAATCTACATTAAGTTCACTTGCGATTTAGCCTAGGTACTTGTTAGTTGTAGGTACCATATACAATACATACTTCATACAAACATTTATCAATCAAAAATTTAAGAGCTCTGCTTTTGACAGTGGAGTCTCTTCCAGGTGTCTCTATCTTCCGCTCCTTTTCACATTGTAATATGACACGACTCTCATACTTACATACTTTTTTTTTCTTTAGTTGTTCGACGTAACTCCTTCTTTGTCTATCTTTTCTGCTTTTTTCTTCTATCATACCTTCCATAACATGATACAAACATAAACATTGTTAATGTTTCCTATAGGGATTTATTTTCTACGATCTTTACAGCCCCCTCGCTAACTCCACACTCAGTACTTTCGTCTTAAATGCTCTTAAAAACTATTATTGAAAATACCCGTTTTTAGACGACATAGATATTATATTATTTTATTTGTGTCATTTTAAGCATGACCAAATTATACCGTGAAAACTTGACACAGTTATCATAGAGTAAATATTTATCTTTTTTTTTAGAACGTAACCAACGGAAATGGATTTTCATGTATTCATTTCTCACGGAAAGTAATAAAAAACTGTTTATCTATTGATATAGACTATGATTTCTATGCGGTAAGTAGTATTTTTACACTTGTTTATTATTAAAAACAATAAACTACCTCCGAGTGAACACCAATTCTTTTTTATTTACCATATATTTATTTTCATAGTTAGGGATAAGTTCGCCTTTTGTTGTGTTCTTTGTTGTATGATCAATGTAATTTTTTTTATAATAAAGTTTTACAATACATTAAATTACTTTTTTAGATATTCTAGAAAGATGTATTCTGGTCGTGGTGTTTGACACCTTGCAGAAGTTGCATTTCGAGGCTCGACGTAGATAACAATTAACTGTTATTGTTATCTCGTTTACTGTAAGCGAAAGTGTGAATTTTATTTTGACTGAACACACAATTAAAATTTACGAAGAAGCGCATAAGGAAAATAGAGAAATTAATCATACAACAGACTTGTATCTAAAAATTGCTGATTTGTTATATCTAACAATGCAAAAAACGCTTTTGAAAATGCCACAAAGATTGTCGAATTTTTAGTGTCATCGTCATGTTGCGAGTTCATGTACTTTGCTTGAAAAATGTGCTTCAATTTTTATTGACCGATATTTTTTTAAATGGCTCGCCTCATTTGCAATCATTCAATCAATATTTTAGACCATCTATATCTATTCAGTCTTATTATTAATCTATATCTTTTTAAGACTGTCACTCCTTTCAGTACAAAAATGGTTAATATAGAGGTATATCAAAACATGGGTAATATAAGGAATTGCGCTTGTCGTAGGGATAGGAATTGAGTGCGCTGGCGCATAATGTTTTATAAATTTTAATTGATATAATTCAATTAATACTAAAATTTTTATTGCCAACAGACAACCAGTTTTTAGTTAGTTAAGTCTTTAGTAGATCTTGACTTCAAGAACCCCTGGCTTGTAGCTGAAAGATTTGGCGTACGCATCAATTTATTTATTATTTATTTTCTGTATGTATTTATTTATGTGTAGACTCGGAGGGCAGTGGATTGTGTAAATTTGTTACTTTCAAGCTGGAGATACTAAAATCCGAGAAAACTGCTGGACATGTTTATTGCACAGTTAAAGACACACACAGTAAGGGGGTTTGACAAGTGTTGCTATATAAAACATAAAAATTGTGCATAAACAATTAAGACTTATAACTAGTATTGGAATTCAAACAGAAATATAACAAGTCCACCATCCTGTAACACTATTTTTCTGAATATCCTGATCTACGTACGACAAAGTTTAATTTTTTTCCTTTAGGATGAAACGTAGACGGTGATTACCTGATTAAGATCACTTCTGAAAATTTTGACAGTTTTAGAAAGCATCACTGTACCAGTTTGGAGATGTTAGACAGAACAAAATGATATTTTTAGATTTTATCAAGTGCAACCCAGACAGAAGTAACATGGTGACATACCACAAAATCTTGGGAATGCTGCTTTAAATACGTAAGCATCGCCTTAAGATCTTGTTTAAAAATAACTTTTGATTTGCCTTTTTAGCGATAATAATTGTACCAGACACAATAGAAGTTTAGTTGTAGTTTATAGTGACTTGTGTCCGTTTCAGTATTTTCTTTTTAGTTTCCATTCAACAAATACTGACTTATCCATAGAATTTGGAAATAGCGCGCAGTCTTTCGGCAGGTTATTTCTTTTTTTAATCTAGGGACTTACCCGTCCCTTGGACTTAATTTTTATTTTTCCAAAGTATGCAAAATGAGTCTTCTAAATCAAAGGTTTAGTTAACTTCGCAAGGATGAATATATTTAATCATATACGTATGTAATAATACCGAACATTTAATTAAAAAAATTATAACAACTAATATAGGTTCTTAAATAATTAGCCAAGACTTTCAACAATTCAGAGACTACAACTAATAATGTGGTAATTTTTATATTATTTGAAGAAACACAATAGGCAATTTCGGACTTACTCAAGACATCCCGTGGTGTAAGTGGAGTAATTATTAATAACTGTCATTATAATTATAATGTCATTGTTCTCTTAACTACTACGAGAATGCTACGACTAAAATATCAGCGTTTGTCTGTAGGTCTATCTTAGACCACATTCCGTAATACAAGTCTGCAACTTACTTTAGGGCTAACTAAATCTGTATCTCTAAATTAATCCCTAAATAATTTAATTATCTACAATTACCATCACGTGGGATCAGAATCAATGGGTCGACTTTAAAATGGAAAAAACCCTCAAAAAAGGAGTGAATGACTAAAGACAGAAATAGACGGGTTACTTACCTTAAGCTAGAATCCAAAGCCTAATTAAGGACTATCATATAAACTCTGCTATGACATACTTATGTTTCCCATTTCTAAATATAATAAGCATATTAGCAAGCCTAGTATTCAAGGCACGAAGGACCTGATGTATGATAGATTTGACTAACAATACATTAGAATTCTAGCCTCGATTCTGTGCGTTTGTTAGTCTGTTGTTATGTCCCATAGCTGTCATGTTGTCGACGCCAACGGGAATGCAGTCACGACCACGAATTGTGTTCTGGTAACTAGGATGTGCAGAATATGGGCATTTGTACACTGCGTATAAAGATATGTCAATTTGTTAAGTTATATATTTTTCCTACCAAAAACATTTTCATGTATTTATATTATGTAGTTGTGTAGGTATGTTTAAAGCATATTATTTTCTTTTATTAATTAGCTTTCTGCATCGCTCACGCTCATTGTTTTCTGTATCTTCTACTACTAAGGCTGGCTGAAAATTTCTTGCACTGTGCGGCGGACTATTGAATTGGCGAGAAGTCTGCTTTTACACTCGTTTTTTTCCGATCCTAAACAATTTAATTATGTTTTTCTGTAAATGCTGGAATAAAGTGTTTATCCATTCATATAAAATGTTGCCATGATGAGTTAGTAGGACTCGCAATGTCAAAAATTTATCAGATCACAGTGTAGAGTCAAGCTTCTAACTCTACACTACCCTAACCCTACCAAGGCCTAACTTTATAAAACTCTATTTTAAACCAATTTGTAAATGTTTATACTTGAATACTGCATGTAAATACTGTTGGTGTGCCTAAAAAAATAAAAATCCGTCGCCATTTTTTTACGATTTGACTACTACATAATATAATATATCAAAAAATATTTTAATTTTAAACAAGCTTTATTTAGTAATATAAATAATAATAAAAACTCTTTATTTCACCAAGATATTTACACAAATTAAAAAAATATATTTTATATTTAAGTATACTTATAAATTTTATATATTTCGTGCGATTATAACTTTCCTCTCGTAAAACTTTAATTTCCTTTTCTCGTTACTTGTGGTAGTAATAATAGTGTGCAAACATATGGTTTAACGGTCCAAGAATAGTAAAAAGTGGACAAATACGAATGAGTTTACTTAACGGTGCGAGGCAAGCCTGTGGAGTCCAGTCGGAGTATTGCTAACACCGATACCGTTTTCTACGACTCAATTTCATTTACGGATATCATTTAATCCTATTCCATTTCCTACTTAATATTAGTAAAGCAATTATTTTGAGGATGGATTAGATTACTCCTTAATGCTCTATCTCCTGAAAGAAACCGATTTAACTAAGATGCTTCTAAATAGTTTGTATTGATCTATAAATAAGAATACTTCTACTTTAAAATTTTAACATACCATACTTTTATACCATACCTTTGTACCGTAGAGGATCTTAAAATTGTGTCAAGTGAAAATGTATGATCTGTTATTGAACTAGGCATTCATAGATGATTCAATTTAGAAGTATGGTTTTGTGTAAGTTCATTCGTGCGTTCGTGTTTATCTAAGATAGTTTTGTACGAGGCTTTGTGCACGAATGCACGATAACAATTGAGTTGCGCAGTTCATTACTTATTACTAGTTGTAGTAAGAAATCGTATATTTCAATTACAAAAAAAACCTCATTCCTCAGCCGTGACCGGTGAGCTTGCGTGATGATAGATAAATGTAGACTAAGCAAAGGAATTCAGTAGCAAGCCGAATTTTTATATACAAAATTTACAAAACTTTAGTAAGGTTTTCTTAGTTTTTATTCTCTTAAAATGTTTGTTTGGATTGCAATTTATTGACTCCTTGTTAGTTTGTAATTTAAAACAGAAATAAAATAACCATGACTAATGCCTTTATGTAGTTTATTTAAATATAAAATAAAGCAGCATTTGCAATGCAAGATATACAAACAATTTTTGAAAAATCATAGGATGTAAGTAATAGAAATGACAAATGAAACCCATGGTCAATATAAAAAAATGAGGTTGGACATCACAAAAACATAAACTTTGTGGAAAAGAGTTAGTATATTTTCAAATGTAAATTATTTGCAAGAAAAAATAATTAAACGTTATTCCACGCTTGTTACACACACATGTATACAAGCTTTATTTTGAGTTTCATTTTGCTACAAAGTATGGAAATGCTATGACACTTGACGCAAAGATAGTATCTTTTGCATTAAGAAGGCAGAAAATATGGAATGGTATAAATGCTTCAATGTTTGTTACAATGCTAACAAGCTACTTTATTTTTGGGGACTTACCCAGTGTTTTAATTTTTAGTATATTTTACATATTCTTTCAGCATTATTGATACTTTTTTAATCTAATAAATTATTGATACTGTGTGAAGTTTTATCTACAGTCAAGTCTTAGATAAATGTTATACATTTAGATAACTAGTTTCTATGTAATGTTAGATTTTATTTTGTAATATTGTTAAAAGTAATTTTGCTATTGATTTTTTTAACATTCGGCGCAATCCTGATGGCTAACTGGTAGATAAAGTCTACTTCTTAAAGTCCGCCATTTACATATTTTGTAATGAAGTTCATTAAATTAAATGCTAAAAGAATAGAATAGATAAATAAACTCTTTATTTCACCAAACAAATGTATACATTTTTTTTAACTAGGTAAGGTACAAAGGCCGAATTATCGCTAATGCAATCACTTCCAGTCAACCTTAGGATATATAATAGATATTTTTCTCAAGATTTACTTTGTTCTATCTATCTAAAATTTTCGAGCTTTGCACTTAAGTAAAGTCGCTTCCAAGTGCATATATCAACGCTAGCCTTTTCACATCTTGATACGAAACGACTCCCATTGCACTTACTTTGTTTAGTTCTTCAAAACCAACATAATTAAGCAACATTTTAGCGCCGAAGGAGTGTTCACGTTATATTTGATACAGCACGCACCAAGACAAGCTTTCTTACTTACTTTGTTTAATGTTTAATGGAATATCTATTTGTTGCCACGTTTCCGCCTCAACTGTGTATACTCAAGTTAAGCGGTTAGAAATTTTAATGGATATGTACGTAACGAACACCGAAGATAAGGACGACAATAATAGAAAATCCCAACTAATATTATAAATACGAAAGTGAGTTTGTATATTTGTTTGTTTGTTACATCTTCAAGCTCTATCTACTAAACCAGTATTCTTGAAATGTTGCATACACATAGTTAGAAGTATTGAGAAGGACATAGGGTACCTTTAATTCCGGGAAAAAGTACTGTAACCGAGAGAAATTCACGCGGGCGAAGCCATGAGTAAAAGCTAGTTGTATAAATTTTGAAATTAGTATTTTCTTTTTACGAAATTATCTTGGTCTTTTCAGTTGAACCCTTTGTATTTCTTAAAAAGTAAAAAAATATAAATTGTTCTGATCCCCCTTTGTCTCTGACCACAGCAAAATTTTTCATATGCTTATCATATAATTTCGTTTGGAAATTTTAATTGTGATCCATGTTTTTTTTTTTGTGTATTTGTATGTAATTTATTGCCAGAATTAACTACCAAGAAAAATTATTAAATTGTAAAAGTTATAATTATTAACGCCGGTTAATTCCGTTAGTTGGATGTTGTGGATACAAAAACAAAAACAAATAGAAATAACATGAGAATGTAGAACAGTCAACAAACTGACCATAAACAAATCATACTTATTTTTCAGGTGAATTCGATATGAGAGTGAAATCGTGTGCAGCTTCGGACGGATCCGGCCATATTATTCAGCTGTCTGATGAGTACGGATGTGTCTTAAGACCAAAGATGATATCAAGGTAAAGAATTTTTTCTATACTACAAATTTATCGCCTGTATCGATCCTTCAAAAGCAAAATTTTGCTAAATATGCCACTCGCTCAAAGGTCTCTCATGCAATATGGAGAAAAATTAACAAGGAAACATACCCTCTAAACTAGCTGATAGATAATGCAACTAAAAAAGAACTCGCTAAGAAGAGATAGAGAAAAAAATCGTACAATATAATAAATAAATAGTTAAACTATTTATTACAAGATGAAAAATAATCGTCTTGTTGATATCAGTCAGTTCATTTAATTTATGTATTAAATATTTATTTTTTTTACTTAAAGATAAAAAGCCGTTTGTAAAAATTTGTTTGTAAAATTCTTAAACTTGTTTAAAGTTTACATAACTCTACAACTAAGTACCAATCTTTTAGACTTTTGAATAAATTTTTGATAATTCTACAAATTTGATTTAATCATGTTGCGAATCGCTAGTGAAAGTTAGAAAGACTTGGAAGGGACTCTACTAACAAGAACAAAGCTCTTCAATCTCTAAAAACGAATAATGAGATACAAATAATATTTATCTTACTATATACTTACTATGCTTATTAAATTACGGATTTTTGCCGACTATTTTAAGATTTGTTGAAATGTTTACTGTTTTTAAAATAAAGACATTTTCGAGCTCGTGTCAATACTAAAGTGGGGAATGTAGGCCACCCGCGTAACAAATCTAATTTTATGGTAGGTACACCACAGCTAAAAAATATGGATACTCAGAATTATCACCTGGCAGTAACGAAAAAACTACATGCAAGAAATTAGTTTGAAGTATGTACTCATGAAAGTTACAAGTAGACAGGAAGCTTTAAAGTGGACCATTTGCCCTATAATCTGAATCTTTTGTATTTTCTATTCATCTAGTTCAACAAGTGAGACAAAAGACAAGTAGAAAAGTCATTCTGATTTCTGATCACAATCGCCCCCATTTTCTCTGCCCACTGCGGCTTCTCTTCATGTAGGTGGCGCTAGTTGGCTTATGATAGCCCCTTCAGTGCCTGCGATGGAACGCAATAAGACTTTCTTATCTATACCATTTATAATTCTGTTCTTTTTATATTTTGCACCACAGTAGAAGAAATGTTTGTCACTTTCAAAGTGATTCTTTGCGGTGAACCACTAAAAGCACATAGTATTTTAAGTATTTTGAGCACATACTTGAAAAACAGTCTTTCTCATCCTAACGCTTTCTCGGTTGCATAATCTATCTCAGCTGGTTGCTTCGAAGCCCAGAGTCTGCTTTTCTGCTGTAAAACGCGTATGAGAGTATAAAATGTTCGAATCCCACTTTGTAGAAATACCTGAAAGAAAAATCCTTTTATTATATCATTTTATGTGGCTTCGTTAATAAATAGTCAAAGATTAAAACAGTTTGTAGGCTAAAATAGTATTTTTCATTACATTAACAAAAATCATATTTTTTTACTAAATACACTAAGATTGAACATTCTTTAATCGCAATTATAAATTTTCCCGCGTTTTAAAAATAGCTTTTACATTTCAAAAGCGTGACATTATTTGTTGTTTTTAAATAATTAACTTCTTCTAAGAAGAAACTGCTAGGTAGAAATCACTCTCTGTCTGCCTAAACATAGTCTATCTTGAGCCATCATCATTGTCGACCTCTGTAGAGTAATTGTCAAGTATCTGTCCGATCCTCAAGAGGGTTCGATCCCCGATCAGGTCAAGATGAAAAATGGTATTTTTCTGATTGGCTCTGACTGGGTCTTGGATGTTTATCTACGTAATGTATTTGCTTTGTATTTGTTATAAAATATAGTATCATTGAGTTAGTACACATAACACAAGTCTCTAACTTGGCTAACTCAATCTGTGGGATTTGTCCGTATTTAATTTTAAATTAATTTAATCAATCATTGTGTTTTATTTATCATTTCAGATTCTTGAAAGCCAAAGCAGCAGATGAACGGGCAACTGTCATAACGTACGCTTTCTTCCACGCCTTCAAGTTCCCCGATGCTCTAAGCGTCCACATCAGATGCAAAGTGGAGATCTGCAGACACGGGTGTCTCGACCATTGTCAGCTGGCGGGAGTGGCTCAGCAAAGGCATGGAGCCTTGGATAGGAAGGACGATAGAACGCATCAAGACCATAATGAGATCAAGTAAGAATTGAAGTATTGCAGTTGTTACGAATCCCTTAAAAATACAAATATTTTCATTGACTCCATACTGTTTTCTCTATACATTTCTTTATGATCAGTTTTATATTATTTTTTTCGTATATTTAAATCCTCACATCAATACTTTTACCATTTAACATTAAAATGTTTGAACTACTTTCAACAATTATTTATGGCTCAGAAAAATTATTATTAGTCCCTTGTTTTATCATTTGTAAAAAGCATATTGGTCTATACTTGATAATGTAAATGTTCGATTGCTTAAATTTACTTTTCACTGCGGCAACTTGCCATAAGTCTCATGCTAGCACCAGTGCGCATGATCTCAATTACGAGGTTCATTTGCTACTGGTCAAAAGTAAAAGCAGTACATCAATAAATAATGCTTTCTTCCCATTTTCAATTACAGTGACTCCTCAGCCGAAGGTTCGGAATCCAACATTGTTGAAGAACATCAACGTCTCCCCTTAGAAGAGGCGTTCGGGGATGAGGTTTCAGGTGATGCAGTTCCTGCCCCAGCACCTTTGGCAACAGCCCAACGGCCGCCAGCGCCCGTGATGGAGCCAGATACAGATCACATGTCAGCTGTTAATGAGCTGGTAGAAGCACTTGCCAGGCCGTTCACGGTTAGTGTAAATTTGATTGATAAAATGCATTTTCTAGAGTTCCAGCGAGTGATTAGGAAACCTAAATGTTGTTGGTTAGTTCAATAGTCCCAGCTTATAAGTATGTGTCTATACACCCGTGTAAAATACTTGTTCTTGACTTTTATTTATCGTCTGTTGATGGGTCTGATAAATTTTGAATGATCCTACTCGCGGTAGTGCTTACTTAGGTATACCTTTTGTCTTTGGGGTTTTATATTTGTCCATTCTCCGTCTTCTATATTTCAACTATAAGTAGATCATAAAGTGCAATTTCTTTAGATTGTTCCATGTAACTTATAGCACCTGCGGCAATCACTAACTTCATCATTCATAATCATTGTTCTTTTCATATTTTCCAGGATCGTCCTTCAGATCTTAGCGACCGCGAACGATTCCCGCAGGGCCCTAGAAATCTGGGTTCAGATGCCAAAATAGAACCACTTGGAGACAGAGTGGTCTCCGCTAAAGCACCCGGTCCGGCTGTAGCTGGTCCTCGGTCTTTGAGGAAGCGTCGGACGGTCAGAGATGCTAGATCTGCAGATGTTGGTGTATCGGGTATTTACGAAGTGGTTTCCGAAGCTGACTTGGCGTTTGGGCCATCTAGGGAGCCTGTAACGGTGTTCAGTGGAAGGATTCGGGAAGAGGTTGGTATTTTCATTATCTTTTTTGACGTTTTAAGTAAACACAGCTAGTTAGCTCTCTTTATAAATTGGGTTAAATGCACCCCTAGGATTGACCTTGCACATCATTGCTGTACCTGCAGTCTATTTTGTCATCATGTAGTAGATCAATTATATTTGTTTCTAATCTAGTTAATCATCCTCATTTCAACAATTCTTTACAACTTCAAGAGCTTTTAACACAGAATTCAGTGACTGATCATATCATGTAGCCAGCAAGAGCCTTCCAGCTGTAAAAGGACCATTACGAGCTTGCAGGTTTAGTCTTTCTAGAGACCATTTTGCCCTAACTAATTCTGTATATTAAAGATAATATGTTCGAAGAATGGGCAAAAAGTTGGAAGTGCTGAATTGTGTCAAAGAGAGAAAGCTGCAATACTTCGGACACGTCATGAGAGGGGAAAGATATCGTATTCTACAGCTCGTAATGCAAGGGAAAATCCAAAGTAAACGTAAACCCGGAAGGAGAAAAACCTATTGGCTGAAGAATTTAAGAGATTTGTTTCAATTGAGTACCAGGACGCTCTTTCGTGCAGCGGCTTCAAAAGTTAGGATAGTCATGATGGTCGCCAATCTTCGTTAAGAGGTGGCACTATAAGAAGTGTAAAGATATGAAATGTTACTTGAATTGCAGGTGGTATACGGCATCTGCATGGGCGCCGTGAGTTTCGGCGCTCTGTTCGCGTCTGCCGCGGGGGCCGCCGCGGGCGCGGCGCTGGCAGCCGCCGTCATGCTGCAGAGGCTCCGCTCCCGGATGACGTCATCGCCCCCTCCCCCCGTGCCCCCCGCCACCGCCTCCCACTCCCTCGCCGCGTGGATGGCGCTACGACTGCTCGGCTCCCCACCTCCCCATCACTCGCGTGAGGGCTGATAAACATATCTAAGACTGTTATTATTTTTGTTAGATTTTATGACGACTCCCATAGCTTAATTTCACTTTTGATTGCATTGTACTGAATTTGAGGATTAATAATTTTCAAGTGTCTATGTAAGGGACATAAAATGTGCAAGATTTCGGTTAGTTAAATAAAAAATATTATAACGTGTTAGCTAGTTCCTTGTTTGTTGCATTTTGCTATTATGTGTGTTGTAGTAATAAACCTTAAAAATGCATGTCACTTTAAATACTACTATAATATGGAAGTAGGTGAAATGCTAGAAAATGTAATATATGATAATTCTGCTTGCTTTATTTTTTAAATTTTTGTTTTCTCTAACTGGTTAGAAATGGCATATAGGTACACTACCTTACTTATGAAATACTTACCAACTTAAAAATAATGTTAACGTTTTAATATTTTTATTTGACTATTCGTTTATTTATAAATAATTTTCTAATGGGAGTCCGTCAAATTTTGTTTATAGTGAAATAGTAATATTTTCGTAGGAATACCGAATTCCACTGAATAAAGCGATGAGATACCTGAAAAAATTGGGATTCATGTTCCCCTATCGAAATATTAGCACGGTCAGTCATATTTATATTACACTTGCGCACAATTACACCTTATTTTTAGAATAGTACAAAGACTTCAAGACCTGATTAGCCTTTTTATTTTATACATACGTCTAATCATAATTTAATATTATTCATTAGTTACTATGTTATCAAAGTTTGTTTTTATTCTTAAATGTTACTTCAATTTTGGTAACATTTTACAGATTTTTTATCAATGAATGTCAAATGTGTAAAATCAAATACATGTGACGTACCTAATTGCATAGATAAAAAAAATGCCTTAACGCGCGCGATTTACAAATTCTTTGCAATAATAAACATCATAAAATGTCTTATTGGTTTAATACAAAGAATTTGGAAATCGATTTTTTTTAATCTATGGTTCAATAATATTTTTCAATTATCTCACTTTTTTCTTAACAATTTTGGGCATTCGATTTTTAATCTTTTGTTCTTACGCATTATGATCAGTAACGAGTGCACAATGCCCGATTTTTTTTGTACTATTCTAAAAATAATACGTGTACATAATAATATTATTACTTATAGTTAAGAGTGAATTAAGACAAAGCAGTTAAGATTATGTGTACTTAGCGTTATTTTGATGAGACCAAAGTATACTTTCGTAAAAAACGGTGGAAATTAATGGAAATTATATTATGTATAGGTTAAGCTAAGATATATTTAATCAATAATTTTAACTATCTTTTATTTTATTTAACTTCCATCATAATAATTGCTATTAATTATTTATTTATATAATAAATTAAAAATAATAATATATTACATAATGTATGTAAGTAGAAAGTAATAAATAAAATAAGAAATACCTAAAGCAAGCCGATTTTATAAGACGTCCTTGTTAGTCGAAATATTTTAACTGTTTTGTCTTTGTTGCACTCAAATTTAGTTCTTAAATATATACACACAAGTTTCGAAGCTGCAAAACTGTTGGTGCTAATTTGTGCTACGGACCAAGTCCTACGAAGCCTTTTCACTGTTGTGAATAGCATATAATATTATACAGTTAAGTTGTACAGATTTTAACTTAATCATCGTGTTCTTCAACATAGCAGTAAGAATAAACGTCGAGTCATGCCATTAGTATAAGTTTAGTTAATTCTTTGTTAACGTGTTTGCCTGGCTTGCTCAATTGGTACTTATTTTCAGTGCATAATTAATTATATGCCTACTTAAGTAAATAATGAAGGAGTAGTGACTAAATATCAATAAGTTTCTTTTCTGGGTCGGTGATTCTAATATCAATGTGAACAGATGATTTCTTTTGTTGCTTACCTGATTTTTCTTTATTAAAGTAAAAAGTGATTAACAAAGTCCTGAAATTCGTGGATATAATAAACTAAAAAAAAAACTATCTGGCCAATGACATTGATATTATAGAGTTAGGTGGTTTAAAATAGGAAGATGTCAGGTTAGAAATTATTTTTTCATAAAAAAAGAATACATTTGTGTTTTTGATAAAATCGTGGGCATACGGCCCACATGATGGTAAGTAATTAATGTTGTCTATAGACGCCTCCAACACCAAGTCACATGTGCATTGTAGCATCTTTTTAAATAATCTGGCTTGCCGCTCATTGTTGTAACTTTTTTAAATGGAGGAAATAAAAAGTTTATATCAAATTAAATGTATAATTTAAATAAAACTTATCTCGAATTTTCACTTACGTAGGTTAGGCTCGTTATCGTGCATCACGAAATAAATGGCATTTAAAATTTTTAATCAGACGCTTTTTATTTTTTAATTAGTCTTTAAACTCTAATAGAATTTAAAATACGTATTTAAATTTAAGAATTCACTGCAAGAAAGAAATTAATATATTGTTAGATTAATGGAATTTAAAATTCATTTAAACTATTGCGTCGCGAAAATCCTAACAATGTGTATTTTTAAGTAAGAATAAAAGCGTGACTGTTTATCTGTTTGTCCTTTTCTCTGTCATATAATTATTTATTATGGTTTAAAATCAATTTGGTCACAAAACTATGTTTGTTCTAATACTTGCAGTGACCGTAAAATGTGTAAAAACTTAATAATGACGTTTTAATAAGATGTCTGTTTTAGGATCAATATTTAAGATTTTTATTTTATTTAAGTAATAGATAGATAAGTAATAAATATAACTATTGTATCATACTGAAACACCAATGAAAGCTAATACTATAATACTCTTTTCATCAACATAATATTTTGCATTTACTTTTTTTGCTCAAGTTGAAAGTTGAATTTTATTTATTTTTATCTGTATTTAATGAATTTTAGCTATGACTAGTTTAACTTTAGAATAATTATTGTTAGTAAATGAAATTGGATTGAGGGATCGATTTTATGAGGGTTCAATCTTGTATAAACTTACAATCAAGCGCAAATATAACTCCATCTATCTAAAATGTAAGAGCAGCTCTTGTTAGTGAAGTCGCTCCTTCAATTTTTAAAAAGTGTTGAATATTGGGCTACAATAATATACAAACGAAAACTTTTTTTTTAATTTTTATAATTGAATATCAGCCAGTATTGATTTAAAAAAAATTAGTCTTTAGTAGATATTTTTATTCATGTAAATCAAATCATTCAGGTTCTTTGGGTTTACATTAAAATCCCTTTTTAAATGGTGTTATTGTTTAACGTGATTTCTAATTTTGTGAATTCAAGATTGAATAATGGACAATAACAAAATCGGTCTCTCGTCCGCTATTTTAATATAATCCACCCAAAAACTTTGCATTTAATAGCAGAACTATTATTTCGTAAGTTTGTGAGACGCGTTTTTCTGTGAGTGCAATTTAATTTAATTTTTAATAGAAAGTTCTGGATCCTTTTGTCTTTTCGGTTGTGGTATCTATCGGTGTATTTCTTCCATTCTAATACATATTCAGGGGAATATTTATATGTATTTTTGTATTTAGTACGTTTGTATGGATGCGACGAGATGTGTTTAACGCGTAAGCACCTGTTAATTTGTTTAATGGAATAAAATGTATGTTGAAACCGTATTTTTCATTGCGTTTTAATTATTTCAACTTCGATTAAGTTGAGCTATATCTATCTCTCTTCTTGCGTTTATTGGGAAGCTCGCTAGCTCGGTTCTTAAGTCAATATAATACGGTCCAAAATTGACAACAGCAGGCTTACTACCATTTTTAAAAACCATGCAAAAATGAGTGAGTAAGGGAGATGTCGCCATACATCATGTATTGCGCTGTCTCGCTTACTCACTCGTTCTTGCATGGTTTTCAGAAATTGTACTGGAAGCCACCA
This sequence comes from Apomyelois bistriatella, assembly GCA_947044815.1. NCBI lineage: Eukaryota > Metazoa > Arthropoda > Insecta > Lepidoptera > Pyralidae > Apomyelois > Apomyelois bistriatella. The sequence goes on from OX345696.1 coordinate 9,992,651, forward strand.
GTAGTTGTACAATTAATGTTCATGACTGTTCCCTTGCCTTTGCAATGTCAATCTACATAAGGTAACCCAGGCCGGTTTTAAAGATTGGTTGCCTCCAATAGTTGCATATTGACATGACCTCCTTCGCACTATAGACATACAATTTGAATCTCAAGATCACATTATGTATTGTTGTTGCCGCCAATTTGCTACACTTAGTGGTCTAGTGTCTTACGATCAGAAAGAAGTACGTTGGTTTAATCCCACAAGAAGCATAGGTACTTTGTTCAAGATGTTTCCATTATAGGCCAATAATTGTCCAATAAGAGAGATTAAACCGTGCTTCGAAAGGCACGTTAAACCATTGGTCTAGCTTGCCAACTATTAGTTGTTAAACTAACTACGTCAGTGTCTGTCTGTCTGGTGGTCTAATCTAGGTAGGTATATTTGAAATTAAGTGAAATGATAATTTAAGCTAACTAATTTGGACTATCCTACCCTGAATTAAGTTAAGAAAAAAAACAAGCTTTGTTTCATAGTGTAGTTTAATTTCTCCAAATTATTTTCTTTTACAGATTTGAATTGAACTTTCGATAACTCTATTTCATTATACACTGAATTAAATACAACAATATTAGAAAATTTTAACATACAACAATTGTTATCAACTTTTACTCTTGGCAACAATCAATAAAATTCTTAATGGCAGTTTTACACTCATCCACTAGACAGTTTTTTTTAACAATTTAGAAAGAACACGTCTTAAGTCTTAGGAGTATGTGATTGTAAAAAAAGTGTAGTGTTTTAATTTTAACAGTTAAACAACATCAACAAACTCTTTATTGCTCCAATAAATAAAATGCAATGACACAGGATGTAATGAAAGCCGTTAGGTACAATGGCGGCCCTATCGCTAAAGCAATTTCTTACAGGCAACCAACCATATATAGGACTTAGTAAATGAGTAATTTATTTTATTTATTTTTATCTTGAGCCCAGTGTTTGTTTGTTGTGATTAGTAGGCAAATAGCGGTCACGACCGTTTAGATATTCGTATATTTTAATTACTTAATATTATAAATTAATTGAAGTATGTTTTGGGAGTGTAAATCTGCCATTATTCAGAAGAGAACTAACAACAAAATAAATAAACAGAAGAAGAGGTACTGAGGTGGTTTTAAATAAATAAATTACACGTAGCAATGACTACAACGACTTAACTACAATAAATAATATTAATACTAATGACAAGTTATTTTAAATTATACTTACACTAGCGGTCACCTAAATATGATACCACAGATATTTTCCGTTGCCCCTAATTCAAACACATATTTGAAAAGAGGTAACAGAAGATTGTACTTATATTAAATGTAATACTACATTTGTGTTTACAAAAATTTGTTCTACATCTCCACTTTATTAAGGACGGACTGTATTTGCATCATGTTCATTTCAAATTCAATAAATCACCCACAATTTATAAAAAACCTACAATAATAATTAGGAAAAAGATTTAACTGAAGCTTCTTTACGGCGATTTGCAATAAATTAAAATTTAATTTAATAACAGTATTACATAATACAATTTTTAATATAGACAAAATTGAGCACAGTTATACGCACATAAATATTGGCATGGTTTACATACTTCAGTCTCATCACACTAATATGTACAAATTGAGTTAATAAGGTGTTGTTACGAGTAGAACCGACTCTTTGAAATTACATGAGGTGGAGGAGGTGGGGGGTGCGGCCGGGCTATCGTCGTTATGGCCGCAGTCTTCTTTTTCAATGATGTCATTGGACGCAGCTTTACAAAAAGAACTGCTGACACAGCGCAAGAGCACAGCAAAGTGGCAAGAAGAGCTCCGAGCGTAGCTGCAAAACCTGGCGTAGTCATGCAGACAAGACCCGGCGTGGGCACAATCTTCGGCGCAGTATTTTCTTCAGAAGTATCTAAGTTTAAATCTCCAGCAGACACTACACGGATTACTCGGTTTACACCGACTTCTTTCTCTGGAGATGTGGCACGGCGTTGTCTTCGTACTCTCCTCTCATCTCGTCTAGCTTCGGCTCCAACAGGATAAGAATCAAGCTGTGGAGGACCGTATTCTACATGAGGAGCAATGACATTATGACCGTCAGAACATTGATCAGGGCAACGATATCTGCATATCTGAATAGTACACTGGAAGTGTACTTCCATCGAATCAGGGAACTTGAATGCTTGGAAGTGAGCATAAGATAGTACACTGGCACTTGCTCCAAAGTTTTTAATCTTAGTAAATCTTGACATCAGTTTCGGTCTTGTTACACAGCCTCGCCTATCGACCAATTGTATAGGAGCGCGTTGACCGTCATGAGCCACACAGTCTCGAACAAGCATGTCGAATTTCGCATCATCGTCTTTTATGGCTAACACCATGGTCATGGTTTGACCTATCTTCACCAGACCCGATACTTCGGAAGCCCATGGTCCTTTGCCCACTTGAATCTGCATCCAGCAACCAACATTATCTCCAGCAAAGTCTGCTCGTACGACATCCAGCATATCAACAGGGAACGGTCTGAATGTTACTGCTTTTTCGTACTGATCATGCCACGTGCATCGTAGTTTCCGGGCTTGATCCCATACTTCTTGAACTTGTGGATCGTATTGAATCACGATGACATTTTCAAAGTATGTTCCAGCAGCTGCCACATCTCCTCTATATCTTGGGTCACCACTTCCTGCAGTTCCACAAGCGTGTGCGCCAATTTCAAAGGAAGCCTGCGATCTTCCTAGGTTAGGTGGGAGGTGAACACACTGGTGATTGGAGTAGTGTCCCTTGGAGAATACGATTCCAAAGAAAGGTTTATCGAAGCTGAGGAATACACGCATAGCGTTTTTCTCACATTTTACATCGAGAGATACAATTTTGGGCATGTCCGGTGCTGGGGCTGGCCAGACGTCTCCAGCTCCACTGAAGACTTTCTCACTGGCAGAAGTTTGGGCGTCAGCAGCGGGTGCGGGCGGTGGTGGTGGTCCACGGAAACCAGGTCCAATGTCGTTTTTGTGATGACTAACAGGAGGTCCCAACGCGAAGGGTTTCGAGTGAATTGGATGATGATTTGGTATCCGGGGCATTCCTGAAAACATGAAAGTGGAAAATTAATCTTATGGTTTGTAATACTTGGTTAGATAATTGGTACCTTGTCATTTTATAAGGAATAATCATTTCATGTTTTGATAATCATATGCTTTACAAATGATTATCAAAATATATTATAAGATGGGGATGGTATTTATGTGTTGTATCTTCCAAACTATACTAAAAATTAGACGATTTCTGCAAATGGAAAAAATTATACCAAAGAATTAAAAAAAGCCTATAAAGTGGTTTTACTGAGTATCCAAAATAAAAAAAGCAACCCTATCTTAATAGCTTACCTAAAGGATGGTGTGCCTGATGATGTGGTGGGTTCTGTCTTCTGTTGTGCGGGGGTGGTGCCGGCGGTGGAGGTCCATTGTACGCATGACTCGGAGTTTCCCGCTCCGAAGACTCCATGGCGAGTTGATCGGCTGAAGGCTCGGCGGCGCTGTTGGTGTCTGATCCAGCATTGCCTCCACCGCCCCCACTTTCGTTTGATGACTGATCACTGAGGGTTCCACTCTGGAAATAATAAAAAAAACAATGAGAATCTACAATAGAATCTTAATGTAATGTAAACCAACCAAAATTTTACTGAAAAAATTAAGCCTAATGAGAAATCACTTTTGCAGGTATAATAATTACTAGTATCTAAATCTTCATTAAAAATGACACTTTCCTGAATAAAATAATACACTTTCAAAAAATAAACATAAATACCCAATAAACATGTAGAATAAAAAAAGCTAAACACAATAAAATAACCAATATTGAATCACCCCACTTCTAAAGGCTACATCATCATTAAATTGAGTTGTTCAAAGGTTACACATTTAACACAGCAGTATAAGTATAATTAAATTAAACAAAGGTATCTATTAAGGCGATCCAACAAGAAAGCCGGCTCATAAACTTGTCTTATTCACAAAAATTACCTTTTGCTCCCCGCTGCGCTTTCACTACTGCGCGAGAGTAATATTTTAAACGTTATTTAATACGACACACTGACCGATTTACACATGAGCTACCCTAACACCTGTTCTTAAGTTATGCGACAACAGTCAATTTAAGCAGCATATTCTGGGTCACGTCACGAAATGTTAGATAGCCATGGATTCCAATTTCCTTCGGAGCATGAATAGAATGATTATGTGAAAGTTGTCCATGAATCTCGGACCTGTTTGATTTATATCATCACTCATTGGGCTGCTTTGGTTTTCCATTTTTTATTTCATTTATTCTGCCTCATTTTTTATTTATTTTGTTGAATTTTTCTATTGGTTTGCGCACGTAATTGACACAGAACAATAGTTTTTTCTATTATGTCTAGATTCTACAGGCTATCTATGGGTTAAATACCCATTATTTAGGTATTATATTTTTATATATTGCTTGATAAAATTTATATTACAGTGTCGAATAAAGTAAACAATCAAATTATTTTCATCAAATAAAATCTCCTTACTCATTCTAAGCGTAAAACTCTTCCGAACTAAATCAAGTAAAATTAAGTCATATCATAACACTTCCATTTATCCAACAAATTGATTTGATAATACAAAAAAGTAAGACAAGTTTGATGGTTTAAAAACTCATCCCAATAACTCAACTTCAAGACCTACCATTGAATGGATAGGAATACGATTATCATCCGGAATGATATAGGTACCTAAACCATGATCGCGTTTTAGAAGGAGCATTACATCAAGTTGTGTCTAAGTGTTTTGTAGAATCCATATTGCCAGGTAAGCCATTAAAAAGTATGGGGTGTGAAACTGTCAAAGCAGTCGTACAACAGTGTTATGACTTATAAACTTCTCTTGTTATAACGAGAATACAAGATCGATTATTATATGATGATGCACAAAATTAACAAAAGTACATAATTTAAGATAAATGCAACGGCGGACTTATCCCATGAAGAAATCTCTTCCAGACAATCAGAATATTTTTAATTCACAGAAAAAAAATAGAAGCAATAAAGATATTTTAAATAGATATTTGAAAGATGTGTATGGTTAAATATTAGTCGAAAGCTTAAAACAAAACTTCATAAAAATTATAGTGATCTACTGGTCCGGGTGGATAGCGTATAATTTCTTCAATAAGTGTTCATGTGCCCAAAAGATCGTGGGTGTTGACATCTATTTGTGAGAATTGTAAAGGCGCTTACGATTCTCATTTGTTTCGCCTCAAGGTATGAAATTAGAAAGTATTGGTCCTAACAGAAGATACGTTGAGACGTTATTCGATAAAGATTTATGATAGACCCTCCTTCATGGGATAACCGGCAATTATTTAGATTGGAATCCAGATGTACCCAGCAAGAGTGATTGTTACATGTATTGTGTAATAAAATAAACAGAAGAGAAAGTAGAGTTTAGTGTCCGATGTTTATCTAAATGATAGATCATTAAGTTGGAATGATAGGAGGCCTTGAACAATTTTGATCACCCTATATAAAGCGTGGCTCGTTAAAATTTGTTCCGTGGAGTAATTTTGGGAAATCGTTAAATTTATATTAATGTGAATTCCACGTTTTATAATATAAAATATTTTATATAACACCTACTAGTAAAATTGTAAATTATATTTTTCCCCCTTTATTCCTTTTCTCTCTCTATCCCTCCATTTAGTACTTTTGACTTGGTTGTTGCCTTAATTTAAATGCTTTTCTTTTCTAAATAAGGTATCTACTAAAAACATGAGATAAGGATGAGTTTGTTACCATTTTTATGGTACAACGTATGTCATGAAAACAAAAACACATATAATGTACCAAAATATAAGTTTCTTTAATCAAAACACGAAATAACTATGTTATTATGAACACACCAAAAACAATTATCTAAAATTAACATCCCTAGCATGAGAAATTAAAACAAACAACACTTATAACAGTAGAAAAAGTAGTCGTATACAGCATTTCTTAAAAGAAAACAGTAAACAAGAAGAGATCCGCGTGTGCGCAAGTATTTAGTTGAGGAGTGGCTTAGCTCCAGTCTTCAAGTGCAGTGTGTCACTGAGGTCGACGAACCCGTCGCACTAATTTTACTTTCATTCGATTGATCGTCTACCTGAGACGCGTGGGTATGCTTCGTCTTTTTGTTAAGTGTCACTTGTAATGACATGTGATATTGCTAGTGAAATAAATACAATTTTGAAAGTGACTTCCGCTTTGACTTTTTGAATAAGTTCCTTTTTTTTATTTGTCTGAACTTGATTTGCATTTGTAGGAATTTAAACTTCATTATGTTAAGCGTACCCCATTCTGTCACTTTTCGATGGAATGGCAAGGTAAAATAGCTTTACTTTTGCAAATAGCATATCTTAAAAGGCTTTATGCTCTTCGAAAAGTGTTCGTTCACTCTGCGGTAAATTTTGTGAATTTTATTTATCATGTGCAATAATACTAATTGGTTTAGCCATGAAAACGATTATTGGTCTACTGAAACCCGTACAATGATTTTACCATTAAAAAAGAAAAAAAAAACAAGAAATAAAATCTTCATATTTTTTTATTAGTATCTACGATATTACTTATGATAAGTACCATCATTCCTATCTACACAAAAAAACAGTGGCAATCCGGAAATGCCCACAAAAGTAAAAAATTACGTGTGTGTTTTTTGAGGTGACGCGTTAGTTACGAGACGTTGTCGCAGTTACAATGGTTTTTTCTCATCTCAAAAAATGTTCAACGTGCCTAAACCTATTTTCGTTTCAAAAATGTATCAGATTATTTTTCACGTAACAATAAAATTGTCCATATTGTAGTAATGTTATAAAACTTGCAACAAAACCACTTCGCACTGCTGCGATAGAGCAGTGCCTACAGCTCTACTATAGCGGCTTACATCAAAGCAACTTAATAAAGTTCGACGTGTACTGTACCACTACAAGCAGGATTTCGAGAGCTATGTGTGTCGTCAACATAGTTCGCGGATGACCGGTCGAAAGTAGGCTCTTACTCTTCCATGACACTCTTCCCATTGTCGTAAATAGACAAGTATGGAGGCAGTAAAATTTAAATTGTTATAGTCTTGTTAGAGCTGTTGATTTTTCTGAAGTGAATCTTAATTGGCCTCTCAGACCCAAATAAATAAAAGTATCTTCGTATTTAGTCTGAAAATTTTGTTCTGCATTTCGTGGATATTGAAAGTATAGGTCATGGGATTGCCGATCACCTTTAGAAAGTCAAAGCTTTTTGGTTAAAGGCAATGGGCTTGTAACCTGTCAGTAATTCAAAATTTCTGTCTCCATCATCAGCTATATATAATTAATAAATTGTCTAAAATTAACCTTAAAATTGTACAAAATGAAGATCTGTCTACCCCGTAAGCGAAAAACTAGTGAAAATATGTACTGTATGTAAAGTATGAACATATTTATTCCTGAATACTATCTACGCGGGTAGAGCTAGTTTCTACCAGCAGGGAAGCTCAATTTTCACACAACTCTCCGAACCCATTTAAAGAAAAAAAGTTTATCCCAGAAAGTAAAATTTTAGCACTTATAAATAATATATTATTAGTATTGGTGTTTATTTGATTTTAAATAGATATCTTCTTAGTTTTATCTAGAGCTACTAGAGATTTAATTAAAAGCAAAAAAGATGATAAAGATACAAACAATCTCAAATATCACAAACAGATAGATAACACAAAAACTCTAATTACTAAGGAGCTTCCGTTCGACTTACCCTACTCGTAAACAGGTAAATAGTTTTACGGAACTGACTGCGTCCGCGTGTGCAGTGGGTCGACTCCATATTTGGAACCACTGGCCAATGGTCGTTGCTCTATCTCGCTCTAATACATAGACGCATCCTATGAATGTGTTCATCGTTCCATCTCGCTCTTACACTTAGATGAGACGAATGTGTTGATGAAAGTAGGGTTTTATATGACAAAGTTAACATGAATTTTGAAATTTATGTCAACACTAGTAGTTGTCTGATACTGCCGATGTTTTTCGCACGGTATACCTATTTTCTTTGCTTTTGTTTAATTGGTGGCGGATACTACCAACAGATTCTAAAAAAGGGTAGGTAGTGATGTTCCGGCTGGCAATTTACAATTTACAGTAATATTCCCAATGTTACCAAGGAATTTGAAAACCTTTTCAAAGTTGCCGTAGTCATTTGGCAATTCCCGGAATATTTCCGGCTATATTTCCAAAGTTCCCGGGAAAGTTCCCAATATTTCCGGCAACGGCACGACACTTGGCGTAAGGTCGGTCTGTCATAAAAGTAATGCCGAATCTTATATAAATGTCTTAAGTAGCACCAGCAGAAGGGAAAACACAAAAACATAGAGTTTTAGGGACTCTGGGTTCCGAAGACGAGATGATGATGACTAAGTTACCCTGGGCTATGAAATCCGTTCTTAACTATCGTAACTATAAACTTTCAGCGCTAAATGTTAAAAACTTTTCGAGATTTCGTATTTACTACAGAGGAGAATGCCAGCCACAGTAACACATAACTTAGAAGATATAATCAATATTATCATATTAATTACAATCGAAGACTAGATATTTTACTTCAGGTCATGTCGTGTTTACTACAGGGGCGAATGCCAGTCGCAGTACCTCAATAGAATATAATAAATATCATCATAGTAATTACAATTTTATTTTAGATTGTGTTCAAACATTATTTGTATTTGTTACATCAAAATGCCTCATAAAGTTTTAAAATTTCAGAAAACTTGACAACTTTAACTACGAAATCGTAGTAAAATTTTTAACACCGCAATAATTTTTAAGTTATCTTAATTAAACCACACGATCCCCAACTCCAAACACATTTTCTAGCGAAGTTTCATGAACTAAGTAGAGTTTTGAAGATATTATTTCTGCCGTAAATCTTGTAATAACTACTTTTTGATGTATTGGCTTTGTTACTTTATTACTGAGTGTTAGATTTCTCCAAACCATATAAAATAGTTAAATAAAATGAACATTATGTTTACAAACCAGAAAATGATAAAGCTGTCTCCTATGTTTTAATTATTATTTAAACTGGCGGTTATTTATGGTTGAACAATAAAGTTAGTTGTGTGTGCTTTCAGTGTTGTAGTTATTTTCTCGTCATTAGGTTAGAAACTTTTAATTTGACAATTGAAGCGATAACTTCATTCATACAATAATAACAAAGCCTTTAATTTACATTAAGTATGAAAACAGAAGAAGTTAGTAAATTTAGATTAAAATAAAGTTCCAAATGTATATTTAAATGTATGTTCATATATTCGGCTTCGCATGGGCATTGGGCATGATGGGCATAAAAACCTTCCTCTTGAATCACTCTATCTATTAAAAAAAAAAGCATCAGGATCCGTTGCGTAGTTTTAAAGATTAAACATACAAAGGGACATAGGGACAGAGAAAGCGACTTTGTTTTATACTATGTAGTGATTATGTTGTTCGTTTTTCAAATAAAAGTTCCAAATAGTTATAGTTATATCGGTTGGATAAAGAGTTAAATTTAATCCACATGCTCTCTCATCTTAGAGTTCTCCCGGTTGCGTCCTTAGCAAGTCCGCAGTTCGACACATACTTCCAAATCTTTGCTTGTACACACATTTTAAGCTTTCTATCTAGCCTCGATCGTATGAATTTCCCACGGGCACAGTGCTTTTTTTCGGGATGAAAGGTATCCTATGCCTTTCTCAATACTTCTATCTATGTGTATGCGAAATTCCAGGAAGATCGGTGCAGTAGATAGGGCGTGAAATCGTAACAAACAAACAAACTTACGTTGGCATTTATAATATTAGTATGACTAAACTATATTACTAGACTAGACTAGATTTTTTTAAAAGCTTATATGTGTTTTGCTTCACCGGTAAAACACAAATTAGCTTTTAAAAAAATCTAGCCTTGCCTACTCTTCTTTCTTCCATGCATCTCAATCATCTGTTATTTCCTTCTGATAGCTCTCAAACACCATTATATTAAGTACTTATATACAGTATAAACATATAGAAAACTAAATTAACTACAAGATAGAAAACAATGTAATTACAATATTTTTCTCTACGCACGATTTTCCAACAGTTTCAATCGGTCTCTTTGATAAACACAGATTATCCTAACTACTGCTTACCGCAATAAGCTATACAGTAGAAAGTCTATAAAAAACGAATGATTTTATATACGTCTGTGAAGTTAATCGAGTCGCAATTCCAATAAAATTGATCTTAATTGATGTTTGAAGATTCAATAGATATCAAGTGAGTTCACATTTATTTGTTTTATTGCATAGAGCAAGTAAACAAGGCGAGCTATTAGGCCACGTGGCCAGTTTAATCCGCTGTTTTCACGTGCTCCCAGGATTTTATTCCATTGATGGGATCACGAGGGAGAACTGTTTCTCGTAGTCCCATTGTTATGTACCTACATCCATCTTCAAATAACAATTTTATTTTACTTTTTTATTGTATTCAAGAGTAAACGCAACCTAGTCTACATATAGAGATCTTATATTAAACATCTATCTATCAAAAGATAATATTAAAAATTGACAGTAAGTTTCGGTAATAAAAAAAAATTGATGAGATGTCAAAGACTAATTAGGTATAATCATTTTTAATTTAGTTAACTAATTGAGTACCCCTAATTTATTTTTTGTTTATATAAAATTATGTCGATCGCTTTGGTAGGAAAAACAACTAAGTTTTATTTTCTCAATAGTATTTCTGAGAAAAGTATTGCGTGAAAAAAGATATATAAATAACCAGTGCAATTTTCCAATGTCTTGCGCTAGTTTTCGGTCGTTTTACGTTAGATTTATCGATAACAGATAATAAAGTTACAGGATCTCAACAAGAGAAGAAACGATAGTTAATAAATGACAAAAACCGTGGGTTATTATCGTTATAATTATGTATTTCATTTTCGTGAACAATTCTAATAGGCGATTTGATTTCTAAGAGAAACTATTCATAAGAAGCTTGCGAGTCTAATGGGCGACATTGTTTGTTTGGGTGAATTAGTTCACCATATTATATTCTATGTTTAATATACTCTGAATAATTTGATGGATATTATATTGTGCTGCACATTTGCAATTTACTCCAAAAATAACCACAGTACGTAAATAGGTATAATTTTTGCCCGCGACTCGGCTCGTTTGTTTCGTTATATTTTTAAAAGTAGTCTGTCTTGTCCTGATTTCGTTCAAACCATTTTTCTACTGATTTTTAGCTAAATAGATTCAGTCGTGAGGATTAGGATAAATAGTAGGAATTATTTAGGGTTATACATATAAAAAAATAAATACCCCATGTCATTATTATCACGAATCATAACATGAAACCTATGATTAAATTTTACTAGCGTCCCGCCCCGGCTTCGCATGGTAATAAAAACCTTCCTCTTGAATCCCTCTATCTATTAAAAAAACCGCTTTAAAATCCGTTGCGTAGTTTTAAAGATTTAAGCATACATAGGGACATAGGGACAGAGAAAGCGACTTTGTTTTATACTATGTAGTGATGTAGTGATAGTGATTGTAAACAAATCGTTTATTTAGTTAATCGTCAATTTTTACAATAAAAATATGAATAATGTCCACTTCACAACGGAACCGCATATGTCTGGCTTGCTATAAATAAACTCTTTTGTCCATGGTATTATCTTTTTAATCTGAACAGCATCTCGTCTGGGATTTTAATAAAAACTAATAATTCTCTATGGTCGTTTAATTTTAATTCTGATATCAATATATTCTCCTGAGTAAATTTTTACTATTGTACGAGTAGCGTTAAAAAGCAGGGACCGACAGATCAACATACGTATTGCTTTACTTGTGTTCCGATTTAAAAAAACCATTATTAAAGGTATATTCTTGGCATATTTTACACGGTGTATCTTTTGTTTCTAGATTTTATTTTTAACTTTGATGGTGATATCCAAATTATGATATATAAGTATATCAAGTGAATACAGATTGTTAAGGCTCGCTCTCTTGTACCCTTTTCTATGTGTGTGTCTTTGCTTATATTTTTGAAATTTTGGTGATATATACTGTTGATCAAAAGCCTTCCCTCACAGATTTCTAACTTCACAGATTCTTAGCGGCCTTCTATTTTTCTTCTTGCTACCTCAGCTAGTATTTAACAAGATAATAGAACAAACTTTTCTATTGTCTTGTTAAATACTAGCTGAGGTAGCAAGAAGAAAAATAGAAGGCCGCTAAGAATCTGTGAAGTTAGAAATCTGTGAGGGAAGGTTTTTGATCAACAGTTTATCTACTTGTGGCTAAAATAATGATGATGATTGTTTTTATATGTAAACACGAGGATATATGACATTAAATATGTTAGAATCACAAAAAATATATAGTTCAACTTTCGCCATCTGCCGCTGTGATTTTGATGTCAGTTCATTTTGAAGTAAAGTCTATCGATAAAAGCAACGATTACACTAAATGGATTCCATTAAATTTCACTCTTTATCGATATCGATTTGTGGTTGCTTTACATCACTTAAAGGTCAAAAATACTCGATAATCTAGCTCGCAAAATAACTGTTGATATCCGGAGATCCATGACTCGTTTAACGTTCAAACGCGCGGTTCGAGCACATTTTCTTCGAGAACAATCAGACAGATTGCAATAAGACTTAAAAGTTACCTATATGTGTAGTATATGTATTGGTTTTTGGAATATATTAGGTATTTATGTATATTTGTATGTATTATATGTGGTATTATATTTATGTAGTTATTTATTTTTAGATTTATATTTATATACTGTTTTTTGGTTCTCTCATTTGACTTACCCCAAAAAGATGTTCTTCTCTGCACCACTGGTTGGTTGACTGGTAGAAAAAGCCTATGGCTTTAAGTCCGCCATTTACATTTGTATGTAATGAATTTAAATAAATAAATAAAACTGTTTAAGGCTGTCTAAGGTTTGTCTTTTTCCGTATGGCTTCAGAGCCCGGCCCACAAATATTTTTAAAATTTTTAAGACTAGCGTGACCATAGGATCTGTAGCCATACAGACAAGCCTCATCCTTTAATTTCTCACCTTTAGAGAAATCTTTGTTTCTCTACCTAATTAGGTTTGAACAAGATAAGACTTATTTTCGTCCCTTGGTCATACATGGAAAGATTGAAATTAGTTTATTCAAACTAAGCTGACTCTTTGGCTTGGTCAAAAGCTACACATATTGACACATTTTTCTCGAAACAACCAATCCTATTAGTACTATACAATGATTGTATATTATATTAAAACATATAATACATTTCTATTGGTAGATAGCTTTACAGCAATGAACGTGATCAAACTAATAACATATCGATAGTGTTGAACACGTTTCATTGGTCATCACTAACAGCTTAGTGCAATATTAGGGTGATGCTTTCAACCAATAATTTGTTAACTACGTGACTGAATGTGGAGATAGTCAACAATTTTAACTAATTTTATAGAATTGTAATTTAGTAGCACAAGGTCCAAAGGTGATGGATGCACTTTGGAAAAAATATGTTTAGAAAGTATAATACTGCATTTGGTTATAAAATGTACGGCATGCGAGATGAAAGAAATGTGTGTCAATGATTTCCTCTTGTCATTTGTTACGGATGGGGATATAACAGAGATAAATCTCCTCTGATTAGCTCAAGACGATCTAAGGATTGTAACTTAAAAAGTTGACATATTTTTTTGCAATTTCTGTGGGCTGAAATTATTGTAAGAGAGAGCTAACAGAGCAAGACTTTTCAGTGGTATAGTCTTTCTTTACGCAGTATGGTTTGAAAGAGATGGCATAGAACCTCAGACTATGAAGCCTCAGACCGAACACATACTACAGCCTGGCATTTTACCGTATAAGACAGCGCTTATTTAAACGTTTTTCCAGTAAACACAGTATCGTTACTTATCAATATATCATTAACTTGGGTAACGTTTTCACCCAAATTAAAGTTACCTGGCAACAAAAGTATCTTAGCTCTCAGCGTGCTAATTGGTTACGGCAGCGGTCTACCTCAGTACGGAATGGGAGTCCTCTTCCAAATAGGTTATTTCAATTTGTCCTTGATAGGTTCTCAGATAGTGGCACAGTCATGTGTAAATTCCTCGCATCACTTATTGTAAGTGGGAGGACTTTGGCTGGTATTATGATTTGCAGTCAAAACACGGATCTTAAAACTTACTGTCACACGTGTCATGCCGAGATTTTATGAGAGAAAGTTATAGTCATATGTTTTTATTATTATTACGTGTTAGTTGTCATTTTGTATTTAATTGTTATTATGACCAAAGACTGTTTTAGCCTTATGTAAGTAATTACGTTTTAATAATTTTGTTGAAATCACATATAATATATGTATATATAGCTTATTTGATTTTCACGTATGAGAGTTAACTATATTCACATTTGAAGAGCTGTGCTATCTTAATCTTAAAATATTTTAAAGGTAACTTTTACTTTAGCAGCATTGCTTATATCCCACTGATGTCTAATAAATTCTTTGATTCTATTTCAATAGCTATGGAAGATAAACATACACAGGAGAAAGTTGCTAAAATACATTCTAAACTACAATAAAAACTGATAAGATATTAATTTTCAAACAAATGCTACTTTTATGCATAATAAACCACATTTATATTCAAAATTTACGTACAAATTTCCACGTATATTGTTTGTGAATGTATGTAACTTAGTGTTTGTAAGTAGAAAGCGTTTATCTCACCATATGTAATATGAGTAGGACACCTATGGCCACGCCGCGCCTCAGCCGCATCCTCAACTGTGAACAAAAATAGGAAGACATAAGTTTGACGGCCTCTGTGGCGCAGTGGTAACTTTCTATGGTCCTAGGTTCGACCTCCGGACAGGAAGGGAAATTTTTTTATTCTGATCAATTTACTTGTATATTAATTAACTGAGTGATCAGTAGACACGTATATGTACGTATGGGAAGTAGCATAGATTTTTCGTATTAGTTACGATAATTTCTTAAGAAAGTTTCTTGTAAGTAAGAACACTGTATAAATCTACATTAATTCATTCATATAATCACGTCATACGGGGTAGACAAAGCCTTAAGCTTTGCCTTGTCATAAGGCTTTAGGTCACGTTTAGCAAAATGGTAGTTCAAACAGGAAATCAATTGTGATGGGTTGTTGGCAGCATCGCCTATATCATGATTCCCCCATTAGCCGATTTCCTCAGTCGACTTTTACGCGGGAAGAGATGCAGCTAGTACATTCCATGTTGATTTTTCTTCTCGACCGCATGGAAAGACATCTACAACTGTTAAAAAAATCATTGTCGGATTATATTACATTTATTATATTATAGATTAGATTTGATTTGTTTACCTACATATTGTCTAGTTTTATCACACGACCGTAGCATCTGACGAAAGTATAGATATAAAAAAAAATGCCTAGCATTAAACTCGCGCGATTTCCTAATTCTATATACGAAAGTTTCAATGTTTGGCTTATTGAGTTACGCCACTTAGCACTGGAAAGTACAAATGTGGGTGCGAGAAATTGCTTTGTACTTGCATGAGGGCATTTCTCTTTCTATAAATAAATCTTTTTTTTAGTGTGTTAAGTTCTCTAATGTTAGTCATCTATATGAAAATTTAACTAAAATCGGTTGGACGCTACAAAATAAAATTGCAACAATCCCAGTTTCAATCGATAGACTAACCCAATTACCGCCTTAAATTAACGAGTACATATATTAAAGTTAAATAGGAACTCACAAAAAAAACGCTAATTTATTAAATAAAGAGTAAGATGGCTAAATAATTTTGTGGCGAATTTATCAGTGTTTTATAAAACATTCGTCATATAAGCGAAGTTGGTACAACTACACAATCGAAGAGAAAATAAACTGGGCCATTGCCGTTCTTCATGATGCAAAATAAGTAATATAATTGTCTATATCTTTGTAATCTTTAATTTTCTTGTAAGTAGCGTAATTTTTTATATCCCTGATATTAAACATGACGACCTCCGTGGCGTAATGGTTAACATGCCTGACCGCAACTTAGGAGGTCCTGGGTTCGATCCCCGGTCAGGTCAAGATGAAAAATGATCTTTTTCTGATTGACCTGGGTCTTGGATGTTTATCTATATATGTATTTGTTATAAAATATAGTATCGTTAAATTTGTATCCCATAACACAAGTTTGGAACTTACTTTGGGGCTAACTGAATCTGTGTGATTTGTCCCTATATATTTATTTATTTATTATTTATTTAAACAAAAAGAAGGGAAAATAGCAAAGAGAGGAAAAGGGAGAATATGGAGAGTAAACATAGGCCAAATAAAGAAGAAAGCTGGAGTCGTGTCGTATAGAAATGAACTGGCTGAAAAGTCACTGTAGATCGTCCATAATTAAGCAGAATTAATTATCAATTATTACCCCTTTCCTGCGACAATTTAAATAATTATAAAGCAAAAACAATGTGTCTACACAGAAGTAGAATCCACATTGTCATGGTGAATTAATGGGACCTATCATCACATTCTCATAATGAACCTACTTTGGTGCATTTAGTTCTAGTTTCCACTCATTGGGGGCGTGTAAAGAGATTCTGTGTAACTTATTACGATTGTAACAGTAAACGTGTTTTGTAAAAGTGAGATCTCAACCTTTTTTTGCACGTTCCGTCACTCATTGTTATAAAGGTTGTACTTTTGATTGATGTGCCAATTGTTGATTTAATCTTTTTGACACGTCTAAGTTAATGGAGATCTTTAGGTTACATAATGCTTACCATAAGCTAAGAGTACATTTAATTCGAACAGATATTCGGATATATCTATAAGGTCAATGTTCTTATTTTTTTTTAAACTACCATTATTGGGCTTTGAGAACAACTATACGAAAAAAAAAGTATTTAAACGCAGTGTAACAGAGGATCACGTGAGATGGGATCAAGCGAGAAATCTCTTTCTTAAAAACAAAATAAGTGTAGCGGACTTTAATTGTGGTAGGGGTTGGTTGCTAGTAGATTCCAAAATAAAAGAAAGACTATTTCGAAATATGACTGTATTGTAAGACAAAAGGATCGGTACAACAACGAAGTAAGTAGGTGTCGAATGGTTTGAAGGGGTCCATCGACGACCAATCAACGGGCTCCAGCTTGTACAATAAGTTTTAAAACATTTAAGCAATATTTTATGTATAGCAACAGATACAAAAAAGAAATGAAAATAATATACGTATAGAAACTACCTATATATAGTAC